>WOXC01002498.1:0-600000 GCA_011680675.1 Gymnobelideus leadbeateri | reverse complement strand
CAGAGAAAATGCCCAGAGATGTAATGTGGAGTGCCTTGTTTTGGTAAAGTCATGGAGGCCGATGTCACCAGATTGAAGAGCATATGGTAGGGAAAAACAAAAAGTGTCAGAAGTCTGAAAAAGTAGAGGTGAAGCCTAGATTTTGAAGGGTTCTGAATTTCAAACAGGATTTTGATCCTGGGAATGACAAGAGAACCACTGAAGTTTATTGAGTAGGAGGACAAAATAGATACACGTGTTCTTTAGAAAAATCCCTTTGGTTGCTGAATGGAGGATAGACAGTAGTGGGGAGAGACTTGTGTTAGGCTAACCAAACACCAAGTTATTGCAATAGTACAGCTGTTGAATCGTTGAGCATCTCTATCAGGGTGGTGACAGTATCAGAGGAGAGGAGAAAGGATATTCCAGAGATGTCACAAAGGTGAAATTCACTGGCCTTTGAAAGATATTGGATACAGGGCCAGGGATATAGTAAAGAGTCTAGATTGTTGTGAGTCTGGGGGGAATAGGAGGTTGCTTCTGGTACCTTTGACCAGAAGAGTGAAGTTTGGGAGAGGGGGAGGATTTAGAGAAAAAGATAATGATGTTAATTTTAGATATGTGGAATTCAAGATGTCTATTGGAATCCAGTTTGAAAAATCTAAAAGGCAGTTGGTAGTGAGAATCTGGAAATTAGAAAAGAGTTTAGGTAGATTTGTGATCAACATAAAGGTAAATCCACAGAAACTGATAAAGTCATGTGAGTTGACAATGAAAAATCAGTGATGAGGAATTTACTATGTGTTAGGTACTATGCTAAGTGCTCGATATACAAATACCAAAAGTAAGATGCTTCCTGCCCTTTCAAAACTAGTTAGAATCAACTAGTTGGCCCAATAAATAGTTCTTAGAATCTAGATGATTTGAAGTGAGATCTAGCCTCCAGATACTTATTTGTTGTGTGACACTGGGTAAGTCACTTAATATCTGACTGTGGCATTTTTTTTTTTTTTAGAGAACAGTACTGAAACATTTATTTAGACACCGGAAAACCGAATCACAAAACCAGTTAGTACCAAAGATACTCAGATGCCATAATAATGCTGAGAGCCACAGAATCCTTCAGCCTTCCCACAAACCAATTCAAGAGCAATATTTACTCACAAACCTCTCTATCTCCTTAATGAGCATCAGCTCTTTCCCCTAATATCTGGCTTGATCTGAACCAGCTTCCTGTGGGCTTTGCTTTCCTTCAGCAAACTCCTCCCACCACAGGCTCCATGTGACTACATTCAGCCTATCAGGGGGCAGAGTTTACTTTCAAAGCAGGGGAGGTCCTCAGACATCCCCATAGGTCTACTAAGCTGCAGGGAATATCTTCAAATTCACATTCTTATTACAAGGGGAGGGGGCAGGGTTAAATACATTTTAACAGGGAGGGAGTCTTATGGGAGGCACAGCCTGGACAGGCTGTTAGGTAAATCGTTTTGTATAACAACCAAAACTACACAGAGCAAGCCATGAGGCTCAGGAGTGGTTATAGCTGGTCAGAAGGTGGGCCACTTTTCTTTTTTTAAACTGACTTTAATTGCCCTCAGGCAATTTGTAGGTCTAGGATCAGCTGCATTAAACATTTTCACCCTCTTGGTCAAGACAGTTCCTTTGATGACCAAGGGAGGCAGAGTATAAGCCTTCCTGTATAAGCCACTGTAGCAACAAGCACTCTAGCATACCCAGGATAGCTTCTAGCACAGGTTCTTTGATCTGCTTTTCCCAAATGCTTTATTAACTTCTGGTTTACATCATTCATTTCCATCAAATTTCAAGTTACAGTTTCTTAGCCATTTTCCCCCTACCCCCCACCCCAGAATAGCAGTCCCACAGGATATCCCCTCATTGAATCTGCTCTCTCCCATATCTTTTCCCATACCCCCTTCCACTTTTTCAGTAGGGCAAGGTGAATCTCTGTGCTGCAATGCCTGTATATCTTATTTCCCCAAAATATGTAAAATAGTATTAATAACAGTATTCATATATTTTTAAACATTTGATTTTAAAACTTTGAATTCCAGATTCATTCCCTTCCTCCCTTCTCACCCACCCTCAGTGGGAAGATAAACTATTCAGTATATGTTGTACAAGTGTAGCTATGCAAAACATTACCATAGTAGATATATTGTAAAAGACTGACTATATTTCCCTCCCTCCTATCCCACCTCAACTTGGTTTATTCACTACTTCGATCCTGTCTCTTTTCAAAAGTGGGTGCTCCCAACTTCCCTACCCCCCTTCCCTCCTGCCCTCCTTTCCATCATCCCCCCCCATCCCCTACCCCCCTACACTCCGGTAGGGTGAGATGCCCTATTTGGTGTGTATGTCATTCCCTCCCTAGGCCAAATTCAATGAGAATAACGTTATGCCTTTTTGCCTTCCTGTTCTTCCCCTCCCTTCTAACTATTTTCCCTTGCCTCTACTATATGAGATAGTTTACCCCATTCTGTCTCTCCCCATCTCCTCTTGTTATATTCCTCTCTTACCTCTTAATTTCACCTTTTACATATCATCCCTTCCTATTAATTCAATCTGTGCCCTCTATCTATGCATACCTGTAAACATATGTACGCATTCAAATATGTATTCATATGCCCATATACCCTTCTTCAACTATTTTCATATTGAGAAAAGTTTCATCAGTTACAGCTATCATTTTTCCCTGTAGGAATGTAAATAGTTCAACTTTGATAAGTTCATAATGATTTCTTTTCCCTATTTACCTTCTCAAGCATCTCTTGCTTCTTGTATCTGAGTATCAAATTTTCTATTCAACTCTGGTTTTTTCCTCCAGAATGCTTGAAAGTACACTATTCCACTGAATGACCAGATTTTCCCCTGAAACATGATGTCCAGTTTTGCTGGGTAGGTGATTCTTGGTTTTAATCCCAGCTCCTTTGCCCTCTGGAATATCATATTCCAAGCCCTTTGATCCCTCAGTGTAGAAGCTGCAAGATCCTGTGGAATCCTGATTGCATTTCCACAATATTCAAATCGTATCTTCCTGGTTGCTTGTAATATTTTCTCCTTGATCTGGGAATTCTGGAACCTGGCTATAATATTCCTAGGAGTTTTCTTTTTGGGATCTTTTTTCAGGAGGTAATAGGTGGATTCTTTCAACCTCTATTTTTCCCTCTGGTTCTAAAATATTAGGGCAGTTTTCCTTGAGATTTTCTTCAAGGATGGTTTCTAGGTTCTTTGTCTGATCATGGTTTTCAGGTAGTCCAATAATTTTTAAATTATCTCTCCTGGATCTATTTTCCAGGTCAGTGGTTTTTCCCATGAGATATTTCACATTGCTTTCTATTCTTTCATTTGTTTGGATCTGTTTAATAGTATCTTGATTTCTCATAAAGTAACTAGCTTCCATTTGCTTGAGTCTAATTCTGAAGGAATAATTCTCCTCAGTGAGCTTTTGAGATTTTTTCCATCTGGCAAATTCAGCTTTTTAAGGCATTCTTTTCCTCATTGCTTTTTAAGCCTCTTTTGCCACTTGAGTTAGCCTTTTTTTAAGGTGTTATTTTCCTCAGTCAGGATGTTGACTCTCATTTCATACTCTTCTTGCATCTTTCTCATTTCTCTACCCAATTTCCCCCCCACTTCTCTTATCTGCTTCTTAAGGTCCTTTTTGGCCTGTATCCAACTCGTATTTTCATTTGGGGCTTTTGGTGCAGAATTTCTGAACTCCCTGTCCTCCTCCTGTTCCATGCTTTGATCCTCTTTGCCCCCCAAATAGGAGTCTAATGTTGAATTTTTCTGTTCATTTTGTTTCCTTTGCCTAGGCATATTGCCACTTAATTACTTGACTTTTGCGCTTGTTGCCACAGTAGGAGTCTGCCACCAGGCAGGGGAGCTTCTGTCCCAAATGCTGGGGATTTCTCAGCTGCTGGAGGTATTAGTTGGGTGCCCTCTCTGAAGCTTTCACACACTCTGGCAAACTGGTCACACACCCCAAGACCTCCACCCCAGAGCACAATCCAAATCCAAGAAGGTAAAGAAGAGTGATTAACCACGCCCCATCCCCGACTGATCACATGATAACCCCACAGTTTGCAGGCCAGGAGCTGAAGCTGCAACATGGCAGGCTGGGCCTCAGATAATCAGGGGCTTCTTGCCCCCAGGGAAAGAGACTGACATGCTCTCCCAGACAGTCCCCAAGTCCATAGGGCACTGAAATCTCACTTTGTCCTAGGCATCTATGTGTTCATAATTCTCAAAACACCACAGCTGCTGGTGTTCTGGAGTCTGTCCTGTAGGTTGCTAGTCGGGCCACCCTGGGGCTAAAACCTTCAACTCATGTGGGTCTGGGCTCTGCTTCCAGAGTTCTGTGCTGGCTGCTCCCTGCCGGGCTTCTGGGCTGTCCTCAGAGGAAGGTTAGCTTCTCTGTGTTATTTTGTGGGTTCTGTAGCTCCAGAGGTTGTTCAGTGTCCCCTTTTACATAAATGTGAAGTGGTGTGGGCCAGGGTGGCGCGGAAGTGCTGTTTCTACTCTGCCATCTTGACTCTGCCCCTCTTGATTGGCTTTTCTAAAGGACAGCAACTAGTTAGTTACCAGAGAGAGAAGCACCAACATCTGGATTTTGAAAGCTGGGGAAGCTCAACAACTGCCCAAAGTATCATCTGGCCAAATCACACAACTCTTCCCATAAGTCAGCCCCAAAGCAAAACCTTACATCAGGGTACATGTAGCCTTCTACTGGGTCAGAGAATGTCTGGCAATTTTTTTTAATCTATAAAATGGGGAAAAGAATAGCACCTACCTCCCAGGAAAGTCACCAGTATAAAATGTTATATTTGTAAATCACCTTACAAACCATAAAACACCATTTAAATTCTAATATTCAAATATGGAAAGATAAAACAAAGGAGAGTCACAGCCAAAGAGTATGGTGTTGGTTTTGGATGTCACAGGAATTTCTAAGCAGAATCATTGGGTAATTGATAGACATCTTCTCTAGGAATAATAGTGCTAAATTGATTACTGGTCGCACAAATAGAGGCAGAAAAGTCGGTGATGGGGAAGGATGAAGGAAAGGGCAGAGGAAAAGGATGCCTAATGGAGCATGGAGTGAACATGGGAAGAGGTACATGAACCCCTAAGGGGATGCAAGGTCTGTGATGTGAAGAATTGTATTACTCTTACATTTGTATGTACAGTATCTAGTTAACTAATAACATAACAGTATTCTACATGCAGTAAGTGTTTATTAAATGTTTATTGATAGAGTGAGTTGATGAATGAAGTCAACATATAAATTGCTAGTGGAATTGAATATGAGTGATAAAAGCAGACAATCAGTTGCTTATCTGGTTTGGATTCCTCATTACAATGAAGATGAACCTGAAACAGCAGCCAAGAGACTCAACCAAGGTCGAACTCTTATTAAACTCAAATCTTCCTGACTGTTTCTCCCATGACACTGAAGCAGTTCTGGAAAGGTTTCTTCTAGTCTAGTATGTGTAAATACACCATGCTCCATCCAGGATAATAATATCCTCCTTGCCTTCTGGCCATTGTATGGGATTCAAAAATGGGCATTTGAAAAGGGCTTTCTGATTTCTGATGTCTGTGCCAACTTTTATGCAGTTTGTCCTTTCATTGTCAGATGGGTGGGGTGGTAGGTGGGTTGTCGAGCTCAATTAAAATAAATGAGATCTGTCTCTGCCCTCCTAAGAATAAGAGGCAAGATGAGTTGGCCATTATTGACTGTTCCCATGATTAGTGATCCCAGAGCCATATCTAGAGTGTCTGCTTTATATGTATTTATTTTACTTGACCTTCTGTGTAATTACTTTTACATTCTGAAGCCTGTTTGGATTTGGGTTGTGTGTCAAAGCTGTAGTTATAGGTTGTTTTCTATGAGACAGCCTTGAGGAAAGGGAGCTTAAAACAACCCTTTTCAAATCTGTAGGCAGGGAAAGACCCCTGCTGGGTTTTGCCAAGGTTCCCAGCCAAAGTATCTTTGGCTGTCACAATGAAGAGTATGCCACAGAATGCTAATGTGCCTCTGTTGTTAAAGGAAAGGGGTGACTTTCTGTGCCTCTGTCAAAAGATCACAAATAGAGAGCTGAAGAGATCACATAGACTGTGTAGTCTAGTCCCCTCATTTTACAGATGACAACACTGAGACTGGTTGGAGGAAATAACTAACCCAAAGTTTGTTCACACAGATTTTTTTTTTTTAAGCAATTGGGGTTAAGTAACTTGCTCAAGGTTACACGGCTAGTCATTATTTGTGTGTGGGTGCTCATTTTCTGAGGCCGGATTCTATCTCGGGTCATCCCAACTCCGAGGCCAGCGCTCTTACTGCGCCACCTAGCCGCCCCTTTTTAGGGCAATTGGGGTTAAGTAACTTGCCTAATGTCACACGGCTAGGTTTTTGTTTGTGTGGGTTAAGTGTCTGAGGCCCGATCCGAACTCAGGTCCTTCTGACTCCAAGGCCGGCGCTATACTCACTGCGCCACCTAGCTGCCCCTCACACAGATTTTTTTTAAAATTTGCAATAGCCTCTTAACAGTTCTTTACATAAAATTTGAAATAATGGACTAATTAGATGAATGAATGAACTAATAAATGAATGAACAAATGATTGAAAAATAAAGTGCTTAAAATAGTACCTGGCATATAGTAGGTGCTATGTAAATGCATATTTCCTTTCCCTTCCTCTTATCAAATCTGCCATCCACACCAGAACAGATTGTTTTGTCTTAGTATCTTTATGAGGGATACATTGATTAATAGAGCATCAGGCTAATCTTGGATCAAGTTCCACATCATTACTGATAACCACACAGGTCACTTAAGAAATCAGTTCCCCAAAACAACTTTCTAAGATGTTAAGTTTCAGAGCAAGTGCCAGTCTTCATTGGTAAAGGGAGTTTCCTCACTAGAAATTCATTAGAACAATGAAACCTCAAATCCTGTTCCCCTCTCCTCCATAAAAAGTTCCCTCATTGGCATATGAGGAACCCAAGGCAGAGAGAAATCAAGTAACAACCATGGGCAACCACCTGCTAAGTGGTTGAACTGATATATTTGGAAGCCAAGGCCCTCCTTGGCTCCAGAATCTTCTGTAATTCTTTACTGATCATTGAGTGAGAACTGTAATCTTTTCCTTGACATAAACAGCCATCTAAAAGACAGTGAGGCATAGGAGATTTGGCCATATTTGGAGTCAAGAAGATCTGTTTTCACCTTCTTTCTCTGACATACATTAGTCAGGGTAATGTGGTTAAGTCAAGCTTGCAGTCAAACAAAAGGAAAATTTCTAAGGATGCCAAATACAGAAAAGGTACTTAATTATTATGGTGAAAGGGTTTTCCACACTTGGGAGTCTTCTCCACAATGATTAAATCACAGGTCTAGGTCAAAAAGTAGAAAAATGTTGAGGGCTATAAGCTCGTGCTACAATAGCTTTCCTGTTTTCTGTTCTTTGCTTTTCTATTTATTTTATCATCAATCAATGGGAACTCTTCTTGGCCCCTGTAGGTTATCCTAAACTCCACCACCTGTAGGTAATTTCTTACATTACTTAACTATCCAATATTCTCACTGTTTAAAAATATATATATATATATATATATATATATATATATATATATGTAATTCTGAACTTAAGAAATAAAACAAACATTTCCTAACAGAGTAGAAAAAAAAAACCTTTTTTGTTCCATTTTTGGAGGGGGGAAGGTAGGGCAATTGGGGTTAAGTGACTTTCCCAAGGTCACAAGGCTAGTTTTTTCTGTTGTGTCTGAGGCCAGATTTGAACTCAGGTCCTCCTGACTCCAGGGCTGGTGCTCTATTCACTGTGCCACCTAGCCACCCTACAATTTCTTTTAAATATATAATTATCATCTAACTTCCTTATTTTTCATTTTTTTCTTCCACACTTTCCCATCTCTGTACTAGAGATGGCTACCAAGTAGACACAAATATGTATAAAGATATAAAACTATCTTATACATACTTCTATTTATCATTTCTTTCTCTGAATGTAGATAGCATCTCCCTTTGTGTGCCCTTTATAGTTAATTTGTGTATTTATTATAGTTTAAATGAATTAGTCACTCAAAGTTGTTCTTAAAACAATATTGTTGTTGCTATATACAATATTGTTTGGTTCTGCTCATTTCACTGTTCATTATTTTGTGTAAGTCTATCCTTTTTTCTTCTAAGATCGTCAAGCTTATCATTTCTTGTAACATAGTAGTTTTCTATCATAATCATCACACACCAGAACTTGTTTAGCCATTTCCTAATTGATGGGCATCTCCACAATTTCCAGTAATTTGCCACTACAAAGAGAGCTGTTACAAAAAATTTAGAAAATATAGGTTCTTTTCCTTTTCCCTAATCATCTTAGAAAAATCACTAAATATTAAAACCAAAATTAAAGTGTCTCTTTCTCTATGGAGATATCCCTATTTTTCTTAACTTTACATGTCTCTTTTTTGTACATTACTCTAATATACTCTGATATAGTATATAAATTTAATTTTAGCTCTGTTGTTTATTTGTACCTTATCTGAGGTACAGAGCCAGAGTGTCTTATCTAACTTTTTTTTCTGCACATTTATGAGCAACTGGCATGTATCCAACTATGGAATGGGGAATAGATTTTTGTTTTGTAAATAAATGAAGAGCATTAAAAAAACAGTCATCAAAGGACTCATGGGATCAGAGATTAAGATGTAGAAGGGCTCTGAGAGGTTGTCTAGGACAATTCTCATATTTTAAAGATGCAGGAACAGAGGATGAGTCACTTGCTGAAAATCAAGCAGATAGTAAGTGATAGTAAATATGGGTTTCAACCCAGTTCTTCCGATTCCAAAACCAGAGTTTTCTATTGTACTACAGAATTAATTACATAAAGCTGTATACATAAAGAGATATACAACTGTGGGACTTGAAAGACAGGAAGTTAGATGTAGAAGTAGATGACCTTGGGATCAAGTTCAAGCTCTGCCATTTACTTGAAAGCCTGGAGGGACTAACTTTATTGCTCTGACTTTTAGTTTCGCTGTTTTTTTTTTTTTCATTTTTCAAATGGATATATTATCACCTATCTCACAAGGCTGCTGTGAGGATTAACAGAAACAACACCAATAGCAGACAAGGCCAGAAAGTGATGGAAGAAGAATTTGAAATTAGTCCTTCCTCATTCATGGTCTAATTCTCTGGGACACATTGTCTCAAAAATGAAACAAATACAATAGGATTAAATATTATAATGAGCATTTAAGGTCTTTATAAACTATGAAGTGCTTTATAAATATGTCATAATTGCATGCATTCATAAATGTGTGTATGCATACATGTATGTATAAAGACATACATGTACACACACATATATACTACCTGCATTCATGTGATCATGTACCAATATAACAGGATATATACCACCATTATAACCCCAATATACATGATGTAGTATTTGCTGTAGTATGCTGGAGAGCATTTGGACTTGTATTTTTGTAAGAGATGATGGGTTTAGATCCCAGCTCCAATACTTATTAATTGTGAGCTCCCTGGAAAGTCATTCAGGCTTTATGTACCTCAATTTCTTAATCTTTAGCATGGGAATAATTATAATCATTTTAGTTACTCCATAAACATTAAATCATAATATGGATATGATTTATTATTGTATTAGTATTATTGTAGTTAGTATACTGATTTGCTAATTACCCTCAAAATAATCTGATATATAGGTTAAGAACTAAACAAACAAATTAATAATGATATTAGTATTTCAAGAATCCTTTGAATTTCCAGGAATGGGTACTGTCTCCAATAAGGAAAACATAAAAAAGAAATTATTATTTAAGAAAAAATCTAGTAGGCTGCTGTGTCAGCAAAAGTTGTTCTCCCTTTAAGATACAAAAAATAGACACATTTAAGAGTAGTAGAATTGACAATTTTTTCCCCTTAACCCCAAGAGCCACCATTTTAAAAGATAGTTGATTGACAAAAGTGTTCATTGAACCACTCTTGATTAAACAATATGAGGTTTTGATTTTAAAGGAGAAATGTAAGATTCTAGCTATAAGAACAGTTATTGGAAGTTATTATCATTAAGCTGTTTGATAGTACATTCATTAGGAATAGTGTCCATATGGGGGCCAAATGTATATCAAAGTAAATATATGTGTATAAAACTCCCCTTCCTAATTCAGTGTCTCAGTACATCAATCTTTCCAAGTTGTGCAAGGACTATTTTTTTTGTTCCATCAGTGCTAATGAATTGCTCTGAGAAGTTCTACTAGGAGGACTTTTTTTTTCTTTTTGTAGACATAGACATATTAGACATTAAAAATATATGTGATTTAACGCTAGAGTAATGAGACATCAGATGAGCACTGCCATGTGGTTCATGAGAGGTTTTGAAGACAATTCCCAAAGTCAGATTTTAAATGTGATTGTAGGATCATATTATCATTGGACTCAATGCAAAGCACCCACAGATACCAGATATTAGGGTGAATATGTTCCATATCTTTGTCTTTTCAAAAAGCCAAAACTTTACTGCCACTATCATTATCTCATCACAGTGCTTCATAATGAAATTAAAATATGTGTATTAATGCCAATAACAGCTGACATTGAAAAAGCCCTTTAGAATTGACAAAATATCCTAAATTCATTTGATGTGTGTTCTCAGAGGATAGATAGAAGTAGAGTGTAAACTCTGAAACATTTGAATAAGTTAAAAATTTTTGAGTGTGGGGCTACGCATAGATTGCATATGTGTTACCTACATAAAAGATATTTAATAGAAGCTTATCATTATCTGAGAACAAGTTGAACTTAGTGTGGAGAGACCCATTCCCACTGGGGTTATGTGGTGGTGAAATTTTTAGTAACAGTAACGTTTTAAGAACAGCTGTGGAAGGGCTGCAATGAACATCAGTGAAGAGTTTACTCCACTGATAAAGCTATAGATCCTAGAGACACTGAAATAAGTATGTAAATGAAATACTTCATGACATTTGATTATTAATACACTTGGCTCAGTAAATGGAATTCATATTTCTCTTGTCAATGTCAATAAAACAATGAGAAGTAAGGTATTGTGGAACAATCAGGATGCTAATGATAAATTATAGGGCATAGTAGGACAGCTGGGTGGCATGGTTGATCGAGTGCCAGGAAGTCAGGCAGACATTTTCCTGAGTTTAAATCTGGTCTCAGATATTTACTAGATGTGTGATCCTGGACGAGTCACTTAATTTTGTCTCAGTTTCCTCATCTATAAAATGAAATGGAAAGGGAAATGGCAAACTATTTCAATGTCTTTGACTAGTAAACCTCAAATGGGGTCATGAAGAGTCAGATACAGTTGGCTAGCAAAGATAGATTCCCTCACTTTTATATGATGCTATTTGATTTCAAAGTATTCCATACACGATTTTATGTGACTTATAAGATCTTTGCTGGGTAAATATTGCAAGTATTATTATAATATTTTATAGAATGGGAGAGAGAAGATCAAGAGGTTAAGTAATTCAGCTAGTCACTCAGTAAGTAGCCGTCAATGAAAGGGCTCAGATCTTATTATTGCTAAACTAATAGGCTTTGTTGGCTCATTTGTTTTCCTTGAAAATAGAGGGGTTTATTAGAATAGGGAGGGAGACATAGAATATTGGAGTTGTAGGTACTTTAGAGGTCATTTAATGCAACACAGACCACAGAAAGTCAGAAGGAACTTGGGCCATAGAATACTGGCAGCTGGGTAGCTCAGTGGATCAAGTGTTTGGACCTGTAGGTATGAAGACCTAAATTCAAATCTAGCCTCAGACATTTGTGAGATGTGTGACTCCAGGCCAGTCACTTCTCTGCCTCATTTTCCTCTTCTGTCAAATGGAGATTAAAAATAGCATCTACCTCTGAAGGTTGTTGTGAGGATAAGAAAAGATGAGGCATGTAAAATATTGAAAAACTTAAAAAACTATATAAATGCTATTATTATTACTGGCAACAATAGTTATTATTATCGTATTACATAGGATATGAGTACAAAGGAAACTTGGAACATAAACTTCTGAATGTTAGAGCAGGAAGAGACTGGAAAGATTGTATAGTTCAGGCCTGTACAACCTGTGACCCACTATTTTAAGTGGCCTGTCCTCTTGTACCATGCCAAGGGCTTTTGGGTGGCCCATGAAAAATATAAAGTGATATGTTCCTCTACATTTTTCACAGACTGCCAGAAATCCTTTGGCCTCCTGATGGCTGTAAGCAGCCATGGTCCACAATTAGAAAGGTTTTGTCTAGTTCAACCATCTCATTTTTCTAAGTCTTGGGTTAGAGCGGTGATTTGACTAAAGTCACAGAGCTAGCCATCTGTAGAACCAGGGCGTAGAATCTAGAATTTCTAATGCTCTGGCAACATGTGACATCATCCGCCAGCTGAAAACATCATCATGAAAAGGAAAATAATGTACCACAGCAACCCCTGCTCCATCTTTTTGGCTGTACTTTTTTGGTCTGATTAAAATCAAGTTACACTGGCTTCACAGATTATAGTCATCATGAAAAATTAATTTTTCTGCTTGGCTGTGCTTTGTCCCTTTTCCATTATCATTTGAAAACACTACACCTATGCAGGCTAAAAGGTCTAAAGTTTTCTGTAAATCTAGTGTCAGCATAATATTCTCTTTTGTAAATAGACAGTGGATTTAATCTGGTGGGGAAAAATGTTTCCTTGAAAAATAATTAGTACTTAGCTTTGCCTCATTGAGTTTCAAAATGTACTCTGGATTTCATTATTTCCCCTCTCACCTTATTCTTATTTCAATTCATTTTGATTCAACAAACATTAAAAAAATAATTTACTACATGTAAAGCACTATGCTAAATGTAAGAAATATAAAATAACATATAGATTAGCTCTCAGCCTCAAGAAACTTAAATCCTATTAGATTTGATTAAATTTACCTTTAATTGGAGAATTGGTATGAATATATATTTCCTTGTTCCCCATGGCCCACCGTCTACTAGACAACTCTACCTGGATAATCCATGGGAATTTGAAAGTGGCTACATTCAAAGAAGTAACTTACAGAATACAACAGAAATAACTTTCTCCATCAATACAAAAAATTTATCCATAAACCAAACTCCATTATTTTTAGAGTGGCATAGTTATCCTCCATGTAAGCTAAGTTTGCAATCTCAGAGCCATTCCCTTCTTTTCTCATTTGTTTATTCATTTTCCATATCCATGAATTACTAAATTTTGTCAATTCAACCTCATCAAAATACATTGAATGCATCATTTTTTTTTCCTGCAATATCAGGGCTACTAAACCCTTTTCATCTCCTTTCTGTGCTATTGCAATTATCTTCTAATTGATCTCCCTGATTCTTGATTTTCTCTTTTTCATTCAGTCCTTCAATACATCTATCAAATGAAAATGATTAAAATACAGATATGTCTAGGCATGCCACTTCTTGCTTAAAAATAAAACAAAAAACTAAAAATAAATAAATTCTGAAAAAAATAAAATAAAAATACTTTCATTGGCTCTTTATTTCATTTAGGACAACATACTAATTCTTCATATTCATTCAAAGCTTCTATGATCTGCCTCAATATTTCCTGTTTAGATTTATTTCATATTATTCTATATTATAGCCACATTAGACAACTGGTTCTGAAATTAGCATTCCTTCCCCCATTCCATACCACTTTACAGACTGCCCCCACACCTAGAAGCACTTCTAATTTTTTACTTAAAAGATTTTAGTTTCTTCAAAGTTCAATTCAGAAGACACCTGTTGTAAGAATGGGCAAACATTTCTCTAATTTCCATTGCTATGCATGTGTCCTACTTCCTCACAATTTATTGCATTTACTAATTTATATGTAGCAATGTCACATATTTTCACAGAACATAAACTCCTTGAGAGCATGGGCTGTATAATTTTTGACATTGTATCCTCAGCTACAGGCACGATTTCTTGCCCATAGTAAGTGCTTTATAATTGCTCATTTAAAAATGCCCATCTGAATTTGTGTTTATTCAAGTGGAACAATGATTTCTCCAACTTTTTAGGGCCTTCCAGTGATTGGATTAGAACCTATGAATGACAGTCCACCCTTCATAACTTTTGTCTATCTCTTCCAACAATTTAGCCACAAAGTTATGAAAGCCTTCCTTAATTTTTCCTGAGTCCATAGCGGTTCTAGTGGAGAACTGTGGAGGTCATCTGTCATTGCTTGTCCTTCCCATGGTTTTAGACTATCTTATTTTTCTGTTATAGAGGTCTTTATGACACCTTATACTCCTATTCCTCTTTCAGATTCCTAGCTGTTTATACATTATTGACTGATCATACCCACTATGAAGGTTTCTGTTTATCTTGATGTAATATTTATCATTAGTTCTTTGAAGTATTGGTATTCTGGGTCTTGTTGCTAAATAGTAGTGTTAATAAATATTTGTATGGAAAAAAATGAGCCTTTGCTATTATGGGATGCTTGGGGTCAATAAAGGATATTAATGAATTCACAAAAGCAATCTTACCTTCTTTTCAGATATGAGTCTTGTTCATGGTGCAACTGAATGATCTCAGATAGACACATTCACACATATACATACATTTACATATATATGTGCACGTTTCTGTGGGTGTAGGTACATATACACATATATACCATTGTGTATAGACAAATATCTATTTAAATATACATATATGTATGTAAATCTTCCTATCTGTATATATACTGATCTATTTACATGTACTATTATATAAGCTCTACATAGGACAGCTAGGTGGTGCAATGGAAAGAGTGCTGGGCCTGAAGTTAGGAAGACCCATGTGAGCCTGAGACACTTACTAACTGTGTGACTCTGAGCAAGTTGCTTAACCCTTTTTGCCTTTATTTCCTTATCTGTAAGATGAGTTAGAAAAGTAAACGACAAACTACTCCAGTATCTGCTTAGAAAAGACTCCAAATGGAGTCACAAGGAACTGGACATAACTGCAATGACTAATCAGCAACAATAGCAAGCTCCTATATGATATAAATTCAGATATTCTTCTTCCATTGGTCTTTCTTATGTGAATGGTGAGACCAAATTTTTTTAAGCAATTGGGATTAAGTAACTTGCTCAAGCTTACACAGCTAGTTATTTATGTGTGGGTGCTAAGTACTGAGGCTGGAACCAATCCCAGGTCATTCCGACTCTGGGGCCAGTGCTCTTACTAACTTCATCATCTAGCCGCCCCGAGACCAAATATTTTTGAGTAATTTCAGAGCTCCTTCAGAAGGCCCTGTAATGTCTCAGAGTTCTACATTTATGGATGACAATGTCATCCATAAAGAACATAAAAGAATATGCCAATATTGTAAATACACTTTTTGAAAAACTAATTTTATCTAGCTAGCTTGTTGATATCAAAGGAAAATCATGGTGAGAAGACCAATGGTGGATTGTTAGTTATAGTGAACTATATATTTAAATCTATTGTTGGTCCCTAAGAATTATGAATGGAGATGTAGCTTGCCATTCAATGGGAACATACAACAGTAGGAGTTGGAGTCAAAAGAGTAGTTCCAGGATTTCTATCACAGAATGATCCAATCTGTTCACTTTGGTATCTTTGTTCTCTTTAATGAAAATTCTAATTCTTCTATAAGCACCTCAATGACGATTATTAGTCCAAGTATTTTACTTCTATTATCATGGATGAAGAAAAATAGTATGTATATATATATATTTGCAATCCCCCCATTTTTTCTTCTGTTTGAAATCTTCTTTCAGTTTTTATCCTTGAATGACCATAGGGTGACAAAGTAGCTGAATCTATTGCCAAACTTACATTAGACTCCTTCTTGGTGCTTTATAAAATGATACAGCTCATAATTGTTCTCTTCATAAGATTTTATAGTTGAATTTATATTCTAAACCTGTATTGCCTCTGGCATTCATAGCTCTCCATTTGGCAAATGTTTGCTGACTAAGGTGCTTTCTGGGATCTTTTGGTCTCCTTGTGGCAATTAATTTACATTGGTTTTACTTCTGGATTAAATTATTATAGTTGGTGTTTAAATCCAACACAGTTCAAGAAAACACTATTGAATATCTGCTGCATACAAACATTTTATGGGATACAGAGATGAATGAGATGATGCCCCTTTCCTGAAGAAGTGAATAATTTAGATGGTGCCCTTAGTGTATGGTAATTATAATGTAAAGCAGAATGTGATTAAATCACATCTAATAATATAAAGAACTACAGTGGTTCTGAAGAGGGGAAAATCACTCTGACTGGGAGAATGAGTTAGGAATTGACTGAAGCAGTAGCATTTGAGTGGGACCTTGAGGAATGGATAAAATTTCAAAGAAAGGAGTTGGTCAGGGGGGCATTCTAATCAATGTTAATGTGCTAACTGAACAAGAACATATGTGGAAACACAGAGAATGCTTAAGAAGCTTGGAGTAGATAAGCTTTCCAGAAACATAAGTCAAATAAAGGTGAGTAGTAAGAAATACACCTGTGAAAGGAATTTGGGGCCATAGTGAAGGGACGTTAAATGTGAGTCTAAGAAATTTTCATTTTGTATGGCAGTCATTGGAAAATCTGTGATGAATTTTCAGAGATCAATGATGCAGGTATTAGGAAAGTCAGTTTCTTAGTGATATATGAGAGAGACTTGAAGGAGAGGAAGGCTGTACTGAGACATGGTCAGGGGCTATTATAATAATAACAGAAACCTAAAATTAGTGATGAGGAACAATAGAAAAAAACTGTGCAATAAGATAAAAGAGAAAAACAAAAGCAGAGGGTCATGAAGATACTTAGAAAATTCCTACATTTAACTGGAAGTAAGAAAAAGAAAAGGCAGAGTGAACAGTGGAGGAATAAAGTGAGACATGGAAAGAAAAACTGGAAAATGTGCTGTCATAGAATTCCCAGGCAGAGGGAGTGTCAAGAAGAATGGGAATAATCAACAGTGCTAAATTTTGCTGATAATTTGAGACTGATCATTGAGAAAAGATCCTTGGATTCACAGTTAAAAAGATCTCTGATAAGATTTATTTTATGTTTTGTTTTTTTTTTTAGAGAGGGGAAAGTAAGGCAATTGGGGGTAAGTGATTTGCTGAAGGTCACACAGCTAGTAAGTATTAAGTCTCTGAGGCCAGATTTGAACTCAGGTCCTCCTGACTCTAGGGCTGGGGCTGTGTTCACTGCACCCCTTAGCCGTCCCTCTGGTAAGTTTTAAAAACAGGGTTTTTAAAAATACATTTCCTTAACTATTTTGAAATTCCATGTAAATTTTTTTTAACATTCACTTTTTTATTTGAGTCCCAAATTCTCACCCTCACTTGCACTCCTTTTCCTTCCTTCAGAAGGTGAGTAATTTGATATCAATTACAGATGTGATTTAACACAAAACATATTTTCATATTAGTAATATTTCTAAAGAAAATACAAAGAACTAAACAATAAAATTTTTAAAAAAAAACCTTAAATATTCTTCAATATTCATTTAAATTTGATCAGTTCTCTTTCTGGATGTGGATAGCATTTTTTTTTAAATTTAGTTTTATATATATATATATATATATATATATATATATATATATATTATAAACTTAACTATCAGTCATAAAGATCAATTTTACAAAATAAGTGTGAAAATCTTATTTGACAAAGTATGTCTTATGAATTAACAAAAAAGATAAAAAGCCTTTTTTCTTTGCTGTCTTCCCAGTACATTTGCAGTTATACTTTTAGTTTTGTTTTCTATTTTTGTTTTGGGGACTTTTTTTGAATTTAACTTAAAAATTGATTTCACTGTATAGTAGCACTTGTGTAATTTATTCTATGTAGTATGCTGCTCTTTTTTTTTATTAAACAAATGCTTTATTAACTTCTGTTTTGGGTCAGAATAGCCAAGTCTTTCACAGTTAAGCATCTTTATGACATTGCTGTTATTTTGTACAATGTTCTCCTAGTTCTGCTCACTTCACTTTACACTTTAATGCATTAGTGTCTCAATTTTTCCACATCCCCTTCAACATATGTAATTTTCCTTTTCTATAATGTTAGCCAATCTGATAAGTGTGGGATAATTTTTCTTTTTAATTTCTTGAAATGTGATGTCTAGGCTTTATTTGATCATGATTTTTGGGTAGAATAATGATTCTTAAATTTTCTCTTAAATTATTTCCCAGATCAACTCTTTTTTCAATGAGATACTTCACATATTCTTCTTTTCATTCTTTTGACTTTGTTTGTTGACTTCTCTTGGAGTCATTAACTTCTACTTGCCAAATTCTAATTTTTTTTTGGAGGAGGGATGGCAGGGCAAGTGGGGCTAAGTGACTTGGCCAAGGTCACATGGCTAGTGTTAAGTGTCTGAGACTGGAGTTGAACTCAGGTCCTCCTGACTCCACGACCATGCTCTATTCACTGTGCCAGCTAGCCACTCCTCAAATTCTAATTTTTAAGGAATTATTTTCTTCAGTAAACTTTTGTACTTCTTTTTTCATTTGGCTAATCCTGTTTTTTTTTTTTTAATGAAGTCATTTTGCTCAGGGAATTTTTGTACTTCTTTTTCTATTCTTTTTTTTAAGGTGTTATTTTCTTCAGTATATTTTGTGTTATTTTTTCATAGTTTTCTTATATGATTCTCATTTATTTTCCCTAATTGTTTTACCACTCCAATTTTGAAAGAAAAAATCATTTCTTTTGGTTCTTCCTGGTAATCTTGTTGGGCTTATGTCACATCCACATTTGTCTTTGAAGCTTTGCTTGTAGATGTTTTGATTTCATTATCTTCTCAGTTTGTGTCTTGGCCTTTCCTGACCCCATAGTTTGAGTACATAAACATTCCAGAAAAATAAATTAAATAAAGGTGAGTAGTTTCTGATCTCTCTCTCTCTTTCTTTCTTTCTTATTTGCTATTTTTCCCTACTCTCTCTCTCTCTCTCTCTCTCTCTCTCTTTCTCTCTCTCTCTCTCTCTCACTTGTTTTTGTCTTTGTTTTTTCGGAGGGGGGAAAGGCCAGGCAATTGGGGTTAAGTGACTTGTCCAGGGTCACACAGCTAATAAATGTGTCTGAGGCCAAATTTGAACTCAGGTCCTCCTGACTCCAGGGCTGGTGCTGTATTCAGTATCCAACCTAGCTGCTCCTCTATTTCTTTATTTTGAATTTTATGTTAAAGTTGGGATTTGTTCCTGGTGTGTGTGTGTGTGTGTGTGTGTGTGTGTGTTGGGGGGAGTATAACTGTGTGAAAGATTTTAGTGTTCAGTTTTCAGATTTAGCTCTGTGGTTTGAAAGTTTGGTATTTCTAAGGTGGTATGATTTAGGGAGAGGAGTTGTTCTTGCCTTCTTGATCTGTACTCTACTACTTACCCAGGAAAGACCCCTTATCCTTTGGTACTGCAATCTATACTGCTCCTCAAGGTCCCTACTACCAGAAATTATATTGTTCTTTATAGTCCTTTATCTCTTGTTACAAAAAATAATACTGTTCTTCAGGGTTCCCATTCCCTTTCATTCAAAAAGTATCCTCTCTGCACTTCAACAGTGATATAGAAGTGGTTATAAGTAATGGATTTGCCAAACACTATCTTTTCCAGAATCTAGTTGAGTACTGAGGCTAGATTTGAACCCTTGTCTTCCTTACACCAGATCCAGCTCTCTATCTCCTGAACCATCCAGCTAAATCATCGTTTTCTTATTCTTTTTAAAACAAAGTTGGTCAAGTCAAGTTTGTTTGTATGACAAGTACATTTTCTGATGTATTTATTTTCTCTTTCTCTCCCAAATTCTTAACCTTTATTGTAAAGATTTTTTTTAAGAAAACTGTTTTAGCAAAACTAACTATCATATTAGAAACAATCTGGCATTTTATGCAGAGCTTTTTACACCAACCTGTCTATATCTGGAAAAAACAATCAGTGAGACAGGTGGCTGACACTATATAAAGGTTAAAGGTTAAATCTTCATAACTGCAAAATTAATCTCATATATTAAAATGAAAATCAGAACAAATCTACTTCCTCAAGAAAACCAACCAATTAATGCATTCTCATAGTTTTGCCTTGTAGAATTGATTATGGAGCATTTATCAGTGTCCAGATTACTCAAGACTGATCAGCCTTTGAAGACAATTAGAGGTGGCTCATGGAAAACTATTTTCTTAAACAAATGCTTTATTAACTTCTGTTTTACATCATTCATATCCGCCAGATTTTGAGTTACAATTTTTCCCCCGTTTTTCCCATACCCGCCCTCCCAGAATAGCAGTCCCACAAGATATCGCTTCCTCCAGTCTGCTCTCTCCGATATCTTCTCCCATATCCCCTTCGACTTTTCCATTGGAGGAAGGTGAATCTCTGTGCCCCAATGCCTGCACATTTTATCTCCCCATTACAAGCAGAAGAGTATTAATAATGGTATTTATATATATTTGAAACATTTAATTTTAAGACCTCGAATTTCAGATCCATTCCCTTCCTCCCTTGTCACCCATTCCCTCTGGGAAGATAAGTAATTCAGTATATGTTGTACATGTCTAGCTCTGCAAAACTTTACCATAGTAGATATATTGTACAAGGCTGCTTATAATGCCCTCCCACCCATCCCACCCCCACCTGGTCTATTCCCTACTTGATCCTGTCCCTCTTCTATAGTGGGTACTTCCAAGCTCCCCTCCCCCCAAGAATGCCCTCCCATCCATCATCCCCCTTCTCATCCCCCTTCCCCCTAGTCTGCTGCAGGTTGAGATATCCCATTTAGTACATATGTCATTCTCTCCCTGAACCAAATTCAATGAGGATGTAGCTTTGCTTTTTTGTCTTCCTATTCTCCCCCTCCCATGCTGCCACTTCCCCTTGCTTCTTCTACATGAGATAGTTTACCCTACCCTGTTTCTCCCCATCTCCTCTTGCCACTTTCCTCTCTCATCTCATAATTTCACCCCTTGAGTATCCTCCCTTCCCAAAAAAATTCAACCTATGCCCTCTATCCATATATAACTGTAAACATAGGTACACACATTAACATATGTATTCATATGGCCATACACCCTTCTTCCATTATTTTCACACTGAGAAAGGTTTCATCAGTCATAGTTATTGTTTTTCCATATAGGAATGTAAATAGCTCAACTTTGATAAGTTCCTTTTGATTTCGTTTCCCTGATTACTTTCTCAGGCATCTCTTGCTTCTTGTGTCTGGATGTCAAATTTTCTATTCAACTCTGGTTTTTTCCTCAAGAATGCTTGAAAGTCCTCTATTCCACTGAATGACCATTTTCCCCTGAAACAAAATACTCAGTTTTGCTGGGTAGGTGACCCTTGGTTTCAGTCCCAGCTCATTTTCCCTCTGGAATATCATATTCCATGCCCTACAATCCCTCAGTGTAGAAGCTGCCAGGTCCTGGGCTATTCTGATTGTGTTTCCACAATATTGAAATTTTTTTCTTCCTGGCTGCTTGTAGTATTTTCTCCTTGATCTGGGGATTCTGGAACCTGGCTATAATATTCCTGGGAGTTTTCTTTTTGGAATCTTTTTCAGGAGGTGATCAGTGGATTCTTTCAACCTCTATTTTTCCCTCTGGATCCAAGACATCAGGGCAATTTTCCTTGAGAATTTCTTGAAGGGTGATTTCTAGGTTCTTTCTTTGATCATGGCTTTCAGGTAGTCCAATAATTTTTATATTGTCTCTGCTGAATCTATTTTCCAAGTCAGTGGTTTTTCCCATAAGATATTTCACATTGCCTTCTATTCTTTCATTTGTTTGGATCTGCTTAACAGCATATTGATTTCTCATAAAGTCATTAGCTTCCATTTGCTCCAGTCTAACTCTGAAGGCATGAATCTCCTCAGTGAACTTTTGATATTCTTTTTCCATCTGGCAAATTCGACTTTTTAAGGCATTCTTCTCCTCATTGCCCTTTTGGGCCTCCTTTGCCATTTGAGTTAGTCTATTTTTTAAGGTGTTGTTTTCCTCAGTCAGATGGTTGACCCTCATTTCATACTTTTCCTGCATCCTTCTCATTTCTCTTTCCAATTTTTCCTTCACTTCTCTTATTTGATTTTTAAAGTCCTTCTTAAAGTCTTCTATGGCTTGTAACCCGCTCATATTATCCTTTGGGGCTTTTGGAGCAGGATTTCTGACCTCACAGTCCTCCCCCTGTTCTATGCTTCGATCCTCTTTGCCCCCAAAATAGGAGTCTAAGGTTGCATTTTTCTGTTTAATTTGTTTCCTTTGCCTTGGCATGTTGCCACTTAATTACTTTACTTTTTGGCTTGTTGCCACAGTATAGCTGGGCCTCCAGACAGGTGAACTTTCATCCCGGACATGTGGGGGGACAACTTCCATTTCTGGCAAGCTGGAAACCCACCCACGACCTCCACCCCAGATCACAATCCAGATCCAGGGAGGTTAAAGCAAGAGCGATTACCCCCCAAGACTGATCGCTGGATCTCCCTACAATTTGCAGGACAGGAGCTGGAGCTGCCTCTGAAAAACTACAAAATGGCGTGTCTCCTCAGTGGCTTCTAGCCCCCGGGGGAGGAAGCAGATGAATTCCCCAAATACTGGTCCCAAAGTCCATAGGGCACTAACCTCTCACTTTGTCCTAGGCATGTCTATGTTGATAATTCTGGAATCGCCACAGCTGCTGGTGTTTTGGGGTCCCTCCAGTCAGCTGCTGGCCGAGCTGCCCTGGGGATAAAACCGGGACTCAGGAGGACCTGTGCTCAGATCCCCGCGCACTGCGTGCTGCCGGCTCCCAGAGCGCTGCACTGGTCCTTCCTGCAGGGCTGCTGGGCTGTCCTCAGCAGGAGGTTAGCTTCTCTGTGTTGTTCTGTGGGTGCTGGGGCTCCAGAAGTTTTTCAGAGTCCCTTTTTACATAGTTTGGAGGTAATCTGGGGGGAGAGTGCCTTGGACGGGCTGTTTCTACTCTGCCATCTTGGCTCCGCCTGGAAAACTATTTAGATGCAGCTTCACTCAAATGTCATTTTTTTTCACTTTTCCTCCTAGACTTTTCAGTATAGAGAATGCTTGCAAGGAAATGAGTCTTTGTTGCTTAGAAACTCATCTCTTTGGATTTCACAATTACATCTTTGTGATAGCAAGACATGTGAAGTCTGTTTTATCACTATCATGAGACTATTACTTAGAAGAGGGAATAAGAATAAAGAAAAAGGTAATATCAAATGTAAGCCCAGATCCTTGTTTTGTTTTCTATTTTTTTGTTAATGTGCATCATGAAAAAAGAGAAAAAGCCATACCCCCTTCCTCTCTTCTCCAAGGAAGGATGAAACCAGATATTGATGCAAATTTTAAAAAAAGAGTAAAATTTGAAAGCATCACCCCAAGATGGTAATACTGCCTTAGAAGCCTTGTCTGGGTCTATAAATTTTGTGCAAATGAATTAATTAATAAATGAGGATGATGAAATATCAAATCATATTGCCGAAAAGCTCTACTCAATTAATTTTTAAAATCAGTCTTTGGTGGCTAGAGAAGTATTGTGGAAGTTTACACTGCAATGAGATAGATAACATTTTAGGGGAGTAGTGATCCTTCTGTGAAGTTCCAAAGGCAGTAAATTGTTCCATAGGGGAATAGAGCTACATATCCCACCCAAGCTGAGGTACATTAAAGTAGAATTGCACTGATTATAACTCATGGTTATAGAATTGGAGAGATAAAGGTAGGAAGGGAAGGCTACATGTTCAGCAGGAAGGCATTTTAAAGTCTCTGGAAGACCAGATTAGAGAAAACTTTGTGTAATAAAGCATGGTTGGAAATTTTTGGGATAGGCACTTATAAATCAGGACAGTAGGACCCCAGGGGGAAAATAATGGATTTGAAAAGTATAAAACCAAGATATATTAGTAAATGTTTAATGAGTATTTCTTTGGGAGGAAAAAAATGTACTTATGCCACACTTTTAAGTTTAATTTGCATTATTAACAGTTTTCCATCATTTTCTTAAATCTAGATAATCAAAAACAAATAAATAAAGGACTTATTTGCAGTGTTTGTTGATTTTTGAGGTATAAATGCTCATGATGAACCTGTAACATTTGGCTCTCCTGGAAGTCAGGCAGAGCTGACTTCAGCACACAACTGGAATACATTCTAGGACATGATTTCTATTTTAGACAGCAAGGTATTTGGGGAGGCTATGAAAGTGAAGTCTGGAGAAAACAAAATAATAAAATTTCTATTATTAATTTTCACGTGTATATTCTATGGTTTTCTGCAATTAAGAAGGGGGTGAGATTGGACCATACCATAAACAATGGGTTTTGTGCCATGTTAGGTGTGAAGTGCAAAGTAAATTTTCATGATTAGAATGATTTCTCCATCCTGTGGAATTAACTTCTGAAACTGAATTTTTATGGAGTTATTCACTAATATATAAGGTAGTAATGGTGAGGCAAAGGTAAGAAATAGAGATCTTATGCCTTAAAGCTTTCAACACAATATATAGGTGGGGTTCTATTTTCTGCTTTGTCCATTGGGCAGTTTCAGTATTCAGGGAGTTATTGGGTGTAGCAGCAAGCACCCTAGCATACCCAGTGTGGCTGCTAGCACAGGTTCTTAGATCTGCTTTTTCTAAGTCAAAATGAGTAAATAATCTTACTTTAATTAAACATATGTCATTCACCTAGTTCAGGGGAAAAAAGTCAGCACCCCAAACTTCAGAGAATACAGACAGAAGTTACAAGAAACAAAAGGTACAGGCAGAGAAACAGATCAGCAGACAGGCTTCCAGCTCTCTGACCATTACATCCATACCTAGTCAGTTACCAGAGAGAGAAGCTCCAACATCTGGGTTTTCAAAGCCAGGAGGCTCAAAGGCTGTCCAGAGTCTCATCTGGTCAAATCACAAAACTCTTCTCAAATTGAGTCCAAAAACAAAACCTCACATCAGGGCATATATAGCCTTCTCCTGGCTCAGAGAATGTAACAACCCTCTTAAACTACTGCCCAATCACAAAATAACAAGGTGTGGGCATTCCTAAAAAAACAAGCCTCTTGCCACAGGCCACATTCAGTCTATGAGGGGGCAGAGCATATTTTCAAATCTGGGAAGGTTCTCAGAGTTACTTAAGCCTATCTAAGGGCCAAGGGGCAGGGAAGATCTTCAGATTCCCATTCCCATATCATTGGGTCAAACTATATCCTATCAATTCACACCCTTTCAAGTTAGGCCCCTACAATATTTGAAGAAATGTGCATGAAAAAGAATTTGTTTTATCTTAAAAGAGGGCATTGTTGGTAATTCTGTGGATACAATGGTTAGAATTGATTTCCTTTTAAAAAGTCAGAAAGATTGTATATGTTAGATACAGATGGAAAAAAAAGTATATGTATCTTCATACTGGCTTGCAAAACAGATCACATTCAACTCATCCTATTTTTTAAAGCTTCAAAAAGTCATTGAACAAATGCTTGGTTGAATATTTACACATATTTATATTAGAATAGATAAAAATAACTTAAACTTCCTGACCAAACTGAGGAGGAAAACTTCATTTCATGAGTTCAAATTGCTTTATTGTAGATATTTAACAGACTAAGTTTCTTTTCTTTCATATGAAAAATGCAATTATTTAAATCATTCTATTTCTATTTTGGCGATTTTCCTTCAAATTTCATCAAGTTCAAGAATTCATTCAGGTTTCCACCAAAATAACATTCATTGAATGAATACTGCTTTTCAGGGAATGTTATGTGTGCTGAAGTAGAGTAAGAATAAAGGAGATAACTTTCTACTTTCAAGAAGCTGACAATGTAACATTGGAGATGAGGCATGCCCACAAAGAGTTAAAATACAAAGTAGTATATGAAAAGTTTATAAGAAATGTTCTTCAGGGGCGGCTAGGTGGCGCAGTGAGTAGAGACCCGGCCCTGGAGTCAGAAGGACCTGAGTTCGGATCCGGCCTCAGACACTTAACCCACACAAACAAAAACCTAGCCGTGTGACCTTGGGCAAGTTACTTAACCCCAATTGCCCTAAAAGGGGCGGCTCGGTGGTGCAGTGAGTAAGAGCGCCGGCCTTGGAGTTGGGATGACCCGAGATCAAATCCAGCCTCAGAAAATGAGCACCCACACATAAATAATGACTAGACGTGTAACCTTGAGCAAGTTACTTAACCCCAATTGCTTTAAAAAATGTTCTTCAAAAACATTTTCTCCCAACACAGTCAGTACCTTTATGAAGACTTTAAGATGTTTTTACAAATGTATATACACTTTCATTTCAATAGATAGGTCTGAAAAAAATTGGCAAAGAAAAGATTCATATTCTCCCTGTTCTACAGTTCCATAACCTGGGAATTCCCACCTTTATCCAAAGCACTAGGTCCTTTATTTCCAAATATATCTCTATGTACATATTACTTAGTAATATCAAACTCAGTATGTTCAAAATTGAGCTCAGTCTCATTCTCAATCAAACTCAATTAACCCGTCTTATTAATTAGTTTATTTATTTAGAGAGCATCACCATTTTTCCAGTGTCACAAAGCATTATTTTGAAATTTTACTCAACCCCCTATTCAACCATTAGTCAAGTATGCCAATTCTAGTTATCCAGAATCTCTCACATCTGTCCTTTTGTCTGTATTCACAACACTACTTCAATAAACTTCCAACTCATCTTCACCATCTATTCTTTTCCCTCTTCAATCAATACTCCATATAGCTTCCAAATTAATATTCTTAATTCACAAGTCTCTAGCCATGTTTCTCCCATAATCAAGAAAGTTCTGTAGCTTCATATTGATTCTGGGATAGATAAAACACAAACACCTCTATTCTCCATTTAAAGCCCTCTCTTTACCCAATTAAAAAAAAAACAAACAACAAAACATTTGTATTATTTTGTATCTTATATCTATTTAAGATACTCCTCTGTGAATGAATTATATACCCCAAATAGAATGTAGGTTCTTGAGGGCAGAGCCAAGATGGCAGTGTAGAAACAGCACTTCCATGGCACTCCAGCCCACACCACTTCAAAATTATGTAAAAGGGGGACTCTGAACAACCTCTGGAGCTCCAGAACCCACAGAATGACACAGAGGAGCTAATCTCCCACTGAGGACAGCCCAGCAGCCCAGTAGGAAGCAGCCAGCACTGCGTACTGGGAGCCTACAGTGAAGTGCTCTGGGAGCCCAGGCCAGGACCATGTGAGTCAGAGGTTTTAGCCCCAGGCCAGCTGGTCTATCAGAGTGCTGGAGGGACCCCAGAAGACCAGCAGCTGTGGCTTTTCCAGAATTATCAACACATAGATGCTTAGGACAAAGTAAGAGGTTAGTGCCTTATGGACTTTGGGGCCAGTATTTGGGAGCATGTCAGCTTCTTCCCTTGGGGGCTAGAAGTGGCGGAGGAGCAGCAGCACCATTTAACAACTTCAGTTGCAGTTTCAGTTCTTGGCCTGCAGACTGTAGGGGGATCCAGTGATCAGTCTGGGGGGTAAACACTCTTGCTTTAACCTCCATGGATCTGAATTATGGTCTGGGGTGGAGGTCTCGGGGTGTGTGTCCAGCTTGCCAGAACTTCTGGAGGCTTCACAGAGGCCACCCAACTTATACCTCCGGCAGTTGAGAAGAGCCCAACATTTGGGACAGAAGCTCCCCTGTCTGGTGGCAGAGTCCTACTGTGGCAACAAGCCCAAAAGTCAAGTAATTAATTGGCAACATGACTAGGTAAAGGAAACAAAATAAACATAAAAATTCAACATTAAGACACCTAATGAACTGCCCCAAATGAAAATATGAGTAGGTTACAGGACTTAGAGGACCTTAAGAAGGATTTTAGGGGGCAGCTAGGTGGTGCAGTGAGAAGAGCGCCGGCCCTGGAGTCAGAAGGACCTGAGTTCAGATCTGGCCTCCAACACTTAACACACACAAGCAAAAAACCTAGCCGTGTGACCTTGGGCAGGTTGCTTAACCCCAATTGCCCTCCAAAAAGCAAAAAAAAAAAAAGAAGAAGAAGAAGAAGAAGGATTTTAAAAAGCAAATAAGAGAAGTGGAGGAAAAGCTTTGAAGAGAAATGAGAAGGATGGAGGAAATGTATGAAATGAAAATAAGCAGCCTGAGGAAAATAACATCTTAAAAAAAATAGACTAACTCAAGTGGCAAAAGAGGCTCAAAAAGGCAATGAGGAGAAGAATGCCTTAAAAGCCAGATTTCCCAGATGGAAAAAGAATCTCAAAAGCTCACTGAGGAGATTCATTCCTTCAGAATTAGACTGGAGCAAATGGAAGCTAGTGACTTTATGAGAAATCAAGATGCTATTAAACAGATCCAAGCAATTGAAAAAATAGAAGGCAATGTGAAATATTTTATGGGAAAAAAACACTGACCTGGAAAATAGATCCAGGAGAGATAATGTAAAAATTATTGGACTACCTGAAAGCCATGATCAAAGAAATAACCTCGAAAGCATCCTTCAAGAAATCCTCAATAAAAATCGCCCTGATGTTTTAGACCTAGAGGGTGAAATAGAGGTTGAAAGAATCCACTGATCACCTCCTGAAAAAGATCCCAAAAAGAAAACTCCTAGGAATATTATAGCCACTTTCCAGAATTCCCAGATCAAGGAGAAAATACTACAAGCAGCCAAGAAGAAACAATTTCAATATTGTGTAAACACAATCAGAATATCACAGGACCTGGCAGCTTCTACTCTGAGGGATGGGAGGGCATGCAATAAGATTTCCCGCATGGCAAAGGACCTGGGATTAAAACCAAGAATTACCTACCCAGCAAAACTGAGTATCTTGTTTCAGGGGAAAATATGGCCATTCAGTGGAATAGAGGACTTTCAAGAATTCTTGAGGGAAAAAACCAGAGTTGAATAGAAAATTTGACATTCAGACACAAGAAGCAAAAGATACTTGAGAATGTAAACAGGGAAAAGAAATCAAAAGGATCTTATCAAAGTTGAACTATTTACATTCCTATATGGCAAAACAATAACTGTGACTGATGAAACCTTTCTCAGTATAAAAATAATTGAATACATACGTGAATGTGTGTATATGTTTTCAAGTATACATAGATAGAGGGCACAGGTCAAATTTAGTGGGAAAGGATGATACTTATGGGGTGAAGTTAAGAGGTGAGAGAGGAATGTGGCAAGAGGAGATGGGGAGAGAGGGGGGGTAAATTATCTCATGTAGAAGAGGCAAGGGAAAATAGTTTCAGGGGAGAGGAAGAACAGGAAGGCAAAAAGGCAAAACCATATTCTCATTGAATTTGGCTCAGGAAGAGAATGACATACATATTAAATGGGATATCTCACCCTGCAGGAGAGTAAGGGGAAGGGGGATTAGAGGGGGGAGGATGGAGGGGAGGGCATGCTGGGGGGAGGGGAGGTTGGAGGAACCCACTTTTGAAGAGGGACAGTATCAAAGTAGGGAATGGACCAGGTGGGGGGTGGGATTGGTGGGAGTGAAATATAGTCAGTCTTTTATAATATATCTACTATGATAATGTTTTGCATAGCTATACATGTGCAGTATATACTGAATTGCTTATCTTCCCAGAGGGAATGAGTGACAAGGGACTAAAGGAATGAATCTGGGATTCGAAGTTTTAAAATTAAATGTTTCAAATATATATAAATACTATTATTAATAATATTTAGCATGTAACTGGGATATAAGATGTGCAGGCATTGGGGCACAGAGATTCACCTTGCCCTAATGGCAAAGTCGAAGGAGGTATGGGAGAAGATATGGGAGAGAGCAGATTGGATGAGGGGATATCCTGTGGGACTGCTATTCTGGGGTGGTGGGTAGGGGGAAAATGGGGAAAAATTGTAACTCAAAATCTTGCGGAAATGAATAATGTAAACCCGAAGTTAATAAAGCATTTGGAAAAAACAAAACAAAACAAAAATCAAAAGAAGAATGTAGGTTCTTATGATATAAATCTTTACACAGGAAATCTAATAGTATCAGAAAGTAACTGATGTAATTAATAACTCTAATAAAGTAGCATATTACAATATAGACTTCCAGAAATAACAACATCCTTAAATAGCAATAGCAAAGCTCAGTAGGAAATGATAGAAAGGACAGTTTCATTCCCCAATAGTGACAAAATTCATAGATTCAGTCTAAAAAAGGTGCAATCAGAATTTACGTATATGTATATGTACATGTATGTGTATCCATGCACATATACAAATGGATACACATATATATGGATATATACACAGATACATACGTATCTCTGTGTGTATATACATACATCTATGTATGTATGTATATACACACATACATAACATGTATATAATTGTGAAACAAATTTAAAAGAAAAAAATGGCACAATTGGGTATTGCACAATGCTCATTATTTGGGTATAGCTATATACATCTATATTCTTGTGGAGGTGAGGGATTATGCAGGTGAAACACATCACACATTGCTAAAATTGGTAGATATGTTTGTTAATTTTCCTTTGAGACAGAATGTAAACCCTTCTGGCAATTAAAGTTCTGCTTTTTAAGAATATCTTTTAATTTATTTTGTTTTAGTTTTTGTGTTAAGGGATAGCTCTCTAGGTGCTTATAAGTGTGAAATATATAAAAATTATGTAAAAAGAAAACTCTTAATAAATATGTACAAAGGACTCTAACTTCCTTAAGGGTAAGTGTAGAGATTGTCTCAGTTTTGGTTTTGCATTGCCTGTTTTTAGAATGATGCTTTACATTAATCAGTCAATTTTTTAAAGATTAGTAATTTTTTTAATTCATCAATTTATGAATGATTGGTATAGACAATTCTTTATTCTATGTTTATTTTTTTTTATCAGTTAGTCAACAAGCATTCATTGAGAATTTTCTTTGTAAGGCACTGTGCTAAGTTCTCGGGAGAGAAAAAAAGGGGGTAATCTTCATGACTGCCCATCATAAGCTCCTGTTCAAACAGAGTAGACAGAAAATGAATAATTGGCCCATTTAAGGTATCTACAAGTGAAAGGTAATCTTAGAAGAAATGCACTAGTATTTATGAAGACTGAGGAAATCTGTCTCTAGAAGGGATTTAAGCTGAATCCCAGAGAATGTCAGAGAAGCCAGGAGATTGAACTGAGGAAAAGAAGCATTCTGGGAATGAGCAAACCAGTGAAAAGCAAAGCTTTGGAGATGGAGTGTTGTACCAGAGGAACAGCAATAAGGCTAGCGTTCCCATATCATCCTAGAGTGAGTGACAAAACCATTATCTACAATAGGCAGTCTGGGACTATAGGGGTGTTCATAGCATTCTCATGGATTAGTTTGCATCCTGGGAAAATCTGCTTGCCTAACTGATATAGCTAAAAAAAATCCAGAATGTTAAAGGCCTATGGAATCATTCTAATCTCTTCTTTCTTTCTTTCTTTCTTTCTTTCTTTCTTTCTTTCTTTCTTTCTTTCTTTCTTTCTTTCTTTCTTTCTCTCTCTCTCCCTCTCTCTTTCTTTCTTTCTTCCTTCCTTCATTTCTTCCTTCCTTCTTTGCTTCCTTCCTCTCTCTTTTCTTTTCTTTGTGTTCAGTTTTAAGACGCTGAAGCCATCTTCTGAAGCCTCTTAGAGATGTGGAGGTTACCTTGCATTTCCATACATTATTCCCATTGAATAAGAACCCTGGTAAGTCCTACCCAGTTGGAAGGGCTTCAGATGTGAGATTGGTGGCGGACTGTATGTCTATTTTCTGACAGCCAGACTAGCTAAGTGCTGAGGGGGTCATCATCAACTTCTATCCACCAGGGGATGTTTTGTGTTGTTATTGTTGTGTTTTTTTTATTATCAATTCATTAAACTGTCTAGTAAGGTAGGAAGTAGTTGTGCTCTGCATGAGTATGGGGATTTTATCTTTGCACAGATGAAGTCACTGATCCTTGAAGTATGAAAGAAGTTTGATGAACAATTTATCATAAATTTAATTTTAAATAACAAAATATGCTTAACTGACATTTACAACTGTTTGCCCTTATTGAACGGCCTTAAGTCTGCTTTGGTAGAGGCAGTACCACTTATCAGTTATTCCTTACCTCTGTGTCCCCTTGTATTGTGTCTGATTTTCCACCCCTCCATTATGTGTGCATTTTTTTCTTTCACAAAAGACTAAACTATCAAACTGCAACATCTCAGAAATCGAAGAAGACATAGAAAAGATCTAACCAAACTTGCACCCTTGACTATGAGGCCTACTATATCATATATTGATTCATCTTTGCTTTACAGTCAACTGAAAGCCCAGATTCTTTTTAAGTTGAATTGCTAACTAATATTCTCCCTCCATATTATATCTATAGTAAATTATACCTGTAAAAAGTAGATTAGAGGATCAAAAATTTAGAACCAAAAGGACCTTGCAGAAATCAAGCCAAACTCACCTATGTAATGGATGAAGAAACTGAGGTCAAGAGATTTTAAAGGACTTACTAAAAGTCACACAAATGGCCAGTAGAGGGGCAGAATTTAAAAATATATTCTGACTCCTATGACCAACATCCAAGTTTAAGACTTGACACTTAATCCTATCTAATTTTTTTTAATTTTAACTTGGCCCCACTGCTCAAAAACTTTTTTTCTTTAAATTTTCTCTATCATATAGGTGCTATTCTCAAGATTTTTTTTAACTTCTAAAAGTTTGCTTAGCATTCCATCTATTTCTTTATTCAAATCAGTTGATTAAAGTGTTTAATAGCACAGGGTCAATCACAGGTCCCCAGACATTTCATTAGGGAAATGTTTAAAAGTAGATTTGGAAGTATTTATAACTAATTTTTAGATTTAAAGTCTCAATCAATTGAGAATTATTATTTATTCTATATTTCCAATCTTTTAGACAAAGATCACGTATGATATGATATTTTGTCGAATCCCTCACCAAAGTCAAGTTTACTTTTACCTTTGGCACAATGAATAAACAGTAGCCCTGTTAAAAATGGAAATTAGGATACCTTTAGGGATATCTGCTGTCCATACTCTACTTACTTTTTCCTTTACACTCAGTCCTTTTATAGCCACTCACTTTTCAGTTCCTTGGAATTTGACTTTTCTCTGCTTCTACTCTTCCCACTCAAGTAAAACTTCTCTCTGTAAGATTTTTAATGATCTCTTTTGTTGTTAACTCTAATGATATTTCCATATACCTTCTCCTACTTTATATCTTTGTATCATTTGACAAATAACTGGCCATCCCCTCAAAGTAAAAACATTCCTTTGTTTGAGTTTCCCGATACTGTTACAAAAGATTTTCTTTTCAACTATTAGGCTGGTGATTTTTAGACTGTTTTGGAGATTTTTAACCATGCTGTCTCATTCTTTGTACATCTCAAACAGTGTTCTGCCCTGGAAACTTCACACTTCTCTTCCTTCCTTCCTTCCTTCCTTCCTTCCTTCCTTCCTTCCTTCCTTCCTTCCTTCCTTCCTTCCTTCCTTTTTCTTTCTTTCCTTCCCTCTCCTCTCCTCTCTTCTCTCTCCCTCTCCCTCCCTTTCTCTCTCTCTCTCTCTCTCTCTCTCTCTCTCTCTCTCTCTTTCTCTCTCTTCATAAAGATGGGTCCCTCTTTAGAACTATATTGAGATATCTCTCTATCTCCTTTCCTTCACCAATATCTAAATAGATAAATGAAAGATAATCCTCCCTTGTGGTGAAATTATCAGCTCCCTCCCATGGGTTCAATTATTATGTATACATAATTAGATAATCTATATATCCTTTCTACTTAGTTCCATTACTATATCACCAGTCACCTTCTGGAATTTTCAGCCAGATGCCATAGTCATCTCATTCTCAACAACCCTGAAATATAGAAATCATGATATTTTCCCCTAAATGTACCACTCATGTCAATTTTCTTCACCGGTAAAAAATTCTTTTCACTGAGTTTCCCAACAGAGGGAACATCCTTGACTCTTCATTCTCGTACTCATTATATCCAATCATTCGTCAAATATTGTTGATTTCATTTTCTCGACATCTCTTGCATCTACCCACTCCTACCTACTAAAATACCATTGAATCCTTCATTACAAATTGCCTAGACTATTTCAATAGCCTTTGATTTGAATACACGTTCTCCTTTCCCCACTCCCCTCTTCTCAAAAATTCAGATTGTGTGTGTGTGTGTGTGTGTGTGTGTGTGTGTGTGTAGTCAAATGGTATGAATGCTCCCTCCTCTATGCAGAACACAACCTATCCATGCCAACCCATTCTATATTATTCTTGTACTCACAAAAGTTTACCACAGCTGGTCATCACAAGATGTTGGAACTATACTAGCTTCTTTGCTATTTGTGCCATGATATCCATGGTAACAGTCAAGCACTGGGACTATCTATTATTTCTCACACTCACAATGTTACTAACTTGGTGTGTTCCTATCAGATGTTCCCTACATGACATCCTTTATTCCTCTCCTTCCAAATTTCTATTGCTGCCTGTCGCACTCACTCTTTTCCTTTGCACTGCTCTCTGTGTGATATGCATTTTTAAAAATTCCGTGAACAATGTATTGTATGTATTACTGCCATGCAGTAAGACCATAAGAATATTGATATTAAAAGTATTGGCCCTTGTTTTCATGGAAAACTTGAGATTATTAAAAGAGTTCTAAACTCTCAAAGAAAGAAAGAAAGGCACTCATTCTCATATCTTCCTATCCAACTTTTGGGCCTATTGTTTGTGTTTAGGATTTGAGTCTGGATAAGTGGCATATCTTTTCTGTCTCAATATATGCTATAATCTGAAAATATATGTTCTTTAGTCTGTCTGTATGTCAGGTCACCCAGTGTGGTTTGCAGGTGATACTATCAGTATGACACGTTCTTAAACAGAAGCATCATAAAGTCCTCACCATAGAAAGAAAATTCTTCTTCAGGTTATACACAACAAAAGATACCTTCCATCACACTGGCAAACAACATTGATCAGCACAAATCTTTCTGCTTCGTGCTTTATCATGAGAAGATTATATAATATCTAGTGTTATATCTCTCTTGTATGAATAGAGAACACATAGAGGAATAAAAATCTTTAAGGAAATATTTTCCTTTGCAAATTAATATTATTTTCATAATCCATAAACAAGAGTTGGATCTAGTATTCTCCTCATCATTTGAGCCAACAATAAAATGTTTATGACATATTCCCTTGTTGAATGTCAAGTCTAAAACCATGTTTATTTCTGGTAAAATATTTCTTAAGAATCCTACATACTTTATGACTCCATTCCCTATCTCTGTGACTTTCTGTGCCCCAAAACCCTCCATGGCCGTTGTTCCTCTACATGTTTGTCTCCCCCCTACCAGATTATGTACTTTTTGAGTATGGTAACTCTCCCACTTTGATATTGGCATTCTAGTGTTTGGCAAAGCACTGGGGACATTATAAGCCCATTTAAAAATTTTATTCAGGAAATTTCATTTATTAATTTATTCCATTCAGGAAATGCATGGCATAGGAAGTAGTAATTGAGTTGTTCATTCTAGGTAGTTTGGAATTATTACCTTTGGAATTAGAATGAGTAAACTTTGAGTAGAGTCTAATAAAATAAAACAAACAGAGAGTGTTGAACAAGAATCAGAAGATACCTTAGAGTTCATTCAGTCCTAGCACCTTAATTTACAGATGAAGAAACTGAGGTTCAGATAAATGAAATTCCATCCCAAAGGATATAGAGATGGCAAAGAACAGAAAAAAAGCACCTGGTATTTTGAACTCAGATTGACCTGATAATTCTGTCTACTATGTCATACTACTCTTATTTTGGGACCTGAGAGAAAATTTTATATCCTCTTCTTCCCCACGTATAAAAGAGAAGCAGATTTTTAAAAGTTCATAAATGATCTGAACAGGATATTTATCACCCAGTGACTACTTTTATTAGCAAAAGCAAAAAAAAATCTGATGTTAGAATTTGAAAACATTCCTAAAAGTCTGGAATTGCTTATTATAAATCTGAAATACATTCTGTTAATTGCTCAGTTACTGTTTTTTTTTAATATTCTGTTTCCATCCTCTCTCATTTTCTTTTCTTCATCATTGATTTTTTTCTTGCAAATTCATGGTATGAAAACATAACTTGTATAACTACTAAAATGTCTGTTTCTTGAAATAGATTGAAAGGTATGCTTATTATAAATACCCTGCCACTTATACCCTGCAAAGTGATAATTAAGGCCTACAGTTTAAAGAAAAATAGAAAGGCAGGTGTGGAGCCTACTTACTTGATTTAAGATAGATATTGATTGCTGATGAGCAAAACCAAGCAAGTAGTAACAGACTAAACAGAAGGTAAGATTTCCCTAACATTAACAGAGAGGCAGTGAGATATAATGGAATGTGCTATTTGCTACATAGGTTACTTGAGGCAAATCATTTCCCATCTTTAAAACTTGGTTGACTCATTTATACACTGATAACTTTGGATTTGACGTCCTCTAAGGAACATTCCAGGTCTGAACTCAGTGATTTGTTGATGTTCTGCAATATTATCCCCACTCAAGCAATCAATCAATCAAATACCAATTCTTAAATGCCAATATACAATCACCCCCAAACAGCTAGAGATTTAAAAAAATGGAAGTTAAAGAGTCTGAGTGTCCCCTTTCCTTCACAAAACTAATATTCTTTTGGGGAAACCACATGTTGACATAGAATTATATGCATGACATTTTGAAAATGAATACACAGTATTTGGGCAGTGGAATTTAGGAGAACTGAGTTTAGGGATTTTGTAGAACGAGGTCCTTGATCTGCCTTCTGAAGAAAACCAGAGATTTGAAGGAGAGGTGGTTAGGAGAAATATGATTCCAGGCATTGAAGATATGCTTTACAAATGCTCTTCATTCGTAATTCTTTGCATTTTATTTATGCATTTAAAGCATTATTCTGAAAAGAGGTCTATCTTCTACACAGACACAGACACACACACAGACACACAGATGCTACCCTGCCTAAAGGGGACAAGAACCAAGGGAAATGGGGAAAATTAAATATCTCAAAGAAGATTAAGTAGTCCAATGATAGTATGTTAAAACTGGGAGAGAGCTTAGCAGCTCTTAATATCATAAAGGCTGATTTTCTCATTTTACTGATATGACCCAGAGAGCTAATTGACCCAATATATTGCTGCAGAAATAGGAAAAAATGAGGGTTTTCTGATTTCAATCTACAAAGACAATTTTTATTTGAATAATTGTTCTGAGCTCATGGCCACAGGTTCAGCAGCCTTCCTTTTAGTTGACCTGCAGTAGTTGACTTTTAGTTGACAAAGAGGTGGAGAATTACCTCAGTCCCTTGGACAGGTTAAGCACTCTAAAATCCTGCATGCTATCCCTTCCCACATCTACTCAAAAGGGCTGGGAACATGGAGATTGTATTTGTAATCCCTATTCTGTCAATTACCAGTTGGGTGATATTGGGCAGTTCAGAACACCTGCCCTGACTTTAGTCCTTTTATCATCTGAAAAAAGGGAGCACTGGACCAGATGGTTTCAGATATCCCCTCTATCCCTGACATTCTTTGAATCAGTGACAGAATTCCCACTATCTCAGTTAGCATAGCGATATCAGTTAGCAGCAGTTTTTGATTTACACAGTTCCCACATTAACATACAAATTGTCAGATTTCAAAGTTTACAGCCTGTAAATCTTATTTTAAAATCTAGGTTTACTCACATTTGCATATTTAGAAAATGAATAAATTCCATCTAAACTGGCATTTGATATGTGTTATATCTGTGTATAATATATTATAATACATTATATGTACATATTAAATAACTTAAATATAAGATTTATCAGCTATAAACTCTGAAATCTGGCAATTTGCATTTTAATGAGAGACTGTGAATCTAAAATTGCTAGTAGCAGTTATAACTATACGAACTGGCCCTGCAGGTATATATTATGGTATGAAGAAAGAAGTGGGGGCAGCTAGGTGGTGCGGGGGATAAAATGCCCAGCCTGGGGTCAGGAAAACCTCAGTTCAAATTGGGCCTCAGACACTAACTAGCTTTGTGACTCTAGGCAATTCATTTAACTGTGTTTGTCTCAGTTTCCTCATGTGTAATATGAGCTGGAGAAATTAACAGCAAACCAGTCCATTATCTTTGCCAAGAAAAACTCAAAAGGGGTCATGAAGAGTTGGACATGACTGAAATGACTGAACGGCAGCATCAACAGCAGTGTGAAGCAGTGTGGCATATTTGATAAGGGCCAGGCCAGGAAAACATGTTTTCTAGTCCTGCCTTGGACATATGCTGGACATGTGATCTTGGCTATGTCACTTAAATTTCCCAAACTCCAGGAAGTTCATGGATTCTAAATGTTACAGAGAAGGTAACAACTTGCATAGAAAAGGGAATTATTGCTACAGTGAGTTCCTTATATCTGCATTCTAGTCCCTCCTTTTATATACTTATATAGGAATTTTATATTATGTATACAATATGAATACATATATATTAATTTATGAATAAATTAAACAGGAATTCTGGTGAAATTCTGGTGAACTTAAAATAGGATATGCCTCCAAAAATAATACTTAAACAAAATTAACCAACACATTGACTCTATTTAATATTCTCATGTCATTTTCCTGCATTAGAATCCCTGAGAGAGTATTCTGATACCTCATTATCTCAAAGCTCTTTTCTCATTGATACAACATTCCCAGTGTGTAATACCTCTTCTAGCAACACAGAGTCCTAGTCTTCATACTCTCTTGCTGCCCTTCTCTCCCATAGTCCAGGAGCATCACTCCTCTGAGACCTTACTCTTCCTTTCTTTCACGCTATGTGACCTTTGCCCAATGTTGGATAGGTCATAAAAGCTAAACGTGGAACATCTGACACCAGATCCCATGTTTTTTTCATTGTACATTAAATAACATTGTTAAATTAGTTTAAAAATAGCTACCACTTCTCAGTGAATCCATACTGATTAAAAAAAAAAAACACTTGTAACCACACATGTACAAAAAAGAAACCAATACATCAGATATATATGAAAATGTATGACTCATTATGCAACTACAGACCACCATCTCTTTGCTAAAGGGAGCACAATGGAGGGGCCTTTAGAAGGGAGGGTGAGGGAATAGGTAAAATAGGGGTATAGGTGTTTAGATTTATGGGAATGAGAGGATAGGGGAAGGCTACTTGGAGGGAAGTAGGTAAGTAATAGGAGGGCAAGGTAGTGAGTAGAAGTAAAGTAGAGGAGACAGGAGAGATAGGAAATAAAATATAATCACACATAAAAAAAACAGGGGGGCAGAGTCAAGATGGCAGAGTAGAAACAGCACTTCCACTGAGCTCCAACCCACACCACTTAAAAATTATGTAAAAGGGGGACTCTGAATGACCTCTGGAGCTCCAGCACCCACAAAATGACACAGAGAAGCTAACCTCTTGCTGAGGACAGCCTGGTACCCCTGCAGGGAGTGGCTAGCGCAGCACTCTGGAGCCACCAGCATAGCCCTCTGTGAGCTGCCAGCACAGCATTCTGGCCAAGCCCGAGTGAGTCCCGGTTTTAGCCCGAGGGCCGCCAGACCAGCAGCTGGCTGGAGGGACCCCAGAACACCAGGAGCTATGGCATTTCCAGAATTATCAACACTTAGATGCCTAGGACAAAGTAAGAGGTTAGTGCCCTATGGATTTTGGGACTGGTTGGGAGAATGCATCGGCTTTTTCCCCTGGGGGCGAGAAGCTGCTGAGAAGCCAGCACAGCTGGTGTGATATTGCCTTATTGCAGCGTTAGCTCTTGGCCTGCGAACTGTAGGGGGATCCAGCGACCAGTCTGCAGGGGAAGGGCACTTGCTTTACCATTCTTGGATCTGGATTGCAGTCTGGGGTGGAGGTCTTGGGGTGTGTGACCAGCTTGCCAGAGTGTGTGGAGGCTTCACAGAGACCATCCAACTAATACCTCCTGAAGTTGAGAAAACGCCAATGTTTGGAACAAAAGTTCCCCTGGCTGGTGGCAGTCCTACTGTGGCAACAAGCCCAAAAGTCAAGTAATTCAGTGGCAACGTGCCTAGGCAAAGGAAACAAAATAAACAGAAAAATGCAATATTAGACTCCTATTTTGGGGGCAAAGAGGATCAAAGCATGAAACAGGAGGATGACTGTGAGGTCAGAACTCCTGTACCAAAAGCCCCAAATTAAAATACTAGCTGGCTACAGGCCATAGAGGACCTTAAGAAGCAGAAAAGAGAAGTGGGGGAAAATTGGGAAGAGAAATGAGAAAGATACAAGAAAAGTATGAAATGACAGTCAACAGCCTGACTAAGGAAAATAACACCTTAAAAAATAGACTACCTCAAATGGCAAAAGAGGCTCAGAAAGGCAATGAGGAGAAGAATGCCTTAAAAAGCTGAATTTGCCAGATGGAAAAAAGAACCTCAAAAGCTCAATGAGGAGATTCATTCGTTCAGAATTAGACTAGAGCCAATGGAAGCTAGTGACTTTATGAGAAATCAAGATGCTATCAAGCAGATCCAAACAAATGAAAGAATAGAAGTGAATGTGAAAAATCTCATGGGAAAAACCACTGACCTGGAAAATAGATCCAGGAGAGGTAATTTAAACATTATTGGACTACCTGAAAGCCATGATCAAAGAAAGAATCTAGAAATCATCCTTCAAGAAATTCTCAAGGAAAATTGCCTGGATGTTTTAGAACCAGAGGGCAAAATAGAGATTGAAAGAATCTACAGATCACCTCCTGAAAAAGATCCCAAAAAGAAAACTCCTAGGAATATTATAGCCAGGTTCCAGAATTCCCAGATCAAGGAGAGAATATCACAAGCAGCTAGGAAGAAACAATTTCAATATTGTGTAAACACAATCAGGTTAACACAGGATCTGGTAGCTTCTACACTGAGGGACAGAAAGGCATGGAATATGACATTTCACAGTTCAAGGGACCTGGGATTAAAACCACGAATTATCTACCCAGCAAAACTGAGTATCATGTTTCAGGGGAAAATTTGGTCATTCATTGGAATAGAGGACTTTCAAGCATTCTTGAGGAAAAAACCAGAGTTGAATAGAAAATTTGTCATTCAGATACAAGAAGTAAGATATGCTTGAGAAGTTAAACAGGGAAAAGGAATCATTATGAACTTATCAAAGTTGAACTATTTACATTCCTACAGGGAAAAACAATAACTGTAACTGATGAAACTTTTCTCAGTATAAAAATAGTTGAAGAAGTGTATATGGGCATATGAATACATATGTGAGTGTGTGTATATATGTTTTCAGTTATACATAGATAGGGGCACAGCTTGAATTTAATAAGAAGGGATGATACTTAAAAGGTGAGGTTAAGAGGTGAGAGAATAATGTGGTGGGGGGGAATGGGGAGAGACAATGGGGTGAACTGTCTTGTGTCGAGGAGGCAGGGGAAGGTGGTTGCAGGGGAGGGGAAGAACAGGAAGGCAAAAAGGCAAAACCTTATTCTCATTGAATTTGGACCAGGGAGAGAATGACATGCATACTAAATAGGGTGTCCCACTCTACAGGAGCGTGGGGGGGAGGGCCAGCTGGGGGGGAGGGATTTTGGAAGCACCCACTTTTGAAAAGGGACAGGATCAAGATGGGGAGTGGACAACATGGAAGGGTTGGGAGGGAGGGAAATATAGTCAGTCTTTTACAATATATCCACTATGGTAATGTTTTACGTAGCTACACATGTACAGCATATACTGAGTTGCTTATCTTCCTTTTAAAATGAGTTTTTAAAAAATATATAAATACTATGATTAATACTATTTTGCATATAATTGGGAGATAAGATGTGCAAGCAATGGGACTGGGGGATCCATCTCACCCTATTGGAAAAGTTGAAGGGGGTATGTGAGAAGAGATGGGAGAGAGAAAATTGGATGAGGGGATATCCTGTATGACTGTTATTCTGGGGTGGTGCTTAGGGGGAAAATGGGGAAAAATTGTAACTCAAAATCTGGAGGAAATGAATGATATAAACCAGAAGTTAATGAATCATTTGGAAAAAAAAAGGCAAAAAAAAAACCCTAAGATCAGGAGTAGAATAGGTTTTGGAAAGTATATGTCTATATATGTATGTATGTATGTGTATGTATATGGCCATAAAGAAACATATCTAAACTTTATTGTAGCCTTCTGGGGATAGAGAAAAAAAGAACAAAGTAAAAAAGTGAACACCAGAGAATGAAAGAAAATTCACAAGCAAGCAAAGATGGACAATTCTCAACACGAGTATTACTTATTATATATAGACTTATTATATAGACTTTATTGAAATGAAAATCTATTGTTACATAGTTTGAAACTTCTCTTATGTTCTGTGATGTACACGGCATATTTTTTTTTCCTTTCTAACTTGGTATTTAAGTTCCAGTATTTAAGTTTATATGTTTTTTGTTTTTTTCTTGATTCTCTATTTGCATTCTGGCATTTTAGACTAATATAAAATTTTGGAAGAAAAATAAAGGAAGGGAGCTTTCTTCACCCACTGAGTCAAGAATGCTCAGTGCAATGATTAAAATTCTGAAGTCATCCAATTTCTTCTTTTGCACTATTTGTTCCATTGTGGAACTATTGTCTTGGTTCTACCTTTCTTCACTTTCCATCAGTTCATAGATGTTTTCCCTATATTTCTCAGAATTCTTGTATTCATCATATTTTAAGTCTCAATAATAATCCTTAGTATTTTAATATCACAATTTGCTTAGCTCACCTGGATATGAATTTAAAGATCAAAGAGTTAAAATTTGAGAATGTTATGGGCAAACCCAGGAATGAGCAGAGGAGGCAGTAGGAAACTGAGGAAGAGGAGAAAAGGAAAGTTGGTCACAGAAGAGGCAGAATATTTGAGCGTCCATCTAGAATCAAAGGTTCTTCATTGACAGATCCTCTGTTTCAATAGTACTGAGCTTCAGTCTGTGTCCTTATAATCACAATCTAGATTTTATACTTTGCAGTTATCTTTAATTATAAGACTACACAAATGCTTATTAAGATAAAAGGAAGATAGAAGCTGTGCATGCTTAGCAAACCATGAACTCAAAAGAAAATTTTTTTCAGTTTTTGAAGGATGTTGGGATTATCTTGGATAGTTGTTGGTAAGGTGGTGGCATAGTTTAGTTTTTATCCAGGAATAGAAAGGGGAGGGGAATCAGAGGAGAAATAGTAAAAGAGTCAAAGAAACTGTCTTTTGTAGAACTAACATTTTCTTTCTTTCTTTCTTTCTCATACTACCAGTTGTGTAGAACACAGTTGTGTGATACTGAGATAGATGGCAAACCCAGGAAAGTAAGCATACACATCCTGACTTTGAGGTAAACACAACTCCATTCAACAGAGATAATTTGTTCTTGTGTGAAAACAAAACTAGAAAGTTTTTCAACAGTGTTTTATTCTTTGAAATTGGATAGAACTTGAGAGTAGGGAAAGAAGGCCACTAAAAGGCTCTTTAATAATCTTCTGTCTGATGTATGACCCAGCTTATTCCCTGAGGTCTAACCAAATAGATTGATAGTGGCTGCTAAAGCCAACATTCTATAATATTTAATGGAAATGAAGAGGGTATGTTCTCTAGGGAAATGTGGACAAAGTATTCTGACTCACAGCATGTTTGAGCTGAAGTGAGAGATGTCTGCTTCTTTCCTTTAATTGTGCAGACAAGGAAACTGAGGCAGCCGAGATATTCAATGAGTTGTTCAAGTTGATGAAGAATATGGGAAAATCTCTTCCCTTATGAGGCATTTAATTCTCTATTGTATAAGATGAGGATGATGGATTAGATGACCTCCAAAATTTCTTTTGTCTCTAAATCAATAGTATATTATTAGCTTTGATCCCCGGGTTTTCTTTGAACTCAAGGGGGCATTTTTTTTTTTTTTTGCTTTTTGGAGGGGGGAGGAGAGGGCAATTGGGTTTAAGCGACTTGTCCAAAGTCACACGGCTAGTTTTTGTGTTAATTGTCTGAGGCCGGATTTGAAATCAGGTCCTCCTGACTCCAGGCCTGGTGCTCTATTTACTGTGCCACCTAGCCACCCCAGTAATCTTTCTTTAACAGGGGGATTAGCACAGGGCATTGGGTTACTTATAATTACCTTTGTGAAGTGACACAGTACCTCCATGTGAAAAATGAAGGAAAATCAATCATTATGCTGGTTAATTAATTGAGGTTTCTGCTAGCTCTAAAATTATACTAGTCTGACTGTTTTAACACAGTGAAAGAGTTAGAACAAGTATTCAGAGGACTTAAACTCTCATACTGTCTCTGCCACTTTCTCCTGGTGACCAAGGATGAGTCATTTAACTTCTCTAATACTCAGTCTCTGGCTTAGCAAATTGGGATAAGAAAACCTACTTAAAATATGACCTTTTATTTGGGTCTATCTTGGCTAGAGCAAGGAGTAGTGAACAGATCCTAAGTGACTGAATAAACTACCTGGAAGAAGATGGAACTGAACTATACATAATGTAATATACACTACAATCAATGATAGTCAACCATTCCTTCAGTCAAAAGCATTTGTTAAATCCCTAATAACGTAATGGAAAAGCATTGGGGAAGATGGCACTGAAATTGGAGTGACAAGATTGGAACTTATGGCATAGCTTTGTTATTTTCTCTGTGAACTTGGGCAAATCACTTAAGCTCTCTATAGTTCAGTTTCCTGGTATGTGAAATGGACTGAATTAGAGGACTTCTTATATCCCCTCTAACTTGAGAATCTAGTATCCCATGATCCTACTATGTACTGGATTGCTATGAGAATCAAATGAGCCATAAGGTGCTTTGCAAATTATAAAACATTATAGAATAAGTTGTTTGTTATTTTTATAATAATTAATTATTATTATTATTGACTATCCATGTGTCCTATGTCAGCTAGTTGGTGCTGTGAATAGAGCAATCAGGCTAAAGTCAGGAAGACTCTTCATGAGTTCAATTCTGGCCCCAGACATTTACTAGTTGTGTTACCCTGGGCAAGTCACTTAATCCTGTTTGCCATAGTTTCCTTATCTTTAAAATAAGAATTGGAGAAGCAAATGGCAAACCACTGCAGTATCTTTGTCAAGAAAATACCAAATGGAGTTACTAAGAGACAGACACAACTGAAATCACTGAACAAAAATAACCCAGTGTCCCTGTTCAACTTTCTTCACCTCTCTAGTCCTCAGAAAAGAAGCTTGATTTCTTGACCCGTAAAATGGGAGGTGGGCTAAACTAGATAGTCTCTAAGTTCTCTCTCAGTCAAAAAATTGGTAAGTATAAATTTTACTTATTATTGCCCATTAAATTGCTTAGTTATCTGGACTTAAAAAAAGCCAAACACAAAATCTAGGACTTCCAGGGTGGTATATAATTGAATTCATAAGGGAAACAATTTTATTTCTGTCCAACTGTAAAGAATTCAAGGGAATATTGAAATGATAAATTTCAAGGTGATGCCATAAATGTCTACTTAGTAAGGGCTATTTATAGTTATTTCAATTAATTCATAAAATGCATAAGGGCAAAGAACTCCTCTGTCCTATCATTTTATAGAGCTAATGGCATGGTCTGTGCTGAGCTAAGAGCAAACTTTAAAGCTGTTCCAACTTCTAAGCAAAATCCTATATTATGATTAGTTATGGATCAAATCCTATGAAGTGAGTAGAGTTGGAGGAAGCCCCAGTGATTCCAAAGTAGAGGGGGATGAAAGAATCCAAATGTCTATCTAAACACGTTGGTACCTACAATTGGGCCCAGGAGGTTTTCTGCCATTTCTCACTTCACCTAGGACAGAAAGAAGACTGCATATACACGTACATATACATACACATTCATTTTCACAGTGGATCAAAAAAATGGTGGTGCATAGCTAAAATCAAGAGATTAGGGTCTAAATTACAGGTACTTTAAAAAAGTCTTTGGCCTAGACATTTTCAGATAAGAATGGCAGTAACTAAAACATAGGAAGCTTAGATTATTTATTTTTAAAACAACATGTAAAGAGTATGTTATTTCATCAATGTGATTAAAGTCTTGCTGATGATTTTCCCAATAGGGAAATTTCTTCCTCAAATGAAAATATTCTGCCTATTCATTGATTAAGCAGTCAATATGTACATATTAAATGCTTATTGTATAGTCATGCACTGACCAGACCTACGATTTCACTGAGAAAAAAACTCCTTCACTAATAGAAGTAGGTACTTTCCCTGTGACTTATAGTCTTAGAAAGCTGCCTAAAACATTGAGATGTTAATTAAGTAAAGCTGTGAAGGGTCAGAAATGGAAATGGGACCTAGTACTTCTTAGTGTTAAAATAATTCCTTTATTCCCTATACAATGTTTATTCTCTAGGCACTGTGGATAAAATATGAAAATAAACAGTCTCTGCTCTCAAGGAGCTAAGATTCTACTGGAGAAGACAACTTGTATGTAACAATACACAAAGCATATTCAGAGGAAATTCAAAGGGATATTTTTGGAGGGGAAGGACACTATTGGTTGATGGTTGGGGCAGGAGGAAACTTGGGATTCTCAGAGATTGGGATTAGTAGAGAGGACATTACCATGGATTGTTGGGGAGGCAAGAGAAAGCCATTGCATATTCATGGAGTGGGATAAGAAGAATCATATGTGAAGAATGACAATTTGACTGAACCAGCCAGTCATCTGTGAAGAGAAATAACATATATGTATAGAAAGGCAGGTTGAAAAACATTTGTGAAGGGCATTAAATGCTAAATAGAGAAATTTCTATTTATCTTGGAGGTACTAAGGAACCCCTGGAGTTAACTAAGTAGGAGAATATAATGGTCAGAAGTGAGTTAATCAAATCCTACCCTTAGCTGTGGGATTTAATGTCCACGTAGACACTCTCTCAAACTCCCTAACATGTCCCCTTCTCATCCTCCTTAAATCAAATAACCATATATTAAATTCAGTCATATGCCAGTGATGATCATTTACCATAACTCACCTTTACCTTCAAGTGTTCTACTTCCCTAATTAGAAAATAATATTTTCCATATGACCACAAACTTATATTCTACCTCTATCATGCATCATCCTTATTAAAACCTACCTTTTTCTCTCATCAAGATTTCAATTCCCTTCCCCAATCATATTTTCTTGGTACCTCCAATCTCAACCATGAGTTAGCCATTTCAAATCCATACTGTGCTCTTCTCTTGATTCATTTTTCCCCTTGTCTCATTACAACTGACTTCTTGCCAAATTTTGTTCCCAAATTTCTCCCACCATTGATCAGATCTATCACTACTCATGAATGGCTAAAACTGCAGGAGGAATCCATGGTGATTGGGTATACTGAAAATTCATATTAACCAAACTCAAGTGTAATGTCGCTGAAGCAAATGTTTCCCTATTTCCGTCCCTCCAGAAACTATTCCAACTCTTCTCTTCCCTCATGTAGTCTCTCTTAAGTTCCTGTCATCCTTTTATCTTTCAGCTGAACATTTTGCATCATATTCTAATGAGAAAACCAAAACCATAGGATGTAAGGTTTCTTTTCTCTTTATCTCAAAACTGCTCAACATCATCCTATACTTTTTCCTTTTACCTACTCTCTAAAAAGGATGTAATCTCCCCCCTCCCAAGGCCAACCATTCTACAACTTGATCACATCCTCTCTTATCTTTCTCACATGATTGCATACTAAATCATCCCCTCACTAATTTTTCAACTTCACCCTATCTAATGGTTTTTTCCTACTGGCTTCATATATATTCTGTTTGTTACCTTATTAGATCCCACAAGCATTTCTATACAAATGACTCAGAGATATCTCCTACACCCATACTCACAGACTCTTCCATGGACTTCTCTCCTGTTTCACCAGTTGACTATTGAACATTTTAAATGGGATGTCCCAGAGAAATCTCAAGTTCATTATATCCAAAATGTCAATAATTACCTTTCTCTGAAAGCTCTCATTTCTTTCAAATATATCTATACTCTTTTGAAAATCCCACTTTCCTTCCAGTATCTCTTTGTAAACTCACAATTTCTCCTTTACTCTTCATCTGCTCTGATTCCACACATCCAATGGCCAATTTTTCCATTGTTTTCTCTTAGCATCCTTCTCATTTTATATTTTCTCTCCATTTACTCAAATACAATCTTGGTCAGGCCCTCATCAACTCTTTCCTAGTTTATTGCAACAGCCTCTTAATTGCCTCACTTCTGACAATCTTTAATTTCAGTTCTTCTTACTCAATTGCCAAAGTAATTTTCCTTAAGTGCATATCTAACTATGGGACTGCCCTACTCAATCACTTGTGGTGCTTTCCATTGCCATGATAATCCAATGAAAACTTTGCTGTTTATATTTTAAAGGCTTTTATAATAGGTCCCAAACCCATGTGTTTAACCTGAATAAACTTTTTGCACCCTGCCCCCGCACACACAGGGATCCAGCCAAATTGACCATTTGTCTGTTCTTCACACGTTAAACCCCAGATTTTTCATTTCTGTGCCTTTGTATAATCCATCTCAAAAGTCCAGAATGTACTTCCACCTTACCTTAATCTCATAATTTCCTTCTCTTCCTTTAATATGCAACTCATACACAATCATCTATATGAAATCTTTCATGATACCCCTCCTTCACCAAACACCTATACTGTAACTAATTTTTAATCAATTTCCATTCATTTTATATCTAACGTGCACATACACATTTATGTGCATATGCTGATATAAATACTATTAAATAATTTATTGTTTAAATTAAGACATTTGAACTATTAGTAAGTGGTTGAACCCAGATATTCTTCATTGCATAGCTGCTCTTCTATACCTTATGCCACACTATTTCTTATGCTAAGGGAAAGGAAAATTGGGTTTTAATCTCCCAAAAGATTTTTCCCCCATGGATCATTTCCAGTATCCATGAGAAAGAAAATCTCTTTCACTGAGGACAAGAGATAAGGAAATGAACTTTTCATGTAAGCAAGGATTTAGTTAAGAGAGGAGAAAAAAATACCAGTATGGTGATATCAAAAGTGGAAGAGATGGAGGATTGAACTGTCATTTCTTAATATCTTAAAGAATAGCAGTGGGGGGGCGGCTAGGTGGCTCAGTGAGTAAGAGCACCGGCCTCGGAGTTGGGATGACCCGAGATCGAAACTGGCCTCAGAAAATGAGCACGCACACATAAATAATGACTAGCTGTGTAACCTTGAGCAAGTTACTTAACCCCAATTGCTTTAAAAAAAAAAAAGAATAGCAATGATAGTATTATGACTGAGTTTGATAGACTTAGCCCTTCTCAGCAATGCAAAGACCTAAAACAATTCTAAAGGACTCATGAAGGAAAATGCCATCCACATCCAGAGAAAGAACTATGAAGTCTGAATGCAGGGAGAAGCAGACTATTATTTTTTGTTATGTTAAGTTTTATTTTCTTTCTCATGGTTTCTCCCATTTATTATAATTATTCTATACAACAAAACTAACATGAAATTATATTTAATAGGAATGTATATGCAGAGCCTATATCAGATTGCAGGCTGTCTTGAGGAGAGAGGGGGAAATAAGAGGGTAAATTAAAACTTAAGGAAATGAATGTTGGAATCTAAAAATAAATGAACTAAAAAAAGCATAGAAATTATATCAATCAATTTGGAGAAACATAAATGTTTCCTTTCCCCAGTGACAGAGGACTAATTTTAGGACTTCTCTAGTTTCAGTCAATTTTTTAAGGTATTAATTATTTGTATCTATTTCTACATTCATAAAATCATCAAGATCATACTTTTCACCACCTGTGGTTGTATTGTTATTGCAGTGTGAACATACAATTCTTTGGGAATTTTAGGAATCTATGACTTCAAAAAAAGTAAACTCTGGGGAGTTGTTAGGATCACATAGTGGCTACAGTATTTGCCCAGGCTCAGTGATTGTAACAGGTAAAATTTGTACCACTGTGTTTTCTCACCCCAAACCTAGGACACTATCCATGGTGCTGCACTTCCATGTTTTCTTTCTTATTTTTGATAAACCTTCATATGAAAACTTTGCAGTGTTTGGGAGCCCTCCCTCAATTTAAATAAGTCCTATATTTAATATTAATACTTCATGTTATATTCTTGGAAGATTTCTTCTTTCTTCTCCATGTGAGAAAGGAAAAAAAAATCTGGTGCCAACCTTGATATATTAATTGTTTCCATGGTGTAATAAAAAGGGCAATAAACTCAGATGCAGGAGACCTCAGCTATAGTCTTTTGGCTCTGCTGTGACTGAGTTGTGTGACCTTGAAAAAACCCCTTTCTCTCTCTTGTCCTCATTTGCAGTTACCATAAAATAGTTGGTTTACTCTAAATCAATGAAATGCAATGCAATATTAAATGAAAATATAAACAAAAGTGGAAAGACTTAAAATGATGTGACATGAAGAAAAGTACATTTATCTATATTTGGACCATTACTAGATCAAAGTAAAATGCGTATTTCAATATATCTATAGATCTTCACAGATGGTACTTTGAAGCATCACAAGTTTGTTTTTATTTCTTCTGAAATATTGTTGCCCTTTCCTTCAATATCTTTCAGGGTAAGCTAGGTGGCCCAGAGGATAGACCAAATTTGACCTGAACGTAATAAAAACTGAATTAAAATTCAACCTCAGATATTTACTGGTTTTATGACCCTGTACAAGTAATTTAACCTCTGTTTACCTTAGTTCTCTCAACTGTAAAATGGGGATAATGACAGCATCTACTTTGCAGGATTGTTATGTGGATCAAATGAGTTAATATTTATAAAGTGCTTAGCACAGTTCCTGGAACAAAGTTCTACATGAATGCTGAAAATTTCTCATAACTGAATTGAAATCAATCAATGCTCTTATCAGTAGAAGATCTAGCCAGTCATAGATAGCCAAGTCAGATATCAATTTAATATAGCTAACCAGTCATACCTAGCATTTAAAAATGAAATCATTTTCTATCTGGCTTTTTTAGTTTATTTATTCATTTGTTTATTTCTCTTTTATTATATTTACCCATCTATATATTGATTTGTGATGACTGTTCCTTGTTGTGCCCAGTGGATTCCATCTATTTTTCTGAAGAAAATATTCACAATATACAGGTGATTAATAATTGTCTTTTGCATTGGATTGAATCAGATTTGGTATAATAGACCACTTTTTTCCTTTCAACATTCCCTTTAGTGCAACATTGATCTCCTAAATTAAACATGGCTAAGATTCTGAGGTTAAAGTCTCAGGATTTTGATACCACTGGCCTTGATGAAGAAATCATTTTGTTATAATACTATTTATAAGTCTCTTCTATTTTATTATTTGTTCCTTCCATATTTATCCTTGAATGTCCTCGGAATGATTTTTACTTAGTTGGATGTTTTATCAACTTTTAAAAGATATATTTTATCCTTGTTTACTTCTTTTTGCTTTCTGAGATGACAACTTCATAATTATTCATCATCCTTTCTCATAAGGTTTTACAAATATGTGTTATTTTCTAATCTGCCTTTGCTTTTGGCAGTCATTTGACTGTACTTGGCAAATCAGAAAGATGTTTACTGAAGAAAGCATTTTCTGTCCTCTTTTTGTCTCCTTGTTATGGCAATTAGTTTGCAGTGGTTACATTACTATATATAAATGAAACTAATCAATATCAATGTAATTTTATTCATTTCCAACTTTTGATTGTCAGTTATTATAAAAATTTTTCACTACTAAGTTTATATATATATGTATATATGTATTGTGGCATATATATATATATATATATAGTGGCATATCACTCATCTTCTCATTCATATCATTTTTTCCTTTAAAAAAAAACATTCTGATCCTAGTTATCATGAGCTGATGATGTGACATTTGTGACATTTGATAGAAGGTCATTTCCTGGCTGTAGAAACATAATCTATTTTGTTTTTACGATGTTGTCTGAAATTTACCTCACCCAATGACTACCAATTCTTTTCTCAAAGAAAGTGTTCAAGACATAAGGATAAGGTCTCTTTAGTTTGCAGATCTTTGATCTTTCTGCTTTCTTCTTCATGAACTTCGCATATATTTCTCCCAAACCTCACCATACCCCATTTTTCCCGCCAAAATCAGAAGGCATAAGAATTTTTATTCATTTACTTTAGATAGTCTACATTCTCATCTATAGAAATTCTTTATGATAATAATATATTAATGATTCAGAAGGAAGGAAGATGAGTTTTCATGACTCCAGGTCCAGCACTCTATCCACTATGCTACCTAGTTGCTATCTGTAGTTGAGGGTAGATTGATGGCACAGTGCATACATATCAGTTCAAATCCAAACATCAGACACTTACTAGCTGAGTGAACCCAGGTAAATCACTTAACCCTGTTTGCTTTAGTTTATTTATCTGTAAAATATGTTAGAGAAGGAAATAGCAAACCACTGCAGTATCTTTGCCAAGAAAAACTCAAATGGGGTCACAAAGAGTCATATGTGACTGAAACAACACAATAATATATCTACAAGTAATGATAATATTTCTTTAATTACTACTCTCATTTCAAGAGATGGGAGCATTTATCTATCCATGTTAAACTCTCATTTCAAGAGACGGGAGCATTTATCTATCCATGTTAAACAGTTACGTAAACAGCTCTCAATTACAAATTGTTTAGTGTATCTCTATTTTTTTTTCTATCTCAATATGTCTATACGGGTAGATTAGCCTGTGGAAAGAAAGTTGGTTATGAGTCCAGAAACAATTCATGCTTATTTTCTGTCTCTTACTCCTACTATTTATATTACACTGGGCACATCTTAGTATTCTAAACAAGTCTCTAATAATAAGAGCTATCATTCATATAGTGCTTAAAATTTGCACAATGGTTTGCAAATGTTATTTCATTTTATCTTTATAATAATCTTGAGAGGTAGGTGCTATTATTATCCCCATTTTACAGATGAGGACACTGAGGCAGATTCAGGTGAAGTTACTTGCCCACAGGCACACAGTGACTTAATGTTTCAGATTAGATTTTAACCAACTCTATGTCCAGTTTTTATCCACTATACAACCTAGCTCCCTCTAAATTGCTAATACTGTGCTGATTTGAATAGCTACAGGAATTATTCTCACTTGATGGTTCTTTATACAATGAACACACAGGTCTAATACCTATAAAATACACCTATTGTATACATATACATAGAATATATGTTAAATGTTATATGTATTATATATGTATACTGTATATTATATATATAAAGTCTATATACATACATAATAAATATGCAATTCAATTTGTATATTTATATAAAATATACTTATGTATATATTATACATTATCTCCCATATGATTTCTTATACAGCAGCATTCTGTGTATTGAAAATATATACATTACTAAAGGAGTTTTAGTTTGCTTTTATTTGGCATTTCTTTCATTGAAAAGTCATCAACAGATTGGTTTATTGTTCTTAGAAAGATCACAGCTCCTACTCATTGAGGATAATAAAATATAATAGGAAAATATAAAAATGAATTAACTCCACTGGGTCTATTGTTAGGAGGTATAAATTATGTGGGTGGACATACAGGAGACTGGAAATACCACACAAATACCATAGCTTTACTCATATTCAGATATGTGGCGCCTACCAACACAAATCTTTAGCCTTGGAAACAAATCCATACCAAGATCACAGCAAAGGAGACTTTATGTTTCTTGGCTAGTCCATCCCCTTGCATTTCTTTCTGGCTTGATGCAGCCAATCTTTGGATATCATTATTGAATTTAACCTCACAATCTTTTATGAAGACCGAGTCTTTAGGAAATTCCCAACTGATAGATTGCTAGAGAGAGAGAGAGAGAGAGAGAGAGAGAGAGAGAGAGAGAGAGAGAGAGAGAATGAACGAGAATACACATTGTGGGTCAAGGGACACACAGTCTGAATAAAACTTTGTTTACTTCCAAACCACGGTCATGAACAGGAAGAGAACTTTTCATTGCCATGTTTCCAGAATTAGCGTGCTTGCTCTAATCCTAATTTTCTCCAATCCATCAGCTGGAAGCCTAAGCAAGCATGTGATAAAATAGACAATAAATGATGTTCCTGGGAGATTTCTGAGGTAGGAGATAAGCTTTAGATAAAGTTTGTTTTAGCCCAACTCTGAACTTCTGAGTATTTATCTCAACCAAACAACCTCACCTCTCATGGTGAACAATTGTCTAGAACTTAGTAGCTTCTGACTGATCATCAATGCAGGTTTGCACATGCTATTTGAAAAGAAAAAACAGGATTCTTGCACAGAGTTGGTCCTAAAGATAAATTAAATGATATTTTTCTGTGGAGGAGTATTATTTAAAGTGTTAGAAATCTGATATTAAAATTTTATATTTGGTTAATTGGTGGGACTATGGCAACGGAATTGAAAAGTCCTGCAGACAGACAGCCCTTAGAAGCATTGAATCAGGTTCTACAAAATGTATTCTGAAAAGACAATAGTGTTGGCCCTTTTTTTCACTACAGAGATAGGTCCTGGAGCTGTTATTTCTTTGCTATAGGTAAGTCCCATGTGAAAATAAAAGAAAATACCACGTACAAGCACCTTCTTTGGAAGTTATTGTTTTAAAAGCTTACCTAGAATATTGAAAGTTTAAATGTTTTGTTCATGCTCACACAGTCAGTATGTGACAAAAGACGGTCTTAAGCATAAGTTTTCATGGCTTTAAAACTGGATATCTAGCCACCACTTCATACTACCTATATATATATATATATGAATTGAGATTGGAATCCATGTCCTCAGATTACCAATGCACCATAGGTCCCATTGTATTTTATCACTTGCTACTAACGTTTAGTCTTTTTGAATCAAAGAATAATCTTTTCAATTTATTTTTTGCTATTTATCTGCCCATGTGTCTGCTTAATGCCATTCTTCTGAATTGCTGTTTTTGTTTTTATCAACATCTCTGTCTGTCTTTGGGTCTATGACTGTCTCTTTCTTTGTCTCTGAATCACTGTCCTTGTGTTTGTCTCTTTGTCTCTGTCTCTTTATGTCTGTGTTTCTATGCATCTCTGGTTCTCTGTCTTTGTCTCTGTCTGTCTCTCAGTCTCTGTATACATCTCTGTCTCTTTCTCTCTCTTCCTTTCAGGTAATGAATTCCTCTTCCTGGAAAATCCTTGGACAGTCTCTATTTAATCTTTGCTATTTGTTATTTTTTAAATTCAATTTTACACATTCCAAAGCTTTTGTCAATTTCAAGAGAGAAAATTCAAGAAAATGATGAAAAACACAAAGGAATCTGCCAAAAATCAGACCTTTTTCTCTCTCCCCAAAATATCCAAACTTTGAGGAGCTGAGGTGCCCTCTTATTATTATTCTTTTAATCACAAAAATGGTTTCCAGTCTTTTCTAAAAATTTTACAAAGAAAGAAAATTAAATCATTAAAAATGTGGTAAAAGGTTCAGTGGCAAATGCTATTGCTTTTTTCCTCAAGTAATTTAAATCTCCTCCTTCTCCCTGAAAACTTGAAAAAAATGGTACCTTTTGAGCTATTGCTATTGCATTCAACCAACTGAAAATAAAACAAAACAAAACAAAATTTTCGAACCTGTCTGAAAACATTTGCAACATATCAACAATGGAAAAAAAAGACAAGCAACTCCTGTAGGTTGCTTCCAGATCTGTATTGAGGTGAAATTTTACCATGACTTCCTTTAGACAGGCCATGACAGTTCTCTAATTTTCTTGTCTTGATCATTTTAAAAACATTTCCCAGAAAAGATGTGATCCATTGTTAGGTGCACCCCATGGCAAAAGAAGGCAGAAAATAAGTTGTTTTTTCTTTGCTTTCCCCCCAGTAACAAGTAGTTACAATGCTTGTTTAAAATGTCATGAGTTTGAGTGCAGCTTTAACTTTCTCTACAAAGTTCAATAATCATCAGAACTTAAGCAGAGGACAGTCCCAAAGGAAAAAAATCCCAAAGACAAATAACTTAACAAAAAGTTCCCAAAAGGAAATAAGTATGTCACTAGCCAAAGTAAATTGTGATGATGGAAATCAGTATTTTAGGAAATTTGAGTAAAACAAACTCTTGAACTCTGAGAAATTGTCCTTGAGATGAATAAATCATAGATTTACAAGAGGCAGGGGATTTTCTGTTCATTAAGTCCAACATCTTCCACTTATAAGGTGAAGAAACTGAGGCCCCCAAAGGTGAAAAACATTTCCCAAAAGCGGCACAAGGAATTCAATTTAGATTCATGTTCTCCTACTCTGTTTTTAGCTTACTTCTCAATGAATTGGCCTTCTTTCACCACCCCTCTCTAAATTATAACAACCTCTTTCCCAGTTACCACACAACGAATTTACAGTGGTTATGCAGCTCCAAAGTGTTAAGAGCAAGATTGGGAACAGGAATGGACCTTGAAAAAACACTGAGGCCAAACACTCTGCCTATGGGAAACTATATGCTGAATTTGTTTCTAAATTACACCACCACAGGGTATTGTTTGTTTGTTAAAAACATTAAACTGTGAGCCATTCATTTTTTCTCTTGGTTGACTGGTTATTGTTATATGAATTTGTGTGCTTTATGTGTGTTGTACATATTTTAAGTCTACAAAGATCCATGAATCTTTGACTGATTCATATCTCAAGCTTCCCAATCTCCCCTTGGATTGTCATCAATTAGAGACCATTCCTCTGAAGATATGCCTTGTATATATAAACAGACGGGGACAATCAGGGCTTTGAACCATGGTGCATAATTTTAGGGACTTGAAAGCACTTGTCCTCATAAGGGGGGAACTTAGAGTTCATTTAAGCCCAACTCCTAAATTTCTAGTTGAGGGATTAGAACTCAGAATTTTTACATGGCTTGCTCAATGTTACACAGGCATTAAAAGAGTCAATTTGAGCCAATGCCTCTGATTCTAAATTCAGTTGTTCTTTCCATTATAGTATAAGCAAGACAAAAACACTTAGCAGTCAATAAGCAAGAAAAATAGGACAGAAATAGTAAGCCACTAGGTGACCTGTTTCTTCCTCTCTTCCTTTCACCCCTGGTAGCTCCCTTAGCAGATGGTGGCTTGTTCCCCAGCCTACAAAGAGGTGACTTAAGGATGCTTTAACACCTATTACCCAGGGTTAAATTATTTCTAGTTATGGTTCTTCACTTAGGATGGTCATCATGTGGCAGACATACAACCTATCACTGATCCTACAATCCTTTGAGTTGTTTTTCAAGTTTAGGAGAAATTAACAATGTTTAACAACCCACTATGACCTTCAGGCTGTGATCTTGCATGGAAGAGGAGTTTAAATGGAAGCATGTGTAGCTAAATAAAACCACAGAGCAGTTCTGACTGGATGATTATGGAACCCACTGATTGCTTTGCCATGCTATAGAAGTGGCCTACATTAACTACAGAAGGTCCTAGAATTCCTAAATTTAAGAACTGAAGGAATCCTCAGCATCAATTTAGTATAACTCTTAAATGAAATTAGTTTGCAATATTTTATATCCAGCAACTGTTTAGCCTTGCTTTGACAATCTCAAAGCAGAGAAAACCAACCACAATTCTAGATAATCATTCCATACTTTCGACAGTTCTAATTTTGAGAATTTTGATTTCTTTGTTCATTTTTATTTTTCTGCCATCTAGGCTAAATTTTCCTGTTTTTCATCTCTGCCTATTGCTAGTCCTTCCACCCTCTGGGTTAAATGGGACAAGTCCTTTACTTTCTCCACACAGTAACTTCCCAAATGTGCAAAGACAATGCAATGCCACCCACCACCAGTTTTCTCTTCTATAAACTAAAAATGCAAAGTTCCTTGTCATATCATAGCTTATTTCAGTGATCAGCATTGTAAAGATCTTCTTTAATCTGAATTTCTGGTAGGACGAAAATGCATACATTCCCAACCTTGTATTAATGTTCAAATAGGAGATAGGTTCTTAAAATGAGAAACTTTCATTTCATGATTTATTCTTACAAAGAACAATCTTAGCAGTTTAAAAGGAAAGAAAAATAGATTCAACTGGAGGTTCAACATAGAAATTAATCCTTTAGAAACATAATAATTGTGTCTGTTGGATTAGCAAATAAACTGAATTAACTTCATCTTTGATTTAATATTTTAACTTTGCAGTATCTTCTTGGGTATCAGATGGCTTGGTTGAGAGTATATGATATATACCAAGATCCTAAACTTTCACAAATAAACACCAATCCATCCTCTTAGTAAACATTTTGAAAAAAAAAAGATAATAAAGTATGTTAATAGGAGTGTGAATTTGCATTATTTAACGCTGAAGATTTTACTAGTATGTACTGCTGGTTGGCTCCAAAGTTCGATCAATATTAGAATACATTTATATATCCTTTAAGGCTTGCAAAATTTGTGTCTTTTATTATCCTTCTGGATATACACCACCAACTTGTGGGATAGGACTGAAGGTATTGTGATTCTGATATTTCTGATAATGAAACTGATGCTCAGAGAGATTCTGCCTTGCCCAGGATCATACAACCACTAAATCTCAGGGGACCAGAGTTAAGACTCATGCCCTCATGACTCCAATGCAATCATTCATTTCATTACACATTAATAACTCTCTTGCCTTTTGTCAAGAAACTAATATGAAATGAAATAGGTACACAGAGATTCCATTCAATTCTATAAGCTCTTACTAAAGTCCTATTATATCAAGTCCACTGTTAGATGGTAGAAATATGCCAATGAAAAATAGTTTCCTCTTCAGAGGGCTTATAGTTTAATAGGAAAATGAGATCTATACATCTACAAATCTATATGACTACTTGGGAGGCAGAATTTAGAAATATAAAGGCTTTCAGATAAGGATATAAGATTTGGGATGAAGGAAACCATTCTCCTCTGGGGAATAGGGACAGGTATAGGGTGAATTCATTTAGGTGAAACACTTGACTGACTTTAGGGAAGAAAACCATTTCAGTGCTGGGCTTTTGTGGGAATCAAATGAAGTTACATTGGACAATACTTTGTGAAACTTGATGTGCTATGTATAAGTGTGGGCTATTATTATAGGCTGAAAAAGGAAGAGAGTCTGGAATGGGTGTTGCTAAATAATGTCAGGAAAGTGTGAATTTTCTCAGGATGGATATTTAAAGATCCTTAACATGAGCATCCCTAAAGCAACCTCTCCCCTCACAATCCCTATCTTTTACCCATCTTGGAGTAACAATAGCTCTTAAAGACCAAGACAACAGGGTCCTATTTTTTTTTCTAGACTCATTAGATATTACTCTCTATTACTCCCCACTTATGCACTTTGTGGTTGAGCCTAAATGGCATTTTTTCCTGTTCATCCTTCTCATAATGATGAGGTTGATGTTCATTCTCGTGTTTACTCAAAATACTCATCTCTCATCTTCATGACTTTGTACTGGTTGTTCCAGTATATGTCTGATATGAATTGCCTCCTTCCTTTCCACTCAAAGTAATAGGATGGAAAGTAGGCCCTATCATGATGGATTAATGGGTAGCTCACCAATATGGCAAAAATTTATTTTAATATATACTGTAAAATTGGTGAACTTTTAAAATAAAAATTATCATCATGTAAAAAATTCTGTCATTTTGTCAATAAAACCTAATCACCCAAATCTGTACATGATTCCATTTTAAGGATGGAAGAGAAATGTTTTAATGCAATTATTAACCATAAACAATGCAAATATATTATATTTTATATTCTGTACACTTACATTTATGAATAAAGACTTGGAAACATTCAATGTGATTTGAGCATTTCAGAGTATTTCCAACTTTATACAAACAACCCCTTCTACCATTTCATGCTTGATAGAGCAGTTTTGTCTTATTAGATTCAGTCATGAATTTCTGGAATTGATCATTTTAGAAATATGTATTTTAATGAATAAAGTTGCAGTTTTGGAATTTTAGTGCAATTTCATTATGATAAAGTATGTATTTAAAATTAGTTATTCTTTGATTATGAAAGACTGCCATAAATTTATTCATCAAAAATACAATTCAACAAAGTACTCATTTCTAATTAAATTTTTCTGTCAAAATTATTAAAAAAAGATTTTCTAGAGATAAACAGAGTTTTCTTTTGTGACTACTTTTAACCTTGCTGCAATATACAGTACTGATATTTGCAGAATTGCAATTGTGAGTATTGTCATACAAATTATTAAAGGAATATATATGATCATAAATATTTATATTTATGTTTTCTTTAAAAATAAATATTTTGTCTTCTAGTGTGAGCTTTCACTTGAATACCAGGTATTCAAATAATCGTATATGTATGTGTATATAAATTTACCTACCTATGAAAATCTATGTAAATCTCATGTATTTTAGCCAATCCAATGGGACTTCCTTCCCTTCCCTCTTCTTATTTGTCCTGATCTGTTTTTCAACCCTCTCCCCCTATTTTGCACTTATTGGGGTCCATACATATAGATATATGTCACTCTATCTATCTATCTATCTATGGATATGGATGTATATATACCTATAAAGACATGTGAATATACACATATAGAAATATATGCATACATATCTGCATATGCATATTTGTCTATATGTGTACATGTATATATATGTAATATGTATAAGTAATTGCTATTTTTCATCTGTTTTCAAATTTGATAACAGCAACAATTATTAAGCATATAATATACCCAAGGTACTTTGTTAGATTTCAAGATAGATATACACAGATAAGTAAGACACTATAGGCTTCATGAATATTATTACACATTTTAGAAAATAAAAGACAAAATGAAATACACAAATGTATGTATGTATATATGTGTAAATAACTACACACAATGCAAATATGTGTATATGCACATGTGTGCACACATATTCATACACATATACATATGTGTGTGGTTTGAGGGAGGGGGGTAATGAGAGAATAAAGAAAGAAATAATTAAACACACTCCCCAAAGATAGCACTTAGATTTTAGGCTAATGCAAGGCACTTTTAAATAAAAGCTTTTAAAATAATAACAATAATGATAATATTTAAAAAATAAAGCTACTCTATACAATATCATTAAGGTTAATCTCTTCATGGCTCGACAGTTTTATTCCATAAAAATCACATATATGTACACACACAAACATGTGTACATACATACATACACACCTTCATGTGTGCATGCTTTTTCTTCACAATTCCATAATTAGCAGTTTAGATGTAAATTCAAAAGTTAAAAGATCATCATTACATTCTAGACACCCAAGACCCAAAAGCCAAGATACCTATATTGAGCTGCAGTTTTTGAAAACTGACCCAAGGTCATCTCAATTCTGTCTCAAAGCCATTGCTTTGGAATTTTGCTTAGTAGGGGTCTATTTACCAGTTGGATGTTTTGCAATGAATAATAGTAATCACATTGCTGAATGTTTTTAAACTAAGCTCAGATACACAAGGTAAAATATGCTCATGCTTATAGTATTCATTAATAACCATGGACATCCTTTTGGCTGGAGTATCACGTGGTAAAAAAATCAATGGAAATTTAAAAAAAAGATCTACTCATCATACATATGTAGTGTTGTATTTTACTTTCTATAAGAATGTATCCTCAATTCTTTAAATTAAAGAACTTATAATGCTATTGGGGAGGAACATTTTCTTCCAAAATTTATAAAATGGTCTATGAAGGACACATTAAAGAATATTTCCCCAAGCTACAACAATCACATTGTAGAGTCACTGATACCAGAGACAAAAATGAATCACCCAAGAAGGCTTGGCCATTGACAAGTCTATTTTCAGAATGGCCAGTGATAAGGCAATTTAACTTGGATAAAAACTCTCATAAACTTACACATATTTAGAGTATGAGGGGATATGCCAGCTTGTTTGGCTCCACTTCTCCTGGGTGATCTTGAATTCTTGAGATAGAAAGCATCATTTCTAAAGAAGATATAAAATTAAAATATCACATTAAGAGAATGGAATGTAAAATTTAAATCTCAAGTATCATCACATGAAATCTTAAATCTGTCCAAAGATTTAAGAGATAGAGCACATATGTCCCCATATATTTATATAATGGTATTTTCAGCTTTTAAAATAATCTTATTAATGACACTGAACATTTCCTAATATAAAATTTTAACCACCATTTATATAATATTGAGTTCCAGAATATTTCCCTCCCTAAATTTAGCTGCTCTAAATATTTCTCTATTAGCCATGCTGCAAAAGAAAACACAAACAATATAAAACAAAAATGATGAGAGCAAAATATATGTGCTTCAATCTGCACTCAGAGTCTATCACTTCTCTCTCTGATTTGTCCAGCATCTTTCACCATGGGTTTCTTGGAATTATTGCTCAGAGCAGCTAAGGTTTTCACAGTTAAGTATTTTTTCTTCTTTTTCGAGGGCTATTAGGGTTAAGTGACTTGACCAATGTTACATGGCTAGTTTTGTGTGTGTGTGTGTGTGTGTGTGTGTGTGTGTGTGTGTGTGTTAAGTGTCTGAGAACGGATTTGAATTCAGGTCTTCCTGACTCCAGGGCCATGCTCTGTTCACTGTACCACCTTTCCACCCCTACAATTAAGCATTTTTATGATATTGCCATTCAATACAATGTTTTGTACAATGTTTTGGTTCTGCTCCCTTTAATTTGCACGAGATCATACAAGTCTTCCCAGGTATATTTCCTGAGAATATCAAGCTCATTATTTATTAAAGCCCAATAATTTCCCATCACAACCGCATACCACAACTTGTTCAGCCATTTCCTAAATGACGGATATCCCCTCAATCTCCAATTTTTTGTCACCACATAAAGAATTGGTATAAACATTTTTGTTCAAATAGGTCCTTTTCCATTTTGTTTGATCTGTTTGGGATATGGACCTAGTAGTGGTATTCCTGCCTCAAAGAGTATAAACACAGTTTTATAGCCATTTGGAAATAGTTATTTCCATTTTTAAAAGAAAATCCTAGATATTTTTTAGAATGTGCGTTTTCTCTCCAAATTACCATATTGATAATAGCAGTAACCAATCTATTCCAAACCTTTTGGTCAATATAACAGAGGGTCAGCTCTAAAGTGGGATTGGCTCTCATCATTTTTTGCCAAGGCCCATGTCATTCTTACTCAGGCATGGTGGCAGGAGAGGCCCTTGGAAAAGATGTTTGATTTGGGTCAAAATATTTCAGTACAAATCCCAAATACGGTGGGAATTCTCAGTCTTCCCATCACCTCCCAGGGATCTTGGGCAAGCCTTTTAAGCTCTCTCAGCCACAAGTTCCTTATCTAGAAAATAAATAGAAATAGTTTGTAATAATTAGTCTCTGCAGTTCCAGCTCTAAATTGAAGGGCCTGTGATATGCTTACATGCCAGAACTAGAAATCGCTCCAAAACATTGTTGTTGTTGTTGTTTTTCCAATAATACTACTTGATGGCTGAGGAATACATGGGTCAAACTTCTGAAAAGTCATTTAGATGTCTAAACAATCTATCCAATTTCCAGTTGTTGCATCTAGTACCCGATGAGAGAGGTCAGGTATTATTTAAAAACAAAATGAGCCCTATGAGCCCTATTTCCAAGAGAGAGAAAAATCACTGAGCCAGAAAAGAAAGAGTGGGTCCATTTTGGAACTTTAGTTATAGTTACAGAAGATTACATATCACCAACAGAAGTCAAATCATGTCACCAGGCATTCAATAAGCATGCATTAAATGGCAGTCACTAAGCTAAAGTTGTGAATGAAAATAAGTAACTAAATAATTAAATAGGTAGACGGATAGATAAAAATAAAAGAAGGAGCAAAAATATATACTGCTATTAAGGAGCTTATATTCTAATGGGAAAAGAAGATACATAATAGGATGAAAAAAGGGGACTTTAGTGGGAAGGCAGGATAATGAGTGCTCACAAGTGAAGGAAGAAATCCAGGGTGTCAAGAGTGCAGCGCAGGGAGGAAAGAAGGAGTAAGCATTATTTGCTTGAGCCCTTTATTCAAATGGAGGTTCTGAAAGGATTTGACCTGTTAGAAGGAGTCACATGGGCATAGGAAACTTTTTTGGAAGGGGAAGACAGGGCAATTAGGGTTAAGTGACTTGCACAAAGTCACATGGCTAGTATGTATTAAGTGACTGATGTCAAATTTGAACTCAGGTCCTCCTAACTCCAGGGCCAGTGCTCTATTCACTGTGCCACCTAGCTGCCCCAAGGGGAGGAATCTTCTAAGAAAACTTCTGGAGAATGGTGGAAAAGAAATCCTAAAAGTTATGAGAGGAGCACTGAGAAGAAGGAAGGAGCAAACAGAGTACTCTGCCCTCTTTTTTCTGTATAATTTTCACACGGGGCAAATTTTAGCAAATAAAATATGGATTCAATATTCAATCCAATATACACCTGCCAAAATAATACTATTTTTCTCAATGCTATCTCTATACTCTATAATTTCTTAATATTATTTTAATACTACCAATACTTACTACTATCTCATACTGAAGAATCTTCAGCAGCATCATATCGTCTTTAGGATAAAATATAAACTCATCTTCACATGTAATTAGCCTCATAATCTGGAGTCACCTGAAATCTCTTAGTTCAATAAGGATTATACCGATCATGCTTTCTATATTCTAGTCAAACAAACCTAGATTTAGAATTGCATGGCGTTTATTGCTCCTTGAATTGAATACTTCACTATGTCCCGCTTTGGGCATTCTCTCATTCTTCAAATGAACTACTGCTTCAGTAACAACTTGTAGATTTCTTAGCTTGCACCAAGGCTCAGTTCATGTTCCACCTTCTATGAGAATGCTCTGATCCTTCTAATTATTAGTGTTCTCTTCGTCCTCAAAATATTACCTATATTTTATTTACATGTAATTACATGTATTTACATGTAAATTTACATGTACTTACAGGTAATTTTCCAAAATAGTATGTAAGCTGCTTGAGGTCAGGCTCCTTTTTTTTCCCTTTTTCCCCCTAGTAACTCACATTCTGCTTTGCAAATGGTAGGCACTTAACAAATACTTTGTATACTGAATTGGTTTGAATTAGATTATATGTACAAGGGACTGGCTGTGTGAATCCAAGTAGTGAGAATGAGTATGGGAATAGGTAGTAATATAGAATCCAGGGGGCTTGAACATTGTGTAAGTGAAAGGAGACAGTGAGAGATATTTTGGGAAAATGGGTGGGAGCCAAGTTGTACAGAGCCTTAAAAGCTGTCCTAAACTGATTTTTTCTTTAAATTTAATTCTGTAGATGATGAGGATCCACTGAAAGTCACAGAGTGAGTTTTCATATCATTAAATATGTGCTTTAGGAAATAAGATCCCATCTTTTAGTTAGCACAACAGATTGGTTAGTAGGCAATAGAGTAAATGTTCATAAAGTGATACATACTTGATAAATAGCTAAACATCAGTATGCTGCAAACTCTTTAGGGAGAGAGACTATTTCATTTTTGTCTTTGTATATTTACTATTTAGCATAATGCCTGGAACATTTTATCATTTCCATCATTAGTAGTAGCATCAATATTGGTATCTGTATTATTAGACTGCATTAGTGATTTCTTTTTTCCCACTTTTATTTTATTTTTTAATTAATTTTTATGTTTATTTTTAATTTACATCATTAATGTCCACAAGACTTTGAGTTACAAAATTTCTCCATCTTTCCCCTACCCATGACCCCAAAACAATGATCCCACTGTATACCCCCTGACCCAGTCTACTCTCTCCTATGTCCTTCCCCATTCCACCTCTGACTTTCCAGTAGGGCAATATGGACTGCATATCCCAGTGCCTGTATATCTTATTTCCCAGTTGCATGTAAAAAATAATAATCATAATAATAATTTTTTAAACATCAACCCTTACTAGGAAGATAAGTGATTTAATATAGGTTGTAAATGTGTAGTTACAGAAAACATTTCCATAGTGGATATATAATGAAAGACTGACTATATTTCCTTCCATTCTATCCTGCCCCCCCACTTGTTCTATTCTCTACTTTGACCCTCTTCCTTTTCAAAAGTGTGTGCTTCTAACTACCCTCCCCCCAACTTTCCTTGAGAATTTCTTGAAGGATGCTTTCTAGGTTCTTTTTTTCATCATGGCTTCAGCTAGTCCAATAAATCTTAAATGATCTCTCCTGGATCTATTTTCCAGGTCAGTGGTTTTTTCAGTGAGATATTTGACATTTACTTCTATTTTTTCATTTGTTTGGATCTGCTTAATAATACCATTATTTCTCATAAAGTCATTAGCTTCCATTTGCTCCAGTCTAATTCTGAAGGAAATATTCTCTTCAGTGAGCTTTTTTTTAAACAAATGCTTTATTAACTTCTGTTTTACATCATTCATTTCCGCCAGATTTTGAGTTACAATCATTTTCCCCCGTTATTGCCCTACCCAACGTCCCAGAATAGCAGTCCCACAAGATATCGCTTCCTCCAATCAGCTTTCTCCCATACCTTCTCCCATACCCCCTTTGACTTTTCCATTAGAGGAAGGTGAATCTTTGTGTCCCAATGCCTGCACATCTTATCTCCCAATTACAAGCAAAAGAGTATTAATAATGGTATTTATATATATTTAAAACATTTAATCTTAAGACCTCGAATTTCAGATCCATTTCCTTCCTCCCTTGTCACCCATTCCCTCTTGGGAGATAAGTAATTCAGTATATGTTGTACATGTCTAGCTATGCAAAACATTATCATAGTAGATATATTGTACAAGGCTGCTTATAATTCCCTCCCACTTATCCCACCCCCCACCTGGTCCATTCCCTACATGATCCTGTCCCTCTTCTATAGTGGGTACTTCCAACCTCCCCTCCCCCCAAGGATCCCCCCATCAATCATTCCTCCTCTCATCCCCCTTCCCCCTATTCTGCTGCAGGTTGAGATATCCCATTTAGTATGTATGTCATTCTCTCCCTGAACCAAATTCAATGAGCATGTGGATTTGCCTTTTTTTTCCCTTCCTATTCTCCCCCTCCCTTGCAACCACTTCTCCTTGCTTCCTCTACATGAGATAGTTTACCCTACCCTGTCTTTCCCCATATCCTCTTGCCACTTTCCTCTCTCACCTCATAATTTCATCCCTTGGGTATTCTCCCTTCCCAACAAATTCAACCTATGCCCTCTATCCATATAAACACACATTCACATATGTATTCATATGACCACACACCCTTCTTCCATTATTTTCCTAGTGAGAAAGATATCATCACTCACAGTTATTGTTTTTCCATATAGGAATGTAAATAGTTCAACTTTGATAAGTTCTTTTTGATTTCTTTTCCCTGATTACCTTCTCAGGCATCTCTTGCTTCTTGTGTCTGGATGTCAAATTTTCTATTCAATTCTGGTTTTTTCTCAAGAATGCTTGAAAGTCCTCTATTCCACTGAATGACCATATTTTCCCCTGAAACAAAATACTCAGTTTTGCTGGGTAGGTGACCCTTGGGTTCATTCTCAGTTCTTTTGCTCTCTGGAATATCATATTCCATGCCCTTCATTCCCTCAGTGTAGAAGCTGCCAGGTCCTGGGCTATTCTGATTGTGTGTCCACAATATTGAAATTGTTTCTTCCTGGCTGCTTGGAGTATTTTCTCCTTGATCTGGGGATTCTGGAACCTGGCTATAATATTCCTGGGAGTTTTCTTTTTGGGATCTTTTTCAGGAGGTGATCGGTGGATTCTTTCAACCTCAATTTTGCCCTCTGGATCTAAGACATCAGGGCAGTTTTCCTTGAGAATTTCTTGAAGGGTGATTTCTAGGTTCTTTCTTTGATCATGGCTTTCATGTAGTCCAATAATTTTTAAATTGTCTCTCCTGGATCTATTTTCCATGTCAGTGTTTTTTCCCATGAGATATTTCACATTGCCTTCTAATCTTTCATTTCTTTGGATCTGCTTAACAGCATCTTGATTTCTTCTTCTTTTTTTTTTTTAAGCAATTGGGGTTAAGTAACTTGCTCAAGGTTACACGGCTAGTCATTATTTATGTGCGGGTGCTCATTTTCTGAGGCCGGATTCGATCTCGGGTCATCCCAACTCAGAGGCGAGCGCTCTTACTCACTGCGCCACCTAGCCACCCCATCTTGATTTCTCATAAAGTCATTAGCTTCCATTTGCTCCAGTCTAACTCTGAAGGAATGAATCTCCTCATCGAACTTTTGAGATTCTTTTTCCATCTGGCAAATTCGACTTTTTAAGGCATTCTTCTCCTCATTGCCCTTTTGGGCCTCCTTTGCCATTTGAGTCAGTCTATCTTTTAAGGTGTTGTTTTCCTCAGTTAGGCTGTTGACCCTCATTTCATACTTTTCCTGCATCCTTCTCATTTCTCTTTCCAATTTTTCCTCCACTTCTCTTATTTGATTTTTAAAGTCCTTCTTAAGGTCCTCTATGGCCTGCAACCCGCTCATGTTTTCCCTTGGGACTTTTGGAGCAGGACTTCTGACCTCACAGTCCTTTTCCTGCTCCATGCCCCCAAAATAGGAGTCTAGGGTTGCATTTTTCTGTTTCCTTTGCCTTGGCATGTTGCCACTTGATTACCTGACTTTTGGGCTTGTTGCCACACTATGGCTCTAAGGCCAGATAGAGGAATTTTCGTCCGGAACGTGTGGGGGGCAACTTCCATTTCTGGCAAGCTGTAAACCCACCCACGACTTCCACCCTAGATCACAATCCAGATCCAGGGAGGTTAAAGCAAGAGCGATTACACCCCCAGGACTGACCGCTGGATCTCCCTACAATTAATTGCAGGCCAGGAGCAGGAGCTGCCTCTGAAAACTACAAAATGGTGTGTCTCCTCAGCGGCTTCTAGCCCCCAGGAGAGGGAGCCAACGCATTCCCCCAAATACAGGTCCCCAAGTCCATAGGACACTAACCTCTTACTTTGTCCTAGGCATGTCTATGTTGATAGTTCTGGAGTCGCCATGGCTGCTGGTGTTCTGGGGTTCCTCCAGACAGCTGCTGGCCCTGCCGCCCTGGGGCTAAAACCTCGGCTCACGCGGACATGGCCTCCACTCGGCTCTGCTTCCTGCACTCTGCACGTTGCGTGCTGCCGGCTCCCAGACCTCTGCGCTGGTCCTTCCTGCAGGGCTGCTGGGCTATCCTCAGCGGGAGGTTAGCTTCTCTGTGTCGTTCTGTGGGTGCTGGGGCCCCAGAAGTTGTTCAGAGTCCCCTTTTACTTAGTTTGGGGGGAATCTGGTGGCAGAGTGGCTTGGATGAGCTGTTTTTACTCCGCCATCTTGACTCCGCCCTTCAGTGAGCTTTTGACATTTTTTTTCCATCTGGAAAATTTGTCTTTTTAAGGCATTCTTCTCCTCATTGCCTTTTTGAGCCTCTTTTGCCATTTGAGTTAATCTGTTTTTAAGGTGTTGTTTTCTTCAGTCATGTTGCTGACTAGCTTTTCATGATTTTCTTACATCATTCTCGTTTCTTTTCCCAATTTTTCCTCCACTTCTCTTACTTGATTTTCAAAATCCTTCTTGAGCTCCCCCATGTCCTGTAATTAGTTCATCTTTTTCTTTGAAGCTTTTGTTGCAGGAGTTCTAACCTTGTTGTCTTAGTGATTTTCCATTCTTTGATCCTTTTTGTCCCCCAAAAAAGGAATCTAAAGTTAGATTGCTGTGTTTGCTTTGCTTCCTTTGCTTGCTTATGTTGCCAGTCAATGACTTGGGTTTTGCCTCAGCACAACTCTGCTTCCAGAGGGCAGAGCTTTGTCCCTAATTACTGGGGTTTTTGCATCTGCCAGAGCTATTATAAGGGTGCCATCTCTACAGCCCCACAAGTTTTGGGTCACTGTTCACACACTTCAGGACCACCACCCAATACAGTGATCCAGATCCAGCCATGTTAAAACAAGAGTGATTTCTGATTACTCTCTGAATGGTCACTTCCCCTCCACCCCCTATGATCTGCAGTCTGGGAGCTCTGGAGCAGTCACATGGAGGTGGGTGTGTGGCTGCTGAGCCTCCTCTGCTTCTTGCTCTGGGGGCAGAGGCCGGATTAACCCTCCACCAACCCCCAGTTCCAACAGTGTTTTACACTGACCTTTTACTTTGTCTTTAGCATTTATGGCTTGATAGTTCTGGAGACCGACACAGCTGCTGGTGATCCACTCTCCCAAAGATGGCTCCACCCACTGCTGGTCGGGCTGCCCTGGGGCTAAAACAAAAGGCTCAGGCAGGGCTGAGCTTGGCTCCCAGTGCACTGTGATGGACCCTTCCTGCTGACCTGCTGGGCTCCCTTCAGCAGATTTGTTTCTCTTTGTCACACTGTGGGTTCTATAGCTCTAAAATGGGTTTAGACTTATATTTTATATTATTTGAGGTGGTTATAGAGGGAGCTCAAGGTGTTTTTCTACTTCTAAGCTACAATCTTGGCTCCACCCCTGAGTATCTGCATTAGTGACTCTGTTGAGGCAGGTGGTAGCTTGGAGTCAGGAAGATCTGAATTCAAATCCAGCCTAAGACATTTACTAGCTATGTGACCCTTAGCAAGTCCCTTGATGAGTGTTTGCTTCAGTTTCCTCAACTATAAAACGGTAATATTTATAACACCTACCTCTTAGGGTTATTGTAAGGATCAAAAGAGATAATATTTTTAAAAGGTGCTTATCACGAGGCTATATGGTATATTCACACATATATGCATATAAACATATATAACATAACAATACATTATAATATGATATGATATAATATAATATATGGTATAATAACTATATATATGTTTATCCCTTTTCCACTTCCTCTCCCATTGGTGTATGGAACTTTTTTTGAGGGACTTCATCAATATGGAGAGTTGGGGTACCAAGAGGTTAATTGACTTGTCCAAAGTCTCATATCCAGTGTGTATGAGAAGTAAGTCTTGGACCTAGGTCTTTGTGATTATAAGGATGGACCTTTATTCACTATATTTTTTGTCTCTTCTCTGGAACATAGGGCATAATAAACACTTTTCCTCAATGAAGTTGATTCCACATGAACAATACATGATCATTGAAGTCTTGCACTGTCAACAACATTTGAACTCAATCTCAGTGTCAGTTTCCTAGCACTCAAGATTCCTCAATCTCATTTATGCTCTAAAATTCCTTTCATGGAGAGATTGTCCGAAATGCTGTAACAAAATGGTACAATTCACTGTCTGTTACTGCTAAGTGTCAAGGAACTGGTTATTTCATGTATTATCCCAACTGGACGCCCTACTGTTAGAATCATTAAAAACAACAACTTTAAAAAAAATCAATGAAGAGAACTCATTCACTTGTGTTGGCTCAGTGGAGCCAGCAAGAAGATAAATGGCCGGTGTTATTTCCTGTTCTCAATTTGACAGTTATTTTTGTATTGATAAATAACAAGTGTAGTGGACAAAAATTCTTAATCTCCATCTGACCTTTTTCAAATGAGGTAAAGACATCACAAAGATGCTGAAATGCAAGACAGAAGACCAAAAACGAAAGAAAGGCAATAATGCAGATACAAAGAGAACCAGTGACTAGTAACCAGTGACTGATCACAACAAGAAATCATTGATAACTAGAGAAAAGTGAGGGGTTTGACCACTAATTCTGTTGCTTTTCATCACTTCACTTTATCCCGATCTACTTACTACATGTTGGATTACTCTTCTGTTTCTTTTTCTCAGTCTTCACCTATGATTTGTCCACTAATTGTGCATTCTATCCACATCTCTATTTTGAGACCTCTTCTACTCTGTCATTACTGATACTTTCTTCATGGATTTGGGATATGGAATGTGTAAATTCAAGTGCCACCCAAAGATATTTATTAGGTATAGGACTGTGGTCAAGTCACTTAATCCATCTGTGCCTCAGTTTCCTCATTTGTAAAATGTTGGGTTTAGATGCGAACTTCTAAATCTATGACCCTACAATCTCACAAACTTCCATGGTTTGATTACTCTCTCTATACAGATGACTCCAAGATATAAATATAAGACCTAAGTGCTAGTCTCATAGCACATTTTTCTATTGGATAATCTAAATGTTCCATATACTTGTGAAACACAATTTGCCCTAAGCAGAACTCATTTCCTTTCATTGAAAAATCATGCCTCTTATATATTTATTTCCTCAAGAGTTTTTTCATCTTTCTATTTGACCAAATTTATAACCTTATTGCTGTCATTGAGTCATTTCAGTTACCTTGACTCTCTGTGACCCCATTTTTTGGTTTTCTTTGCAAAGCTTCTGAAGTGGTTTGCCATTTCTTTCTCTACCTCATTTTACAGAAGAGGAAACTGAGGTACATAGATTACATGATTTTTCCCAGAGCCACACTGCTAGTAAGTTTCTGAGGCCAAATATGAACTCAGGTCCTCCTGACTCCAAGAGTGGGGCTCTATCTATGGTGCCCCATAGTTTCCCATCACCTTATATTCAGTCTCAATTCTTTGTTATTACTTCACTTTTAAAATTTAATCAGTTGCTTAATGTTGTGAATCCTACTTTCTATAATATCCTATATATCTTTCCCCTTCTTTTTATTGATATGGTCATACACCTATTGCAGGCTTTCATATCTCTCACCAGTAGTATTGCAACATTCTCCTAATTTGTTCTGCTAATTCAGGTCTTTCCCTTTCTTCATTTATACTAATTGGAATTGAGCATCTGATTCTACTAACACAGAAGTTAGATTATGGCACTCACTTTGTTTATTATTACCTCTAGGTTAAAATATAAAATTTTCCAATTGGTATCTGGAACCTTTCCTAATTTATTTCCCATCTACCTTTCCAGGTTTATTATATATCACTCCCATTCACAATTCTCTTTTTCAACCAAAATGTCCTATTTGTTATTCCTCATACATAAAATTGTATTTCTTATCTCTAAGCTTCTGTGAGTTTCCGTCAGTACCTAGAATGCACTCTTTCTTCATATTAACATTTTTTTTGACACCCAAGCTGGTTCCAAAGCTTATTTCAAGTAGTACCTCCTATATGAACCCTTTCTTGATCCACTTCTGCCCCCATACCTGGTAATAAAACCCCTTCTAGAAACTTTCTTTCAACTACTTTATGCATATTTGTATTTGTTCATGTAACAGGTCATTGGAGACCCAATTTTGCAGATTAAAGTTTTCAATGACTCTTGATGTCAAGTTTTGAGCTAATAAGGCTGAATCAGTTTGAAAAGGTTTGCGTCTTCTCTCATCAAACACAGAAGAGGGGCCTAGAATCTTGTGAAAGGTAAAAAGTTAACTGGAATCAGGCCACAAATGGCCAAAGATGATTTAAAGGAAGAGAGGAGGGAAACTGGAGATAGAAATTGTGAGCAGAGTATAGAGGTCACTAGCAGGGAGTAGATGAAGCCTTACCAATGTCACCCTCACCTTGACCCACCATCAGTTGTGGAAATTACCATTCCAAGAAAACTGATATAAGAGAATGGGTTTCCCATTGTCTTATATCTCCCCATTGAAGAGAATATGTTAAGCCCAAAAGGGCTGCCTGTCTTTAAATGTATGTTTATATTTCTTTTTAATTAGTACTGAATGCTAGCCTAATCTAAAGAAGAGATACCAATCAGAGTCAGCACTCAATAGTGCAGCATGAACCAAATTAAGATGTATCTGAGACATATTTAACAAAATTTGTGAAATAAAATAGAATGAAGACAATGTTAATACGTAGTTTTCTAAGGCAACAAATAGCCTTCAGGCACCCTTATATATTATTTGGTGACCCCCATTTCTATTTAAATCTGATACCACTGAGCTAACATATAATCCTTGATAGTTTCATTTGTATATGTGCACATATTTTATAAATATCTGTGCATATGTAGTTGTGTGTTCACATTTATGCACTTCTTCAAGACAGATACAGAACCATATATACTCATACACATAAAATATGTACACCTAAACATATATGTATACACACAACATACATGAACACACACACATATATATATGTGTGAATATATATATATATATATATGTTTGTCTGTCTCCATGGGGGAGAGAGTTAGACAGAGACACAGAAAGAATGGCATACGTTGTGGGGATCTGTTGTACCAGTTTGTAACTTTGAAGATAAACTATGCATCAATTTATGTACCACCATTTTTCCAAATGAGTACAATTAAACTAATAAACATGCCTTTGAATCCAGACCTAATGGATGCCCCTGATCATAACTGAGCTAAATAATGGCATTAAGGGAAAAAAGAGTCTTGGTTAGTAGAAATTGAAGTAAGTTTCCTTTGCTAGTTTCAGACAATTTCACTTTCCTATCATTCATTCTTTGGAAGTTCTAAGAGCCCCATCCATTCTTGGAGTGAAAAGTAGAGTGGCAGTTTCATTAGTTTAAAATCACAGCTTCAACACTGGCTAAAGGGATAGTCTGGGAAACATCTTCCTGCCCACATAAAGTTGAGGGGTATCCCAAGATAGATTAACCCTCTTTCCTAGTAAAACCAAATACCTGAAATTTCAGACACTGTTACATTTATGTATATGATTTTCTACAGGATTATGTAAGTTCTTTAAAGATTTGTTTACACTGAATACAGGATAGTGTGTGGAACATAGTAGGTTTTTGAAAAAAGAATGTTCATTACTGGGTTGCTTGATAATGATAATGGCACATACTAAGAGCAGCTTAGCTGAAATTAAGGCCATTGGATATAAAGGGAATCAAATGACAAGTCAGTTGGGAAAATGTTAATGAGGCATGGGAAAGAATAGATTGTGTTTGATGGTGGTCATAATAATTTCGTTAAAAACATACACAACCATTCCTTTGACAAGTTTTATTTTTCTGAATGGTTCATTTCAATTCAATAAATGCCTATGAAGTGACTATTATTTATAAAACATTGTGAAATCACTGGGGGGTTCATGCTAAATTTAATAAAACATGGTACCTGACATAATGGAGCTTATAATATTATACAGGAGTGTGGCATATACAGTAGCAATGCCTCTACAAAATAGGAAGAATATAAGAGAGATAAATATTAAGTGAGATTCAAGAAAAGGGAACAACTCTTCTATTGGATCAATAAATATGATGTAGTCTATATAACATTTTTCTTGGCCTAAAATAGCATTTGCATCCTGGATTTCAATGAGTCCAAAGGGAACATAAAATAAATGAGGGACTGGGGTGGCTAGGTGGTGCACCAGCCCTGGAGTCAGGAGAACATGAGTAAAAATCTGGCCTCAGACAGTTAACACAAAACTGGCCATGTGACCTTGGGCAAGTCACTTAATCCCAATTGCTCTACATTCTCCCCTTCAAAAAGCAAAAAGAAAAATCTAAAAATGATATAATAAATGAGGGACAAGGGATAATTTAAGCAATATCCTAGAGGGTAGAAAGCATGGACATTGCACAGGAGATGATAATACCTGGGCCAGCTTCTCAGAATTATACAGCTATTTGTAAGCTATGAAAGATTAAAATTGCACTAAGATTTTTGAGACATTGCAGAATAAATAGAGGCAAGTATTGTGAGATAATGTTGAAATGATATTGTGGTGCTCCACTATAAGGCCCTCTAAGACCAGGCTCAGGAGTAAATATTTTGTTAGTTCACTTTGGTGCATAATTACAATTTAGTTGATGTAGGGAACTTCCAGCTTGAAATTTTTCTCCCAAAACACTGAGAACCAACTCATCACTGGCATAGTTTGCGGAAAGTGCTAGGGATGCTATAAGTCCAGGTGACTTGCTCATGACCACAAATGCTGCATGTGTCAGAGACAGGACTAGAACCCAGATTTTTCTTACTTTAAAATTGATCCTCTATCCAGAATATTACAGTGAATATTAATTTAAAGATATCAAGTGAGTCTCCAACAATAACAAATTCTGTTCTAATGTCCCTTATGTATTAAAAACTCATTTATAATAGAATTGCCAATAATAAACATTTGGTAACAGGCCTTCTTCTTTCATCTTCTGGTCCCTATTTAGAGCTAAGCAAGAGAGGGATTGCATCTGATTTTCTGTTTGTCTAAGAATAGGCTCCCGAAAAATAAATGCTCTTATGTGCATGGTACTCACTTATATTCAATTCAGGTTTATAGGGGAGGTATTTTGAAATACCAAGGAAGATTAATCAAGGCTATTTAATTTAGAAATGAGAGACATTCAAGTGAGATTTCAAATTGGATTAAATTAAAAATATTAAAGTATGGACACTCTCCTTTGCTTAAGAAAATATGTAAGGGGGTCTAGAAATTAAGCAAAATATAATAAAAAAACCTTCATAAAGTCCCTGTAATATATGGATTAATATTTTCAATGGACAAGGCACCATGGCTGTGGTTTTGCTATGGTAGGCAGCATTGTTTCATGGACTTGGGGGTTAGGAAAATCTGAACTTGAATATTGCTTCTAACACTTTTTGTGAGTGACCCTGGAACAATATCATGTTTTGGCCTTCAGTTGCCTTATCTCTAAAATCAGGATAATAAAACACCTCCCTTACAAGGCTACTGTGAAGTTCAAATGAGATTATGAGTGAGAAGCATTTGGAAATCCTTAATAAGACCTGGGTTCAAAACCCACAGGAATTTCACATCTCTGGTTCTCAATTCCCTTATCCGCAAAATTAGGGGGATTTAATTAGATGAACCCTAAATTCTCTTATATCCTTAATATGATTTTATGATCCCATGATGGTATAATTACTAATTAAAATAAAATAATAATATTTCTAATTATTATTACCCATGAAAACTGTAGTCTATAGAAAAATGTAATTATAAAACTAAGGGAAATTATTATTTTATAGGAAAAAATACTTAATTCTAGTTTAGTTTTATCTTTCTCCACCCCATTCTAAGTGACAAGATCTGTGGTTAATTATATTTACCAATTAGATTCTCTGATATTTTCAAGGGTTCACAAGTGTTTATAAGCTTAAGTCCATGGGATTATACTGTCTGAATATTAAGGGTCCGTAGGTATATGAGGAGACTGGAAGAAAAGCAGTTAACTTGGATGCTAGAGGAGATACTATCAGGTATTGTCAATTCTGGGTGGTAAGCTTTGCTTCACCATCCTGACCCTTCACTCCTTTGCCTGCGGTCATGTGTTGTTTTCGCTATTCCCATCTTATTCTAAGCTCTGTACCTTCCCAGCTCCTCCTGACCCCTACCTTCTGTGCCTCTGATCCCAGCTGGACTAACATGACCCTGCCCTCCTTCCACCCTACCACTGCTATTTTCCCAGATCCCATTGTCTGTTTCCAGCCTTGGCCTGGTAGCTTGACCTTGACTCCCCATTACTCACTTTGCTTAATGGCTTGGCATCTGTGTTATATCCTGACTGTGATTAATTCTGGGATCCTTGCTCAGCAAGAAAGGCCACAATCTCCTCCCCTGACAACAAAGGTGAAAACAACTAGAACATACTGAAGATGGGAGATGTCAGACCATTTCTGACCCTCACAATCAATCCCACCAAGCCAACCATATGGAAAAGAAAGGGCAGAAAAAAAATCTCATTTGGCTCCTACAAGTCAGTTATTTGGAATTCTCTGCTGAAGCCAACTGCTTTATCATGCTGAAAAATAAATGAGCATTCCATAAGATGCTTGTACATTTTCCCCTTGCAAGACTGAAAACTCCATGAGGAGAAGGTTTGAGATTTCAGTCTTATATAATGTTGTTGAGTGCTCTGAATTATGGGATACATACATACATACATATATATATATATATATATATATACATATATATATATATATATATATTGCATTGTGGTGGTGATTCTATATTCCTTGAAAGTCCAAAGAAGTACTCTTCTAAGTAGGAAAAGAAAAAAATGAGAAAAGTTTCTTGAAGTTTACAAAGCAATGAATATGGTATCCCATGTGATCTTTACAATAACCCTTTGCAAGAGGTGTTATTATTATCCACACTTTAACAATGAGGGAGCCAGGGCTGAGTGAGGTTAAGTGACTTATCCAGGGTCCTACAACCAATAAGTGTTTGAGGTAGGACAGAAATGCAGACCTTCCTGATTGAAAATTGAGGGCTTTTACCTACTATATCACTTAACTGCCTAAAAAAATAGTAAAAGATTCCAGTTCATGTCCTGTGACTCACAAAGCAGTGGGAATTCTTTTACATCATGATGGATTTGATATTCTGATATTATTTATCACTAAATAATATCCTACAGAGATTATAACTTATCAAGAATGTGGGTTAGGTCTGGTTTGGACTCATTTGTCTCAGAGGTCTGATTTCTCTATGAGTCTACTATGTTCCTGGGATTACATTAAGTCACTTTAGAGTTTTGAGAGAAAGCATGATCCCCTGGCCCATCAGGAAGTATATTACCCTCCTGAAAATACATGCTTTATACACACAATGAGAGAATATCAGATAGTGCTTAGCTAATGATTATGGGTAGAGACCATAGTAGAAAGCCAATTAAATTCAATGGATTGAAATCTCTAATTCTACGTCTTATTATGGGAGGGATTTAAGGAGCACATAATTCAGAAAGGACCTTAGAGAGATTCCAATTCAGGGATTCTTAACCTGGGGACTGTGGTTAGACCTCAAGGAATTAATATTCTTTGATGGGGAAAACTGTATCTTTATTTCAATGGAGTTTCAATATACTCCTCTGTACTGATCTGTATCTTATTTTATCTATTTAAATATTTTTTTTTATTTTAAGAAGGGGTCTATATGTTCCACTAGACTGCCAAAATGATCCATCATATAAAACACTGTTTATAGATAAATTCTTCAGTCCACTTTTCTTCTCCCTCCACCTATTTCACAGATGATGAAGATGAAGACAATAGAATTTCTGTTCTAACCTCATATCAATTGATTTTCATCTAAATTTAATGAACACCTTGCAAGGCTAGGTATAGCAATGGAAAAATGAAAAGTAAAATGGTTTTCTTGCCCTCAAGAAACTTATATTTCATCGTGTAGGCAATATAAACATAGATAATTAAATATAAAATCTGTGCAAAATATAATAAAGCAATTTTTGGCAGAGGTGCAAACACTTGGGGGGAAACCAGGAATAGCCTCATTTGTAAGCTGACACTTATTTCAAGAGGCAGGTGAGGTTATAAAAAAGATTATAGGCAAGGACAGCAAGACATGCAAAGACATGGAGTTAGGAGATGAAATGAAATGTTGGAGGAATAGAAAGCAGACCTGTTTGGATGGAATTAAGAGTTCTTGATAAAAAATAATATGGATTCAGCCTAGAAACTTAGGTTTGCTTCAGATCATCAAAGACTTTAAATGCTAAAAAGTAGAGCTTACATTTTATCATAGGGACAATAATCCCTGAAGCTTCTCAGCATAAGAATAAGATGGTTACAACTGGGTATTAGGAATATCAATTTGGCAACTGTGTAGGGATGGATCAGAGAAAGAAGATATTGGATGGGAGGAGATCAAGAAGGATGCTATTGCAATGGCCCGGATGAGAGCTAATGAAGGAGTGAACTAGAACTGTGAAATTATGGAGATCTAGCTTGAGCTAGTATAGTGGGCTTTCCTGCATTAATTTCTCTATTTCTGGACTAGAGTAACATAAGATGAACAAGAATGCATGGGATGTATGTCTCATCTTTGGAGGATACATTCATATTTAGGAAATCACAGGTCCATTTAAATTTTGTCTTGATTTTACTGGTAGAGGGAAGTCCCATCACAAAGCAGTGGAAATTATACTAAATTCTATTAAATCCCAACAAGGACATTTCCTTTGCCAATTTAGATTTTCAACTGTTCTCCAATTTATAGTATTAGAGAGCTCTCTAGAGCACTGAAAGTTTAAGTGAGTAGTTCAGGGTGTCAATATTGAAGGAGGGGCTTCAAATAAGAGGTAATACAGTGCTGTGGATAGAAGACAACTACAACAATCCATGGGAATAATTAAAATGTCTCCAGTAAATCACACACACACACATAGACACACAAAGACATACATATAAATTAATATAATTTGCATTGTTTTGAACATCCATCAATGTTTTCATGCAGGTCTGTCCTGGACAGTATCTTTTAGCAGGAGGTCTAGTGAAACTTTCCATCCCCTCCTACCATTTTGCTGCTGAATTGAAGTTCTTCCTTTGGAAGAAGAAAAGAAAATCATAACCACCTAGTTTATAATTCCTTACTGTAGGTGATAACAAATAGATGAGAAATAAAGGGCTAAAAAACACTTAGGAAATATATCTATATCCCATATAATTCAACAGAAATATCTATAAAATAAAGTTGTAGGTTGACTTTATAGATGGGAGACTGTAGAACCTAACTAAATGGAATACATCTGGATCTCCATCAAAGGAAGCATGTTTTCACATGATTGAGCTTTCTGGTAGGGACAATCTCTCTCTCTCTCTCTCTCTCTCTCTCTCTCTCTCTCTCTCTCTCTCTCTCTCCCTCCCTCCCTCCTCTCTCTTCTCTCTCTCTTTCTTTCTCTCCTTCCTTCCTTCCTTCGTTCCTTCCTTCCTTCCTTCCTTCCTTCCTTCCTTCCTTCCTTCCTTCCTTCCTTCCTTCCTTCGTTCCTTCCTTCGTTCCTTTCTTCCTTCCTTCCCTTTTTTATAAGACAATACAGCTGCCAGGTCACATTTCCCTTTTAAAGAATAGATATGTAGGGGCGGCTAGGTGGTGCAGTGAGTAAGAGTGCTGGCCTCAGAGTTGGGATGACCCGGGATCAAAACCGGCCTCAGAAAATGAGCACCCACACATAAATAATTACTAGCTGTGTAACCTTGAGCAAGTTACTTAACCCCAATTGCTTTAAGAAAAAGAAAAAGAATAGATATGTACATCAAGAGTGAACATGGGATTAGCATACTCAATACCAGAATAAAAATAGACCCCTCTGATTCTTTTCAACTCTTCCCTTACTTATAGTTTTCTCCAACTAGGGGCAAGTAGTAGGCACATTATTCTGTATGAATTCATGATAGTGGGTTAATTATCCATTTTAAAATTTGGTTGGATTAGTGCTGCACTTAATTGGCTAGGATAAATGACATAATATATTAATTTTCCAAACAATATTGCTATTAGGTAGACTGGAACAGTAGAAAGAACAGTGACTTGGTAGACATCTTGGGTTCCAATGTGGGACCATGGATAAGTTCTTACCTCCCTAGGCCTCCATTGCCTCAATTGTCCAATGAAGAGTTTGGGCAATATGGTCTTTGTTATTTGAAATTTAGCATTCAGGACATTAAATTTAAAGGAGGAGGAGAATGTTGGGTGAGAAACTCCCCATTTCCCAGATGTTGCTGTCCTTCCTCAACAGGGAAACTGGGTAGCAGAAATATAATAATAACATAATATTTATATACTACTGAAAATTTATACATATCTTAATATACCTTGACTTGCTTCACCCTTGAAATAAGCCTGAGCATTACAGAATTTTATTCTATTTATGCCCATTTTGCCTCAAGGCTTCAGGGAAGTCATATGACTTGGCCTTAAACATATACTGAGCAAGTCACCACTATCCAGCCAAGTCCTAACTCAGTATGGCACCTTCTAACTACATGACTTTGTGCTTGCTTTCTCTAATGACAGAGGTATATTCTAGTTAAATCACAGGTCCAGACTCTAGCCCCTTTCAGAAAACATATCCAACTCCAACACACAGGTCTTTCTTCACCATGTTGCTTATGTATGTGGTAGAGAATATCTTCCAACCTAGGGAGATTATTAAGAATTAATATTTTCTTTCAAGGCAGTAGGAGTTAATTTTTTTAAAGACATCCCCCCATACACAGGGTACAAATACCTTCAATGGAGTTATTGAATTAATTTCCCAGTTACTCTATCACAAACCAGCACCACCTAATCTTGAAATGAAGACATTTTTTCCTTACTCTCATGACCACTATTTTTATTCTTAAGAATGCTTTTCCTTACCTCTATGATGCTAGGTTTCATCATTCAGCCAAGCAAATACATATATATGTATATATGTATATATATACATATATATGTATATATATGTATATATATACATATATATGTATATATATGTATATATATACATATATATATATTTGTACATGAATGTTTGTATCTGCATATATATATACTTTAATATGCAAAAATCTGTATCCAATAAAAATGTAACCTTCTGATACATTTTTCAGAGTCTCTGGTTAAGAGACTGACAAACTTTGGCATTCAGAAATGAAACTCAGTAAAATAGCCTTAATTTTATGACTTTGCTAACAAAACTGTATCTGGGCAGTTTGGATACCACCCTGTATGTTATACAGAATTCCTGCTTTGGAACCACATGTTTCTTTAGTGGAGCATCCCTAGCTTTGACCTCTAGAAAGTTCTAGTTAGGGTGGGAAGCTTTACTCAGTAGTTGACTTTCAATTCAGCAGGATGATTCTTTTAAATATGCCAATGGGTTGATTCTGTGAAGTGGTAACTGCAACTTTTTATTGAGATCATTCCATGACAAAACTTATGTTGAGTGGTGCCAGGACATTAATAAAGATGATACTTCATCTGCTAATAATCCCAGCCCACTCAATAGCATTTAGCAACTCTGTTGACATTTTGGGTAGTGAGTTGGCAATGAACAAAAATGTCAGAGTGCAGAAAATGAAAGGCCTCTTGGTTCTTCCCTCCTTTCTTTCTGTTCCCATTAACAACCCTCTGATTTCAGGCCCTCATTACCTCTTACTTATAATATTGTCCTTATATGTAGTTTCATGACTCATGTACCCTCACCCCTGCCAACAAACACTGTCAATCAATCTTCTTCTACATTTACTGTTGCTAGGTTGATAATTTTTATGATTAATAAATGTTATTGTCTCTGAGATTACCATCTATTTATTCTCCATGTAGCTTCGTGCACTGATTAGCTGTGGTTCATCCATATTTTTACTCGTCAAGAGAATAATGGTTAAGACCTTTTTTTTTTTTTTTTTTGCTTTTTGGAGGGGAGAAGGTAGGGCAATTGGGGCTAAGTGACTTGCCCAAGGTCACACAGATAGTTTTGTGTTCAGTGTCTGAGGCCAGATTTGAACTCAAGACCTCTTGACTCCAGAGCCAGTGCTCTATTCACTGAGCCACCTAGCTGCCCCATGGTTAAGATCTTTAACCTAGCATTCAAGGTCTTCTATGATAAGAACCCAATCTTATCTTCCCAGGGTTATTTTCTCCTCCACCCCACCACAAACCAATTGACACTTTTTGGTCTAGTAAATTGGTACAATAATGATTCTCTAAGCCTGAAAAGGTTTTCCCTCATTCTTGGCTTTTTAAATTTAATTCTTCAACTACAACAATAACAACATCTAGCTATCTATAAGGTTTTAAAATTTGCAATGTACTTTACTAATACTTCATTTTGTCTATACAATAGTCCTAGGAGATAGTTGCTGTTATTTCCTCTACTTTAAAATAAGATAACTGAGGATGATTGATATTAAGAGCTGTTCCCAGTGTCACAGAGTTAGTAAGTGTATAAATCTTGGTTTAAGCTCAAGTTTTTCAGATTCCAGATCAATCACCTTGTCTATTGCACCAGCTAGCTGCCTCCAACTCTTTGTTCTACTGTTTTTTTTTCTTTTTACTCTCAGAATTCTACTTCTCCTTCCAAGTCCAACTCAAATACCTCCATTAATTCTCCCTATATCCTTCTCTACCTTAATACAAGAATTACAGAATCTCATGATCCAAATGAACTTCAGAGACCACATACTGGTAAACCCACAATAAACAAGAAATACCTCCGTGCCATAACCATCAAGTGACCATTTAGCCTTTTCCTGAAAACTTATAGATTAGCAAGAATGCACTTCCTCCCAAGACAGCCCACACTGCTTTTAGACGGGTTTTTGTTTGTTTGTTTGTGTTTTTGTTTTGCCTAATATCAAACTTCAATTTGCTTCTTTGTAGGTTCTACCTCTTCTTCTTTAGTCTGCCCTGGAGGACTAGACACAATAAACCCAATCCCCCTTCCACATGGCAGATCATCAATCAGTAGAAGTCACCTTCCAAGTCCCCTTTCAGGCTCTTCTACAGTTCAAATTTCAAGTGATGTTTCATCTGATATTCATATAACAATATCCTTAATGATATTGGAGCCCTCGTCTATATGCTCTCCAGATTGTCAATATCCTTCCAGAAAATGGAACAAATTCAACAAAATATTCCAGATGAACAGATTTAATACCTTCAGTATAGCATTTTGTACCTTACTGATGTCCATGGAATACCTGGTCTTGAAATAATGTAAAGTAAAATGTGTAATATCTTAGGCTCCCTGCTACATTATATACATTTTTGATGGGATACAATCCATCTTCATATTCGTTTTCCTACTCTGTGCCTAATATAATGCATGAAATATAATAGATGTGCAAATACTTAAATGGTATATAATTTTGTAAACACGGGATGTCCAGGTGTGAAATCTTCCACTAACAAAATATATCACAATTTGTCAATGATTAGTAAAACAACAGTTACTAATTTACTTTTAGTAGTCTTAGTAGCTAAGGCCTAAGAAGTAACCAGTTAGAGGTGAAGTGAATAGTTGATTAACAGAAAAGTAGTTGTCAATGGCAAGGGGTTTGAGGGGAATGGAACTCAAGTTTTCCTGAAACCAAGACAAGCATTTATCTGCTGAACCTTGCTTTTGCTACTTAGGTGGGATTCAGTAAATAATTGCTGAGTGAAAGGTAGGGCAAGTGTAGACAAGCTCAATATATATCACAGCACAAAAATGTAGTATCCACAATGATAAGGAGAAAGAAATGAAACAACGTGGGTTTGATTTTTATAATAGTATGGCACACTGTCAGTTATAATACAATCTAGAGGGCAGATTCAGCTAAGGATATGGTATGTTGATTAATTCTGGGAGCTTAGACGGTGAATTGTTTATTATCACTAAACTCTGAGCTACAAACAAATAAATAGATAAATGAAAGGCAGTTGGCTTATTCTCTGAATTTTCTGTGTGAAGATAATAGTGACGATTCTTAAAATGTCACATGAGAATTAGAGATATTTATGATGAAAACGTAAGCCATTATGTGTGTATGCAAATTGTATCTGACTATATTTCTGCCACACTAAGGTTATTGACATGGAAACAGGAAGAAAAAATTTCTTTACCAGAATATACATGATTTATAAAGGAGACTTAGTAGATAAACGTTGACTGTATTGTTGTTATCTTATTTTTGTTGGTATTTTTATTTTAGTTTTTTATTTAGTATGTTATTTTCCTCAGTTACACATGAAAACAGCATTTAGTATTCATTTTTTAAAACTTTAAGTTCCAAGTTCTCTCCCTTTCTCTCTCCCCAATCCCCCTTGTTGAGAAGGCAAGCAATTCAGTATATGTTATACATGTGTAGTCATGCAAAACATTTCATAATAGTCATTTTGTGAAAGAAAACACACAAAAAAGTCAAGAAAAATGAAGTAAAAAAGTATGCTTCAATCTGTGTTCAAATACCATCTGGGGATGGAGAGCATTTTTAATTGTAAGGCATACAGAGTAGTTTTGGACCAATGTGCTGTCGAGAATAGCCAAATCATTCATAGCTAATCATCTAACAATATCGTAGGTCTTTTCAGGTTTTTCTGAGAACATCCTGCTCATCATTTCTTATAACACAATAGTACTTAATCATAATCATTTACCAAAATTTGTTCAGCCATTCCCCAATTGATAGACATCTCCTCAAATCCCAATTCTTTACCACCAGAAAAGAACTGTTATAAATATATTTGTACACCTAAATATTTATATATTTTTAAATCTCTTTTGGGATACAAACATGATAGTAGTATTGCTAGGTCAATGGGCATATATGGTTTTCTAGCCCTTTGGATATAGCTCCACATTGATCTATAGAAAGGGTGAATCAGTTCACAACTCCACCACCAGTGCATTAATGTCTCATTTTTCCCACATCACCTCTAACATTCATCATTTTTCTTTTTTTTTCCTATTAGCCAATTTAATAGGCATGAGGTAATATCTCAAGATTGTTTTAATTTATATTTCTCTAATCAATAGTGAGAGCATTTCTCATAAGGCTATAGATAGCTTGGATTACTTCATTTGAAAACTGTTCATATCTTTTCATCATTTATCAATTGGGGAATGATTCTTATTTTTTTTTTTTAGAGTCAGTATGAGGTGTTTTATTAGCAAACTAAGTCTTTTCACACAAATCCCCATTTTCCTTTGTCTTCTTGCTCCTCTCGCCTTGTGCTAGTGTCTAAAACTGGGCCGTCAGAATACGAGGTATTTTGGGCTTCCGTGGCTCTGGAGGGGCCTGGGAGCTTACCAGCTGCTGAGACCTCATGAGTACCTGCCTCTCCATTACTTGGTCTTTAAGGCTTTTGTCTTTCAGTACAAGCTTCGGTGTCCCAGGTATCAGGAGCACCCTGTGCATCCTCAGTCTTGAGCACTGGCTTTCAGAGCAGCTTTGTACTTGCCAGTCATCTCTTTGGGTAAAGGCACAATGGCTGGACACGGGACCTGGCCTTCCACTTCACAAATACATTCCCGCAGGCAATATTTTTTGGGTCCAAAATGAGCTGGGTGAGAAAGCTTCTTTTTCTCTAGTTCCTCCATCTTGAGGACTTCCTCACTCTTCCCCAGGATCTTTCTGATGGGCTGCACAATCTCTTTGTTGGTCTTGTCCTCCACGTCCACCAGGACCTGCTCCCCAGAATCTAGATAAAACCGCAGGAACAGTGATGGCGTCATGTTCTTGAACATCATGATCTGTACCCAGGGGTTTTTGTACTAAATCTGAGGAATGTTGAAAAACACAAATTTCCGGGCTCCTTCGCTCAGTTCCCCCTGGGTGTTGTAATTCACGGTCATGACCTTGACCGAGCTCTTAAACACCACGTCGCCCTGGCTCAGGTACTGCAGGGTCCGGCAGATGGGGAAGCGCCCCTTCATCAGCATCGCGGTGGCAGCAGCGGAGCCCGAGGGGCCACGAGACCTGCAAATCGAATGATTCTTATTTTTATAAATTTGATTCCATTCTTTACATGTTTGAGAAATGAGGCCTTTTCAGAGAAACGTGCTTCAAAATTTTTTCACAGTTACTACTGCTAACTTCATTGCCATTCATCCTATTTACCCCCCCACTTTTTATTTTATTCTCTCTTTCCTTTCACTCTGTGCTTCCTCAAAAGTGCTTTGCTTCTGACTACTGCTCTTCAAATCTGCCCTCTCCTCTGTCACCATTCTTCTCTCATCCCCTTCCCTTCCTACTTTCTTGTGGGGTAAGATAGATTTCTATACACAAGTGAGTGTGTGTTATTCCCTCTTTGAGCCAATTATGATGAGAGTAAGGTCTATTTACTCTCCCTCATCTCTCCCCTCTTCCCTGCTACAGTAAAAGCTTTTTTTCTTGCCTTTTTTTACATGAGATAATATACCCCATTCTACCTTTCTCTTGCCCTTTATCCCAGTAAATTTCTCTTTCACCCTTTAATTTTATTTGTAAGATAGCATCCCTTAATATTCAAGTCACTACTGTGCCTTCTGTCTGTATTTGCTTCTAACTGCTCTAATTATGAGAAAGTTCTTCTGAGTTCCAAGTATCACTTTCCAATGTAGGAATATAAATAGTTTAAGCTTATTAAGTCCCTTACGATTTCTGTTTCATGTTTACCTTGAGTCTTGTATCTTTTTAAGTCAAGTTTTCTGTTTAGCTATGGTCTTTTCATCAAGACTGTTTGAAAGTCATCAGTTGCATTGAATGTTAATCTCCCCTAGCCCCACCCTGAAAGATTATCATCAGTTTTGCTGCATTGGTTATTCTTGGTTTTAATCCTAACTCCTTTGCCCTCTGGAATATCATATTCCAAGCCTTCCAATCCTTTAATGTAGAAGCTGCTAAATCTTGAGTTATCCTGACTGTGATTCGGCAATATTTGAATTGTTTCTTTCTGGATACAAGTAATATTTTCTCTTTGACTTGGGAGCTCTGGAATTTGACTATAATGTTCCTGGGAGTCTTCATTTTGGGACTTCTTTCAGGAGGTAATCAGTGGATTCTTTCAAATTCTTTTTTTGTCCTCTGATTCTAAAACATTTAGAACATAATTTCTTAAAGAATGATCTCTATGTTGTTTTTTAGATCCTGACTTTCAGGTAGTCCAATAATGCTTATATTTTTTCCTGGTTCTATTTTCCAGGTCAGTTGTTTTTCCAACGAGATATTTTAAACTGTCTTCTTTTTTCCCATTCTTTTAGCTGTCTTTTGTCCTTGAAGAGCACCAAAATGACATTAATATGTTGAAGTTAAGGTGTAGTATGTCCAACTATGGCTGATCAGAACAATCTGAACTTGGGAGGCTATATCACAGTTTAGGCACAAATAGTCCATATGAAAATTTAGGGTGGAAATGTCTTTAAATTTGTACATTTACAAGTTTTTTAACTACTGCAATATTATTTTGCTTATAGTGCACTGCTTGTTCTTTGATGTGGCCATGCCATGCTTGGTTGTCCTGCTTCAGTATCTCCTGTGTCTCACTATTGATTCCAAAATTCTTAGGAGACCTTGAGAATGCCCTTGTCTTGCTTCTTCTGATCTCCATATGAGTTCTTGCTTTGTGTGAGTTTTCTGTAAATAGTCCTTTAGGGCAAATATATGTTTGGCAGCCTAACTATGTGACCAACCCATCAGAGTTGTGCTTTCCACAGTAGAATTTGAATGCCTGGCTGTTTGGCTTGAGAAAGGACCTCACTGCCCAGTATCTTCACTTGCTCCATGATCTTTAGAATCTTTCCAAGTCAATACAAGTGTGTTCCTGGCATGGCACTGGTAGACTGTAAAAGTTCCACAGGCATATAACAATGAGGTTAGCACAGTGGCTCTGTAGATGCTCCATTTAATAGGTAGTCTGTTTCTTCTCTCCCACACTTTCCTTTAGAGTCCCCCAAATACTGAGGTTGCTCTAGAAATGTGTGAATCAATCTCATTTTCTATATGTGCATCCCTGGAAATTATACTATCAAGGTACATGAAATTATCCACAGTATTAAAAATCTCTCCACTTGCTGTAACTGATGGTCCGTGTATGGATGGTGCAGTGTTGGTTGATGGAAAACCTCTGTTTTCTTGGTGTTAAATGTTAAGCCAAAATTAGCATAAGCAATAAAAGTATTGGGGTCAAGAAGGCTTAGACATGAATCCAAACTCTGACATTACTGTGACTCTGAGTAAATGGCATGATGTTTGTAAGTCTCAGACATCTTCCTTGTATTTAGATTTTTCATTCTATAGTATATAAATTCCTTAAGAAACCACTTCATCATTTATATTCCCAGCAAATAATTATTTATCTGTCCATAGTATGCATTCAATATCTTTTGTTGATTAATTAATCTACACATTGGTTTTATAAATTGATTTTCAGTCTTCAATCGTTGAGAAAGTCCCCATGGGAGTTCCCTCTATGGGTAAAAATATGATATTAGGACAATCACTTAAATATCTATCTAGAATCTAAAAGTTGCAATATAACTCAAAAGTCATCTCATCTTTAGTTTTCCTTAAATTTTGAATTATTAAAATAAGTTTTAGGATAAATGAATAAATTAATATAATAGTAATCATTAAGTACTATGTTTCCAATAATGCATTAATTGAAATAGATAGATATGAAGAAACAAGTAGAATCTCTGTCCTTATGATGCTTACATTATAATAGAGGGACATGAAATATATAGCAGAATGATGGACAAGCAGAGGTACTTCAAAGCTTAAAAGTTACAGAATTTTGGGAAGAAGAGTCAATATGGCTGACTACATGCAACAACCCATCAGAATTTTCCTAAGAGCCCCCTTCAAAGATCTTTAAAATAATGCTTTAATTCAAATGTTGGAGTTGCAGGGTCAACAAAAGGTCAGAGTGCCACATTTTTACAGTTGAAGACAACTTAGGAGGCTGGCAGGAGTGCTTTATGATACTGAGGTGGTATCAACAGTAGCAACAGCTTGGAGAGGTGTCATTCCAGTTACGGTAAGCAAGTTCAAAACTGATCAGAAAGAGATTTTACAGGTGACCCTCTGCTGGCACTAGGTGCACCGATTCATAATTCTATTGCCAATGTGCAATTCTGGTTCACAGTTCCAAAGTGAAGAGGAGCTCTTGTGATCAGTCAAAAGGGAGTAGACACTCTGGTCACAATTTCAATCCAATAGCATAGACTTTAAGAACCCAGGGCCACCTTTACACCAAAATAAGGCACTGTAGTAGGATTTTGTGGAGGTGTCTACAAGAAGACACCATCAGTATTTCATTTCCTACACTATTCTGACCCTTCTTCTGGTCATCATCACCAACTCTCTAGCTGCCCAAATCCATCACTATATCCTGGGGGTTTTAGCCCCTTCATCTCTGGAACTTCAACTCTAAGTTCTAAAGGCCTATGACATTGGAATGCCAGCTCTAGCAGCTTCTATCATGCTATAAAATGCTTCGACTAAAATTCTACCGAAAGACTAGTTCTGCTTTCTGAAGATCCACTCTTCTCATCATTAACTGACCATTTCTTAAGAACAGATCTATGCCACAAAGAAATATAGTAAATGGTTCTAAGTCCTTTGATACATTGTCCTCTTCCTTAGTGATGGTAACAGAGGATGCAAATAGGTCAGAGGATGCAAAGACCACTATTTAGAGACTCTACAAAATTTAAATTCACTGTATGTCCTCCCACTATGAGATCTTTCCATTGACAAACAATAGTGGAACTAATGCATATCGATCACAGTTTTCTCACTATACATGAGACTAGAAGACAGAAGGAAGTTATAGCCAAATTGAGGACTGTGTCTCAAGTTCTCCTTAAAGATCCAAATAAAAGAGTTTGTTTCACTATTGACCCAGACTTTAAAAAATGTTATGGGACATTGGGCCATCATCAACTTTAGTATCCTAGATAAATATTTGCAAAAGGACTACTATGAAAACTTATGTAAACGATGGAACTTATGTAACATTATGTATTAAGGAGAATAGAGAAAAAAAGCATCTTATGAAGATCCCAATAAGATACTTCAAATTAAATCAATATATACTTTGATGTTCAGCAGCTTAGATGCAAAGGCAGGAATATATAAGAATTGATAAACAGAAAATATGAAGCAGGTATGAGAAATGAGAGAGGACAGAGACTTGTATAATACACAGAAGTATCAATGCTTATACATAATGAATATACTATTTGAGAAAAAAAGAATTGGAAGGCACTTGTCATGGCAAACAGCAAAGTAATATAACAAAATGCAATTATTTGTATTTTAGTGGAAATGAGATGACAGTATCGATGAGCAGTCACAATTGAAACAGAAAACTAGTCCTTACCACAAAGAAAAAAGTCAGTACAAAAAAACAATAAAGTATAAAAATGACAAAAAAGAGATGGAATTCATTTAAAACAAATCCATTATAAAGTATTTTTAAAGGTATTGATAACACAATTGTGTAATGGCTGAATAAGATGTAGTATAGGGTTGTGATAGATTATCTTGTTGAAAATATGATGAAGGAGATAGTTTTAGACAAACCTTGAGAGACATATAAACTGATGCAAAGTGAAATGAGCAGAACTGGGGGAACAGTGTACACAGTAACTGCAATATTGTAATAATAATCAAGAGTGAAGGACTTACTATTCTTATCAACACAATGATCCAAAATAATTCCAAAAGATTCATTATAAAAATGCTATCCACCTCCAGAGAGAGCAATGATGGATGCTAAATGCAGAGTGAAGCATATTTATTTCTTTTCTTTCTTTGCAATGTGGTTAATATGGGAATGTTTTGCATGACTTCAAATGTATAATGGGTAACATATTTCTTGCCTTCTCAATGGGTGGAGGGAAGGAGAAATTTGGAACTGAAAATAAAATTTTAAAAGTTTACAAAAGTTTTTGATGACAAAATGGAATTTTGCCAGAAGAAAGGTCACGTATAAGAATACAATAATTTTACACAGAATTTTATAATAATAAGGAGCCCTAAAGAATCATCTAAAAGTGTCTTTGTAAGAGGTCATTTGGTTTATTTTCCAAGAGGAAAGGTATAACACCCAAAGGCAACTATAGTTTACAATTTAAAATTATTTATGAAATATGGAGAAGATGAAAGAAAATTATGAGAATCAACTCATAATAGAGAAACAATGGAAGCTAAAACCAAGTTAAAGAAAGCTTGGTAAATGTACCAATTAAACAAAGTTACCATTGTGCACATAGACCATGGAGGCATATATTTAGGAGAAAGAAACCATTTAAATCATCTGGTTTAATATTCTCATTTTACTTATGAAGAAACTGAGACAGAAAGAGATTAAATGATGAGTTCAATGTAAGCAGTAGAACAAGAATTTGAAACAAAATCCTGATTCAAAATTCAGTGGCCTTTTCACCATACCATGGAGCACCCTCCACCTCTCCAGCTGATTTTTTAGGAAGAAAATAGAAAGACAGTAAATAGAAGAAAAAATGTGAGGACTGGGAATTTGCATTTTCTCACTATGAAGAATTGTTTATATATTTATACATGCAAAGCAGCCACATATGTTTATATGTGTTAAGCAATCACACTTAGAATGTCAAATAAAAGTCCTAGATATACTACTTTAGAATGTATACATAGCATTAAAGTGAGCAAAGATAGCAGAAATAGAGTTTACATTAGACCTAACACAACTTAGTGAAAAACCATTCTTGTAGAGATATACTTGTGATTGCATAGGGTATCTGAAGCCAGGTGAGAAACCAGAGGGAAATATATCAAACCATACTAATACCTCAAAAATTAATAAAGAAAATATAGATATATACTGACTAAATGATTATTTTTATACCTACATCATATTCTTGGGTGAATAACATGTGTAAATTAAAGGTATACTTGAAGAGAAAATAGCCAGGATGTTGCTAGCAATAATACATACTGATCACATATGTGAGATTATGTAATTGATTGAGAAGGGCTGATGTTATAAGATACTACTATGCTCATTTCTGTGTATGTTTATATGTATGTACATTGTTTCAGTGATATTTGACTCTTCATGAGTCCATTTTGGGTTTTCTTTGCAAAGATCCTAGAATGATTTGTCATTTTCTTCTCTAGCTCATTTTACAGATGAGGAAACTGAGGTAGACATGGATAAGTAATCTGCTAAGGTAGTACATACTGGTAGTACATGTCTGAGAGCAGATTTGGACACAGGAAAATGAGTCTTCCTCACTTTAGACTTGGTATTCTGTTCATTGTGCCACCTAGTTGCAATGCTTTATTAAAGATTATAAAAAGTGATTTGGTTTGGGGAACAAATACCACATTAAAACCTTTCTAGCAAGGTATGTTCTATGATCACGTCAAAATCATATAAGATTTCTTGATACATAGAATAATAGGAATAACTTTAATCCATCAGTATATGAGGAACTGACATAAAGCAGAGATTATTTAACTATTGAAGTCACGATACCTCCTAAATAGGAGATCCTTACTAGATAATTACTTCATATTGACACTTTTGAAGGGTGGGACTAGCCTGTCTTAATAAGGACACAACCCAGAACAAGGAAGGTAATTGCCCTACTGTACTCTGTTCTGACAGTTAACATATGGAGTGCTGCACTCAGTTTAAGGAGTCATACTTTTTTAAAGCCTACAGAGAAGTTGGAACATGTCCAGTGGAGGGAAACAAAATGGCTAATGGTCTGGGGAGCATACTATTCCATTACTCATTAAAAGAAGAAGACATAAGTATTTTGAACAAAAGAAGCCTTAGGGAACAAAGATTATTGTCTTCAAATGTTTGAAGGACTACCATATGGGGAAAAATGTTACTGGAATTATTTTATCTGGTTTTCCTATCAATTGATGCTAGACAATTGTGAAGTGGGCAATATCAGAAAAGAGTGAGTTTTCTATTACTAGAAGTTATCAAGCAAAGGCTGGATGACACTGATTTAATGATGCTAAAAAGGAAAACGTTGGTTTCATTTATGTCTGACTGTTGACCTCTTTGGTCTCTGACAACTTTGAGTTTGTGATTGAAAAGTTTTCCCCATATATTAACATATTTTTTCCTTCAAAATATGGCTAAATACAGTCCAATAAGAACAATAACATGAGGGGCGGCTAGGTGGCGCAGTGAATAGAGCGCAGGCCCTGGAATCAGAAGGACCTGAGTTCGGAGCCGGCCTCAGACACTTAATCCACACAAACAAAAACCTAGCCGTGTAACCTTGGGCAAGTTACTTAACCCCAATTGCCCTAAAGGGGTGGCTAGGTGGCGCAGTGAGTAAGAGCGCCGGCCTCGGAGTTGGGATGACCCGAGAGCAGATCCGGCCTCAGAAAATGAGCACCCACACATAAATAATGACTAGCCGTGTAACCTTGAGCAAGTTACTTAACCCAATTGCTTAAAAAAAAAAAAAAAGAACAATAACATGTGACCTGACACTCTATTAGTTGAGGTTGTCCACAATAAAGTCACCCTAGCTAACTAGTCCTATTTGTGTACTCTTGCTAATAGGCACAGTGACTTTGGGGAATGCTAATTAAAAGTTGGTTTATGAGCTTATTTTTTCCTTTTGATTCCCACACTGGTAAAAGGGTCAGCTGAGGTGTCATTCAAAGAGTATTGGATATAGAATCTGAAGACTTTGTGTAAAATCCAAGTTCTTTCATGTTTTGTGTGACCTAGGACAAGTCACTGAACCTCCCCAAACATAGGCTTTTCAACTGTAAAATTCCAAGTTTGGAATTTAAAATGTTTCTGAGTCCCCTCTAGAGCCACAAATTTACAATTTACTGAGAGGTTAATTTAGAAAATAAGTTGGTAAATATTATTCCATTGGGCTTCAGTGCAGACTCTTGATCCTAGGACCTGGGAAGGCAGGCCTTGAGTTGGTCATATAGATCTGGAGTCAAAAGACTTTGGTCCAAATCCAGGTTCTGCCACATGACACCTGATTTTTAAGAAAAAAATTAATATTTTATTTTTTAAACAAGTACATGTTAAAAGAATTTTTAACATGTTTCTTTAAAAAAAAGTTTTGAGTCAAAAATTCTATCCTTCAGTCCCTCTCTCCCCTGTCCCTTTCTGAGACAGTAAGCACTCTGATATAGGATATATATATATATATATATATATAGATAGATAGATAGATAGATAGATAGATAGATAGATAGATTTATAGATACATATATACATATATGCATACATATATCAGTTAAAACATTTTCATATTAGTCATTTTGTTCAAGAAAGTTTGAAGAGGAACAAAAAGGAAAGGAAAGAAAAGGAGGTAAAAATAGTATGCTTCAGTTTGTATTCAGACAATATCAGTTCTTTCTCTTTAGGCAGAGAGCATTTTTCAACACAAGGCCTTTTAAGTTTTTCTTGGGTCATTGTGTTGCTGAGAATAGCAAAGTCCCCTTGTGCCAGAAAAAGGACCTGGTAAATCTCCTTCTGACCAGTTGCCAGATCATCTTACCCTCTATGGACTGAGATGTTGGCAGAAAGAGTGAGAGAGGAGTGAAATCCAGTGCAGGCAACACCTGCATAGACATGTCCAGTGAAGACTGGGCCCCAAGCTTGCAATGTTTGGTTGGTTTTCCATATGGTATATAATTTGAATCTCATAACAACCTTGGAAGTAAATATCATGGTCGTCTTCATTTTGCAGATGAAAATGAGAATGTAAGACATTTTTGTCAAGGGTCAAAAAGTTAGTAAGTATATAGTATATGTTTCATATTCAGGAATTCTTGACATCAGATACAAGAGCCTATTTACTATGCCATCTCATTGCCTATACTATGTTCAAATGTTTTCATTGAACTCCATTATACTTACACATAATGGGTAAGAAATAAATACAGTGCAATCTCCCTGAATGACTTTTTTTCTGTTTGATTCTTTTCATATTCTTTGTGTCCCAAACTCCAACTCAAGTTCCATCTCTTGTAGAAACATTCCATAAATGGAAAAATGACTTCACCATTATGCATATTAAGTTCCTTACATATAAAATGTGTCTGTGGTAAATCATACGATCTTCCTTTTTTATACTCATTGTCTGTTCGACATCATGTAGAGTTATGCACAAGTGCAATGAGTTGACAGTGGAAGTTCGTTCAGCGCATGTAAAGGATAAGTCATTCAGTCAGTCAACAAGCATTCTGCTCAGCCCTGGTATTACAAAGGTAACAACATAGTCCCTCCCTTTAAGTAGCTTACTGTCCACTTTTAGGGATGTATTTAGACTACAATATCACTAAGTTTCCATGAAACAGATTCTGGGATGATTAATTTGAAAGCCTAATCCCATACCATTTTTGTTCTGTTGTGTTTGTTTTTTATGGTGTCTCTAACGTTTTCAATGTCCAAATGTTTCTATTGCTAATTAGATTAGAGATACAGATTGGGGGTATGAAAATTCCTGGATTTGAAGTCAATAAATTAGGGTGTGATTCCTGGTTCTGGCATAAACTAATTTCTTTGATTTTGGCTAATGACCTTAACTGCTCTGAGTCTCAGTTAATTGACTAGTAAAATGGTAAAAGTCATAATATTACATCTCTGGATTGGTGTGAACAAAATGAACACATGTGAATTAATATCACAACACCTGGGGTGGAGTCAAGATGGTGGAGTAGAAACAGCACTTCCACTGAGCTCTGGCCCACACCACTTAAAAATTATGTAAAAGTGGGACTCTGAATGACCTGTGGAGCTCCAGAATCCAAAAAATATCACAGAGAAACTAACCTCCTGCTGAGGAAAGCCCGGTAGCCTGGCAGGGAGCAGCCAGAACAGCTCTCTGGGAACCTAGCCCAGGCCCATGTGAATTGGAGGTTTTAGCCCCAGGGTGGCCTGAACAGCAGCCAGCTGGAGGGACCCCAGAACACCAGCAGCTGTGGTGTTTGCAGAATTATCAACACATAGATGCCATGGACAGAGTGAGAGTTTCGTGCCTTATGGACTTTGTGACTGGTTGGAAGAGTGTGTCAGCTTCTTCCCCTGGAGGCAAGAAGCCTCTGAGGAGGCACCCCAGCTTTTGCCACATTGCCACTTTGCAACTTTAGCTCCTGGCCTGCGAACTGTAGGGGGATCCAGTGATCAGTCTTGGGGGTAATAGCTCTTGCTTTACCCTTCTTGGATCTGGATTTCGGTCTGGGGTGCAGGTCTTGGGGTGTGTGACCAGCTTGCCAGAGTGTGTGAAGGCTTCAGAGAGGCCACCCATCTAATATCTCAGGAAGTTGAGAAAACCCCAGCATTTGGGACGGAAGCACCCCTGCCTAGCAGCAGAGTCCTACTGTGGCAACAAACCCAAAAGACAAGTAATTGAGTGGCAACATGCCTAGGCAAAGGAAACAAAATAAACAGAAAAATGAAACATTAGACTCCTATTTTGGGGGCAAAGAGCATCAAAGCATGGAACAGGAGGAGGACTGTGAGGTCAGAAAACCTGCACCAAAAGCCCCAAATGAAAATACAAGCTGGTTACAGGCCACAGAGGACCTTAAGAGGCAAATAAGAGAAGTGGCAGAAAAATTGGGAAGGGAAACGAGAAAGATACAAGAAAAGTATGAAATGAGAGTCAACAGCCTGACTGAGGAGAGTGATACCTTAAAAAAAATACTAACTTAAATGGCAAAAGAGGCTCAAAAAGCAATGCGGAGAAGGATGCCTTAAAAAACCAAATTTGCCAGATGGAAAAAAGAATCTCGAAAGCTCACTGAGGAGAATCATTCCTTCAGAATTAGACTGGAGCAAATGGAAGCTAGTGACTTTATGGGAAATCAAGATGCTGTTAAGCAGATCCAAACAAATGAAAGAATAGAAGGCAATGTGAAACATGGGAAAAACCAGTGACCTAGAAAATAGATCCAGGAGATATAATCTAAACATTATTGGACTACCTGAAAAACATGATCAAAGAAAGAATCTAGAAATCATCCTTCAAGAAATTCTCAAGGAAAACTGCCTTGATGTTTTAGACCCAAAATGCAAAATAGAGGTAAAAAGAATCCATAGATTACCTCCTGAAAAAGATCCCAAAAAGAAAACTCCTAAGAATATTATAGCCAGGTTCCAGAATTCCCAGATCAAGGAAGGAATATTACAAGCAGCCAGGAAGAAACAATTTCAATATTGTGGAAACACAATCGGGATAGCACAGGACCTGGCAGCTTCTACAGTGAGGGATTGAAGGGCATGGAATATGATATTATTCAGGGCAAAGAACCTGGGATTAAAACCAAGAATAATCTATCCAGCAAAACTGAATATCATGATCCAGGGGAAAATATGGTCATTCAGTGGAATAGAGGACTTTCAGGCATTCTTGAAGAAAAAAAAAAAGTTGAATAGAAAATTTGACATTCAGACACAAGAAGCAAGACACGCTTGAGAAAGTAAACAGGGAAAATATATCATAAGGTACCTATCAAAGTTGAACTATTTTCAATCCTACAGGGAAAAACGATAACTGTGTCTGATGAAATCTTCCTCATTATGAAAATAATTGAAGAAGGGTATATGGGCATATGAATACATATGTGAATGTGTGTATATATGTTTACAGGTATGCATAGATAGAGGGCACAGGTTGAATTTAATGGGAAGGAATAATACTTAAGTGGGGAAATTGAGAGATGAGAGAGGAACATAAGGAGAGGAGATGGGGAGAGCCAGAATGGGGTAAACTATCTCATGTAGAAGAAGCAAGGGAAAGAGGTTGCAGGGGAGGGGAAGAACAGGAACACAAAAAGGCAAAACCTTATTCTCATTGAATTTGGCTCAGGGAGAGAATGACATACATACTAAATGGTATATCTCACCCTACAGGTGAGTGGGGGAGAGGGGAATGGGTGGAAAATGATGGAAGGGAAGGCGGGCTGGGAGGGAGGGAAGTTGGAAGCACCCACTTTTGAAAAAGGAGAGGATTAAAGTGAGGAGTGGACCAGGTGGGAGGTGGGTTAGAAGGGAGGGAAATATAGTCAGTCTTTTACAATATATCAACTATGGCAATGTTTTGCATAGCTACCCTTGTACAACATATACTAAATTGCTTATCTTCCCAGTAAGGGTGGGTGACAAGGGAGAAAGGGAATGAATCTGGAATTGGAAGTTTTAAAATCAAATGTTTTAAAAATATATAAATACTACTATTAATACTATTTTACACATAATTATGAGATAAGATCTGGGCCACAGGGATTCACCTTGCCCTATTGGAAAAGTAGAAGGAGTTATCGGATAAGAGATGGGAGAGAGAAGATTGGATGACAGGCTATCCTGTGGGACTGCTATTTTGGGGTCATGGGTAGGAGAAAAATGGGGAAAAATTGTGACTCAAAATCTGGTGGAAATGAATGATGTAAACCAGAAGTTAATAAAGCATTTGAAAAAAATATCACAACACCTAGCTAGATGTGATCTTTGTCAAACTATTAGAACTGATATTTCTAGAACATTTGAATGTTTCAAAAAATGCTGACCATGCATTATCTTGTTTGAATCTTGAAAGAAACCCTATAAAGTCAGAATGTGAGGTATTGTATTTCCTATTTTATACACACTAGATTATACAGTAGATAAGAGTGCTGGAATCAGGACAGCCTATATTCAAATGACTTAATCTCTGCCAGCCTCAGTTTCTCATATGTAACATGGAAATAATAATAACTTGACATCCCAAGGAGATTGGGAAGATCAAATAGGATAACATTTGTAAAGTGTTTTGGAACTTTTATAGAACTCTATGAATGGTACCTGTTATATATTAGTAAACAGAGGATGGGGAAAAAAGTTATTTGCTTCTTTTTATACAGCAAGTATGTGTTAGAGGAAATTCTGACTTTTTGTCCAGTGTTTCTGCATTTAATAGTATCATGTACATACAAAATCTAAACATTTTAGATAGGACTATGGCTAAAGGAAGGCAGGTAGGTAGGTGGTAGAGTGGATAGAGTGCTGAGCATGAAGTCAGGAATACCCAAGTTCAAATCTAGCCTCTGACATTTACTAGTGGTAGGACCTTGGGCAAGTTGCCTAATCTTGACTGCCTCAGTTTCCTCATCTGTCAAATGAGTTAAAGAAGTTCCATCAAACCACTCCAGTATCTTTGCAAAGAAAACCCCAACATAGAATCATGAAGAGTCAGAGACAACTGAAATGACTGAACAAGAAGAACAAATGGCTAATGAAGGTCATAAAATCAGCTTCATCTGTTCTGCCTCCTATACCATTTTCCCCAGGACATGAGGTGTTCTAAGTTTCATTTTTTGGAAGGGGCAGAATTTTGACAGTAAAAGAAACTGCAAGAGTTCTAGTAGTAAAGCACTTTAAAGAGTCTTTTCATCCCCTTCTCTTCATAAACTCATTTTCAGCATCTATTGTAGGGTCAGTGATGCTCTTTCTATAGATCTCAAGGGTTGATTATTTTGAGTTGAAGCTAGTATTGAGATCATATTTATGTTTAAAAATTTGTCTTTTCACCAACATTTATGTATATCATCTTCAAAAACAGCTGTAGGTAGTCATGTCATCTTACAATTAAGTTTCTCTTCCCCACTGTAGTTTTAAATGTATTTAAAGAAGCAGGAACTTCTGTGATAGACTAAGTAAATATTGTCTTAAGAGTCTTTTAGTTGTTTGGTTTTGTTCCCCTGTGATTTCATAAGTATGTATCAGTAATAGATTCATCAAGTATAGCTCTATCCAACCAATCATGAAGCATACACAAAGATGGAAGTATGAGCCAAGAAAGACAGCCTAGAATACCAGGATATATATAGCTATATATAGCTCTCTTCACATTCGTCATGTAAAGTTTACCTCACTATGGTCAACTGAATGGTTTCCATTGTTATATAAGACAAACTATCTGGTCTGCTTCAATGCCCATGTTCCTTTGAAATATATCCCAGGTGTCATCTTCTGTGATCCTTTCTACCCCAGTTATTAATGGCCTCTCTCCCTCTTGAAATTACCTTGTATGTCAATTTTTATTTACTTATCTGTATCTATGCCATTCTATCCCAGTAGAATGTTAGTTTGTTGAGCAAAGAGGAGGCTTGTTTCAGTTGTTCTATTCCCCAAGTGCCTAACATGGCTTCATGTTGCATGAGGTACTTCATAAATGTCCATTGAACTCAATTAAATGAGATATGGTTCACTTTACACTATGAAGGGCCCTGCATCAAACCTCTGCATAAGGCTCTGTTCCTATTCTCTCCTGAAAGTTGTATCATGTCATGTTGACACAGGCTTGTAGTGTGCTGGTGTTTCCCCCCTTTCATTGGATTCCACTGTACTTACAAAAGACTGAGCTATAGGCGAAAATGTGAGCCTGAGGACTCTTGAACCAAGGGCCATGGAACATTGCATTTTCAAGTGCATCACAATTACCAAAATGCCGGCGACAAATAACTTCTGTGCCAATCCACTATGAGCATTCACAGAGCTCAACAGCCCTCAAAATTCCTCATTTCATTCTGAGAGTGGGACGGCTTTGTGAGTTGGTGCTGACTGCCACTGCTCATCTGCTATTCAGCCCACAATATATTAAAGTGATAATCTCCTGTATTGCTAGCAAATGGTCTATGCATCTCTCTATTTCTTTTTGTTCTTCAGTTGGCATGATTGTAAAAGATGTCATAGTCTAAGTCCTCCAAAAGTCACTGTCCATGGTACATGGAATAAATTTTCCTTGGGTGCCTAGTGAGTACTCCAATAAATCCTTTAGTATTGTTCTGATCATGCAATCAGGAGGTGTGAATTTGAGGGGCAGCTAGGTGGCACAGTGGATAGAGCAATGGCCCTGGAATCAGGAGGACCTAAGTTCAATTCCAGCCTCAGACACTTACTATTTGTGCAACCCTGGGCAAATAACTTAATGCTAATTGCCTCTAAATAAATTTTTAAAAATAAGAATTTAAATGATACTTCAAGGACTTATTAGTTTAGTGGCCATAAGCAAGCTATCAAACCTCTCTGTCTCTCAATTATCTTGTCAATAATATATCAATAATAGTTTTGCATTAACTATTCATAGTATTGTTGCAAAATCTCACAAATTGTTAGACATGGAATCAGTAAAACTCTAGTTAGAATATTTCATTGAATTTTGTTATCTCTAGTGCCTATATTATGGCAGACACTTGATAAGTATTTATTGATTTATTAGTTAATCAGCGACAATGGGCATTGATCCCTACCTGATGTACCATCCCATTTACAATGTTCCCACATAAAAATGGGTTTTTACATAAAGAAGCTTTCTCCTCCCAACTATTATACTGGGGATTTTCAAAGAGTAGGACAACTGTAAAACATTCATCTCATGTGGGCTACTACTAGTCTTTTGATAATGAAGAAAATATTAAGTTCACTAGAGGCTCAAAGTAGAATTGCTGACATAAGAACAACTGTGACTGAAATAGCAAATGCCAAATCTGAATCCATTCACAAGGCAGTGATCAAAAGGAGATTAGAACCAGCCACATATTTCTTCCACTCTCATTGTAATGTTCAAGCTCTATTACATCAGACCCTCTAGAAGGGAATATGATCATTTTCAAATCTTGTTCATAAGTCTCATACATCCCAAGCCTCTGCTAAACATAAAAGCTTTAAGACAAAGAACAACTCTGAGGTCAAGGTGAACTTGGTATAGAATCAGTAAAATTAGGTTAAAATTCTATCTCTGTTAGAGAATCTAACTCTGTACTGTGGAGTTTCCTTTTTCCCAATTATGATTGTCTTGTTTTCATTTTCACTCATTTTCAAAACTCAAGGTTCAGATAAAAAATATAAATAAAGATTAGACTTGCCCAAAGTCAGATAGATAGTACAAAGTATAGCCAAGTCCTCTAGTTACAAATATTTGTCTTGCTGGTAGAGCAATTAGCGGAATACCTGCCTTGGGAAGTGACAGAGTTCTCTCAATGGAGGTTTAGATAGACACTCCTAGAGGATATCAGAGAGGATCTTTTTGTTTGGGTTTGGGTTTGGGTATGTACTGGGCTAAAATAGCCTCTGGGATTCCTTCCAACTGGAAAAATACACCCAGCAGCCTAAGTCACTCATTGTTTCAAGTTTTCACTAATCTGGGGCATGAAATGATCAGATTCAAAGAGGAACACTGATTGAAATTAGAATTATCTCCCCAATTTCTGAAATTGAATTCAGTTACTTTGGATTTCTGGTGGAACACCTTAGATCAAAGGTCATCCCATCTAAATTGTGGAATTGGAAAGATTTCAGAACCTCTCATTTTGCCTATGAAATATCATGCTCTATACTCTGCCAAGGATATAATCAACTTCCATGTCCATATGCACAAAATGGACTGCAAACACTGCAAAGTTTAAAAAATAAGAACTATCTAACTTGAATGGACATAAGTTCCTGGTATCCCTATGAATCATATAATCAATTTCCTTCTGAGCCCTGGAAGATGACATTTTTTTTCTCAATAAATCCAGAAAGGCTATATGCTAACCCTCTCATGACATATATGGAGTCCATAATGAAGAATTAATGGGGAAAGAATTAAAACTGTGTCATTCAGAACAAATTTGAGTGTCATTTGAAAGAAAGATCCCCTTTGAATAGATGAATGACATAGTATCTCTTTCATCTTCCTAGGGAAATAGATTTTTCTGCCAGTTCAATCCTTAAAGCATAATATTTATGAGGCAAGAATATTTTCTTGAAGAAGCTTTCTGAGTTTCATCTTCTCAGTATTTAGTGGCAAGATTTACCACTGGACAAATTATCACCATTTTAAAGCCACCCCTCCCCCACAATGCTGAATCTCAGATGATGGCTGATTATGGGAACATTAAAGACCTGAGCATATTCTGGTTTAGATCCAGAACTAAAATGAACTAAAGCATAAGTACTTGGGGAGCAACTGGAAGAGGCCAAAAGTGTCATGTTAGAACAAAAGCAGAAGCTTGACTCCACTGAGCAACCAGAGTGTTTTTCCGTTTAAATTTCAGAGGAGTAATGGATTTCCAGAGTTTCACTACTCTACCCTATTGGGGTTTCATTTTCTTCAAATATGAAATGGAGAGAAATAGCCATATGTCAGTGTTTATTATATATGAAAAGATAGCTTCAACCTCTCTGGAATTGCAGGAGATATAAAAATACTAAAGAGAAAAAAATACCCAGCTTCCATTAAATTGCGACGTCCTCGAGGACAGGGAATATTTGTGTCTCTTTAGCACATAGAGTAGTACCACATAGTAAACACTTAAGAGATATTTGTTAACTTGATTTGAATTGGTTTTTTTTTGTAAGACAGCAATTATTTTGTTGGGAAAACTGCATTATTTGTAGGCATGATATCTAAGTCTATGGCCTTACTCCATTGCTGTTGCTCTGTTTTTCCTGTTGCCCTGTTTTTTCCTTTTCTACCTGGCATTATTGACTAGAAATTAGTTTCTCTTAATCCCAGTTTTCCTGTGACCATTACCACTAATCACTTGAAATAAAATATATTTGATAACATCCATCAATAGTTTCTCCTTGACCCTCAGATCCTCTTAATGTGCCAACTCTGGACTTGCAGGAAATTCCATGGGGCGATTGTCAATATCTCTTCCATTTAACCTTATGATGACATCCCTCAGAACTGATTCCTATTTTAGCACTGAGTCAGGCAGCTGATACAGGGTACTTGACCTTTTTTAATGGGGGAGGCATTATTTTTCTTAAGATCACAGTTTTAGATTTTGAAGGAACTTCCGAATTCATGAAATGCATCTTCACTTTATGAAGAAAATAAGGTTGAAAGAATTTACACAACATCTCTAAATAGTAATAGAAGTGAAGTAGCAAAACTGGAATTTGAAACTCGTGCTCTGACTCCAGCTATGTTGTTATTCCCAGTACACATTATTCCTCTGTTATTTATGTTGGATTGAATGGTGCTACATTTGTGTGACACAGTGATGAGTATGCCTTGGAATTTGGTTAGGCTTGGGGATGGAATCTTCCCTTTTGGCTATCTGTACACACCCTTTATCTATAGAAATAGCTAGAAGCCTTCTCTCCTAGATCTCTAAATTTGAAAGAAATTAGACATTTACCTATTAAACTCTGATACATTTTCCTTGTATTTAATAGTTACCAAGAAATTCCTTCTTTCTGGTTATCTATCTATCTATCCATCTATCTATCTATCTATCTATCTATCTATCTATCTATCTATCTATCTATCTATCTATCTATCTATCAAAAGCACCCAAGTTGGAAATACAATGGCCACTCATATCCAGATCTCAATAGAGATCTACATGGAAGCTTTGACCTGCTCCATTTTCTGACCCGACCTCCTTTAAACTTCCTTAGTCATCAATATGGCCCTTTATTTCCAGGTGCTCTTCATTTTGGAGCTAGTCACCTGATAATCATTACCTCAGTTGCAGTTAAGAAATCCTGATATCAAGGGATCCACAAGTGTTAGCCACCTCTACAGGAGGAACAACATAAGTGTGCCTCACCATCAGCAATACTTCTCTTTTAAGGGTCATTCTCATCCATGCTGGATCAGAGGTTTCTGCACCAGTGTGTTTCAGAATCCAAAAGTGAGAAAACATGTTTCTAGGTATAAAACTACCCATGGCATGTCTCCCATTGCAGTTTTATTTTTTTAAATGAGTGTGCCATCAATATTATTCTCTGGGTAAAACATGTGGATACAAAGGGGAAAAAATCACTGCCTTAATTAAACATGCTTCAGATCCTAGAAAAGATATCTTTTCAAACTGCTAAAATCCTGGAGAATGAGCAAATGGTAAATATTCTTTTAATCCCTCTGTGTTGAGAGGTAGGATTTTTTAGTTGTCATTACAATCAATATCTAGCAATAAATTGTTTTCAAATACAGGCATTAAATGAAGCAGTCTTGACTATGTGTCTTGGGACTGTATTAAAGGTATACTCAAAAAAGGATGAGGTTTGTTACCTCTTCCCCAGGCCCTGATACTTGAATGTTTAGTTGACTGTTTTGCAGTGATGAGAATACAAGGAAGCAGTTAACTTTAGTATGAGAGGGAGAGAGGTGAGAACTTTTGCCGATGGAGACAGGGAAAAAGTGGTGTCCCTTGCCAAAGAGGGTACAAAGGAAGCAGGCATGGACATGATGACAGGTGTAGGTTTTCTGACTTGGAAAATGCTGAGGTCCAGAAACAAATCCTGAATAATAAAGACTGCACCATTTTCCACAGGAGACATTAGGGAGAGCATTCATTAACTGGAGACCAGCCAGAATTTGCCCCGGTAAAAGCTACTCAGAAACCACAGGGGCAAATAGATGGAATGGTAGAAACCTATTATAAAGAATGTGCCATTTGGAACAGGTAAAAGGCAGTAAGAGGATATTTATTCTGGCAACCTGGGAGAAAAATCTAGTCTGTAATCCTTATAAGGCATAGAAATCTATAATCTAGTCTGTAATCCTTATAAGGCATAGAAAGTGCATAGTTTACAAGACCTATACACAAGGAGCCTCATTAAATAGGGCTTTCACTAGCTATTCTGGCATCTGGGATAAGAAACACCATAAATGCCTGAAAGGGCTGAGGCCATCCCCACCTTGCAGCTCCCTATCTTAAAGCACTATAATTACTAGTGATTCTTTCTAACTAGTGATCCAGCTAGGGGCTAAGCTATTTTTTTTTTACATGTGAAAGTGCTAATAGAACTGTCTAAATTTCAGAATCCTGGGCATCTCTCCTTTACCTCACCCTTGCTATGCCAGTGTAACTAGAGCTTAGAAGAAGAAGCACCACTGTCTTGCCCTCATTGATTGAAAACCTGTTTCTTAATGAATACTATATTTTGGTCATTGGCTTCTGCTGTTGGATCCCCAAAGTTCTGGTTTCCCAAGCACATTTGGGGTTCTAGAACCTTTAGGAGATATCCTCAGAAATAATTTTAGTAAGAGTAACTGATTTATACCAAATTATATTCTATTCAAAGGCTTGCAGTGATATGGAAGAAGTGACTGGTGGTGTCTCCAAGGCCATGTTGACAGAGAAATCACTAGAATTCTCTCTCCAACAGAATGGGATTCAATGATGGGCACACATCTGCCATCTGGGCACCAGAGTGAGTTCAGAGAGGATCATCACCCGCATGGCTGACTGGTTATGATTTTGTTCAGCTAAACAGCTCTCAAAAAATAACAACAAAGTCATGAAAACGGTATGATCAGAATGAGGGGAGGGATTTCTCCGATTGGTGAATTCAGAGGTCTTTGAAACATTTCAGTCCATGTCAATTGAACTTTAAAAAAATAATGTGAACCTCAGGATTCCTAGCATCCTATGCTAACATTAGGCTGGTAAAAGGGTCCCATTTTTAAGTCACTTACAGACAGAAACAACATTATCAAAATAAAATGGCAGGTAATTTCTATATCTACAATTTGCAACTAAAATGAACATTTACTTATTCTTAGATTAATCATGATGGAAAAAATGGAATCATGCTTGATTGCCTATGGGCCTAATGGCTTAATTTCAAGGACTGGTCATATTTTTATTTATCTCCTTCATTTCTATTAGGATATTCCATGTTCTTATCCCATTGTTTCTTTCCCCCTCCCCAATCTTTCCTGACAAAGGCAACAGATGAGAATGGTTAATATTGAGTTGTCCCAAAAAGTAAGAATCAGTGAGTACAGCTTCAAAGAATAGGAATGGCTAACTGACCACACTAACCCTTCCCTAACTCAATGAAAGATGGCAAGTCACCCAATGATATTATTTCCTGGAAGAATTAGGAAACCTGACATGAGAAAAAGGGGAAAAAATCCTACCTCCTTTGCCCAGGGGAAAACATAGAGGAGTTTTATTTGTGTTTTTGCATTTATAGAAAGAAAATCAGGAGGTCTGGTACCATTCTGTGACAATTAAAAAGAGAAAAAATCTAGGAAATACCTAAAGGGGAATAAATAGACATATCTACACTTGACAATTTTTTTCTGATTTTGAGCCATAATGGCCTGACATGAGAAACTGAGTGCTATAGTGGAAAGAGAAACTTTTTCACAACTAAAAAAAAAATCTAAATTCAGACCATACTGGTCATGTGATCAGAAGTATTTCACTCAAGCTTTCAATGATGAAAGGAAGGATCTAAAACTATAAGTTATTCATTTAGGTGTTGCTTAGTGCTGTAATCAGTAGACTGTTGTACTTGGAGTCAGGAAGATTGGGATTCAAATCTTGTTTCTCATAGTTAGCTGTGTGAACCTAGCCAAGTCACTTAACCTCTATCAGTCTCAATTTCCTAATCTCTAAAATGAAGTATAATAATAACACTCATCTCAAAGTTGTTGTAAAGTTCAGTAGAGATAACATAGTCCAAGGGCTCTGCAAATCATAAAACACTATGTAAATATTAGTTATTATATAACAATAATAATTCATAATAATACCATTCTTATACTCTTTTCAGCATTTAACCTGAAATGAAATTGTAGAAATGAATCCAAAGAACAGAGAACCTGTATTAATTCAGGCAATTAGTTTGTTGCAGAAACCATGTGAGAACTTGTGGGCTGCAGATAAACCTGATTCTCTGACTTCTAGTGCTGTTGTTTGCAGTGAAATACACTTAGAATAAGAGTACTGAGCAAATCCTTCTGGGTGTTTCTAGGGTCTTTTATATCACATGGATTATCTCATGCAATATCACACTTATAGATACAAAAACACAAAAAGAAAAAGAAAACAGTTCCACATTCATCATCTCATTTAGAGGAGAAAATGGTAGACTTGGAATCAGAAGGATTGGGTACATACCATGCTTTAACAGGTATGTGACCATAAATGAAACACATAGATAGGGTCATAGTATTATAGAGCTAGATCTAGTAGGGACCACAGATACTATTTAGTCAAAGCCCCTCATTTTACAGATAAGGAAACTGAGCCCTAGAAATGTCACATGACTTTTCCAAGATCACACACATCAGTAATCATCAGAGTAAATATTTTGTTGTTTTCAGTTGTGTCCAGCACGGCCTTGTGTCAAGATTAGAACTCAGATTGATGCCTGAGCCAGAACTTTCTCTCCATTTCAGTTTTGTCATCTGAAATGTGGAGATAAAAATATCTCCAGTACTTTCCCTTATAGAGTGGTTGTGAGGCTCACATAAGATTGAGCCTGAAAAGCACAGAGACAATTTTAAGACACTATGTCTTTTCCAGTTATCACAATGACATTGTTACCTCCTGAGAGGAAGTGCAGTGGGGGCAGACTTGGTTCCAGAAATACCTTTGGTGTAAGATCTGTCACTCATACATGGGCAAATGGGTTAATCTCTCAGCTCCTTTGACATCTGCCCTAGACAACTCTCTAAGCCTATTAATTATAGCTAAATGAGTAATATGTTACAATGGAGGAATATTTCATACAATCAAAAGTAGTTTAAAGAAATGAATGAATGAAGAGATAGGTAGAAAAATAAACAGACAGAAAACTCTAGAGGTATGATAGAACTAGTTAAACCAGTTCTTGAGAGCCCAATTGCTAAAATTTCAGTGTGAGCATTTATAGCTCAGAAATGGGAAAAATAGTAATTCAGGTCTTGATTGTTTACATATAAGAAAGTGATGGGGGACATGTTAATAAAGGAAAATTAAACTCCCAAATGTGTTTTATCTACTTTCTTTTTAATTTTTGAGAGCTCATTGTTAAACATTTCCCAGAATACCTTTGAATAGTTCCCTATTTTTGAAAAAAAGGAAACATAACTCAACTTGTTTTCTGAAAGTCTCACAACTAATAAGATCTGAAATCAAGACAAATGCTGTTTCCATTGCGATACTCAGCCTTCCTTTTAGCTTCTCATTTGCTCAGAACATATCCTGAAGAAAGAAGACAACATCTTCAGGATTACTAAGCAAATACAATCTATGAAATTGGTTGCTAAGCGTGACACCTATAATGGTGTATCCACCCAGAAAGGCGAACAGCATGGCCCAGTCAATTATATGCTCCTTTGCTTTGATCTTAGTTTCCCATGGATCTTTTCATCATGACTACCCAGATGCATTTAATCAACCTGATGTTATCACCACTTCGACGGTTCTATGGTAGCACCTTGGATTACGATTAAAATGAAAGCACATCTGTGTGGGGAACATCCTGAATTTCCAGTTTGTGAACTCATCCATTATGTAAATATCACACATGCCACTTATCTCAATCTGCTTTGGCTAAGGATTTTACTGGAGATATTTCCCAGTTTAATTTTATTTGACATTTCCTGGTGTCCTAATGCTTCTTCTTCCTCCTAATGAACTTGCCTTGCTTGCCCACATTGACATATAGGAAGGCTCAGTTATATAACAGATCTCCATGGTTGGCACAAAGCAGAAACTAGGCAGTAATCAATGACATAGGATCACAGAGGACATGGTAGGGGTTTTATAAGGTTCATCCTGTCCAACCTCCTCATTTTAAGACAAGGTTACTGAGGTCCAGAAAGATGAAGCAATTAACCTGAAGTCATGCAGGTAATGAATGAGATATCACTGAATTTAAGGCTTAGAGGTGGGAGGGAACTTTAAGATCATTTAGACCAATTTCCTCATCTTACAGAAGAAAAAACTAAGTCTCAGAGTGGTGAAATAATTTGGCTAAGGACATACATGAAAAATGATAATGAGATCATTAATTGCCTGCTGTAACACACCTTAGATGCCATCTACTCTAACTCCTGATGTATAGGGTGAGGAACCTTATATCTAGAAGTGAAATCAGTCAATCAACAAGGATTTATTCAATACTTAATATGCTCTGGGTACTGTAATAAACATTAGGGTTAGAGAGGAAGGGAAAAAAACATGCTATCTGCCCTAAAGGAGACAATACACACATAATTATGGGTATACTAGTTGTGGGACCCAGTGTAAGTCATTTTTACTATACCATCTCAGTTTCTTCAACTGTAAAATAGTTATATTAATGACACCTCCCTCCTGGGATTGTTAGGATCACCAAATAAGTCAATACTTGTAAATCACTTAGCACAGTGTCTGGAACATAAGAGGTGCTTAATAAATGCACATACCTTCCCTCTTTCCTCCTTCAGTTATATTATTTTAATTTTTTCCAATTCATTAACCTTTTTACTTAAAGTTTTGTGTTCTAAATTTTATACTTCCCTTCATCCCTCCATTCCCCACTCCCTGAGATGGTAAGCAATCAGATAAATTTTATACATGTATAATTATGGAAAATATTTCCATATTGGTAATTTTGTATGAGGACACCCTAATAAAAGTGAAAAAATAAAAGTGAAAAATAACATGCTTCAGTCTATATTCAATGTATATCAGTTCTTTCTCTGGAGTTGGACAGGATACTTCATCATTAGTCTTTTGGGATTGTCTGAATCATATTATTTTTGAGAATAGCTAAGTCATACACAATTCTTCATCAAACAAAATCTAATATTTTCTTAAAGATAACAAAGTTTTATTATTTTCATAGTTGCTTTATTTAGAGTCTTATAATCAAATTTTACATTTACCACCTCTTTCTCCATTCCAGGAGATAAGAAATTAATAATATTAATAACAATTTAAATCTATTCATATGAAGCTTTGCTTTGCATCATATATTAGCTCATTTGATTATGGAACAATGGGCTATAAAAATCATGCATTTCCTCAGTGGTTTTTCAAACATGCATTTCCCTAGTTATCTATGACACCCTCAAGAGTACAAAGTGAAACAGACCAAATTGGAATAAGTATGCTGAGTACTCACTGATGAGAAGAAACATTGTTTTATAACATTAACTGAAACACATTCAGTTTACCAAATCATCCAGCTAATCCAGTTCAAGCAAGTGAAAAAAAGTTCCATATGTGATGTTAGTCTTGTACTAACATTATATTTGATATGATAAATGTCTTTTAAATAAAAGGCTCACTATCCTTCTCTGATAGATTTATACCTTCAAGGAACCAAAGTTTCATCTATGTGGGCATTTCTTACATAGATGCTGATTAAAACATCTCTTTCTTGCTTGCTCTGTGATAAATATTTTTTGAGAATCAACCCCAAAGAATTAAACATGAATGTATCATAGGACATAATGGGAAGCATATTGATGAGCATATTACGGAATGAAGCCATTGAAGAACACTGAAGAAGAACCAGTGAAAGAAAGTCAGCAAGGAATTGTATAAAAAGAGAAGATGGGCATTCACAAAACAAGTGGAAGAGATGGAAGGTAAATAGGCAGATTGATTAACTAATAACTGTAGGTCGTCAAGAGAAAGATAGGAAGGTAACTAGCTTCTAGAGTGAACCTCCTGTGCTTATTTTAGGGGAAATACGGGTAATAGCTATACGATCATCAGGAATGAATGGATTGTGATTCATACATTTGAACAGAACGACTGATATGAGATCAGAGACCCATTGAACTATGATCACTCCTAGAAGTACCCAACCAACTGTAGACTTTCTTGTCTTGTTCTTTTAGCATGGCAGAAATACCAACATTTCATATATTCCGATTAGCAATTTTTCCTCTTTGAGAAGATTTTCTTTTCCTAAAGAGGCACAAAATAGAGAATCTCTAATAAATATGGCAATAGAGCCTCCTCAGTTGTAGACCCATAAACACTGAAAGGAAATATGTTTACTCAGTCAACAAGAAATATAACAAGTGCATAAAGAATTCACACTACTTAAATTATGACACGTAACAGGATGGGCAACCATTAAGTTAATATCCATGGCATTCATCATAGCAGGGTACTTCCAAAGAACAGTGAGTTAGGCAGAGAATTGAAAAGGTGAAAGAGAACAGGCTGGATTGTTTTCAGGAGATTACACATTATTTGCAATGATTCCCAACCATTTCCTGACACAAAAATTCATCTTCTGAGTACTAGTTTGTTTTTTTTTCCCCCAGGGCTTCTATTTGGCAGCACCACATTTTCTGAAGATTCAAGATTACATGTGGTCCAAGTGTAATGTGAATGCTGTAGTACTCATGGTTAATTTTTTGCAGTGACTTACATAGTACTAACATCAATGTAGATGGATAATTGTTATAATAAATATATTAAAAGTATGTATGATTAAAAAGATTGTGGGCTGGTCATGGAGAGAGGGCAACATGTAATATATAGACAGCTAGAATTGTGTATTTGTATCCACAAAATGTGAAAAAAAAAACCTAGAAAAATGTTTCCCTTCTCATGTGACAAAGCTTCCATCAAAGATTTATATAAAGTATATGGATAATATTCTCATAGAATGTGTAGGTGTAGATGGGCTATCAACTATTCAAGTAGAAGCATAATACCTTAAGTTGCCCATCAAAGTACTGTCATAATTTTGGGAATAAAGTTTTCACCTACCTCAAAATAGGTTGAAGAAAACACATCATTAAATCTGTGTTTCTTGAGATTTAATATTTAACGTTATAGCTATAAATAATTATCAAAATATATTATAACTAGAAAAACATGTTTCCATTAGGAGATATAAATTTGCCTTCTTCCAGGAGTATGAATCCTGAAGCTGAGAGAATGGCTCTGGGCCCCTTGAAATCTCAATGAGGACAAATGCAAACTAGGTATGAACACACCTTCTTTTACCTAATGTTTATGTGACATTAGGTAACTTCTCTGAGTAACCTCTTTGGGGCTCATTTCCCCCAACAGAAATAAAGGAGTTGAACTAAATGTACTTTCATGATACTTTTGGGAGTGAAATTATTCCAATTTCTTGACAATGTGGAATCAAATAAAAAAAGTAATGTGAATGTGAAAATTGATTTTTTTAAACTAGCTACAATGGATGATTAACTGAGGTGATATTAGTAATATTGATAAATATCTCAGATTTTTTTTTATAATCCTTATCTAGAACTGGCTCTTTAGCTAAGCAAATATTTACTCAACAAAGGAACACAGATTAGTGCAAAAAATGTATTAAAAAGAGAATGAAAAGGTCACTGAGAAGTCTTCTATTGCTTGCTGCAACTAGTTCAAAGACGAAATGACAAAATTTCAACATATTCTACATATATTTATATCTCTATGTGTATATAAATACACATGCATAAACATATCTGCATTAGTACTTACATACACGTATACACATATGGATTTATAGGCATACACATATACATATCTATATCTTTATATATATAATATATGTATAGATATATTTACTACAAAGATATTTTATTCTTTTCCAATTAGACCATGATTTAGATACACGGAGTAACTATACTCCAATTTTAGAGAAGAGGAAATTGACACCTAGATTAAATCATTTCTTTTTTTTAGATTAAATAATTTCTTATATGATCACACATCACGTATCTGAACTGTTTTCTCTTAGCCCTTACTTTTTTTCCTGATTTCTTTTATACTAGAAATTTTCTCTACATGAAAACTTCTAAAATAAAATTGTTGTGGTCAGCATTTGGACAAATTGTGGAGAAGTGACAGATTCAGCTTCTGTGGAATGGAGAGTATAAGAGAATATGGGTAATAATAGAAATATAGAAACTTTCTTTTGGGAGGGATTGCCTTATATTACCTGGTTGAAATTCTGTCTAGGAACCTCTATACAGGTTCCTAGATCCTCCAAAATGATCATGTAATGTAAATTGCAAATAATAGCTGGAGAACCCTCTACTCCTTGGGGACTCCAAATCTGCTTTGGAAAGAATTAATGGTTAGAAAATTTTTTCTTCTATCAATCCTATACTTCTCTTTCTCTCTTTCTCTATAATCCTGTCTCCTGTTTCTGTACTCCAAGCTAAATGGAACAAGGAAAGTCTCTTTTTTATGACAACTTTTCAAATAATTGAAAGATAACTTTCATCTCTACCCTACAAAATCTTCTCTTTTCACAGATAAGTAATCTGTTCAATACATTCTCCAGCCTTTTTAACATGCCAACTTCCCTCCTGGGGATATGAGAGAGGTCATCAATATCTTTTTTCAAATGTTGAAACCATAAATTAAAAAATGCTTTCAAAATCATTAGTTCAGTCACAAGAAAGTGTACTGAAACCATAAACTCCCTTATCCTGATCACTATGCTTCTTTTACTGTTAATGTTAGTGTCTGGGACTCCACCATTCTGTTGCTGACTCATTGACAATGCAATCCTCTCCACCATCAGTGATCATCATAATATTTATCTCAAGGTGAATTTTGAATGAACTCCCAGGTCTTTTCCCATAATAAACATTATTGAGTCATGTTTTCACAGCCTGTGCTAGGACTGTTGATTTTCTTAACACCTTTGTATATCTTTACACTTATCCCTTAAAAGCTGTTTTATTAAATTTCATGTACTGTTTTTCCTTGCCTGGAACTTTCCGCATCTCAATTTTCTCATCCCATTTTCTAGGCATCCCTCTGACCATTATGTTACCTGAATTTTTGGCAAGCTTGCTATATTTCTGTCTTCGTCAAAGATGGTGACAAAATCATTTGTTGGACAAAAAACAGTCAAAAATTAACTCCTAAAATATTTTACTGTAGAATTCCTTTCAGAATAGCCAAAATACTACCATCTTTGTCTGATCATTCATGATATCTAATTATCTTTATTGTCCTTTCATCTACCTAATATCTCTCTATCTTGCCTACAAATATAGTTCCAATGAAAAAAGCAAACTCTTAACCACAATCAGGGTATTCTAACTACACAGTCCTTTCCTACCAGTATAGTCTATAACTTTGTTTAAATACACAAATATACACATACACACATATGCAAAGGATTGAGGACTATATTGTTCAATATGTAATGTGTCATTTCTAAGTGAGACATGTTTAATTTATTGATTAATCCATGATAGCTTTTAATGATTGCTATTTTTCTAAGTGTTTACAATGCATGATTTTAATCATTATGTTCTAGAATTTTGTCATGTATCAAAGCTCTTCTATTTTCATTCAACATTTCTCATGTTCACCATAGCATCTCAATAATCACTTAGAACAGTTCTACAATCATAGATGTGGATCCTCTCTGTGCTCCACAGGATACTATTCACCTGGCTATAGGAATGAATATAAGTGAGGCAGCAATTATATATGTTATTTTTACCATTTCTTTAATTATCTTGAGTATATACTCCCTTAAATTCATCACAGATCTATATTCTCCAGGATCAAGATCAGTTGTTGAGAAAGAAAGTGGAAGCAGGAAAAAAGTTGGAAAGCCAAGATGGTAGAAGACAAGCAGCAATTAAGCTCAACTACAAACAAACTTAAAATATTCCATCATTTAAAATTTTGGAGTGGCAGAGCTAACAAAATATCAGAGTGAGACGTTATCTTACCCTAAGACAACTTAAGAAATCAACATGAGAGGTCCGTGACATCAAAATGGGGGTCATCCCAGAGCGCATGCCTTGGCAGCACCAGCAGAAGACCTTAGAAGCAGCTACAATAGTACCAGTAGTAATTTAAGAAGCTCTTGGCCCGAAGACAGTAAGGGGTTCAGACAACTAATCAGAAATAAAAAAAAAGATTACAGGGGCCTCTTTGCTTACATTGGTTGCAGCTAGTGATGAATGGCAATTATATTATACATAAACAGTTCTGGTTCACAGTTCCAGAGTTGAGAAGATCATTTGTGATCAGTCACTAGGAGGCAAGGAACTAGCTGAAATTTCAAAGTAGAGAGAAGTGCTAGTACTTATGGATTCAGGTAACAGAGGCCTTTCCTGGATATAGACCAGAATGCATAACAGGAGATCAGTAGCCACACCTCTCTCTGGAGCACATAACTTTGGAAGCACCAAAAAGTTGCAGACCCCCAGAACTAAATCTGAAAACAGCACCATGAAAAATACTTAAGTTTGGGACAATATTTCCCCAGGTGAGCAGAACCTAACTTTAACATAAAATTCAAAGTCAAGAAATTGTCTGGAATAATGAACAAACAATAAAAAAGAACTTGAAAACAAAAAAGCTTCTACAGGTAAGGAAGATGGAGACAAACTCGGAAGAAAACAATGTGAAAACACATTTAAGCAAAGACACAAAGAAAAATGCTAATTGGACAGAAGTTTGATAAGAATTCTCAAAGAAATAAAGTAATGATTGGTGGAGGAAAAAACTGGGAAAAATTAGGAATGTGATGCAAGGAAATTATAAAAGAAACATAATTAACAGTTTGTTGAAAGAGGCACAAAAATGCCAAAGAAAATACCAATTAAAAAAAAAAGCAGAATTGGTCTAATATTAAAGAAGCCCAAATATTTACTGATGAAAAGAACACCTTTAAAAAGCAGAATTGGCTTAATGGGAAAAAAGTTGCAAAATCTCACTAAAAATAATTCCTTAAAAATTAGAATTTGATAACTAGAAATTATTGACTCCATTAGATTTTAAGAAACAATCAAAGTGAGAATCATGAAAAAAAATAGAAGACAATGTGAAATATCTTAATAAAAACTGACCTAGACAATTGATCAGGGAGAGATTATTTAAGAATTACTGAATACCTGAAAGCCATGATTAAAAAAAAGGAACCTAGATAAGATTTCAAGAAATTATAAAGGAAAACTGCCCAAATATCTTAGATGCAGAGGGTAAAATAGAAATTGTAAGAATCAATTGATTGCCTCAGCAGAGATCTCATGAACAATTCCAGGAAAATAATAGCCAAATTCCAGATCTACAGATCAAGGAGAAACTATTTAAATCTTCCAGAAAGAAGCCACTCAAACTTTAGAAGCATTTAACCCATGATTATATGGTCTTTTCCCTAACAATTATTTCTTTCCTATAAATATTCTGTAGAATACTGTCACCACAATATCACTTTGTTTTCTTCTCCCTATCACTCCTTAATACATTTTTTTCACATTTCAATTTATTTATTTATTTTAATTTTCAGCATTCTCTTCCACAAGATTTTGGATTCCAAATTTTCCCTCCATCTCTCTCCTGCCCCTACCTCATGACAGTGTGCATTCTGATTACCCCTTCCCCCAGTCTTCCTTCCCTTCTACCATCCCTTTCTCTTATGCCCTTCCTTTTCATGTTTCCTGTAGGGTAAGCTACATTTCTACAACCCATTATCTATGTATCTTATTTTCCAGTTGCATGTAAAACAATTTTTAACATTCATTAAAAAAAAAAAAACAAAACTTTTAGCTCCAAATTCTCTCCTTTCCTCCCTCCCCAGGCAACCTCATTGAGAAGGAAGCAATTTGATGTGCATTATACAAGTGTAGTCATGTAAAACACTTCTATAATAGTCATGTTGTGAAAGACTATGTTTTCTTCCATCCTATCTTGTCCCCCATTTATTCTATTCTCTCCTTTGACCCTGTCCCTCCTCAAAAGTGTTTGCTTCTCATTATCCCCTACACCAATTTGCCTTCTGTTCTTTTACCCCTTACTTTTCTCCTCCCAATTTCCCATATGTTAAGATAGATTTCCATACTCAATTGAGTGTGTATTGTATTCCCTCCTTAAGCCAAATCAAAAGAGAGTAAGACTCACTCATTCCCTCTCATCTCCCCCTTTTGCCCCCCACCACTGTAAAAACTTTTTCTTGCCTCTTTTATGTGAGATAATTTACCTCATTCTACCTCTTCCTTTCTCCTTCTCCAAGTATATACTTCTCCCATCCCTTAATTTTATTTTTTGGATATCAGCTCTTTATATTCAACTTGCCATGTGCCCTCTGTCTATATATATTCCCTCCAACTACCTAAAAATGAGAAAGGTCTCATGAATTACAAATATCATCTTTCCCTGTGGGAATGTAAACAGGTCAACTTTAATATGTCCCTTATGATGTTGATGGAATTATAATAAAGCTTCCTTCAGCCTCAATATTTTAACTTCCCTATAGTCCCATTGAGCAGCAGGCCCATTTTCCCTGCCTAGTTATTCACCACCCCAACTCAATATCCTAACTTCTTCATATGTGTCTCACTGTTCACTAGAAAAATAGTTTCTCAAAGAATATCAAGTATGACCATGTGATGTTATCCCAGACATTGTCTCTAGCTAGCCACCGTCGCCAGACCTATTCCTCATATTTCACACAGAAACAGTAAGTGTGTCTAAGAACTTAACCACAACCACATCCATCTAGTTTCAGACAGGACCATCAAAATGCCCAAGCAGGATGTGGACCATGAAACAATAGAAGGAACTTCCATTAAGTAGGCACCTGTACAGTAATAGTAAAGAACTGACCTAGAGTGAACTTATAATGTAGAAAGTTTTGTTATACTATCATTATCATACATACATACCACCCCAAATGTTTTTTTTTATGTATGCATTGTGGGTAACTGCATGCACAGTTCCACTGTGACTGGGACACCTATTCTTTACCTAATCCCTTAACAAACCCCTCCTGCCTTTTTAATATTCATAATTTCTGTTATGTAATTACAACTTTACCCTATAAAAGTCCATCTTGCTTCCTCTTAAGTTGCTGGTTTCTCTTGAAATTTAGCCCACTTCAAGAGAGGTATCAGTCTCAATAAATGCCTATACTTGCATTAGAGATGGTCTGACTCTAAATTCTTTGAGACAGTTCCACCACAACACATCATGAAACTCCCACAGTTTTTGCTGTCCCTGTGTGGGCAGGGACTCTGACTCTGTCCCCATGTGGATCAGAGTCTTTGAATTCTTTATGACAGTTCCACCACAAAATATCATGAAAGTTCAACAATTTCCCTTTCCTATTTACCTTTTCATGCATCTTTCAAGTCTTGTATTTGAAAGTCATTGTTTTAAAAGTTGACTTTGGCTTCTCAAGAACATATTAAATTCCTCATATGTCACTGAATGTCGATTTTCCCCATCATTGATTATACTCAGTTTTTCTAGATAGGAGATTTTTTGTTTTAATCCTAGCTCCTTTGACCACTGGAATATTATATTACAACACCTCCAATACCTTAATGCAGAAGTTGCTAAAATTTGTGTTAAACTGATTGTGTTGCCACAATACCTGAACTATTTGTTTCTGGCTACCTACAATATTTTCTCCTTGATTTGGGAGTTCTGCAGTTTGGCTATACTATTCCTGGGAGTTTTCCTTTTGGGATCTCTTTCAAGAGGGAATTTGTAGATTTTTTCAATTTCTATTTTATCCTCTGGTACTACAACATTGGGGAATTTTTCCTTAACAATTTCTTGAAAGATGATATCTAGGCTTGTTTTTTCATCATGGTTTCCATGTAGTCGATTAATTTTTAATTCTCTCTCCTGGATCTATGTTTCAGGTCAGTTGCTTTTCCTATGAGATATTTGATGTTGTCTTTTATTTTTTTCTTGTTTTACAATTTCTTGATTTCTCTTAGGGTCATTAGATTCAATTTGCTCCATTCCAATTTTTAAGGGATGATTTTCTTCAATGAGCTTTTGGGTCTCCTTTTCCATTTGGCCAATTCTGCTTTTTAAGGCAATATTCTCCTCATTGGCTTTTTGTTGTTTTCTTGCATCACTTCCCAATTTTCCCTTTACTTCTCTTCCTGATTTTCAAAATCTTTTTTGATCTTTCCTATTCATATTTTTTTTCTTGGAAGCTTTGGATATAGGAACTTTGAATTAGTTGTCTTCTTCTGATTTTATGTTTTGATTTTCCTTGTCACCACAGTAAGATTACATAGTCTGAGTATTTTTCTGTTGTTTACTCATTTCCCCAGCATATTACTTGACATTTTAAATCTTTGTTAAGGAAGGAGAAGGGCTCAGCTTGCAGTATGGAGTGTGTGCTGTCCCATGTTTCAGTCATTTTGTACAGCTGTTTAAAGAGATACTTCTAGGGTCCTGTAAGTTTTCAGTTCTTCCAAAGTTTTACAATCTAAGGAGAGTTGTTTATTCCTTTCCTGGCTTATGCTCTGTTAAGTGAGTGACTACAAGCACTCTTTTCTGCCCAGGAACTGTGAGGAGTGTTCCCTTCCCACTGCTGCCACAAATTCTGCTATACATAGTGCTCCCCCTTGTTTCAAGACTGCCACCTAAGACTGAAACCCAGATCCAAATATGGACAAAGTAAGAGAATCCTGCCTCAGTGCCAGGAAGGAGATCCTTGTAATTTACTTGCATTTAGTTATTCAATCCTCTTTCTCTCTGTAGGGTGAGAACTCCAAAATCAGACAATGCCCCTGCCACTTCTGCTGCCACCACCTCCTCAGGGCTGTGTTGGAGATGAAACTGGTCCATGCTCCTCCCTCATTCAGGTCTGATAGACCTTCCCCCCCCACCCCCCCAACCCTCTAAGTTGTCTTTGGCAGTTGTGAATTGAAAAGTCTGGAAACCACCACAGCTGTCATTGATTATTTCCCCTGATGCCTGCACTGGGATTTCTGGGTTCCAGTCTGTGCCAGCAAAGCTCATGTTAGACTCTATTACTCTTCCAGTCTGATGCAACAGACCTTTCCTATCGACCATCCAGGTTGTCTTGAACTGGAAATTAATTTCACTTTTTGTGGGTTCTGCTACTCTAGAATTTTTGAGAGTCATTTTTACAGGTATTTGGAGGAGTTTGAGTAAGAGCTCAAGTGAGTCCCCTGTTTTAACTCTGCTATCTTGGCGCCACTCCATTTTTTTTTACTATGTTTTAAAGTTGTGCTTCATGATTTTTTAAAAATATGAGTATTGCTGTTCATCATTACGTAGCTCATTCTTTTGCATATTTTGTTACTTCTTTTTTTTTTTTTTAAAGCAATTGGGGTTAAGTAACTTGCTCAAGGTTACACGGCTAGTCATTATTTGTGCGTGGGTGCTCATTTTCTGAGGCCGGATCTGATCTCGGGTCATCCAAACTCTGAGGCCGGCGCTCTTACTCACTGCGCCACCTAGCCGCCCCTTTAGGGCAATTGGGGTTAAGTAACTTGCCCAAGGTTACACGGCTAGGTTTTTGTTTGTGCTGATTAGGTGTCGGAGGCCGGCTCCGAACTCAGGTCCTTCTGATTCCAGGGCCGGCGCTCTATTCACTGCGCCACCTAGCCGCCCCTATTTTGTTCCTTCTGACTGAAGTAAACTCAGTATCGTATTCCATACGTGAATCAATACGACAAAGTAAGTTTCAGTTAAATATTGATAACTTGAATATATCTGACTTCTTTTTTCTTAAGGTTATCTAGATTACTTTTTTTTAAAAACTCGGTGTATATAGACATCAAATGTTTCAGGTAACTAAGGCTATTTCTCTTCTTAGATGCTATTACTGAAAGCCTCATCTCTTTTCTCTCTCTCTTTACACACATACATATACATATATATGTATGTGTACATATATACATACATACACATATATGCATACAAACACACATGTGTGTGCTCAAATTGTTTGTCCTCCTTAGGCTTTGTATTCTTGTATAAATATAATACATAAAAATAGTATTTGTATAGATAGCAGAATTTTGTGTGCATATTCCCTTATTCCATAGTCATCTGTCTAGAATAGTTTTTTCCTTCCTTTTCTCTAATTTTAGTTTAAAATCCTTCTCGTCCAATTCATGTATTTGTCTGGGATCATAGAGACATTATCTGTCAATGGTAAACTTGTACTCAGATTTCCTTCATTCCAATGTTGGTTTTCCATCCACTTTAATGGCACCTGTTATCTTATTTCTGTTTTTAAAAAAGTCTAATATTTCCTTACTATTTAAGTAAACTGGGCCTAGAACATTAAACTCACCCTCTGACCCTATTTCCTTTATTAGATATTCACTTTTGATATCTCCCTTTATCTTCTGAAATCTCCACCTTCATTGGCAGTAATGATGACAAAAAAACTATTTCCTTGGGATCTTCTTTTCCTTGCCCAGGATGCCATAAGACCTAGAAATTGCCTGTAGTTTTCTTCTTCTGGAAAGTATCCATTTCCACAAACATAAACATCAATAGGTGGTAGTTACTAATAGGCCCGACAATCTTAGAAAGCTTTCCATCATCTCTAATAACCTAGAATGACTCAATTTTATAATAATAGGATAAAATACAGTTCAATGGGAAATTACTAAACACAATATCTCTTGTCTTTTTCCAGCAATCTGTTTTATTTCTTCTAAAGCTCCTGCAAGTAATCAATTTAATTTCACTTAGTACAGGAAAATGTTTCTTCCAATAGGGTACCAATTTATCCGCTGGATAGGATGAACCTCAAAACTTATATACTTGAAATAATGTCATCTGTAAAGTTAGATGACCTGGGTTCAAATCCCACCCGTAATACTTAGCACATCTGTGACTCTGAGAAATTTGTTTGTCCCCCTCACACTTAATTTTTTTGTCAGTAAATGCTAGGGGATTGTCCTAGGTGATCTCTTAGATCTCTTCCTTCAGATCTATGAGCTTGTGAATCCATTACACAGCTTTAATCAAACAGTGGACCTTATATTCTTACAATACTTTGTGTCAATTTCTACCCAATGCCAATATCTTGGAATCAAGTACAAATTTCTTCCTGCTCTTTGAAATCTTTTTTTCTTTGTTTTCTTGAAATATTTCTTACCTTTTTCAAAGGAATAGTTACCCCTGATGAAAATAGTTACTCCTGATGAGAGAGTGAGTTGTTCTTACAGACCTTTCACCTTCTTCTCTAGGGTGAGGATTAATATCCATTTTGTCCACATATTCATTGTGCATTGCCAAGTGTAGAAACGAGGCATAATTGCTTTTGGTCACTGTAACATTCCTCTTGTTCCCTATACTATTTAGTAACTGAGACATTCAGTTTCCTGTTGCTTTTGTTGTGAATTCTTGAGTTGAAATAACATGGCAACTTTCCTGTTTGTCTTACCTTTTCATGCTGGGGGATCTGTCATTCATTTCAACTGTCACAAATGAGCCATATCTCCCACACAGCATATTAGTACTTACCATCTTTAAAAAGAAGATAATTTTATACTTATTTCTCAGTCAAAAAAAACCACTCTGAATCAGAAGAGAAATGAGGCCATTTCCCAAACCCAACAACTTGATGTGTGTTGCATCTATAATATACCTTGCTTAAAGCTGTCTAGTGAAAAGGAGCCATTATCTCTGGAGAGAGCTTTTTCCATACTCAGCCTCTTTTAAATACTAGCAGGCCATGTGATTTAGAGCTAGAGTTGGTCATCTTTATTTATTTATTTATTTTTGGAGGGGGGAATGCGAGGCAATTAGGGTTAAGTGACTTGCCCAAGGTCACACAGCTAGTTAAGTGTCAAGTGCCTGAGGACAGATTTGAACTCAGGTATTCCTGAATTCAGGGTTAGTGCTCTACTCACTGTCCCACTTAGTTGCCCCTCATATTTATTTATTAATCTATCTTGTCATGGACTCCTTTGACAGCACAAGGACCCTGCACATGTTTTTAAATGCTTATGACAACACAAATAGGTTGATAAAGGAAACCAATTATATGAAAATACAATTATAAAATGCTTTTAAAGACAAGTATAGAAAATGCTAAAATGTTAAAAACTTATAAATTATAGTGGATAGACTGCTGGAATTAAAGTCAGGAAGATCTATCTTCTAATTGGACCTCAGAAACCTCAGTGCTGTGTGACTATAGAAGTTACACTATCTATGACTCTCTGTCCTGATCTACCTAACATGCATTGTATTCTCTATTTTCTATTTCACAACATTATTCAAAAATTCAAATGAGACAATATTCATAAAGCTCCCTAAAATATTAATACATTATAAAAATGTTAGCTAATTCTTCACCATGGAACAACCAGAAATCCATCTCTGTGCAATCTCCACATTATCAGAACAAACCATGTAGGGCAGGAAGATGTCTGTCTCAATATGAACTAGTGATTGATATACTACTCATTCACAAGATTATGCCATTTTTACCCTGTTTAGATGTGGGCCTTACAAATACAGAACAAAAGAAAAATTTATAGTTGGAAGATGCCTTATTGAACAACTAGTCCAACTCCTTCAATGCATAGAATATAAAAATGAGACTGACCAAAGTAAAATCATTTGATCAAGATCACACAACCAAGTGAATCAGAACTAGAACGCTAACATTATTCTCAGGTTCAGGGGATCTGAAAATTGAAATTCCCTCAGCAGTGATCTACAAGGCCCATATAATCCATGGCCAAATAAGAATTTCCTTACAAAAATAAAACCCATAAATGTTCATCCAGTCCTTTCTCGAATACCTCCATTATCTCCTAAGGAAACCCATTTCACATGGAAATGCATCTGTTTCTAAAGAAGAGAACATCTCTAACTTTTATCATGGTTAAATTTTCTTTCTCTGTAACTTAGCATTATAAGATCTTAGGTTGAGAGCTGCAGAGGCCATCTAGCCCACAAGCTCTTAATTGTATAGATGAGGAAACAGTAACTTACAGAAATCTATTTACTTGCTGAGAATTGGTCAGTTAGCAAGCTTTGGTGGCAGGATTTGAACTCTTATCTTCCAATTCCTGATCCAGTTCTCTTTCTACTAAGTCATACTTCTACCATTGATCCTTTTTTCTGCCCTCTAGAACTCAAGGGGGAAAAAGGCAAAATTCGAATTCCTTTTTTCATGTAAGCATCTTTCCAATGCTTGAAGCCATTAAGTCCCTAGTAAGTCTTTTCTCTAGAATAAAAGCACTGTTCAAGTGATACTCTGATGGCATGATCTCTAGATCTTTTATTAGCATAGTGGTTAGGTGTTTGTTTTGGAGTCAGTGAGACATAGGCTCCCCCTCCTGGATCACTACATTGTCCCAGTGAAGGGCCTTGTAGAGCTCACTGAAACTATGAGTTTGCCATGGCAGGTGACCCAAAATGGCCAGCTAATAGTGGAGAATTCTTACAAAAACTGATCTATTGGAGGAGATAGCAAACCACTCCAGTATCTTTGCCAGGAAAACCTCATGAAGAATGTTAAAATAATAAAATATATGACATGAGAAGATGAGTCCATCAGGTTGGAAGGGGTCCAATATGCTACTGGGGAAGAGCAAATGATAACCACAAAGAACTGAGGACAGATTTGAACTGGAGAAGTTCTATACATTCAGTTAAAACAAGAACTGGATCTGACTGTGGTTCAGATCATGAGCTTCTTACTGCAAAATTCAGACTGAAGAAGAAAAAAATAGGGAAAACCATCATACTCTATAGGTATGACCTAAATAACATCCCTTATAAATATGAAGTAGAAAAGAGAAATGGATTTAAAGTATTAAATTGGGTAGATATAATGATTAAAGAAATACAAGAAAAGGTTCAAAATACTGTACTTGAAGCAACACAAAACATTCCAAAGTAAAAGAAGAGCAAGAAAACAAAATAGCTATCTGATGAGGCTTTACAAGTAGCTGAGGAAATAAAAAAGCAAAAGCTAAAGGAAAAAGGGGGAAAATATCCAAAAGAATCCAGAATTCCAGAGAATAGGAATAGACAAGAACAATTTCTTAAAGGAGCAATGCAAAGAAATAGTAGAAAACAATAGAATTAGAGAAATGAGATAATTTCAAGAAAAATTAGAGATATCAAGGGAATGTTTCATGTAAAATGAGCATGACAAAAGACAAAAATAATAGGGACATAATAGAAGTAGAAAAGATTACATAGAGATGACAAGAATGTACAGAAGAACCATACAAGAAATAGCTTAATATCACCAATAAAGACAATGGTGTGGTTACTGATCTAAAACCATACATCCTGGGGAATGAAGTCAAGTGAGCTTTAGGAAGCATTGCTAACAATAAGGCTAGTGGAGGTCTTGGAATTCCAGCTAACCTATTTAAAATCCTAAAAAAATAACATTGTTAAAATGTTGCATTCAATATGCCGGCAAATTTGGAAAAAATCAACAAGTGTCTATATAGCTCCCCCAATTACTGTGAGAGTTTGACTAGAAGGAAAGTTGATAGCTGCAAAATCACCATTTTTAATTTGTGGAGCTGCAGAAGACTTTTGAGAGTTCCTTGGATAGCAAAGATATAAAATCAGTCAAGACTTAAAAAAAAAAACTAAAAAACAACCTTTCATATTATTCCCTGGAAGGTCTAATTCTAGAACTGAAATTTAAGCACTTTGTACACACAATAAGAAGACAGGGCTCAATGGACAACTCTCTGATGTTGGCAATGATTGAAAGCAAAGGAAAAAGGAGATCGCAGAGAATGAGATCCATTCATAGGTAGCGTCATTGAAGCAACAATCTGGAGCTTGACCAGACTTGGGGAGGTTAGTAGGGTCTGGCAAGCTATGGTCCATGGGGTCATGAAGAGTAAGAGAAGATTGAAGGACTGAACAACAACAGATTTGGATTCAATTTTTGCCTTAGACACTTTTTAGCTCTGTGACCTTGAGCAAATCACTAAATAGCTCAGCTTCAATTTCATCACCTCTAACACGAAGGGAACTTGATGGTCTTCAAATGGTGCCTGGCAACTCTAAATGCATTGTCCTCTGACCTGGTGGCATTCTTTGAGATGTTCTTCAGCTTATCAATGCTGCTTTCAATTACACCCACTCTAAACTTAGATGTGTCATGCAGGACTGAATACACTAACTATGATCTGATCAGGAGAGAAGACATCAAGTGGAACTCACCACTCTGCTTAGACCAGGACATTACATTTTTTTTTTTAAATCCATATAACTTACATTTACATTAGTATCATTCTCTTCTTTGAGTCTTTTTAAGCTACATTATGCTGTTTCCCTAACTTTTGTCTTCAAGCCTTGGTGGTGCTGAGGAGGATTGGGAACAACTATAGTCACAGCATCCAACAGTCATTAATATGAAGGTAACCTCAAAAGGACGAATGTGATATAGTATCTATCAGGGGAAATCAAGTCATTTCCCTAACCTCCCCATTCCCTACAAAGTAATAACTCGATGTCACAATTTTCAGGTTTTGGTAACAACAACATCTGCCATAGAGAAAGGCTTGAATTGCCATGACAACTGATGGGTCTACAGCATGCAGAAACTTTATCCTCTGATCCCACCTGATACTCATTAATGCCAGTCCAGCAGTGCAGGTTTTGGAGAAAGAGAACAAGGGGGAAAAGACAAGAGAAATGGAAGAACTTTTCCCTTTAATATATGTGGTTTCTAGAGCTCCTGACACTTGGTTTTATTAAACTTACAACAACAACACAATTGCACTACCTCCAAAGCTTTCTTACGTCAGTACTAGTGTCTCATCTTCTCTCCCCATACCAACTGAACTGACTCCTCTCATTTCCCTTGGTGCATCCTCCAGCAATAATGAACTGATCATTATGCTTTAGAAAATTCCATCTTTTGTTTTCCCCATCCCCCATATGCTATTGCTGATCAGAAAGAGATAAATGTAAATGCCTTGTAAAATGTTTGTTCTTAGTTTGTATGTGGGAACTCATTGCTTCTATGGCAACCAGGATGCATTTTCCCTTTTCCCTTCTGTGTAGTTTGGAGGCTTTTCGGATACAGATATTGGAGTCTCATATTAGGTTTTGAAGTGCCCCTGACTCATCATAAAATAAAACAAAAATACTTGGAAAGTTATGAAAGTCAATTTGCTTCCTGGGATGGCAGGTAGTTGTTGAACTACCATCATCTTTAAGGAAAGGTATATAATGAGCAGTTGTCTTGGGTAGAGTAGTAGAAGTAGGTTGACAGGTTCAATCTGGTACATACTGGTTTCAGATTTTGTTTGATATCTGAGAGTTAGTTAAGGTTGGCTAGCTGTGCCTTAAATTGTAAATGATTATATGTTTAAAGGGTAACAAATGTAGAGCCTGAAGGGGCTTTGGGGTGATTATTTAGCCAACTCCTTATTTTTAGAAAAGGAAATGGAGGCCAACAAATTAAATTATTAGCCCAAGGTGACATCATAGAAAATGCCAGTGTCAGATTTGTACCCATGTTCTTTGATGTCAAATCCAATAAGCTTTCCATAATTCCATGATGCTTCAAAATTATTGTCAAGAAAGGTGTTTCACTAATAAAAGAAAGCGTCCTGGGTTTGATGACTGGAAGACATGGGATTGAATCATGAAATTATTTATTTAGTAGCTGGATAAATAGGGGCAAGTTAGTTGACTCCTTTCTAGACTTTATTTTCTTGATGTATTAATGGAGCAGGTTAGACAAGATGACTGATTTCTAAGATGCCAATATCAGGGAATACAGATTATACCTATAGGTCAATGTATCTTGGAGAAATTGTCGCCAAAATTTGGATGGAAGCAAACTGGCAACTGAAGTTTCAGAAAGAATTGCCAATCAGAGGAGCAAACAATCTACCTTTAGATTTAATGCCAAAATGTTTCTCATTCAGTGAAAAATAAAGAAAAGGAAGTTCATTTTCCCTCAAAAATTTACATGGTTTTCACGCCCACTCATATTTCAGAAAGTAGCATTTTTTAAAGGGCATCTTTCACTAAGGATTCTAAAATGAAACTCATTACACTTTTCCACAAACCCATCTCTCCTCCACACTTGCATATCTTTTTGAGGTCACTGCCATTCTTCCATTCACTCATGTCCACAACAAGCATGGCACTATCTGCAACTCCTCATTCTGCTTTACTCCGCCCACGTAGCTAATCAATTGCCAAGTCAGGAAGACCTGAATTCAAATATGACCTCAGACACTTATTAGCTGTGTAACTCTGAAGGAGTCACTTGTCAGCTTTCTGCCTCAATCCCCTCAAATATAAATGGTTATTTATAAAGCACCTAGTATGTGTTAGGTGCCATATTAAGCAGTTTCACTGATATTGTCTCATTTGATCCTTACAACAGCCATTAAAGGTAGTTGCTATTATTATCCTCACTTTAAAATTCAGGAAATTGAGGTAAACAGAGTTCAAGTGACTTTCTGAGGGTCGCAAGCCAGTAAGTGTCTGAGGCTGGATTGAAACTCAGGTCTTCCAGACTACAAACCCACAACCGTATTTATTCAGCCACCAGCTGTCTCAATCTGAAAAACAATCATTTTGTGTTTGCTTTGGATATACTTTATATTTACTCAAATGTGTAAATCTTGTTTGTCCTATTAAAATGTAAGGTCCTTATGGGGAGGATCTATTTTATTTCTGTCTTTGTAGTTCCAGTCCAGCTGAATACCTAGCACATAGAAGGATCTTATTAAGTGGTTTGTAAATTGGTTGATTCTAATTCATTATATCTACAGCTAAACAATTCAGGCTTTTCTTATCCAAAAGCAAGAAGGCACAGGTCTGTCCATTATACATTATTGCTTAAACATGGCAATAATTCATCAGCTGACTGTACGAGTCTCTGTGTGGTTCTCCTTTCTCTTAATGATGTGGAGGTTGAATTTCCTTTGTGCGTAGATTAAAAGAAGATCCCCTAACTCCTAATGTATTTGACTCAATGTGAGACTGAAAGGGTTCTTTTTGTCTTTGTCATAATCAGGGCTGTTTCTAAATCTCTCCATGGCCGCTGACCACACAGTGTTTTTTATGATACCCACAGTGGGCCCAGAGCCAGTTTGTCCCCTCCACAGATATATTTCCACCCATGGGTCTTGCTCACAGGATTAAAACTATCCTTTGGAAGCCAAGTGAGCAGAGCTGACTCAAAGGCATACAGGCTGCAGTAAATGCTGAGTAAGATAGTGATATTTTCCCATCATCATTTTCAATTACTGTGCCTTCCTTCCACTCCTACACCCCATCTCCACAATGCCATGGGTTCTTTTCCTTTGAGTTATAAAGGTTAGTTATAAGGGCAGCACGTCCTTTGTCTTCACTGATAATCTCTGTTGGGTTTCTGACAACTCAGCCTGTTCAGGGTTTTAGTGAGCCAGGAATAGAACTCAACAGTTCTTTATATTTCCTATCCTATACTTTATATATTGAACTCCATAAACTCCCCCTTTCAACATCATTTGGCCTCGACCTCTACTGAAGTGATAACATAAAGCAATCACCATTCTTCATGTTCAATGCTCAGCCCACATACTCATCCCCCACATTGTGCCAATATCTGTTTATCTTTATCTGTGCTCGTTTCCCTTCTGTGTGCAAGAGCCTTGCTACATGAATATAAACTTCTGGAGGACAGGAAGGCAAGATTCAGTTTCATAAAAGGAAAAGAAGCATTAAAATTCCTTACTGATAAAATGGGGAATGAAGACTAGGTGATCTCTGTAGTCAATTTCAGCTTTAACAGTATAGATTGCAATGGGGCTGGAGCTGTCCACGCCTGGGGTGGATTCTCTTAGGTGGCAGTGATTTCCTGTTACTGGAGGCATTCATGCAGGAACTCTCCCTGCCTCGACTGAAATGTCAGGGACAGGGTCCTTGTTTCAGGTAGATTCACTACCTTGTGACCAAGGTCCATTCCCATACTGACATTCTAGGTCAGGCTATTCTCTGCAAAGAAATTTCACAGGTGACTTCAATGAAATTCATGGAGGATAAATATGTGCTAGTTTTTCGGTGAAATTAAAATTTGCCAGAATTTGATCCCTTTGTTGACAAAGGTTTACTTTTCACAATGTGAGGATTTCATTTCTTCTTCCACTAACTGCCATTTTGACTTAGTGCAAGGCCCCTGACATTCAAATACCTTTCTTTTTCTAATTTAATTTTGTAGATCTTTAAAACTGTGCAAAGGGGAATCATTCTAGATAATCTTAGGAGTCTATTCTAGCTCTGACAACTTATTCAGTATGATCCTACTGTCTTTACTAAAAGCACAATATCCTGTATCCTCATTGTATTTCGGATTTAAATAATGACAACAGTGATTCCCAGATGCCTCTTTGAAATACTTTCTTTGTAAAGGAATCTCTCTCACTGCTAACCATATGACTATGTTGATGATGTCAGTACAAATGAAATTTACATGTTTGTAGCACATTTTATTTATTTTTGAACCTTATGTATGGTTTCATTAGTGTAGATAGTGTCCACTGAAGGACATATTCTACCTATATAGATCAGCAATAAGTCCACAATTTATATTTTGACACAGGGCTTTGTCAGGGAGAAAAGAAGGTCACTGGTTTGTTCTGGGACATGAAGTCAGTTTATGTCAGAGGCAGAACTTGAATCCAGGTCTTCTGGACTCCAAGGGCTGTTCCTTGTCCTTACATTGTACCACAATGTAAGAGTATGTCACACATGAAACAATTTAAAATATGAAAAATGCCTTACATATCAGGGACTTCCCACAGATGAAACTCCTGGTATAAAACTCCTTGTATTTCCTTGATGCAATTCAATTCAACAACATTAAGGAAGTATTTACATCATGCCAGGAACTGGCGATGTAAAGACAAACATGCATTAGTCCCTGAACTCAAGGAGGTTAGAAACTGTGGAAGGGGTGACTATGCATCTACAGAAAAGTCAGGAGGAAGTATATGTGTGAAGAGGCACAAAGGCAAGTGGTGGAACAGCAAGTATGGCAAAACCATTCTAGAACAGCGAGCATGTATGAAAAGAACCATAACTTAACACAAAAAAACTTGGGTCAGACCCATATTGTTTGGAGATTTAAATGCCAAACTGATGATTCTGTACTTTTCCTAGGGGAAATAGGAAATCTAAGGCTCTTCCTTTTCCACCCTTTCCTCTTCCCTTCTTTTCTTCCATTTCTCCTCTCCTGTCCTCTCCCTCCCCTCCTCCTCTTCCTCTCTTCTATTTCACTCATCCCTTTTCTCTTGCTCTCTCCCATTCCCCTTTACTCCCCTCATCCTCAAACCATTCATTCCTTTCCTATTATGCCACAAGGAAGTTAAGACCATACAATCTTGACTTTAAACTTTTAATCTTGACTATTATTATACCCTCTCCCTCATCACACATATTTCCAAGACCTTCAGTCCATCATTTATGATTTTTTTTATTTTGACAACTAATATTTCTATGTGAAAAGATCAAAAAGCAATAGCAAGATCATATAAGTCACAAGAGAAATTTACACAAAAAGTAACAACTGTGTATTTCAGCTTCATTTAGCCATGAATCCCATGTCAAGAGTTTGGCACAGAGAACCCAGGAAATAAGGATAATGACATGTAAAACATCAGATGCATGTAACAATTTGAGGACGGTAAGTCAGAAAAACTGCCTCTAACCCAAATAATGGAAACCATAGTGCCTGAGAGAGAAAGCAGCAGTGACCCTACACATTTGTAGAATTCATTACTCCACTTCCATTGGAGATCACAGGATCCTGATTCAGTGTGACATTTTTGCATGTGGCTACTTTCAATCCTTAACCATTTTTGAAGCAGTGTTTTGAAAAGTTCAGTGCATAGTGAAATATTATTCTACTGGTATGGAAACCTGGCAATCTGACACCAGTATGAGCATGACACGATTAGACCATGGCAGAGTTGGGAAATCGCACTGATTTCCAGGTGAGTCCATTCTTCCATGAAATTCATGAACCACAGCCCAGAACAGAGTCTTATTCTAAAAAAAAAAAACATGTCCCTTGCTAGATCTAGTTAGGTGATAAAAGACAATGGTTAAGATGGACTTCGCTTTTCTCTTTCTCTGTTTCTAATCCCAATACATAGATGTTTGCTGTGATTTTATCCATATTTGAAAATCAAGGCATTGCATAGAATGGTTTCCCTTCACCTTGCTCAAGATTATTCCAAGACAATTTTTCCAATAATTTAAATGTCAATAAACATTTATTAAGCACCTACTATGTGTCAGGCATTGTGTTAAATGCTAGGGACACAAAAAGAGGTAAAAGAAGTACCTTTCTCTCAAGAAGCTCACAATTTAATGGTGGAGACATCAAGTAAACAAATGTAGGAAACACTTAAGAAAAGAAAGTCATTAGGATTAAGATAAATTGGGGAAAAACAAATTTTGCAGAATATGAATTTTTAGTTGCCATTTAAAAGAAATCAAGGAATCTAGCAAATAGAGATGAGGAGTGAGAGCTTTAGAGAAATGGGCATAGCTAGAGAAAATGGATAGAGATAAGAGATGGATTGTTTTGTTCTTAGACAAGGAGCCCAATGTCACTAAATTAGAGAATGTGGTAGGGAATAAGGTGCAAAACCAATATGAAGGTGGGAAGGGGGCTAGGTTATACAGGGCTTTGAATGCAAAAATACATATTTTGTTTTTGAGCCTGAAGTTGACAAAACACCGACAATGCATAACTAATGGGGTTTGTCTGTGTGTGTGTGTGTGTGTGTGTGTGTGTGTGTGTGTGTGTGTGTGAGAGAGAGAGAGACAGAGAGAGAGAGAGAGACAGAGAGAGACAGAGACAGAGAGAGACAGAGAGACAGAGAGAGAGACAGAGAGACAGAGAGACAGAGAGACAGAGAGATAGACACAGAGACACAGAGACACAGAGAGACAGAGACAGAGAGAGACAAAGAGGGACAGAGACAGAGAGAGACAGAGAGAGATGGTCAGACATGCAGAGGATATCAGTTACAATGGATTCTAAGGTTCCATTATTGCAACCCTGTTATACTGAGGAGAGATTTGTCTCCTTTTGAGATCTCTGGGATTTGTCAGTCCTACTATAGCCACACATTCAAAAAGAGATGATGAAGGACCTTAAGAAACTAGGGGGTTTCTTAAGCATTGCACACATCAACTGTTAAATCAATAGAAAAAGGGCCCAGTGGGTTAAAAACCTCCTCTCTGCCTGTGATTTTGATGCCAATAAAACCTATTTAGATCTGTGGAAAATGCTGGAGATGCCACATGAGTTCATGGAAAAATGAACAACCCAAGAATTCCATTCCATTCTGATGACACTTCCCTAAACCCCTGGCCACAATTACAGAATGTACATATCTGATTAGCTTTGTCATTTTTCCCACTCTGCTGGTTATTATTCCTCTTTAATATTCTGTGTATGAATTCAGAACAAGTTGGTCAAAGATGTTCACTGAAATTAGCATTATAAAGGACCTCCTACAATGTACCAAACTGGCAGTATATTAACATTAGATTCATAAGATTATAGATTAAGGGATGGAAGGCAACAGAAACGTTCTTGCATCAGATGCCCTCACTATTGCAAATAAAGAAACTGAAGTGGGAAAAGGTAAAGTGATGTGCCCAAGGTCATTGCGTAAGTGGACAAATTAGGTTTTGAACCTGTATTCAGACTGTGATTCTAGCACTCTTTTCACCAACAAACTTTTATTAATTACCAACTTTATGCAAAACGGTTCATAAGTTGTGGAGGTAAGCAAATTCAAAAATGAAAACTATCCTTGGCTTTCCAAGAGTGTATGTTTGACTGGGGAGACACAGCCTACATAGGAGGAAACCATTAATAGTAATTAAAGGAGGGAGACAATACTGATGACTGAAGGAACAGAACAATCTACATGAAGAACTAGCATTTCGGCTAAGCCAGACTTAGAGGCAGAGTGAACAAAGAAGAAAACAATTTTAATGAAAAGATGATGAACAGAGAAAAGCTGGAAAGAGGCAAAGGCTGGGGAGGTTAAAGAGGTGGAAGGGAGAGGGAGAGAGGGAGGGAGGGAGAGAGAGAGAAAGAGGGAGAGAGAGATCCTTGGAGTTAGCAGTGAGGAAATCAACAATAGCTTTTGAGAAAATAGTTTGAGTAGACTGGTAGTGTCTGAGGCAGCTAAATAGCTCTGGGAATAAAGTACTGGGCCTGGAGTCAGAAAGTTCAAATTCAGCCTCAGACATTTACTAGTTGTGTGATCTTTGTCAAGTTACTTAATCTCTGTCTGCTTTAATCTCTGTGAGAAGGAAATGACCAACAAATTCTGGATCTTTACCAAGGAAACTCTATGCACTTTACCAGTGTGCTGTGGTCCTCAGTGTCACTAAGAGTCAAACACAACTCAACAAATGAACAAGAAGGGGTGGCTGGGTGGCACAGTGAGTAAGAGCACCGGCCCTGGAGTCAGGAGGACCTGGGATGGGTTTTGGGCTCATACTTAACACACACACACACACACAAAACCTGACCCTGTAACCTTGGGCAAATTACTTAACCTCAAGTGCTTAAAAAATGAACAAGAAGGGTTGAAAACTAGATTATGAAGGGTTGAGCAATTAAAAGTTAATGAACAAATAGATGTGAGGATAGATAACTTTTGTTGGAGTTTGGTAGTGAAGGACAGTAGAAAAACAGGGTAATTCTTTTCTTTTAATGATGAGGAAAAATAGAGAATAAATTTAAAGAATTAAATGTTGAAGTGAATTTAATGAAATATTACCATGTCATAAGAAGTGATGAATATGAATTCAAAGAGTCATGGGATGACATGAATCAATACAGAGTGAAATTAGCAGAACCAGAAAAATAATGTATGAAATGACTCTGATAAGTCAATAGTAATAGAATATATAAATAAAACTAAATTCAATGTTGTGTAATTTTAACAACTAATTTGGATTCAGGGAAGAGATTAAAAAATGAGCCTCCCCACCATCTTTGCATATAGGTGGGATCTCCTATTGAGAGACAGTGTATGTACCATCAAACAAGATTAGTCTATGAATTGATTTTGATTTGCATCCTATTTCTTTGTAAAGTTTTATGACATGAAATGGCTTACTGATTATTGCATGGAGAAAGCTGTGTCCAAGTTAACTACATTTATTGAGCAACTACTACTTGCCAAGCAATGTGCTAAGTGCTGTGGATATGAAGAAAGGCAAAAAAGAGACCCGGGGGGGGGCGGGGCGGAGGCAAGATGATGGAGTAGAAACAGCACCTCCAAGGTGCTCTGCCCCACACAACTTCCAAACAATGTAAAAGGGGAATCTGAACAACTTCTGGAGCCCCAGCACCCACAGAATGACACAGAGAAGGTAACCTCCAGCTGTGGACAGCCCAGCAGCCTTGCAGGGAGGGGCCAGCACAGTGCTCTGAGGGCAGGCAGCATAGCATGCTGGGAGCTGAGCCCAGGCCCGAGTGAGCCTCGGTTTTAGCCCTAGGGTGGCTGGGTCAGCAGCTGGCTGGAGGGACCCCAGAACACCAGCAGCTGTGGGGATTCCAGAATTATCAACACAGATATGCCTAGGAAAAAGTGAGAAGTTCGTGCCCTATGGACTTTGGGACCAGTATTTGGGGAACGAGTCGGCTTCCTCTCCTGGGGGTGAAAAGCTGCTGAAGAAATGAGGCACAGAAGCCATTTTGCAGCATCAGTGGCGGCTCTAGCTCCTGGTCTGTGAACTGTAGGGAGATCCAGCAATCAGTCTGGGTGTTAATCACTCTTGCTTTAAACTGCCTGGATCTGGATTGTGGTCTGGGGGGGGGGGGGTTTGGGGTGGGTCTCCAATTTGCCAGAGCCAGTGGAGGCTTTAGAGAGGCCACCCAACCTGGGGAAGTTGTGAAGACCCCACATTTGGGACAGAAGCTCTCCTGTCTGGTGGCAGTGTGATACTGTGGCAACAAGCCCCAAAATCAAATAATTAAGTGGCAACATGCCTAGGCAAAAGAAATGAAATAAACAGAAAAATTCAACATTGGACTCCTATTTTAGGGGCAAAGAGGATCAAAGCATGGAGGAAGACTGTGAGGTCAGAACTCCTGCACCAAAAGCCCCAAATGAAAATACAAGCTGGCTACAGGCCATAGAGGACCTTAGGAAGCAGATAAGAGAAGTGGCGGAAACATTGGGAAGAAAAATGATAAAGATGCAAAAAAGTATGAAATGACAGTCAACAGCTTGACTGGGGAAAATAACACCTTAAAAAACAGACTAACTCAAATGGCAAAAGAGGCTCAGAAAGGCAATGAGGAGAAGAATGAATTAAAAAGCCAAATTTGCCAGATGGAAAAAGAATCTCAAAAGCTCACTGAGGAGATTCATTCCTTCAGAGTTAGACTGGAGCAAATGGAAGCTAGTGACTTTATGAGAAATCAAGATGCTGTTAAACAGATCCAAACAAATGAAAGAATAGAAGGCAATGTGAAATATCTCATGGGAAAAACCACTGACCTGGAAAATAGATCCAGGAGGGATAATTTAAAAATTATTGGACTACCTGAAAGCCACAATCAGAGAAAGAACCTAGAAATCATCCTTCAAGAAACTCTCAAGGAAAATTGCCCTGATGTTTTAGACCCACAGGGGGAAATAGAGGTTGAAAGAATCCACCAATCACCTCCTGAAAAAGATCCCAAAAAGAAAACTCCTAGGAATACTATAGCCAGGTTCTAGAACTCCCAATTCAAGGAGAAAATACTACAAGCAGCCAGGAAGAAACAATTTCAATATTGTGGAAACACAATCAGGACCTGGCAGCTTCTACACTGAGGGACTGGAGGGCATGGAATATGATATTCCAGAGGGCAAAAGAGCTGGGATTGAAGCCAAGGGTCACCTACCCAGCAAAACTGAGTATCTTGTTTCAGGGGGAAATATGGTCATTCAGTGGAATAGAGGGCTTTCAAGCATTCTTGAGGAAAAAACCAGAGTTGAATAGAAAATCTGACATTCAGACACAAGAAGCAAGAGATGCTTGAGAAGGTAATCAAGGAAAAGAAATCAAAAGGAACTTATCAAAGTTGAACTATTTACATTCCTACATGGAAAAAACAATATCTGTGTCTGATGAAACCTTTCTCATTATGAAAATAATTGAAGAAGGCTATATGGGCATATGTTTACAGGCACACATGGACTGAGGGCACAGGTTGAAATTGAGCCACTAGAAGTTGTTGAATGAGGGTCAATTCTTCACTGTAGAAAGATCATTTTGATAGTTGATTAGAGTAGAGAGACAGACATAGGGTAGGTGGACCAAAAATATAGCTATTGCAATTATTCAAGTGTGTGTGGTTACAGAATTAGAAGACAAAATGGGCATATACAACAAATATTATAAAGATAGAAGGAAAATGATGAGATAAGAACAAGTGATATTGGGAATTGAGTGAACTGCACTTACTCCATCTTGTGACTCATTTTTGCATCTAGGTCAGTTTCCTTTCTATTCAATTATCGGTCTGTTCTGATTTTTTCTTTTTTCTTCAAAGTTCAGTCTTGTAAGAAAACTCTATTCAGTTGTGGGAATTGGGAGAAACCATTCCAGTATCTTTGCCAAGAAAACCCCAAAGAGTCATAGATGACTGAAACAACTCAACCACCACCACACCAAAAGAAGCAAGTGTGCCTACCCTAATTTCATAAATAATTCAGGATCAAGGAAACTAATAGGAGAAAGGCCCCGTGTTTTTCTGAACCTGAAGGAGGGCATGAGTAAGAATTTAAGATTTTGAAGTAATGAGTAGGAAGATAAAGACAAACATGAAAGATATCACTAAAGTACAGTGAAATAATATGCTCTGAGATGGGGATGAAATTGGAAGCTTATAGAAAGAAGAAAAAAATATTTTCTGTGTGAAAGCCAATCATAAAAATTAAGGGGATTAGAAAAGTTAGAAATTGCATGGAAGAGAGGAGAAAAGGAAACATACATATCCAGGTGTCAGGGTGTTATCTATCATGCTTATGCCAAAGATGGTCTAAGTACTGTTGGCTTAAATGCAAAGTGTCAATGAAAACATCAAAATCAGCAAGAGACCACAACCCCATTCTCACTACAAGCTTTGTGATTGGTGGTCAGATAACAAATTGTGATAGCTATATATCTTTTCTAATAAGAAATTAGCTGGAGGTCAGTCCACAATAAGTTAACCTAGGTCTAGAAAATGATTACTTATACTAGTGCTTTATCTTAAATTCTTCACTTATAAAATGAGGTCAGGCTAGATGACCTATCACACTCCTTCCAGCTTTAAATCTCTACTCCTATGGCAGTGCCTCATAAGCTCGTATATCACTTTCTCTTCTAATAGAAAACTTAGGATCTTCTCAGTTTTAGAGCTATAAGGAATTTTAGTGATTATTTTATTAAATCATCCATTTTCACAGAGAAAGGATTTCAGGTCCAAAAAAATGGATGTTCTGTCCCAGGGATACAGAAGGAGGGGACAAAAATAAATGGGATTCGTTTTTTTAAAATATATAATTAATTTAATTATTTTAGTTTTCAGTGTTCAATTCCATAAGATTTTGAGTTTCGAATTTTCTCCTCCCTCTTCTTCCCTCCCCAAGTCAGTGTGGAATCTGATAAAGGTTCTATTGATACAGACATATTAAAGATATTTTCACATTAGTCATAATGTAAAGAAGACTTAGATAAAATGGGAAAAACCATGAGAAAGAAGAAACAAAACAAGACAACAACAAAAAAGGAGAGAAAATAGTATGTTTTGATCTGCATTCTGACTCCATAGTTCTTTCCATGGATGTGGTTGGAATTTTCCATCATATGTCCTTTGGAATTGTTTTAGGTCCTTGCATTACTGAGAAGTGCTAAGTCTATCAAAATCAGTCTTCATACACTGTGGTTGTTATTGTGTAGAATATTTTCCAGGCTCTGGTCTCTTCACTCACTATCAGTTTATATATTTTTTTTCCAGGTTTCTCTGAAGTCTGCCTGTTCATCATTTCTTATAGCACAATAATATTCCATAACATTCATATTCTACAACTTGTTTTAGCCATTCCCCAAGTTATGGGCATCACCTAGATTTCCAGTTCTTTGCCACAACAAAGAACTGCTATAAATATTTTTGTGCATGTAGGTCTTTTCCCCACTTTTATTATCTTTTTTTGGTCATACAGCCCTAGAAATGGTATTGATGGGTCAAAGAGTATGCACATTTTTATAACCCTTTGTGCATAGTTCCAAATTACTCTCCAGAGTGGTTAGAGCAGCTCACAGCTCGACCAACAATAATTAGTGTTCCAACTTTCCCATATCTTCTCCAACATTTATGATTTTCCTGTTTTGCCACATCAGTCAATCTTATAGGTTTGATGTGGTACCTCAGTCATTTTGAATTGCATTTCTCTAATCAATAGTGATTTAGAGCATTTATTATTTTTATTTAGAGCATTTTTCACATGATTATAGATAATTTTAATTTCTTCCTCTGAAAATTGCCTGTTCATATCCTTTGACCATTTATCAATTTGGGAATGGTTTGTATTCTTATAAATTAGACTCACTTTGCTATATATTTTAGAAATGAGGCCTTTATCAGAGACACTGGTTGTGAAAATTGTTTCCCAGCTTTTTGTTTCCCTTCTAATCTTGGTTGCATTGGTTTTATTAGTGCATAACATTTTCAATTTAATGTCAGGATTGCTACTCCTCTCTCCCCGCCTTTATTTTTACTTCGGTTGTAGTATAATATATGCTGTTCAAGATTTTTACCTTTACTCTGTAAATATCCCTCTGCTTCAAGTATGTTTCTTTTAAACAACATATTGTAGGATTATTTTTTTACTCCACTCCGCTATCCACTTCTGTTTTAAGGGACAGTTCATCCCATTCACATTCACAGCTATGATTACTACCTATGTCTTTTGCTCCAACCTATTAGCCCCCATTTATTCTCCCTCCTTTTACCCTTTCCATCCCATTCACTAGAGCTTTGCTTTCAACTACTGTCTCCCTCAGTCTGCCCTCCCTTCTATCAGTCCCTTCCCTTTCCTTCCCCTTTACCCTTACTAATTCTTCCCTCCCTTCTATACAATAACTCCATTTTCTTTCCCATTTTCCTTCCTACTTCCTGTAGGGTAAATTAGATTTCTATACCTGATTATGTTATCCCCTCTTTGAGTCAAATCTGATGACAGTAAGGTTCAGATAATACTCATCTCCCTCCCTTCTTTCCCTCTACTGTAATAGATTTTGGTGTCTTTTCATGTGATTTATTCTTGTCTGCCTCCTCCTTTACTCTTCTCCCAGTATAATCCCTTTTTACCACTTAATAAGAACTTTTATCATCATATCCAAGTCAATTTAGACTTATGCCCTCTATGTATACCCCTTTTTAAATGACTTTATAACAATACAGTTCTCAAGAGTTACAAGTACCACATTCTCTTGTAGGGATGTGAAGAGTTTGCCCTTATTAATAATGCATTGTTGTTTTTCTTTCCTGTTTATATCTTTATGCCTCTCTTGAGTCTTATATATGAAGATAAATTTTTCTATTGACTTCTGGTCTTTTCATCAGGAAGGCTTGGAAGTTCCCTGTTCTGTTGAATATCCATCTCTTCCCTTGGAAGAATGAACTCAGTTTTGCTGGTCAGTTGATACTTGGTTGTAATCCAAGCTCCTTTGTCTTACAGAATATAACATTCCACGCCCTCTTACCTTTTAATGTTAAAGCTGCAAGATCCTTCACAATCCTGTCTATGGATCCATAATATTTAAATTGTTTCTTTCTGGATGCTTGCACTATTTTCTCTTTGATTTGCTGATTTTGGAATTTGGCTATGATATTCCTTGGTATTTTCAACTTGGGCTGTCTTTCAGGAGATAATCAATAGATTCTTTTGATTACTATTTTATCTTCTGGTTCTAGGACCTCAGGATAGTTTTCCTTGAATAGCTATCCAGGCTCTTTTGTCTTTTTCATCATGGGTTTCAGGTAGACCAATGATTTTTAAATTGTCTCTCCTGGATCTATTTTCAAGGTAATTTATTTTACCAATGAGATATTTTATATTTTCTTCTATTTTTTCATTCTTTTTTTCTCTTTGACTGATTCTCGATTTCTCAGTCATTAGTTTCCATTTGCTGAATTCTAATTTTTAACAAATTTTTTCTTCTATTAAATTTTGTACCTCCTTTTTGATATGGTCCATTTTACTTTTTAAAGCATTCTCTTTAGTGAGTTTTTGTGCCTCCTTTGCCATTTGGCCAATTCTACTTTTTAAGGATTTGTTTTCTATAATCTTGGTCCTTCCTTTTCCAAGCTTTTCACTCTCTCTTGCAAACCTCTCATTTTTTCCTCAATTTTTTTTCCATCTCTCTTATTTGACTTTAAATATCCTTCTTGAGCTTTTACAGGAAGGCTTTTTGGTCTTCCTGTAAAAGCTCAAGAGACCAGTTCACATTCCCCTTTGAGGTTTCAGATATGGGTATAATGACATCTCTTCTAAATTTATTCCTTTATTGTCCCTGCTCCCATAATAAGAATCTATGGTCATTGTCTATTTCTGCTTTTTACTCATGGTGTTTGAATAATTCCAGGCAATTAGAGTTGAGCTCTAATGCTGGAGTGCATGCTCCACTGACCCAAGCTTTTTGTGCTAAGAGCCCTGGACTTGGTCACTCGTTTTCTGTGCTGGGGCCTCAGGTGCTAGCAGCTTTGGGTTACAAAGGTCTGGCAGCTTATCTGGTGCTGAACTGAGGTCAGAAATACTGGAGTTCTGGGGTCATTGGTGGGGAGTCTGGCTCTTGTGGGATGCCTGTTCACCAGGGCTTTGCATGCAAACATTTGGCTGCTGGAGAATGTCTGCCAGCCTAGAACTGTGCCTCCTGGAGTGGTGATTCCTGGAGTAGTGCTGAAGCACCAAAAGATTTGGATGCTGGAGAACACTGGGGTACATGGCGGTTTTCTGAGCTGGTGTCTACCAGTTCCCCTGCTTGTTATGAGGCCCTCAGGCGTGCTGGTTTTGATGCTTGCCTGTACCCCCAACATGAGGCTCAGAATATCCCCTTGGTTTGCTAAGGTGTGGCTTGCCACTGGCTTGCTTGGATGCCTCCCATCCTGTAATACTCTGCTTCTCCCAGAAAAAGAGGGGCTTTTCCTGCTAATCTCCCAAGTTTCCTGGGTACAAGACTGTTGCACCCTCTCTTTCTGCTGGCTCAGCTGTTCCAAGGTTTTTCCTGGGGCAATATTTTCTGGGCTTTCAGAGTTCAATAAGGGAGGGTGAGATTGACTTACTTCTCCCTCTGCCATCTTAGCTGTGATAAATGGGACTTAAACTCAGGTGTTGTTCAAAATTCATTCTCAAAGAGGACCAATGATATCAAGAAGGTGAAGGCTTGACTTGCAAGTGAAATGGATTTAAGTAAGGCAGAGTGGTGCAAAGTCATCAGCCTCACTCACTCCTCCGAGTCATCAGAATCCAGTAGCAAGACTTAAGTCAGGATGACTTGCAATGATGGCCCTGGGTGCACTGTGAAAACGTAGCCTTTATAAGCTAAGGAATTTCCCAGATCTTAATTTCTCTGAAACAATGCCTATTTAGTAATCAAAGCCTAGGTAAGAATGGAGCCAAAAGATGGCCTAGTTTGCCTTCACAAAAGAATTAATCTGGGAGGAGAAGACCCCCCCCAGAGTTTCTGTCCAGAACAGAAACAATTACTATTAAATTCAGGTACTCTGACTCTAAAAACAGTACATTTACCATTGTACTATCTCATGGCAGAAGGCATATTGTCTACCAGGGCCATATAGAAAAACTCTTCATTTCTCTGGTATGTCAGAGAAGTTGTTTCCCCAATCAATATCAAGGAAACTGAAATAGTATACAAGTATGAACATTATGGGTAGCTAGTTGACACAGTGAATAGAATGACAGGCCTGAAATCAGGAAGACATATCTTCCTGAGTTCAAATCTGGCCTCAGACACTTACCAGCTCTATGATCTGATGAAAGTTGCTTAACCCTGTAGAATGAGTTGGAGAAGGAAAAGGCAAACTACTCTAGTATCTTTGCCAAGAAAACCTCAGATGAGGTCACAAATTTGGACACAACTGAAATGAATGAACAAAGTAAATGTTATAGCAAGAAAGACTCATCATTTTAAAGGGATACCTTTTAAAAATTGGTGTTCATCAGTTTTTTTTTGGTGGGAGGAATCATGTTATATAGCATTTTTCTTCTCCTAGCCAGTTGAAAAATCCCTTATAACAAAGAATAAAAAAGGCAGAAATCCAGTTCAGACAAAGTGAACTAATGAACTAATCCACCAAGCCTGAGAGCATAGCAATGTTCTATAACCAGATTCTCCACTGTTCCCTTTACAGCTTCAGAACAACTGGCCATAATAGATTGTGATGTTCTAATCTGTGAGTTGGTCAGTGAAAACAAATAGGGCATACTCTATGTAGGTGATCCAGAAGCAAATCATATTTAATATTCCATTCAAACTTTGTCATTTCATTGCCCTCTGCCTTGACAACTATGCACTTAACTCCTTCATTTCTCTTCCCTCCTTTCATCCCTTTATAACAAAATCAATATTACCAATGCTTCTGGAAAAGCCTGAGCAATTAACTCCCTTATATTTCCAATCACCACCATTGGAACTTTCCAATTCATAACACCCTTCCCCGACTCCTACTCTGTTTTATGTGTGGTTTTCCCCCTATGATGGAATAAGCTTTTTGAGGGTAGGAATGCTTTTACGTTTGAATTATCCTATCACTATAACTAATCTCAGTGCTTGATGTAGTAACCATTTAATAAATACTACTCATTCATTCACTCATTTATTCTTTCATCTTCACAAAGCAGGGAAAAAAGTACACACAGAGACACATACACACATGCATGGGCATACAATACACATACATGCACACACGCACGTTCACACAAACATACACACATTCATTTACTAAATGAAAGACTTTGCCCCCACATTCATAATGGTAACATCCTTATGGATTCTGGTTTTCCAAAATAACTCCTAATAATTGCTTTAACTCTCCCTTAATTGGTGGTGCATTCATCCTTTTTATTATGTTCAATGGTAATTTGGTCTTTTTTCTTTTTTTAAATCAGATTAACCAATGATCTATTTTATTTTTTAATAAGACCAGATCCTAGTTTTATTGATTAGTTCAATATTTTTAACTTTAAATTTTATTAATCTCTCCTCTGATTTTTAGGACTTCCATTTTGTGTTTAATTTGAGATTTTAATTTGTTCTTTATCTAGTGTTTTTTTTTAAATTATGTCCCCAATTCATTGAACTGCTCTTTCTCTACTTTAATGTGTTGATTTGCCTGCATCTCATAAATTTTGTTATGTTTTCTTAATGTTGTCTTTCTCTCTAATGAAATTATTTAGTGTTTAGAATTTGTTCTTTGACCCACTCAATCTTTAGGATTATATTATTTTTTTTTCAAAGTAATTTTTAATTTACCTTTCCATGGTCCTTACTCTATGTAATTTTTATGGCATTGTGATTTCAAAAGGATGCATTTACTCTTTCTGTTTTTCCACATTTGTTTGTGAGAATTTCATACCCTAACACATGTTCAAATTTTGTACATGAGCCATGAACAGCTGAGAAGAAGATATACTCCTTTGTATTCCCATTTAGTTTTCTCTAGGGGCTAACATATCTAACTTTTTGCAAATTCTACTCATGTCCTTAACTTCTGTCTTGTTTTATGTTTCATCTGGTTCTGAAAGGTAAAAGATGGGGTGCTTCACTAATAGAGTTTACCTGCCTATTTCCTCCGGTAATTCTTTTAACTTTTCCTTTAAGAATTTGGATGATATGCTATTTGTAGCACATATAATACGTATTAATATTACTTAACTATCTATGGCTCATTTTTAGCAAAATATGGTTTCCTTGCTTATTTATTTTAATTAGATGAAATTTTGGTTTCATTTTATCTGAAATCATGATTCTTACTTTGTTTTTTATCTTAGTTGAAGCATTATAGATTCTGTTCTAGCCCCTTATTTTTATTCTGTGTGTATTTCTCTGTTTCAAGTATGTTTCTTGTAAACCATATGTTATTGGATGATGGTTTCTAATCCATTTTTGCTTTCAACTTTCTTTTTATGGGTGAGTTCATCCCATTCTCATTCTCAGTTATGATTACTGTATATTTCCTTCCATCTTTGTTTCCTATTTTCCCATTTATCCTCTTCTTCTCTTTACCTTTTTCTTAACCTGTCATTCCTATATAATTACACATTTCTCCCTCCACTGAAAATTTTATTCCTTGCTTCTCACATTTTTTTGAGATAATTTCACCTTTTAGATCCCTTCCTCTTTCTACTAGTGCATCCTTCTTTCTAACCCATTCATTTTTTTAAAATCATTCCATCATAGTCAACTCACACCCTGTGCCCTAAAAATGAACACATTCTTAGGAGTTACATGTATCATCATCTTATATAGGAATGTAAATAGGTTAGCCTTATCATTTCTCTTTTATGTTAACCTGCTTTTGCTTGTTTTGAGTCTTCTACTTAAAGATGAATTTTCTATTTAGTTTGTCTTTTCATCAGAAATGATTAAAAGTACTCTATTTTATTAAATATGCATTTTCCCTTGAAGTATTTTCCTCAGTTTTGCTGAGTATATTATCCTTAGTTGTAATCTTAGCTATTTGATTTCTGGACTACAATATTCAAAGCCCTCTAATCCCTTAATATGGAAGCCATTAAATCTTGTGTGATCCTGATTGTGACTTCATGGCATCTGAATGGTTTCTTTCTGGCTGCTTCAAGTATTTTCAGTTTGAACTAGGAGCTCTGGAATTTAGATATATATGGGAGTTTTCATTTTGGGATCTCTTTCAGAAGGTAATCAGTGGATACTGTAAATTTCTATTTTATAATCTTGATCTAAGATATTATAGCAGTTTTTCTTGATGTATATTTTTTAAATTATGACGTCTAGGCTCTTTATTTTCTCACGGTTTTTAGTAGTTCAATAAATCTTAAATTATCTCTCCTACAGCTCCGTTCTAGGTTGTTTTTCTTTTTTTATGAAATGTCTCACATTTTATTCCTTTTTTCATTTTTTAAAATTTTGTTTGTTTCTTGATGTCTCATGGAGCCATTAGTTTCCACTTGCCCAATTCTAATTTTTATTTTTTAGTGAATTTTTTTATCTCATTTTCCATTAATTTAATTCTGCTTTTTAAAGTTATTGTACGATTGAATTTTTATATCTACTTTACCATTGTGACAGTTTTGCTTTTTTTTTTAAACAAATACTTTATTAACTTCTGTTTTACATCATTCATTTCCGCCAGATTTTGAGTTACAATCATTTTCCCCCCATTATTCCCCTACCCAACCTCCCAGAATAGCAGTCCCACAAGATATCGCTTCCTCCAATCTGCTCTCTCCCATACCTTCTCCCATACCCCCATCGACTTTTCCATTAGAGGAAGATGAATCTTTGTGTCCCAATGCCTGCACATCTTATCTCCCAATTATAGGCAAAAGAGTATTAATAATAGTATTTATATATATTTGAAACATTTAATGTTACGACCTCGAATTTCAGATCCATTTCCTTCCTCCCTTGTCACCCATTCCTTCTTGGGATATAAGTAATTCAGTATATGTTGTACATGTCTAGCTATGCAAAACATTATCATAGTAGATATATTGTTCAAGGCTGCTTATAATTCCCTCCCACTCATCCCACCCCCCACCTGGTCCATTCCCTACATGATCCTGTCCCTCTTCTATAGTGGGTACTTCCAACCTCCCCTCACCCCAAGGATGCCCTCCCATCCATCATCCCTCCTCTCATCCCCCTTCCCCCTATCCTGCTGCAGGTTGAGATATCCCATTTAGTATGTATGTCATTTTCTCCCTGAACCAAATTCAATGTGAATGTGGTTTTGCCTTTTTAGCCTTCCTTATTCTCCCCCTCCTTTGCACCCACTTCCCTTACATGAGATAGTTTACCCTACCATGTCTCTCCCCATCTCCTCTTGCCACTTTCCTCTCTCACCTCATAATTTCATCCCTTGAGTATTCTCCCTTCCCAACAAATTCAACCTATGCCCTCTATCCATATATAACTGTAATCATATACACACACATTCACATATGTATTCATATGACCACACCCCTTCTTCCATTATTTTCATAGTGAGAAAGATATCATCAGTCACAGATATTGCTTTTCCATATAGGAATGTAAATAGTTCAACTTTGATAAGTTCCTTTTGATTTCTTTTCCCTGATTACCTTCTCAGGCATCTCTTACTTCTTGTGTCTGGATGTCAAATTTTCTATTCAACTCTGGTTTTTTCCTCAAGAATGCTTGAAAGTCCTCAATTCCACTGAATGACCATATTTTCCCCTGAAACAAAATACTCAGTTTTGCTGGGTAGGTGACCCTTGGGTTCATTCCCAGCTCTTTTGCCCTCTGGAATATCATATTCCATGCCCTTCGATCCCTCAGTGTAGAAGCTGCCAGGTCCTGGGCTATTCTGATTGTGTTTCCACAATATTGAAATTGTTTCTTCCTGGCTGCTTGTAGTATTTTCTCCTTGATCTGGGGATTCTGGAACCTGGCTATAATATTTCTGGGAGTTTTCTTTTTGGGATCTTTTTCAGGAGGTGATCGTGGATTCTTTCAACCTCTATTTTGCCCTCTGGATCTAAAACATCAGGGCAGTTTTCCTTGAGAATTTCTTGAAGGGTGATTTCTAGGTTCTTTCTTTGATCATGGCTTTCAGGTAGTCCAATAATTTTTAAATTGTCTCTCCTGGATCTATTTTCCAGGTCAGTGGTTTTTCCCATGAGATATTTCACATTGCCTTCTAATCTTTCATTTGTTTGGATCTGCTTAACAGCATCTTGATTTCTCATAAAGTCATTAGCTTCCATTTGCTCCAGTCTAACTCTGAAGGAATGAATCTCCTCAGTGAACTTTTGAGATTCTTTTTCCATCTGGCAAATTCGACTTTTTAAGGCATTCTTCTCCTCATTGCCCTTTTGGGCCTCCTTTGCCATTTGAGTTAGTCTATTTTTTAAGGTGTTGTTTTCCTCAGTCAGGCTGTTGACCCTCATTTCATACTTTTCCTGCATCCTTCTCATTTCTCTTTCCAATTTTTCCTCCACTTCTCTTATTTGATTTTTAAAGTCCTTCTTAAGGTCCTCTATGGCTTGCAACCCGCTCATGTTTTCCCCTGGGGCTTTTGGAGCAGGACTTCTGACTTCACAGTCCTTTTCCCGCTCTATGCCCCCAAAATAGGAGTCTAGGGTTGCATTTTTCTGTTTCCTTTGCCTTGGCATGTTGCCACTTAATTACTTGACTTTTGGGCTTGTTGCCACACTATGGCTTTAAGGCCAGATAGAGGAATTTTCATCCCGAACGTGTGGGGGGCAACTTCCGTTTCTGGCAAGCTGTAAACCCACCCACGACTTCCACCCTAGATCACAATCCAGATCCAGGGAGGTTAAAGCAAGAGCGATTACCCCCCAAGACTGATCGCTGGATCTCCCCACGATTTGTAGGCTGGGAGCCGGAAATGCCTCTGAAAACTACAAAATGGCGTGTCTCCTCAGCGGCTTCTAGCCCCCAGGGGAGGGAGCTGACGCATTCCCCAAATACAGGTCCCAAAGTCCATAGGACACTAACCTCTTACTTTGTCCTAGGCAAGTCTATGTTGATAATTCTGGCGTCTCCACAGTTCCTGGTGTTCTGGGGTTCCTCCAGCCGGCTGCTGGCCCTGCCGCCCTGGGGCTAAAACCTTGGCTCACGTGGACCTGGGCTCGGCTCGGCTCCTGTGCTCTGCGCATTGCTGGCTCCCAGACCACTGCGCTGGTCCTTCCTGCAGGGTGCTGGGCTGTCCTCAGCGGGAGGTTAGCTTCTCTGTGTCGTTCTGTGGGTGCTGGGGCTCCAGAAGATTTTCAGAGTCCTTTTTTACATAGTTTGTGGAGAATCTGGGGGCAGAGAGGCTTGGAAGAGCTGTTTCTACTCCGCCATCTTGGCTCTGCCCCCGACAGTTTTGCTTTTTAAATGTGTTATTTTCACCAGTATTTTTTTTACCTCTTTTACCATGATGTTGACCCTCTTTATAATTTTCTTGCATCACTTTCATATCTTTTCCCAATGTTTACTCTTCCTCTCTTATCTGATTTGAAAATTTATTTTTTGAGGAATTCAGAGAATTCTTGTTGGGCTTATGTCCAATTGACAATTGTCTTTATGATTTTTGGGAGGGTTGGTAGTTTAACTTTAATTTTTAAAATTTTGAAGCTAAAAAAATAAAATGGATACTTCTATATACATAGTATAGCAGAAGAAGAGGCTTGTACATGAAACTTCACAACTCTTATTACCTTGCTTTTATTTTATTTATTTTTTGAAGAAAAAGACATGAGCAGATTATATACATATATGCATACATATATAATAGATATACACATAAATATACATATGTGTATTATATGCATATACACATAGCTATATGCACAAATATGTGTGTATCTATATCCCCAATTACATGTTAAAACAATTTTTAAACATTTTTTAAAAAAGTTATGAGTTCTAGATTCTATCTTTGCCCCTCTTCCTCCCCTCTCCCCTTCCTGAGACAGTAAGCAGCCAGATACAGGTCATACATATCTAATTGCATAAAACATTTCCATACTAGTCATTATGTCCAAGAAGACTTTAATAAAAGAAAAAAGAATGAAATAAAAAGTGAAAAATAGCATGCTTCAGTCTGTATTCAAACAATATCAGTTCTTTATCTGGAGGTGGATAGTATACTTCATCATGAGTCCTTTGGGATTTTTTTGAATCATTGTATTGCTGAGAATAGCTGAATCATTAACAGGTTTCATTGTACAATATTGCTGTTACTGTGTAAAAATGTTTTCCTACTTCTGTTCACTTCATTTTACATCAGTTCATGTAAGTCTTTCCAGGTTTTTCAAGCAGGTTATATAATATAATACTTTTTATTAGACAAGTTTGGATAAAGAAAGTTGGAAAAGAACAGATTTTTTTTTTAATGTTTGTTTTTGAATTTCCCTCAATCCTAGGAGACATCAGTATAAACAGGTTTGTCCTGAGAGTATTTTCTTCTAAGCTGCTCTAAGGGGACCAATGGCCTTCCTTGATCTCTCCCTTTTCTGACTCAGCCAAGTGCAAATATCACTTTCTCTTTTCAGTAGCTTCTTTCAAGTTGTTTTTATTTAACCCTTTGTATCTGTGTTGCTGATTGTTTTGGGTTCAGTTTGTTAAATGATGGGGAATGATTGATCTGGTGATGCTACTCACCTTTTGAAATCTTCACTTATTTCTCTCAATCCATGTCTTAAAGACTGTGTATGTCTCTTCTTTTTATATTAAATTTTATTTCACTATCATGAAGATCTGCCTTCTTTCCCTCCTTTTAATGCTTCTTTTGATTCTTGTATTTGAAAGTCAAATTTCCTATTCAGTTCTGGTCTTTTCATCAAGGACACATGAAAGTCCTCTATTTCATTGAATATCTATCTACACCCTGCCCACAACGTATTATACTCGATTTTGCTGGGTAGGTGATCCTTGGCTTTAATCGTAGTTCATTTGACCTCCAGAAGTTTATATTCCAAGTCCTATGACTTTGTTTATAGCTGTTTCCACATTGTTATTTTCTGAGTTTTTGTCTTCTTCTTTCCTATCTCTATAGTAGGTTTCTAAGTTCAGGTTCTTGTTTTGTTTTTGTTTTAGTCATTATCCATAGCATTTCTTGTCATAACTTTAATTTAAATTTGAACTCTGCTCTTGGGGTTGAGGGGGCACTATTGAAGTTTCACATTTTTCATGGTGCTGCTTTCCAAGGTAGTCCTAATGGTCTATAGATTTTTGATGCTTCCAAGGTGGTATGATCCAAGGAGATGTGAGGTCACTGCTCTCCTGGCTTGTTCTCTGGCTTTTATACCTTGTAGCCACAAGTACTAGTGCTCCTCTTAGACCTAGAATTGTGACTAGGTCCCCTTTTCATCCTGTGACTCCAAGCATTAGTGGTCATTTCTGTATTGGAATGGAGGCCTGAGCCTCATGACCTACTGCAATCACTCTTCTCTGCCCTGAATCTGTTGCCAGGGTGCCTGCTCTCCTGTGCTAGCAAATGTTATCAATCCTTTTTATCCTGGACATATGACCCAGAACTATGTATAAGAAGTACAACAGGTTCTTGCACCTAGTACTAGCAAAGGTCCCCTTTAATCTATTTTTGACCATTTGTCCAACCCCGTTAAGGTATCTGGACTGAGAATTGCTGAAGCTACTGCTGTCATTGCAATTGTTAATAAGATCTGTTGCTGAGGTAAACACTGAACTCTGGATCATACCACACCATGGTATCATAGACCTCTCTTGCTGACATCCTTTGTGTTCCTGGGATGAAAAAATTATCTCCCTCAACTTTTTTTTTTCTTTTGGACTCTGAGACTCAAAAATTTGATTTGAAATATTATTTTAAAATTGTTTAGAGGGGAATGTTGGAAAAGTTACAGCTGAGTTGCTGCCTCTATTCCGCCATCTTGGCTCTACCTCCAAAAGGCATAATTTTAATTTATCTTCTGGTTAAAATAAGCTCTTGCTTGATAGTAGGATGGTTGGTCACAACAGGGTATAATTAGATTGGGTTGGTGACATTGTCACATTTTCTCTCTTATGATTTAAAAAAAAAAAACTAGCATATGGCAACTTTTTCCCTACCTTCCAATTTTAGTGAATTAAGCCTTCAAGTTCATTTCTTTTTCCTTGATGTAAATTTGGATAGAAACAGATTTCTGCTTACCAGAGTCATTTTATAATCTATGTAGGGGAGAGTAGTGGTGATCAGTATGTTTAAGAAGACAGCAATGATAAAGAATGGAGTAGGAGTCATGACATCTGAGGACTAGCTGGAGGAACTGTTGTGCCCTGCAAAAACTAAATAAGCAAAGATAATCCTAACAGACAGAAAACCAGATATGTATATATTTTAAAATAAAATTTTGAAGTATCCTGAGCAATTCCTTCAACTATTTGAATGCCTGCCATTTAAAACAGGAATTATTCAGTTGATGCTCTCTGATTTTTGCATATTCCAACAAGCATTCAACCATTCAATTATAATGCAAGTTCCTTGAGGGCAGCAATTGCTTGGTCTTGTATCTACAATTATTATTATAACACCTGGCACATAATATACCCATAATAAATGTATGGTAGAACAAATTCATAGTATTAGAGAATTTTTATCTGTTTCAGAGAATCATATATAGATTTAAAGCTGGAAGGGACCTTACAAATGAAGAAAATGATGACAAGAAAGACTGTAAATTGCCTAGGATCAAACTGCTACTGAAGGTCTGAGGCAACATTTGAATCTAGATATGCAGATTCTCAATCCATTACTCTACCCACCAAACTACTAAAATGAATTGAATTAAAACTTATGGGACATAGATAAGATTATTGGATAGAATTTATAAGGAAGCATATTTCAACTCATTTCAATTCAATAAGTATTCTGTATGCCCCTATAATGCTCATGACATCATAAGAATGGTTCACTGGGCAAAGGATCAGCTTTAAATTCAGGAAGACCCTTACTCAGTTCCTGCATCTGATACCCCAGCAAAGGCAATTCCACATGGAGCTCTCTAAGACTATAAAAGATAGAGCATGTGTCAATATTCATTGGTAGAGGGGTTTTCTTTGCTTGTATTTCCCAACACTAAAGAAATCACACATCTGGTGTAAAAAAAAAACCCAACTCTACCACTTGATAGCTACCTGATATGTGGATACACACATATGTGCATATACATACGTGTTGTATGTATGCACACACCCATGTACACATATGCATATAAACACACATATAGATTGCACATGCATACATAGACGTATATAGATACATACAGACATACACACATCAATCTATGTATATATGCACATTTGTGTATGTAAATGCACAATGCACAAAGATACATACACATGTTTTCATACATCTGTGCATATACATACAATGAATTACACATGGACCTATACATACACACACATACACATATAGATAGGGTACAGAGATATTTTTTGCTTTTAAGTCCCTTTTCTTAAGGAACTTATAGTCAAGTGGATGCTATCTCAGGGATATTCTACTTAATATGCTCACAAAGTTTTATAAAAACAGATTAGATGAGCCACCATTACAAGAGGAAATTAAATCCATAGAATCATGTCACATATGGTTGATAATTCACATGGCACTAAAATTCACATGATTCCATGTCATTGTCTATAGTGATGTTGCATTGGGTGCAAATAAGGAATTTTTTTAAAATTAGAGGTATTTGAAAATATAAAAAAATTACTAGATCATATTTTTACCTCTATGACCAACTCCAGTCCAGTAGATTTCTATTGCCTCTAGGATAAAGTACAAACCCCTCATTGCTGCTGTTCAGTCATTTAATTCATGCCAAACTCTCTGTGACCCCATTTGAGGTTTGCTTGGCAATTACCATGGAGTTCTTTACCATTTCCGTCTTCAGCTTATTTCATAGATGAGTAGACCAAGGCAGAAAGGGTAAAGTTCCTTTCTCAGAGTCCAGAGCTAGTAAGTATCTGAGACCAATTTTGAACTTAGCTCTTCTAGACTCCAGGCATAGTGCTCCATCCACTGTGCTACCTGATTCCCCCTAAAAGTTCTTATCTTTTCTTTTTAAGTCCTTCACAACCAGTATGTAATCTACCTTTCCAGACTCATTAAATATTACTCCCCCTGCTGACTCTGTGATCTAGCTGAATTTACCTTCTTTATGTTCCTCACATATGACATTACATTTTTTATTTCCATTATTTTGAACTGGCTGTCCCACTTGCCTGGGATATACATCTACATTAAATCTGCCTCATATAGTCACTCTTCCTTTAAGACATAGCTTGAGTATTATATTCTTCATAAATCCTTTCTTGTTCTACCCAATTATAAGTGACTTCCTTCCCACACTTCATTGTATTAACATGCATTTATCCATTTTATATTTACATTGTATATTTTAATAAATGTGTTTATTGTTTATTTTTCCTATTGGAATATAAGCTTCTTAAAAAGTAAGGAGTGTTTTCAGTTTTTCCTTTGTGAGCACATAGCTGGAAATTTATAAATACATGTTGATTGATTGTGCGGTTACCACTGGAAGTGTTTCCATAATTAAAGCATCTCAGAGGTAGATGGGACCTCAGAGCCCATCAATCTCACCCTATATCTAAAGAAGAATTTCTCCCACATCACCAATAAGATGTTATACAGACTATATTTGAATATCTCAAGAGAGGAGCAAAGGCCTCTTCACCTTGGTCTAGCTCTAATTATGCGGAACAGTTTCCTCATATCAAATTTGATTCAAGGTAGAACCTCTTCCCTTCTTCCATGTAGTTGTAAGATTTGGCCCCTGGAGTCAAGCAGAAGAAGCCAAATTCTTCTTTAAGACAGTGCTTCAGATAGTTGAAAGTTTCTCTCTTGTCCCCCACCCCAATTCAACCTAAGGCTGGATGACCAACTCTTAGGGATGCTACAGGGTTTTCTCATCACTTGTTTGTATTGCTCTGCCCTTACTATTACTCAAATATGTTTAGAGCGCAAAAAACAAACCCAAATATAGTGGTGACAGGCTCTATTTCATTCGCAGGTAAGTATAATAGAGCTTCAAGAAAAAAAAAAGAGCAAAGTCATATTAAACCATTCCATAACTTGGCTCCTTTGACCAGCTTTTCCTTCCATTTGGTTCTGCATTAAGCTTGACAAACCAAGAGAACTTCCCATAATCAGAAAATGTGTATGCAATATACCTAGTTGCTGAATTTCAATGTAAACCTCACATGATCTGGAATATTAATAGGATGGAATTAGGTTTTTAGAAAGTATCTTGTTTAGTGATGAGATTATTTAGCGAACCATGGTCTGATCACTTTAAACCCTAAGCATGTATTAACTAGGCCCTTCTGAGTCTCAACATAACCTTTCCTAGTGTCAAGTCCTCCAGTTGATTGATTAGTTCAGTTCCCATAAGATCATTTGTGGCCTGTAAGGAATATTCCATATTAGGAAGGCATCCAGAAATATCTGTGAACATGAGAATTGCAATATTCCCACCTATCATTTTAACATTTTACTCAACTATGGAAAGAGATTTGCCTGAATTGGTTTGATCATTATTTTCTCTCTGTGTCTTTTGGAGCCTCTTTCTCTGTCTCTCTCTCCCCTCCCCTTCCCTCCCACTCCCACCCGTCTTCTCCTCTCCTTTCCTCTCCTCTCTTTTCTAATTCCAAGGTGTACTAAAGATAACAACTTTAAATGTAAGAATTTAACTGTCAAACACATTTGAAATTTTTTTGTTCTAAATGCTTTGTTCTAAACTATTGCTTCTTTTTGAACTATGCAGTTATCTGTCATAAACAAATAAATTAGTTTGTAACTATTAAGCCCAAATAGACTGCTTCAGTGTAAAGGAATGCCACAGTGCCATTAGCAATATAAATACCAGGAATAGAAAGAAATATGGAAAGATGTATGAAGTAATGAAGCAAAGAGAGCAGGGCAAGAGGAATTGTAAACACAACTCCTATGGCTATATCAAAGGAAAATATAGAAATGCAAATAGAGAGATAAGGAAGCACTGAATTGAAGGGGATTCATGGGGAGCAACTAATAAACTGTGGACAAAGGGTACAGGAAAGTTTATATTTATTAATCTGAATTTTTAATGTAGGTTTAATTGGTTTAGTACCTAGCACATTATCACCAAGAAAATGAAAGCTTTCATCATATATTTCTTCATTTAAAAAGTATTTCTGAGTGGGGAGGGTTGGGGGAAGGTAAAGGTCCCAGAAATATAGCTAATGATTTTATTTCTCAAGGAGGTCAAAAGCAGAAGAAAGGTTCGGCACATTCCAAAGTGGTCACAGTAGCAAGGTTTTTGTGGTTGAATATAATAACAACAAAACTCAAAATGGGACAGCACTGATGTCTATTAAGTGGTGAATATCAGAACAAATCTTGCCTATGGATATAATAGATTATAAATTGTGCAATAAGTAATAATAAATAAGAGAAATACCATGGAAAATGGAAACTGTTTTCCCATACAGAAGGAAATAATCAGAGCCAGATGAACAGTATTCCAAACTAACTCAGTAATGTAAATGTAAAGACTTCAAAAGGAAATCAAACTATAGGTAGTATAGTAGATAGAGTGCTGGCTGTTGAGGCAAGAAGGTCTGAGTTCAAATTTTGCCTCAGATATTTATTAGTTGTTTGATCCTGGGTAAGCCACTTCATTTGCCTAGGACTCAGTTTTCTTACCTATGGAATGTATGGACGTGTGTGTGTGTGTGTGTGTGTGTGTGTGTGTGTGTGTAAAGAGTTATATTTAATGACTTCTAAGGGTCTTCCCAGGTAAAAAAAATGTTGTGATCTTATAAACTGAATAAGTTTACAAAAATAAACAAGCAACCTTGTTCCTGGAGAAGAGAGAATTAAATATCACTGGTGCCTCTCTGATGAGAGGTCAATAAGGAGTGAGAAAGCTGCATGCTTTATAAAGTATAATCACCACAGTGTTGCTGTATTTTTGCTTTTGTTTTTGTTAGGAGGGAATAAAATTGGATTTTAACATAAGTAACTATGATGTGAAGACTCATAAATAAAACATTAAAATAGATTTAACAATTAGGCTGGGACAGGAACTTAAAAGAACATAGGATTATCATGAGAAGTCTGAAGAGAACACATACACTTATGCTTGTAAATTCATACAAACATATATAAGAACACACAGACATGTGGTATATAACATACATGTATACACAATGTCCATACATACAGTGTACTCATATGTGTGCTGTGAAACTCATATTTAATACATCATTTATACATATAGAAATGCATGTAGACATACATGCAATGAATATGCACACACTCACATATGCCCGTCTTCAATGAAATTTTGTTGCTTGAGGTCATTTGTTCTAATAAACACAAGGTTATTACACAGGCAGGAGGGAGGACACCACTGGTTTCCCCCAGTGCTACTCTTTGATTAATCGTTATACTTCTTGCTATTTTGCCTTCATCTCAATTTTGTCTGCCTTTGCTGAGTAGTTTTCCTTAAAATTAGGACAAAGCTCAAGGGGGGAAGCTAGTCCCTGAACTTGGAGTTATGGTTTTGAATAGTTGGCAGATAGGGCTACATACTATAAAAGTCCTATCTACCTTCATCAGACTACCTGTCATTTTATGGTAAACCATAAGGAAAAACTATAAATCAGGAAATCAAGGCCAGATTTACCCATTGATGATATACAAAACAGTGACTTGATGATTGGAAATAATAACACAGAAATATTTCAGCCATTGGATTTTTCATAATTATTAAAATAAAAATTGGAGGAAAGTCAGATTAGATTTAAGCATCCCCATCTCCTAAATTTTATAGCTCTCCAAAATACAATGGACTGCTACTTATTACTACAATGTAGAGAGAGAAACTCTACCCCACCCCCAGTTTTCATTAATTTTCTTCTATTTGCCATTTTTATGATTTTAAAAATGGTTTGTTTAAAATCCTTAATACTGTAGTTCATAGGTTCAATTTTTCTTGATAACTTGGAAGCAAAATCTCAATGAACACTTGCCATGTGCTATATTACTTGCCATGTGCCATTGTACTATAGAGGACGTACATATTCAGGTATGGATTGGACCAGATGGTCTCTAAAGTCACTTCTCACTCTGAGAATCTGTGGTTCCTTCTCCTCTCACCATGAAGTTATTAATGCATTGCTAAGGAAAGGAAATAATATTGAACGTTCAGAATTATAAAATTTGTATAAAAGTCAAATCCAAAATTCACAGATGGGCACACTTTTATACTTTGAAGCAATTCTTAAATCCTCAATTACTTAAGCTTTTTTTCTTTATTTTTCCTAAGAAATTTTGGAAAGAAATTGTAACCCCAAAATTCTATTCTATCGGAATATCATCATCATCATCATCATCATCATTATCATCATCATCATCACCACCACCACCACTAACATTTTTATTGGCTATTAAGGCTGGCAAAATACTTCACATTCATTATCTCATTTTATCTTCACAACAACCTTGGGGAATAAAAGTTACTATTATTCCTGTTTCTAGATTAGGAAACTGAGGCAGACAGAGGCTAAGTGATTATTCAGGGCAACCAGTTACTAAGTACCTGAGTCAGTTTCAGCCTTTGGTCTTCTTGACTCCATGTCAAAGGGCACCAACCATCTCTTTCACAAAGTCTGTAAGAGGATGTTCACCTTTCTATAACCATGAGGAAAAGCAAGTTTCATTCACATCTTCTATGTATAAATGTCGTGTAACCTAATCATGCAAGCTGGATAATGCCAAATGAGAAGCATCTGGTCTGCCTCATAGGAGTGAGTATTGCTCACTACCCTTCCCCCATACCCTGCAAGGAAGAGAATTATGCCAAGGTATAAAAATACCATCATTCCTCATTCATACACCTATATTTAAGGGATAGCCAAAATACTGTTTTTTTTGTTTGTTTGTTTTGTTTTTATTTTTTTTTTAAACAAATGCTTTATTAACTTCTGGTTTACATCATTCATTTTCCCCAGATTTTGAGTTACAATTTTCCCCCATTTTTTCCCTACCCAGCACCCCAGAGTAGCAGTCCCACTAGATATGCCCTCATCCAATCTGCTCTCTCCCATATCTTCTCCCATACCCCCTTCCACTTTGCCATTAGGATAAGGTGAATCGCTGAGCACCAATGCCTGGACATCTTACGAAACATTTAATTTTAAAACTTTGATTTTCAGATCCATTCCCTTTCTCCCTTGTCACCCACTCCCTCTGAGAAGATAAGCAATTCAGTATGTGTTGTACATGTATAGCTATGCAAAACATTACCATAGTAGATATATTGTAAAAGACTGCTTATATTTCCCTCCCCCATCTCACCTCCCACCTGGTCCAATCCCTATTTTGATCCTGTCCCTCTTTGATAGTGGGTACCTCCAACCTCCCCTCCCGCCAGAATGCCCTCCCCTCCATTATCCCTCCTCTCATCCCCCTTTCCCCTACTTTCCTGCAGGGTGAGATATCCCATTTAGTATATATGTGATTCTCTCCTTGAGCCAACTTCAATGAGAATATGGCTTTGCCTTTTTGTCTTCCTGTTCTTCCCCTCCCCCACAACTACTTCTGCTTGCCTCTTCTACATGAGATAGTTTACCCTGCCTGGACTCTCCCCATCTCCTCTTGCCACTTTCCTCTCTCACCTCTTAAGTTCACCCCTTGAGTATCATCCCTTCCCATCAAATTCAACCTGTGCCCTCTGTCCATGTATACCTGTAAACATATGCCCATATACCCTTCTTCAATTATTTTCATAATGAGAAAGGTTTCATCAGACACAGTTATTGTTTTTTCATGTAGGAATGTAAATAGTTCAAATTTGATACATTCTTTTTGATTTCTTTTCCTTGATTACCTTCTCAGGCATCTCTTGCTTCTTGAGTCTGGATGTCAAATTTGCTATTCAACTCTGGTTTTTTCCTCAAGAGTGCTTGAAAGTCCTCTTTTCCACTGAATGATCATATTTTCCCCTGGATCATGATACTCAGTTTTGCTGGGTAGGTGACCCTTGGCTTCAATCCCAGCTCTTTTGCCCTCTGGAATATCATATTCCATGCCCTCCAGTCCCTCAGTGTAGAAGCTGCCAGGTCCTGATTATCTTTCCACAATATTGAAATTGTTTCTTCCTGGCTGCTTGTAGTATTTTCTCCTTGAATTGGGAGTTCTAGAACCTGGCTATAGTATTCCTAGGAGTTTTCTTTTTGGGATCTTTTTCAGGAGGTGATTGGTGGATTCTTTCAACCTCTATTTCCCCCTGTGGGTCTAAAACATCAGGGCAATTTTCCTTGAGAATTTCTTTAAGGATGATTTCTAGGTTCTTTTTTTGATCGTGGCTTTCAGGTAGTCCAATAATTTTTAAATTATCTGTCCTGGATCTATTTTCCAGGTCAGTGGTTTTTCCCGTGAGATATTTCACATTGCCTTCTATTCTTTCATTTGTTTGGATCTGTTTAACAGCATCTTGATTTCTCATAAAGTCACTAGCTTCCATTTGCTCCAGTCTAACTCTGAAGGAATGAATCTCCTCATTGAGCTTTTGAGATTCTTTTTCCATCTGGCAAATTCGACTTTTTAAGGCATTCTTCTCCTCATTGCCTTTCTGAGCCTCTTTTGCCATTTGAGTTAGTCTATTTTTTAAGGTGTTATTTTCCTCAGTCAGGCTGTTGACTGTTATTTCATACTTTTCTTGCATCTTTATCATTTCTCTTCCCAATTTTTCTGCCACTTCTCTTATCTGCTTCTTAAGGTCCTCTATGGCCTGTAGCCAGCTTGTATTTTCATTTGGGGCTTTTGCTGCAGGAGTTCTGACCTCACAGTCCTCCTCCATGCTTTGATCCTCTTTGCCCCTAAAATAGGAGTCCAATGTTGAATTTTTCTGTATATATTTTTTCTTTTGCCTAGGCATGTTGCCACTTAATTACTTGGTTTTTGGGCTTGCTGCCACAGTAAGACTCTGGCACCAGAAAGGAGAGCTTCTGCCCAAATGTGGGGTCTTCACAACTTCCACAGTTTGGGTGGCCTCTGCAAAGCCTCCACCTCCTCTGGAAAATTGGATAAACACCCTCAACTTCCCCCCCAGACCACAATCCAGTTCCAGGCAGTTTAAAGCAAGAGAGATTAACCCCCAGACTGATTGCAGTTTGCAGACCAGGAGCTAGAGCTGCCACTAACACTGCAAAATGTGCCTCGTTTCTTCAGCAGCTTTTCGCCCCCAGGGAAGGAAGCAGATGTGTTCCCCAAATACTGGTCCCAAAGTCCATAGGGCACTAACCTCTCACTTTGTCCTAGGCATATCTGTGCTGATAATTCTGGAATTGCCATAGCTGCTGGTGTTCTGGGGTCCCTCCAGACGGCTGCTGGCCCAGCGACCCTGGAGCAAAAACCGAGGCTCACTCAGGCCTGGGCTCAGCTCCCAGCATGCTGTGCTGCCCGCTCTCAGAGAGCTGCAATGGCCACTCCCTGCAGGGCTGCTGGGCTGTCCTCAGCAGGAGGTTACCTTCTCTGTGTCATTCTGTGGGTGCTGGGGCTCCAGAAGTTGTTCAGAGTCCCCTTTTACATTACTTGGAAGTTGTGTCGGGCAGAGCACCTTGGAAGTGTGTTTCTACTCTGCCATCTTGGCTCTGCCCCCCTGTTTTGTATTTTAATGACAGAAATAGCAAATAGAAGAAAAATGCATTGAAATTGGAAAAAAGAAGTCACTCTTTCTATAGTATAGTAATAACACTTTGAAACACAGGAAATTAGGCTTTTCAATGCACCACTGCAATAAAAAAAAAAAAACACAACAACAAAAAAGTTATTCTCTTTCAAGCCTAGGATTTATTTTCTTAATTCATCTTAAGAAATCTTCATGAAAGGTGTTCTCCAAACTACCATCCTTGTGTGAAGATTATTTTAAGGTTTCAAAAGCTATGCCAATGAAACTAAATCTTGGGAAGATCTTACAGAACTAGAAAGGATTTTCATACAATAGGATTAACTACAAATCACATTTGGAAGGAATTCCAGAAATAACCAGTCCCATCCATATTTCAACCAGATTCTCTTGCTTTAATGTAGCAGAAAAGCAATCATTCAAACTTTGCTTGAAGACTTTCAATGAAAGAAAAGATCATTTCCTTCAGTGACAGCCCAGGCCAAATTTTTTTTTTCCAAATAATGTATTAACTTCTGGTTTACAGCATTCATTTCTGTCAGATTTTGAGTTACAATTTTCCCCCATTTTTCCCCTATGCACCACCCCAGAATAACAGTCATACAGGATATCCCCTCAACCAATCTGCTCTCTCCCATCTCTCCTCCCATACCCCCTTTGACTTTTCTAATAGGGTGAGATGGATCCCCACTCCCCATTGCCTGCGCATCTTATCTCCCAATTATATGCAAAATAGTATTAATCATTCTATTTATATATATATATATATTTAATTTGATTTTAAAAGGAAGATAAGGAACTCAGTATATGCTGTACATGTGTAGCTATGTAAAACATTGCCACAGTAGATATATTGTAAAAGACTGACTATATTTCCCTCCCTCCCATCCTACCTTCCACCTGGTCCACTCCCCACCTTGATGCTGTCCCTTTTCAAAAGTGGGTGCTTCCAACTTCCCTTCCCCCCAGCCCTCCCTCCCCTCCACCATCTTCCCCCACCCCCATCCCCCCATGCTCCTGTAGGGTGGGACACCCTATTTAGTATGCATGTCATTCTCTCCCTGGTCCAAATTCAATGAGAATAAGGTTTTGTCTTTTTGCCTTCCTGTTCCTCCCCTCCCTGCAACCACCTTCCCCTGCCTCCTCTACACAAGACAATTCACCCCATTGTCTCTCCCCATTCCCCCTCACCACATTACTCTCTCACCTCTTAACCTCACCTTTTAAGTATCATACCTTTTTATTAAATTAGACCTGTGCCCTCTATCTATATATACCTGAAAACATATATACACACATTCACAAATATATTCATATGCCCATATACCCTTCTTCAACTATTTTCATTCTGAGAAAAGTTTCATCAGTTACACCAGGCCAAATTTGGATAGATCTAAGTTTTAAGAAATGTATCCTATGAAATCAAAGTTTGTCCCTATAAAAAAAATGAAATTTGCTCCTTTACAAGTTCCACTCTCTTTTTTTCAAGCTCTGCCATCTGAGATAAAGGAAAACAAGTCTAAACTCTCTTACATAGGATAATTCCTTTGAAGACTTAAAGGCAATTATCTTGCTTCCTTCATCTGCCAAATCATCTCTTAACTAAACATCCTTCATAACTTCAAATGATGCTCAAATGGCAGGAACTTAAGACAATTTGACATTTTGAATGCATTTTGCTTGAGTATCACTAGTCTATCAACACATTCATGGAAACAGGACAGTGCATACTAAATAGGGTACAATACTTATGATTATCATATAATAACATATGACCAGAGAAGACATCACTAGTCTTAGCACATAGGATTAGATACATCTGAAAAACAATTTAGCAATGTGTATAAGTACCAAACACTGCATAGTTGGCCACCAAAAGATGAAAGGCCTATTCACATCAACTCATGACAGAAACTTCTAAGGAATGAGAGGTTTTCCATGATTAGTGTGTAGGTACCCATAATTATAAAGTTGCAGATCCTTTTAAGTTGTTCATATAATCTGAGAAACACTAAGTTCTTGAAAGTTCAATTAATTTCCAATTTTATTTTTTAATGGAGTCAGTTTGTTTAACTGATTTTATTTTAAAACTCAATTCAAAACAACATGAATTTGTTAAATTTTGGACAAGTAAATTAGGCATTGTGTTAGGTGTTAGGGAAAAGTAAACAAGTTAGCTTTTTCAGCTTTCAACTACTTTCAAGAACGTTTAACTGGGGCTGTGACATGACATTTTATATGCATATTACATATATATGTGCATATATATACATGTATTTATATGTATAGGTATATATACGTACACATATATGTACATATATATGCATGGATATGTGTATGCATAGACTTGTGTATCCATATATGTATACATATCATAGAATACTTATCAGGAAGAGAGGTGAGTAACAATTGGGTTAAAGACCTTTAATACTGATGCAGAGCACCAGATGCCAGGGCATGCAGAGGCCTGATCAACATGGCAGCAAGTTGACCCACCAACCACAAGGGCAACTGCCAGGCCTATCACTGCAGGGCTGGGACTGGACAAAGCAGGGTAAGAGTCAAATGCAGGGACCCTGGCAGGAGCAGCAGACACTCCTGGGACTACCAATCCAAAGCCTAGAAATTAAAAAAGCCCCTGTCTGAACTTCCAGGGACCAGGATAGCAGAGTGAACCCCTGTTGCTCCAATCCCCCTCTGACCCTGGAAACATAGTAATTATTGCCCCAGGGCAAAACTTTAAACAGTAAAGGCTTAGGAACCCTAGAGGAAAGGGCTGGCTAGGGCCCTGCCTCAAAATGGGTAAAAAGCAGACAAAAACAAAGACTCTGGAGTCCTACTGTCTTGAGAGGAAGGAACCAAATTCAGAGGGAGACAATGATGACTCCAGACCTACAGCTGAAGCCTCAACAGGGAACTGGTCTCAAGCTCAGAAAGTATTCTTAGATGAGCTCAAAAAGAACTTTGAAAACCAAATTAGATAGATAGAAGATAAAATGATTAATTCTTTTAAAATCAAAATTGCAAAATTAGAAAAACATTACAATGAAGAAAACAACTCCTTAAAAAGAAAAATGTGTGATATGGAAAAGGAGCTCCAAAAACTAACCCAGGAAAATAATTTGCTAAAAAATAGAATCAACCAAATTGAAGTGAATAACTCTTTGAGGAACTAAGAATCAGGGAAAACAAACCATCAAGAATGAAAAGTTAGACAAAGAGGTAAAATATCTCAATGGAAAAATAACTGACCTGGAAAACAGATCCAGGAGAGAGAATTTGAGAATTATAGGCCTACTGGAAAACCATGATGAAAAAATGAGCCTGGACAACATTTTCCAATAACTCATCAGGGAAAATTGCCCTAAGATACTAGAAACAGAGGGTAAAATAGAAAATAAGAAAATCCACCAGTCACCTCTTGAAAGAGATCCCAAATTGAAAAGTCCAAGAAATATTGTGGCCAAACTCCAGAACTACCAGGTAAAGGAGAAAACACTACAAGCAGCCAGAAAGAAACAATTTAAATATCATAGAACCACAGTGAGGATTGCATAGGATCTGACAGCCTCTACACTGAAAGATCAGAGGAAGTGGAATATATTTTTTGCAAGAAAAAAGAGTTCCTGCTACAACCAAGGATCACCTACCCAGCAAAACTGGACATATTCTTCCAGACAAAGACATGGTCATTCAATGATATAACAGATTTCCAGACCTTCCTGATGAAATAGCCAGAGTTCAATGGAAAATTCAACCCCCAATCATGAGATGCAAGAAAGACATAGAAAGGTAAACAAGGAAAACACACACACACACACACACACACACACACACACACACCTTGTTATCTAATAAAAGCAAACTGTTTATAGAAAAATAGAGGGTAGGGGTATAAATTACACAAAATGATGATAAAAAACCTTATTAAGGGCTACAAAGGGACTGCAATGGAATAAGAGGAAAGAATGAAGTGGAAAGGGAGAAATTATGCCACAGAAAAAGACATAAAAATAATATAGTAAAGGGAAAGAAGGTAGGGGGATGAGCATTATATGTGGTTTCCCCTCATTGGTTCTGGTGCAAGGAGGAAATATCACAACCAGTTAAGTATAGGACTCTATTGAGAAGAGACACAAAATGTATCATAATAGAGTGAAAGAGGGGAGGGAGATGAGCTTTGCATGAGATTTGTTCTTGTCAATCTTGGTTTAAAGAAGAAATAACATAGTACACTAAGTATAAAAATCTATCATATCCTATAGGCAGTAGGAGGGAGAAGGGCTAAGAAAGGGGGAAGGGGTTAGAAGGAAGCAAAGAAGTAAGGCAGAAGAGAAGGTAAAGGGAAGGGGGCTGATAAGAAGGGAATTCTAATGGAGGTGGTAGTCAAAAGGAAAACCCTTAAGGAGGCGAAGGGAGAAGGGGAGAAAAATAAAAGCATAAACAGGGGAAGGAAGAGGATGGAAGGAAAAAGACAGATAGTAATCATAACTTTGAACATTAATGGGATGAACTTTCCCACAAAACAGAGGCAGATTGCAGAATGGATTAAAAACCATAATCCTACAATATGCTGTTTACAAGAAACACAACTGAAATAGGGGTATACACATAGGGTAAAGGTAAAAGGCTAGAGTAAAATATATCATGTATCAGCTAAAGTAAAAAAAAAGCAGGGCTAACAATCCTCATCTCAGATAAAGCAAAAGCAAAAACTGATCTAATTAAAAGAGATAAGGAAGGAAACTATATCCTGCTAAAAGACAACATCGAGAACGAAGCAATATCATTACTTAACATATATGCACCAAGTGGTATAGTATCCAAATTCCTAGTGTAGAAGGTAAGGGATTTCAAGGAAGAAACAGATAGCAAAACTATACTAGTGAGGGGCTGTAATCTCCCCCTCTCTAAACTTGATAAATCCAAACTAAAAATAAACAAGAAAGAAGTTAAGGAGAAGAATAGAATTTTACAGAGGGTAGGTATGACAGATCTCTGGAGAAAACTGAATGGGGATAAAAAGAGATATATCTTCTTCTCAGTGGGACATGGCACATACACAAAAATTGACCATAAAAGGACATAAAAGCCTCACAATTCAGTGCAGAAAGGCAGAAATATTAAATGCATCCTTCTCAAATCATGCTGCAATAAAAAATCATATGCAATAAAGTGACATAGAAAGATAGACTAAAAACTAATTGGAAACTAAACAATTTAATCCTAAAGAATGAGTGGATCAAAGAAGAAATTATGGAAACAATCAATAACATCATTCAACAGAATGACAATAATGAAACAATATACCAAAATTTGTGGGATGCAGCAAAGGCAGTTCTTAGGGGAAGTTTTATATCCCTGAGTGCATACATGAATAAATTAGAGAAAAGGGAGGTCAATGAATTGAGCATGCAATTGAAAAAGCTAGAAAAAGAAAAAAAATTAAAATCCCCAATTAAGGACTAAATTAGAAATAATGAAAACCAAAGGAGAGATTAATAAAATTGAAATTAAGAAAACTATTGAATTACCAAATAAAACTAAGATCTGGTTTTATGAAAAAAAAACAATAAAATTGGCATATTCTTAGTCAATATTATAAAAAAAGAAAGAAGAAAACCAAATTATGTGTATCAAAAATGAAAATGGTGAATCTACCGCCAATGAAGAGGAAATTAAAACGATAATTAGGGATTATTTTGCCAAATTGTATGCACATGAATTTGACAATCTTAGTAAAATGGATGAATATTTACCAAAAATATCAATTGCCCAGGTTAACTGAAGAGAAGTAAATTGCTTAAATAACTCCATCTCAGAAAAAGAAATTGAAAAAGCCACCAGTGGACTCCCTAGGAAAAAATCTCCAGGGCCAGATGGATTTATTGGCAAATTCTATAAAACACTTAAAGAACAATTGTTTCTAATACTTTACAAACTATTTGGGAAAATTAATGAAGAAGGAGTCCTATCAAATTAGTTTTTATGACACAAATATGGTACTGATACCCAAATCAGGAAGAGAAAAAACAAAGAAAGAAAATTATAGACAAATTTCCCTCATGAAAATAGATTCAAAAATCTGAAATAAAATATTAGCAAAAAGACTACAGCAACTTATCACAAGAATAATACACTTTGATCAGGTAGGATTCTAGGAATGCAAGGATGGTTTAATATTAGGAAAGCCATCAGTATAATTGATCATATCCCCAATAAAACTAGCAGAAACCACATGATAATCTCAATAGATAAAGAAAAGGTTTTGACAAAGCACAACATCCATTCCTATTAAAAACACTAGAAAGTATAGGAATAAATAAAATGAAAATAAAATAATAGGTAACATCCATTTAAAGACATCAGCAAATATTATATACAATGGGGATAAGCTAGAAGCATTTCCAATAAGATCAGGAGTGAAACAAGGTTGTCCACTATCACCCCTCTTATTCAATCTGATACTAGAAATGTTAGCAGTAGCAATTAGAGAACAAAAATAAATCAAAGGAATAAAATTACATGAAGAAAAGACCAAGTTATCACACATTGTGGATGATATGATATACTTAGAGAATTCTAGAGAATCAAGTAAAAAACTACTTGAGATAATAAATAAATTTGGCAAAGTTGAAGGATATAATACAAACTCACATGAATTCCTGGAATTCCTTTTTATTTCTAATGGAATCCCAAAGCAAGAGATAGAAAAAGAAATACCATTTAAAGTTACTGTAGACATTATAAAATATGTGGGAATCTACCTACCAAAGCAAACTGAGAACCTATATGGACACAAATACAAAACACTTTTAACACAAATAAAGTCAGATCTAACTAGTTGGAAAAACATCAATTGCTTGTTGGTGGGTTGAAATAATATAATAAAAATGACAATTTTACCTAAATTAAATTACTTATTTGGTGCCATACCAATCAATCTACCAAAAAATTACTTTATAGAACTAGATAAAATAGTAACAAAATTCATTTGGAAGATTAAATGGTATAGAATATCAAGGGAATTAACAAAGATAAATTCTAGGGAAGGTGGCCTAGTTACACCAGATTTTAATCTGTATTATAAAGCAGCAGTCATAAAAACTACTTGGTACTGGCTGAGGAACAGAGCAATAGATCAAGGGAATAGATTGGGTACATGAGACCCAGCAGCCATGACTATAATTATCTACTCTTTGATAAACTCAAAGACTCAGTTTTTTTTTTTATAAGAACTCACTGTTTGACACAAACTGCTGGGAAAACTGGAATACAGTATGGCAGAAACTGGGCATAGACCATTATCTAACACCATATACCAAAATTAAGTCTAAATGGGCACATGATCTAGGTATAAAGGATGATACTGTAAGCAATCTGGGAAAGCAAGGAATAGTTTAACTGTCAGATTTATGGAGAGGGGTAGACTTCATGACCAAACAAAAAATAGACAGCATTATAAAATACAAAATGGATAGTTTTGATTACATGAAATTGAAAAAGCTTCTGTACAAACAAAGCCAATGTAAACAAGATGAAGAGGGAAGTGGAAAATTGGAAGGAATCTTTACATCCAACGTCCCTGATAAAGGCCTCATTTCTAAAATATACAGAGAACTGAGCCAGATCTATAAGAATACAAGTCATTCCCCAATTGATAAATGGCCAAAGGATATTAACAGGCAGTATTCAGAGGAAGAAATTAAAGATATCTATAAGCACATGAAAAAATGCTCTAAATCACTACTGATTAGAGAAATGCAAATCAAAACAACTCTGAGGTACCACATCTCACCGGTCAGACTGGCTAAAATGACAAAACAGGAAAATGACAAATGCTAGAGAGGATGTGGTAAAATTGGAATACTAATACGTTACTGGTGGAGCCGTGAACTTATTCAAACGTCTGGAACTATGCTCAAAGGGCTATAAGTATTTTCATACCCTTTGACCCAGCAATACCACTTCTAGGGTTCTATCACAAAGAGATCATAGAAGTGGAAGACCCATATGTACAAAAATATTTATAGCAGCTCTTTTTGTGGTAGCAAAAATTGTAAATTAAGGGGATGCCCATCAGTTGGGGAATGGCTAAAGAAGTTGTGGTATATGAACATAATGGAATACTATTGTGCTATAAGAAGCAAGGAGCAGATGGACTTCATATTTACCTGGAGAGGCTTATATGAACTGATGCTCAGTGAGAAGAACAGAACCAAGAGAAATTCGTACATAATTATAGACACAACATATGTGTGACAATCAACTTTGATAGCCTGGACTCTTCTCAGCAATGCAGGGTTATAAGTCAACTCCAAAAGATTCATGATGGAGAGAGATGTCTACATTTTAGAAAGAACTAGAAAGAACTTAATTTGAATGCACATCGAAGCAAACTAAATGCACTCTTTCTTTTTCTTGTTTGGTTTTATTTCCTCTTTCCCATTGTTCATTCCATCCCTTACAATCCTTCTTTATAACATGACTAATGTCTAAAGTGAAAGTATCTGCATATCCAATACTTGATTTTATGCTGCCATGGAGGGGAGGAGAGGGAGGGGGAGAAAATTTGAAACTCAAAGAATTGTGGAACTGAATCTTATAAACTAAAACTAAGTGAACAACTTAATAAAGACCAAAATTTTTTAAAAAGGCCTTTAATAGATGAAAATTAAACAAAATAGAAGTCTACATTGAATGGATAAGATTTAAACAGAAAGTAAACACAAGGGAAGTAGACCAACCAGTATTTCAAACAATGTGTTTAATTTTGTCAAGGTAGCATAGTTATGAAAAAATGAAAGGAAAAGAAAAGATATTGGGCTCTAAGATTCTCTGACCTTTGCAAAATACAGAATTAAAAATTTCCTAATCATAATGGGGAATGGATGTGGGTATGTGACATTTGTTTGTTATTATGTCAAAGACAAGACTAGAAGGAATGGCATGATAAGAAAGTGAGGCTCGCTTTTGTTTCCTAATATTCCCTGACTGTTCTCAATCAAACACACAGAGGTTTGGTGAAATCCGTAATCACTGAGCAGCTGATGCTGTGTAATGAACTGAGTATTATGTCAGCAGAATAAATGAACATGGCTAAGTTGGAAATATGTTTTGCATGCTGCACGTGTATACTCTATACACAATTGCTTATCATGAGACCTGATGGTTACCCTTAACTTAGATTAGCCTGTCTGCTGAGATGGTTTACTCAGGTGTGGTTACTGTGTATGCTGTCATTTCCCGAAACCACAGGTGAGAGCTACATAAAAATGGACCCTGAAGGTAGATTAGCAGTTTTTAAATTTTATTTGTTCAATATTTCCCAATTAAATGTAAAACTTTTCTTCATTATTTGTTTTAACAAATTGAGTTCTAAGTTTCTGTACCTCCCTCCTACCCCTCCCTCCTTGAAAAGGCAAGACATTTGATATTGGTTATAGATGTGAAATCATGCAAAATACATTTCCCTATTAGCAATATTTCAAAAGAAAACACAGATAAGAAAGCAGAGAATGTAAAAGTAGTATGCTTTGATCTGTATTCTCAGTTTTTCAGCTTTCTCCCTGGAGGTGGATAGCATTTTTCATCATGGGTCATGGAATTGACTTAGAGGATTGTCTTGATTATAGTAGCTAAGTCTTTCACAGTTCACCATACTCATAATATTGTTGTTCCTGTGTACAGGTATATACATACATGCATACATACATACATATATATGTATATATGCATACATATATATCAATATATAAATATATATTTCCAGTTTTTCTGAAATCATCCTGCTAATCATTTCTTATAGCAAAATAGTATTCCATTATAATCATATATCATAACTCATTCAACCATTCCCCAAATGATGGGCATCCCCTTGATTTCTAATTACTTATCACAAAAAGAAGTGACTATTTTTCTTTTACAAATAGGTCATTTCCCCTTTTCTTTAATCTATTTGGGGGATAAATTCACAGTGCTATTGCTTGGTGAAATAGTATGCACCTTTTTAATAAAACTTTGGACATAGTTCCAAATTGTTCTCCAGAATGTTTTGATTACTTCACAACTCCATCAAAAGTGCATTAGTGTTCTAATTTTTCCACATCCCTTCTAATATTGGACATGTTTCCCTTCTGTCATATAAGTCTATATACTAAGTGTAAGGTGATACCTTAGAGTAGTTTTAATTTGTATTTCTCTAAACAGTGGTGATTTAGAGCGTTTTTCATGTGACTATTGATAGCATTGATTTCTTCTCCTAAAAACTGCCTGTTAATATTCCTTGACCTTTTATCAACTGAGTAATGTTATTTTTTTTTAAATCAGTTTGGCTCATTTCCCTGTATACTTAAGAAATAAGAACTTTATCAGAGAAATTTCCTGTGCATTTTTTCCTGTTTTCTATTTTCTTTCTAATTCATTTTGTTTATGCAAAAGCTTTGAATGCAGTATAAATCAAAATGATCCACTTTACTTCTTGTGAGCCTCTCTGTCTCTAGATTCATCAGAAATTCTTTTCTTATCGATTGATCTGGCAGGTAAAATTTTTGATGCTTCCATAATATAATGTAATATTACCTTTATGGTATAAACCATCTATCCATTTTGACCTTATCTTGATATTGGGTGTGAGATATTGATTGATGCCTGGTTTCTGCCAAACTGATTTTTAGGTTTCCCAGAAATGTTTGTTATATGGTGAGTTCTTACCTAAAACTTATATCTGGGTTTATCAAACACTAGATTACTATGGTCATTTACTACCATGTATTGTGTACCTAATCTATTCCACTGTTCCACCACTCTATTTCTTAGCCAGTATCATTTGTTTTATAATTATTGCTTTGTAATACAGTTTGAGATCTGGTACTCCTAAGCCACCCTTGGCACTTTTTCCCCCATGGATTCTCTTGACTTTCTCTGACTCATGAACTCTTGACTCTGCTACTGTTTCTGTTCCTACTATATAGTCCCACCACTGGTGTCGCATCCACGTGGGATCTGAGCCAACCTACCCTCTTGTGTCACGGATATCCCTTTTGACCTTTTAAGTTGCCTCCAGCTGGAAGAATATCTCACTGTGAGGTTGGCTTTGCCACTTTAGATTTATTGGAGGCATCATTTTAAAGCTGTTTGGAGGAGAATGTTGGAAGAGCTCAGCTGAATGCTTTCTCTACTTCTCCATGTTAGTCCTGTCCACAAGCATCACCTCATATGAGACCTTCTGCTCAAGCTCTCCTGTCTTCCATTGGTTGCTCTCTGAAAGTGCTTTGTGTTTCATTTGTAAATAATTATTTGGGCATCTCTATCCCCAAAAGTAATATAATCTGCCCACAGGCAGGGACTGCATCATTTTACACTTTATAAACTTGGCACTAAGCATATTGCCTGGTACAGTATAGCAACTTATTATGTTCTTGTTGATTGATTGATGGATGATACCGTACTGATTCTATGAGGTTTATCTTATCGAGCAACACCACTAGTCTCTAGAATCTAATTACTCTGTGTTTGTCCCAAAGCCCCAAATAGGCCCTTTGTCAGTGCAGCATGGAACATGATCAATTATAAAGCGCATTTCTTGGAGACATCCTATGTTAAACATAAACTCTAATTGCCCCAGTGTTCTGCAGCTTGTTGTTTCAATTATGCATGTTACCTTCTGTCCACTATGAATTATTAGCTATGTTTGCCAACTTTGATCTCATTTCATCCTTGTGATTTCCTCTAGTCATTAAATACATGTAACATAAAGAACATTATTAAGGAAAAGAGGAAGTATCAGTTGCTGCTAAGCTTTCCCTCAAGACAGCAGTGCCCTGCTAATGGGGAGGAATCATACGGCATTGATTACACATCCAAGATGTCAGAGTGGCAGAGCACCTCAAATGCCCCTATAGAAAATAACAACTTTCCAATACAGCTGGTCATTAAATAACTGATATAGTATGGGTCAGTGCATTGCCCTAGAAACATATGGGAAAAAATAAAACATTTCACAAACATTATATGGAAAAAAGAACTATTTGTGCTGCAGCACAGTAACCATAGGTTTATTAATATTTCCCAGCAACCCCAGTCATAAGGGAACCTGCCTGATGCATATGGGTTAGAGCAATGGCAGCAAACTCAAATAGAGAAAAGGGCTGCTTATCAGCACATAAGGATCCTTGTGGGTTGTAAGTTTTCTAGTTTTAAGATGTAATATTATTTATATTTCATTGCATTTTAATTTCTTTTATTAAATATACTCTAATTACATTTTAATCCAGTTTGGTCCACTCTTTGGAGTGCTGTGTGTTACATATTGCCCAATAGATTTTTTATTTGATCCCTCTGGGGTAGATCAACCTCTGTTTCCAAAGGGGGATAGGGAATATAACACTCAAAATTCAGAAACAAAAACAATTATGGTGACTGATAAATAACCATGAGTTTCATTCTCCCCTAGCCCCCAAGGGGTGTAAATCTTTACATAATAGCCATAGTAAGTACAACAATCTAAATAGAAATAATACCACCATTTACAAATTGAAACTTAATCCTGAGAAATTAATGGCCAAGCTGGGACCCAAAGGAGTGACATGAGAAACTACCTCCCTCCTTTCTTTGCTTAGATTTTTGCATTATGAATATGAAAAACCATATAATTTCAAACTTTGTCTACTATTTAAAGTTTATCTACACTTATCCATTCTGAATCACAACTCTCCCCACTGCAGTTTTTATATATTGAGGGTCAATGTAAGAAATCAAGTAGAATTTTGGGAGAGTTTAGTGCAAGCTAAGATGACATGCAGTGGTCAGTAGAAAATCCAGAAGTTTAGAAACTCAGAAATGCTTTAAATATATGTATAGTATTATAAATATAAACATATTTTCTTTTAATACCATAACATGTCAGTCTTCTTCTCTGGTATGAAGGACCAAAAATTTTACATGGATTTTCTGAATTGTGGGGGCCCAACATCCCCAACTCCTGAAATATGGAGGGGATAAGTATACTACTTATATAAAAATTCCAAAACAAATAACTATTAAAAACCAAACCAAAGACCTACACCCCAGCTGTTTTCCTTATTTACGTTGGGTAAACTGATTTAATTGATGCTGCTGCTGCTGCTGCTATTGCTTATTCGTCTTTAAAAAACAAACAAACAAAGAATAACACCTTTTTTTTTTGAAAGGTAAACCTCTTGGTGGCAGGAGCAAAGATGAATATATTGGGAAATTAAGGTGATATAAAAAAAACTTGCTATATTGTTCATTAAAAAAAACAAAACAAACACAGAAGAATTTCTACCCAAGGGAAGGGAATTTAAGCCTGCTTTTCACTTTGTCTTTGCTTCCTAAAAGTTTAGTTTAGTGCCTTGATAATAGCAGTTGTTTAATTAATGCATATTGGACTAAAGATAAGACTTTGACTCCAAAGAGATTTTTAACAATTCCTTTATTAGCTTTATTCTCTCTATTCATGACTGGTGTATTTGTAGGTATCTTTGATTTGCTCAGTCTAGAATGAAAAATCCAGTTCCCCTTTCCTACTTCACTAAGAAGTACCACAGTTGCTAGCATCTGTGGAGCATCAAGAACTAGCCAAAAACCAAAGCTAGCTTGTCTGCTAGAATTTTACTCTGACCTTGCAGGGCTTGCCTTTAACAAATCAGTCCAAAGTGGTGACTCTCAAAGGTAGTTACAGATACAACTAGAACTCTTCACGTATGAGTATATCCATTTGGTTTGTGTATATGTACACGTTATTCTATCTATCTATCTCTTTATCTAATGACTGTATATATACATATATGCCTACATATATCTGTGTGTATAAAACTTCCATATCTACAGAGATGTTAGCTTAAAAAGGGCATGACCATGTAACTCTTTCTTTAAATTGCAAACCTAATATACCATGACAGTATAGTTATGAATTTGAGTGGTATTGCCTGTCTTCTTCCACAGGGAAATGTTTAGAAGAAAAGTTTCAAAGACCCTTGGGATGTACTAGGGAGATCTGGTCCATAGAGAAGACCTGTGGAGAACAGGAAAGCTTTCTACCAGAATTTGAATTATTGTCACCTGAAAGAAGAATTAGACTTATTCTACATGACATCAGAAACACCATTAAGATCAATGAGTGAAAGCATTAGAGGAGCATATTTCACAAGATGTAAGGGGAAAACAGGACAACAATAACAAACATCAGACAACAATAACCTAGTTAACAACAATTAGAGCTATACAGCTCTAGAATAGGTTGTGTTGAAAAATCATAAACATGTCACTGGAGCTCTTTGAAAACATATTCTCTGATCAATTATTGGAGACACTGTCAAAGATATTTTCATTCAAATACTGACTGGACTAGATTACCTCTGAGATCCACAATAGCAATGAGTTACAATTGTGAATTCATGGACTCTATATAACTTTTAACCCAAAGCAAAAACAAAAGCAAAAGCAAAAGAAAGACATATCTATATTATAAAATGAGTCTAGGGATGACATTTTGAAGCATACAGTTCCTACTCTAGTAAAGTAAATAGTCATTCCACTTAGAAGAGATTCGTGACTTCTTCCAAAAGAAAAGACAGCATGTTTTAAGGAATAATATTCAGCAGAAATAGTTTTGCAAGTGTTATCTGTTAAGTTCATCAATCTAGACTCCTTGGGGAAGGCCTAATGGCCCATGTGAAATAGGGAAGCCTGAGAATGTGGAGGCATCAGTAGACAACTATGGAACCGGATGGGGAGCACATCTGTTCTGGCTTTCCAGCCAGCCAAAAACAAATATTCAATAAGTGTTTATTATGGATCAGGAATTATATTAAGTTCTGGGAATAAAAGAAGGCTAGATAAGGGAAATAAAATAAAAACAACTAGTTTCTGCCTTCAAGTAGTTTGAACTTTAATGTAATTTACAAGATGTATAGAATGAAGTATATTCAAGACTATATGGTGAAATGTTAAAAAAAAGTAATGTAATTGGGGAAAATATTATTTAAAATGTATATGTACAGAGAAAATGGAAGGTACTCTGAGAGAAAAAGGCACTAACAACTGTGAGGAGGAGGAAAGATGTCTCTCAAAAGAATGTACTTCTACTGGGAAGTATAGGGTATCAGTCAACTCTATGTGCACCAATGATGTTGGAAGCAAGGAATTGACTGCCTACTCAGCAGGGCTATTATTATGTGTCCCCAGTTAACCATAAGCATTAATTACTAAACATTTCTTATTTGCCAGTCACTATGCTAGGTACAGGAGATAGGAAGACAAAAGTATAACAGTGTTTATCCTCAAGAAGCTAATTTTTTGGGGGGAGAAGTATTATCTCCACAGATAAATAGATGCAGATTCAACTTTCATATATGTATGTATCTATGCAGAGGAATAATGGAATTTCTGAGAATCACAAAAACAAAACAAAACAAAACAAAAAAACAAATCTGGGAGTTGGAATGGGCATCAGTAGCCGCCTAGTACAATGCATTCACAAAAAGATCATACACAGTATGATATAACCAACAGTGCTCAGGTTTATTTCAGAGCCACGAAGAAGCCCCTTCTATTCATGGTTTTTATAGGTGAACTGTCTCTCAGAAAAAAGTTAACAAATTTTCATTGTGACTATTTACAAGTCAGAAATTTTAGGCAAATAATACAAGCCATAGATTGATTTATCATTTTGTTGATTTTCTAGATTTAAGAAAATGGTGGGGGAAATATTAATAATTCAATTTAGACTTTAAATTGTATTGTCCATGCTTCCTTCCCACCTACCACCCAAATACAGGTTGTTAAACATTTACCTGTCTAACTCCTTCTAACTCCACCATTTCTACCATATTGTTTAAAATATTTAATCATGTAAGATTCATGAATTTAGTATGTTGTACAAATCCCCCACCTAAAGTTGATGGCTAAAGAAATTAAATGACTTGTCCAGGTTGCACAGGGAGTGACTGAAAGATAATTTGAACATAGGTCCTCTGGTTCCAAATCGAGTTTTTTTTTTATTCCGTTGTGCCACAAATGGTGTGTGTGTTACCTTTGTATCCTTTGTAATCTCTATTATTATTATTATTTTTAAGACAACTTCCATAATTGCATGCATATTGGTACATCATCCTAGAGAAAACATCACCTTTCCTTATAAACATCACCAAAGGGGCTCTTTTGAAACATTGAGGCTTAGATAATTGCCTGCCTTACCATAAGATTAAGTGAGTGACCCAGGGTCATACAGTCAAAACATATCAAAAGAGGAAGCTTTCTCTGAAGTTGTCACCTAATATTTCCTCTCCTTTTATGTGACACTAAGCTTCCAATAAAATATCATTAGATGAAAAGCTTGTTAGAGCAGTATGTCTTTGAACTGTTAGTGGTCTTTTGTCTTTTGGTCTTTGGATTCAAATCCAAATTTAAGCTGATAAAACACTTATTAAATATCTAATATAAAATCTTTCATTTCCTGCAAGCATCAATTCAAAGATGACCATATATTATCCTTTTCCTTGTCTCTGGAATTCCTATGAGTCAGATACAGAACTTGAGCCCATGACTTCAAGAGACTAAGTTAGTCCTCTATCCACTATACTCTTTTACTGTTCACTCCACATGGTTACCAAGAAAAAAGAAATATAGAGCCTGCCTTCAAGGACTCTACAGTCATAGATGGCAGGTACACATTGTACTAAAATAAAAATGGTGCAAGGAAAATTGTAGAGGTAGAGTACTAAGAATTCTAAATATCTTAGAAGCTTTTGATGTGGGAGTTCTGACTTCATTGTCCTCCTCCAGTTGCATGCATTGATCATCTTTGTCCCCAAAAAAGGATTGAATGGTCTGATTGTGCATCCTCTGCTTGGTCATCTTGCCGGCCAATTACCTGACTTTTGAGCTCTTTGCCACAGTAGAACTCTGCTTACAAAATGGTGAAAGTTTTGTCCCAAATCATTGGGGTTTTCACAGCTGCTGGAGCTATTAGTTGGGCACCCTCTCTACAGCCCTCATAAGCTCTGGCACACTGGCCACACACCCTAGGACCACCACCCAAGACTGTGATCCATATCCAAGAAGGTTGAAGCAAGAGCGATTACCCTTGGTTGCCTGGTCCCCCTAAGATTGGCAGGCCAGGAACTCTGGAAGCAGCCACACTGCAGCAGCTACAGCCACTGGGCCTCTGCCACTTCTTGCCCCAGTGGCAGGGGCCAGACCTCTTCTGTCCCCCTGTTTCTGACAGAGTTCTCCACTGACCTGTTACTTTGTCTTTCACGTTTATGGGTTGAGAAGTCTGGAAACTACCTTAGCTACAGGGGATTCACTCTCCTGAAGTCTGCTCTGGCCACTGCTGGTTGGGGCAACCTTGGGGCTGGAACCTTGAAGCTCAATGGGAACTGAGCTTGAATCCCAGCACTCTGTTATAGACTTTTCTTGTCAACCTGCCAGTCTGCCTTCAATGGGAGATTTGTTTCTTTCTGTCTCTTTGTGGGTTCTGTAGCTCTAAACTTTGTTTGGAATAATTTTTAGTAGTGTTTGGAGCTGGACCCAACGGCAGGTTTGTGCTTTTACTCCACAATCTTGGTTCTACCTCCCAAGAAGTCTAAATATCAAGGCAGGTTTCATAGGAGAGGCAATATTTGAACTATATTGGAAATCAGAATTATGAGACTGAGTAGAGGCTCCTGGCAGGAAGCTAAATTTTGCATTTGCATGGCATTGGGAGATAGAATTTCAGGTTTGGGATGCTGCTAGTTGATGTGTCATAGGATGTTTCTTGAAAAGTGATGTTTATTAATAAGAAAACATGAAGATTCTATGGACCTGAGATGAGAACAAAACCAAGATGGGAAAAGGCTGACTTGGAACACAGGGGGAAGATGACTCCTTCAAGTTATACTGATGACTAGTCCTATTTTCCCTGTAACTTATATAATGTTCCTGACATATATCTACTCACACATCAGTGACTACTGGTGGCAAATCTCCTCTTTCCTTCCCACTGGCATGGTTTAATAACTATTTTACTTTCTTTTTCCGGCATCTGTCTTCTACCCCATTCGCTATTTCTCACTCCGCCAGTCCCATTCCCATTTCAGTTATGGCATGAGGGTTCTAAGGGGAGAAGAGAGTAAATGTCTAGAGTTCCTTTATCACATTTCTTCTGCTGCTCCCAGTCACATCAACAGGACCCTTTCATTCCTTATGCCCCTCACCCATTGATTCTATCCTTTCCCTCAGTACAAAGCCACATACCACATATCTTTTGAAGTACTCAGCCCTCCTTTTCCATATACTCAATGGACATGTTTCCATTCCTCAGTCCTTTGGATAAAATTAGTTCTTCCTTTGTAAAAATAAAATTTCAACACTGATCTTGGCTATGAATGCTCACCACATTGTGACTTTGGGCAATCAATCAACAAACATTTATGAAGCGTGGATTATGTACCCAGCATATAGAGTATACAAATATCAAGAACATAACAATAGGGGGGGCAGAGCCAAGATGGCGGAGTAGAAACAGCTCCTCCAAGCCTCTCTGCGCCCAGATTCCCCCCAAACTATGTAAAAGGGGACTCTGAACAACTTCTGGAGCCCCAGCACCGACAGAACGACACAGAGAAGCTAACCTCCCACTGAGGACAGCCCAGCAGCCATGCAGGAAGGACCAGCGCAGAGGTCTGGGACCTGGCAGCGCACAGAGCGCAGGAGCCGAGCCGAGCCCAGGTCCGTGTGAGCCGAGGTTTTAGCCCCAGGGCGGCAGGGCCAGCAGCCGGCTGGAGGAACCCCAGAACACCAGGAGCTGTGGCAACTCCAGAATTATCAACATAGACATGCCTAGGACAAAGTAAGAGGTTAGTGTCCTATGGACTTTGGGACCTGTATTTGGGGAATGCGTCAGCTCCCTCCCCTGGGGGCTAGAAGCCTCTGAGGAGACATGCCATTTTGTAGTTTTCAGAGGCAACTCCGGCTCCCAGCCTACAAATCGTGGGGAGATCCAGCGATCAGTCTTGGGGGGTAATCGCTCTTGCTTTAACCTCCCTGGATCTGGATTGTGATCTAGGGTGGAAGTCGTGGGTGGGTTTACAACTTGCCAGAAACGGAAGTTGCCCCCCACACGTTCAGGACGAAAATTCCTCTATCTGGCCTTAAAGCCATAGTGTGTCAACAAGCCCAAAAGTCAAGTAATTAAGTGGCAACATGCCAAGGCAAAGGAAACAGAAAAATGCAACCCTAGATTCCTATTTTGGGGGCATAGAGCAGGAAAAGGACTGTGAGGTCAGAAGTCCTGCTCCAAAAGCCCCAGGGAAAAACATGAGCAGGTTGCAGGCCATAGAGGACCTTAAGAAGGACTTTAAAATCAAATAAGAGAAGTGGAGGAAAAATTGGAAAGAGAAATGAGAAGGATGCAGGAAAAGTATGAAATGAGGGTCAACAGCCTGACTGAGGAAAACAACACCTTAAAAAATAGACTAACTCAAATGGCAAAGGAGGCCCAAAAGGGCAATGAGGAGAAGAATGCCTTAAAAGTCGAATTTGCCAGATGGAAAAAGAATCTCAAAAGTTCACTGAGGAGATTCATTCCTTCAGAGTTAGACTGGAGCAAATGGAAGCTAATGACTTTATGAGAAATCAAGATGCTGTTAAGCAGATCCAAACAAATGAAAGATTAGGAGGCAATGTGAAATATCTCATGGGAAAAACCACTGACCTGGAGAATAGATCCAGGAGTGACAATTTAAAAATTATTGGACTACCTGAAAGCCATGATCAAGGAAAGAACCTAGAAATCACCCTTCAAGAAATTCTCAAGGAAAACTGCCCTGATGTTTTAGATCCAGAGGGCAAAATAGAGGTGAAAGAATCCACCGATCACCTCCTGAAAAAGATCCCAAAAAGAAAACTCCCAGGAATATTATAGCCAGGTTCCAGAATCCCAGATCAAGGAGAAAATACTCCAAGCAGCCAGGAAGAAACAATTTCAATATTGTGGAAACACAATCAGAATAGCCCAGGACCTGGCAGCTTCTACACTGAGGGATCGAAGGGCATGGAATATGATATTCCAGAGGGAAAAGAACTGAGAATGAACCCAAGGGTCACATACCCAGCAAAACTGAGTATTTTGTTTCAGGGGAAAATATGGTCATTCAGTGGAATAGAGGACTTTCAAACATTCTTGAGGAAAAAACCAGAATTGAATAGAAAATTTGACATCCAGACACAAGAAGCAAGAGATGCCTGAGAAGGTAATCGGGAAAGAGAGATCAAGGGGAACTTATCAAAGTTGAACTATTTTCATTCCTATATGGAAAAGCAATAACTGTGACTGATGATATCTTTCTCACTATGAAAATAATGGAAGAAGGGGGTGTGGTCATATGAATACATATGTGAATGTGTGTGTATATGGTTACAGTTATATATGGATAGAGGGCATAGGTTGAATTTGTTGGGAAGGAGAATACTCAAGGGATGAAATTATGAGGTGAGAGAGGAAAGTGGCAAGAGGAGATGGGGAGAGACAGGGTAGGGTAAACTATCCCATGTAGAAGAAGCAAGGGGAAGTGGTTGCAAAGGAGGGGGAGAGTAAGGAAGGCTAAAAAGGCAAAACCACATTCACATTGAATTTGGTTCAGGGAGAAAATGACATACATACTAAATGGGATATCTCAACCTGCAGCAGGATAGGGGGAAGGGGGATGAGAGGAGGGAAGATGGATGGGAGGGCATCCTTGGGGTGAGGGGAGGTTGGAAGTCCCCACTATAGAAGAGGGACAGGATCATGTAGGGAATGGACCAGGTGGGGGGTGGGATGAGTGGGAGGAATTATAAGCAGCCTTGTACAATATATCTACTATGATAATGTTTTGCATTGCTAGACATGTACAACATATACTGAATTACTTATCTCCCAAGAGGGAATGGGTGACAAGGGAGGAAGGAAATGGATCTGAAATTCGAGGTCTTAACATTAAATGTTTCAAATATATATAAATACTATTATTAATACTCTTTGCTTGTAATTGGGAGATAAGATGTGCAGGCATTGGGACACAAAGATTCACCTTCCTCTAATGGAAAAGTCTATGGGGGTATGGGAGAAGGTATGGGAGAGAGCAGATTGGAGGAATTGATATCTTGTGGGACTACTATTCTGGCAGGTTGGGTAGGGAAATAATGGGGGGAAAATGATTGTAACTCAATATCTGGCGGAAATTAATGATGTAAAACAGAAGTTAATAAAGCATCTGTTTAAAAAAAAAAGAACATAACAATTCCTGCCATCAGGGAACTCATGTTCAACATGGGGATGCTAGGTATAAAACCTCTTTGCCATCAGTTTCCTCATCTACAAAAATGATAGACTTCGACCAGGTGGCAGCAAATTATCTCTTGATGTTAAACCACTACTCCTGATCTCTACTAATACTGAATATGGTTTTCCTGTTCTACTTTGAAGCTGATTCTCAAAAGGGAGAACAGCTATGTCTGATTGCTAGTAAACATTTCCACAAGGTCAAGGGGGAGGGAAAGGAATAGGCATTATGGTAGTGCCTATTATGTGTTGAGGTGCTCTGCTAACCACTTTACATATATTTTGTCATTTCATAGTCACAATAACCCTGAGAAATAGGTGCTGTTATTATCTTCCATATTATAGTTGAGGAAAGTGAAACAAATGGAGGCAAAATGACTTGCCCAGGGTCACACAGCAAGTGCCTGAGATAGGATTTAAGCATAATTCTTTTTGGTTTTGTACTCTATCCCCTATACCATTTAGTTTATTCACTGTAGGATGTAAAATTTAAATCATTGATAAAAATGTCTCCAAATGACAGAACACTTTTTCCCTGCCTTCAAACAAAATATAGGGTATAACCAAAAATGTGCTTAAATAAAAAGTGTGATGGAGTAGAACAAAGCAAATAAATGTATTAGGAGACCTAGGTTGCCTTCCCAGCTCTGTTAGTGGACAGCAACTCAAACCAAAACAAAGCAACTATTTCATGGGCAAATGGGAACATTCATCTGTAAGATATCTGGAGGCTTTATTGGACTAATGTGAGTCAAAAAGGTATATAAGCTCTTGATCTTTCTGACAGGGTTCTTCTTTTCTTTGGCAGTTGGGTGGCCCCCTGCTCCTAGGATTTTACTATATTTTTTTTCTTTTTTTTTCCCTACCCACCACCCCAGAATAGCAGTCCCACTAGATATCCCCTCATCCAATCTGCTCTCTCCCATATCTTCTCCCATACCCCCTTTGACTTTGCCATTAGGGCAAGGTGAATCTCTGAGCCCCAATGCCTGGACATCTTATGAAACATTTAATTTTAAAATTTCAATTTTCAGATCCATTCCCTTCCTCCCTTGTCTCCCACTCCCTCTGAGAAGATAAGCAATTCAGTATGTGTTGTACATGTATAGCTATGCAAAACATTACCATAGTAGATATGTTGTTAAAGACTGCTTATATTCCCCCCCCCCCATCTCACCTCCCACCTGGTCCATTCCCTACTTTGATCCTGTCCCTCTTTGATAGTGGGTACTTCCAACCTCCCCTCCTCCCAGAATACCCTCCCCTCCACCATCCCCCCTCTCATCCTCCTTTCCCCTACTCAGGGGAGTGAGTGAGGGTAAGATACTCCATTTAGTATGTATGTGATTCTCTCCTTGAGCCAACTTCAATGAGAATATGGTTTTGCCTTTTTGCCTTCCCATTCTTTCCCTCCCCTGCAACTACTTCCCCTTGCCTCTTCTACATGAGATAGTTTACCCTACCCTGTCTCTCTCCATTTCCTCTTGCCACTTTCCTCTCTCACCTCTTGACTTCACCCCTTAAGAATCATCCTTTCCTTGGCGCGGCTAAGTGGCGCAGCAAGCAGAGCGCCGGGCCCGGAGCCAGAAGGGCCCGAGCTTGGATCCGGCCCCAGACACCCAACACACAAACAAAAACCCAGTCGAGTGACCCTGGGCAAGTCACCCAACCCCAATTGCCCTACAAAAAAAAAAGAATCATCCCTTCCCATCAAATTCAACCTGTGCCCTCTATCCATGTATATCTGTGAACATATGCAATGTACTCTTCTTCAATTATTTTCATAATGAGAAAGGTTTCATCAAACACAGTTATTGTTTTTCCATGTAGGAATGTAAATAGTCCAACTTTGATAAGTTCCTTTTGATTTCTTTTCCTTGATTACCTTCTCAAGCATCTCTTGCTTCTTGTGTCTGAATGTCAAATTTTCTATTCAACTCTGGTTTTTCATCAAGAATGCTTGAAAGTCCTCTATTCCACTGAATGACCATATTTTCCCCTGAAACAAAATACTCAGTTTTGCTGGGTAGGTGACCCTTGGGTTCATTCCCAGCTCTTTTGCCCTCTGGAATTTCATATCCCATGCCCTTTGATACCTCAGTGTAGAAGCTGCCAGGTCCTGGGCTATTCTGATTGTGTTTCCACAATATTGAAATTGTTTCTTCCTGGCTGCTTGTAGTATTTTATCCTTTATATGGGAGTTCTGGAACCTGGCTATAATATTCCTAGGAATTTTCTTTTTGGGATCTTTTTCAGGAGGTGATTGGTGGATTCTTTCAACCTCTATTTTGCCTTCTAGGTCTAAAACATCAGGGCAATTTTCCTCGAGAATTTCTTGAATGGTGATTTCTAGGTTCTTTCCTTGATCATGGCTTTCAGGTAGTCCAATAATTTTTAAATTATCTCTCCTAGATCTATTTTCCAGGTCAGTGGTTTTTCCCATGAGATATTTCACATTGCCTTCTATTCTTTCATTTGTTTGGACCTGTTTAATAGTATCTTGATTTCTCATAAAGTCACTAGCTTCCATTTGCTCCAGTCTAACTCTGAAGGAATGAATCTCCTCAGTGAGCTTTTGAGATTCTTTTTCCATCTGGCAAATTTGACTTTTTAAGGCATTCTTCTCCTCATTGCCTTTCTGAGCCTCTTTTGCCATTTGAGTTAGTCTATTTTTTAAGGTGTTATTTTCCTCAGTCAGGCTGTTGACTGTCATTTCATACTTTTCTTGCATCTTTTTCATTTCTCTTCCCAAATTTTCCCCCACTTCTCTTATCTGCTTCTTAAGGTCCTCTATGGCCTGTAGCCAGCTTGTATTTTCATTTGGGGCTTTTGGTGCAGGAGTTCTGACCTCACAGTCCTCCTCCATGCTTTGAGCCTCTTTGCCCCTAAAATAGAAGTCCAATGTTGAACTTTTCTGTTTATTTTGTTTCATTTGCCTAGGCATATTGCCACTTAATTACTTGATTTTTGGGCTTGTTGCCACAGTAGGACTCTGCCACCAGACAGGGGAGCTTCCGCCCAAACGTGGGGTCTTCACAACTTCCGCCAGTTGGGTGGCCTCTGTAAAGCCTCCACCCACTCTGGCAAGTTGGATACCCACCCCAAACTTCCCCCCCAGACCACAATCCAGATCCAGGCAGTTTAAAGCAAAATCGATTAACCCCCAGACTGATTGCTGGATCTTCCTACAGTTTGCAGACCAGGAGCTAGAGCCACTACTGATGCTGCAAAATGGCTTTTGTGCAGCTGTTTCTTCGGCAGCTTTTTGCCCCCAGGGGAGGAACCCATGTGTTCCCCAAATACTGGTCCCAAAGTCCATAGGGCACTAACCTCTCACTTTGTCCTAGGCATATCTGTGCTGATAATTCTGGAATCGCCACAATTGCTGGTGTTCTGGGGTTCCACCAGCCAGCTGAAGGCCCGGCCACCCTGGGGCTAAAACCGAGGACCTGGGCTTGGCTCTGCGGGCTGAGCTGTTGGTTCCCAGCATGCTGTGCTGCCTGCTCTCAGAGCTCTGTGCTGGCCGCTCCCTGCAGGGATGCTGGGCTGTCCTCAGCAGGAGGTTAGCTTCTCTGTGCCGTTCTGGGGGTGCTGTGGCTCCAGAAGTTGTTTGGAGCTCCCTTTTACATTGTTTGAAATTTGTGTGGGGCAGAGCACATTGGAAATGCTGTTTCTACTCTGCCCTCTTGGCTCCGCCCCCAGGAGGATTTTACTATATTGATGCAGAGCCTAGTTTTTATTCTACTGTAGCTCAGAACTGCCATAATCAATAGATCCACCACACTTAAAAGTTCCAAGCAGCATGAACTATAGGCATGTACCAACACATGGGCTACATGCTCTTTTCTATTGGTCCCAAAGCTTGGTCTAGTGACAGCATTGTATCTAAGAGCCTCCAGGGAAGCAGTGGATAAGACCTCATCTATCATACAAAAGGCCTCTACAGATTTTCCTTATATTGAATTCAGCTAAAAAACAAACAAACTTGGATTTCTTTTCCTAATAAACTAACATAATTCAAAGCAGTAACAACAGCAAAGACCTGATATAAGAGAAACATGAGAAAACAAACAAACAAAAAACATGAGCTTGTAGAGTTACAATGTGCTGAGACAAACTGAAGTTGGTCACAGGGAAATATCCTGGCATAGATTAGTTAATTCCCCCTCCCCCCCACAAACCAGTTCCTTTTCTTTGCAATATATGTGGACAATACATCTACTTGTTCTAAGAATCTTTTTCCTGCAATAGAAAAAAAGTTGTTTGCCTGATTCTCATTAGAGTGTATAATGACAATAGAAAACAACCCCAGAGAATCAATGAATATTAGAATTGAAAGACATCTTAGAAATAGTTGAAAATCAAAAACTGAGGCTCCACAATGTCTATAACTTGCCCAACAACTCAATGCTAGTTTTTAATTGTCCAAGAACACTATGCAACACATGAATCCGTACATTCATTCATTCATTCATCCATTCATTCATCAGTTCATCCATCTATCATGTACCCATCTACCTCTCTATCTATCCAGCCATCTATCTATCTATCTATCTATCTATCTATCTATCTATCTATCTTTCCTCCTGTTTATCTCACTGTGCTCTAAAAGTGACATTGGATTCAGCATCACATCACAAGAAGAGGGCTAAAAGTTTAAGTCCCCCAAACCATAATTTACATCCCACCACACATAGGTACTATCTGTAGACTCTGGGAAACTCCCTTGGCCTCATTTTTTTTCCTGTTTGTGAAATGGCAGGGTTGAATGAGATGAACTCTAATGGCCCTTGCAACTTAAAATCTCTGATTTTATATCACCTAAATATCTGATCCTTGTAGGATATCTTTTTGAATCCTATTTGTTTTTCTTCTAAATTCAAAATATTGTGGGATTATTTTCCCCCAAAGATATTAAGAAGTAAGAGAAGAAACTGGCATCTGGGTACCCTTATATTTAAGAAGGAACATTGCCGAGAGTGGGGGAGACAGACACAGAGGGTCAGAGAAAGAAAGAAAGATGGAGAGGCAAAGAGACACATAGGGAGAGGCAGAGGGAGAGAAGGAGAGGGAAAATGAGAAGAAGAGAGAGAGGGAGAGGTGGGAGAAGGGAAGGGGACTGGATTTGTAATCAAAACATATGGGTTTAAAATCCAGCACATGCCCTTACTACCTAGTTACTTTTAAGAAAGTTATTTAATCCATCTGGGCTTTAACCTTCTCATCTATAAAATTAAGGGAGTGATCTGGATAACTTATAAGGTCCTTTCCAGCAGTAACTCTATGCTATTATACACTAGGTAACATTAATGCCAACAGAATTATCCTCAGCAGCTAGGTGGCCCAGTGGATAGAGGTATGGGCCCTAGAATGAGGAAGATTCATCCCCCAGAGTTCAAATTCGGCCTCAGAGATGTACTAGCTGTGTAAGCCTGGACGCATCACTTAACCTTGTTTGCCTCAGTTTCCACATTTGTAAAATAAACTGCAGAATGAAATAGAAAACAAGTCTAGTATATTTGCCAAGAAAACCCTAAATGAGGTCACAAAGAGTCAGATACAAAAAAGAAATGAAATAAATCATCCTCAGAATCAAAGAGGTTCAGAGGAAGACAATGCAGTCATATATAGTTTTTCTCCTAAGGAGAGAATAAATCCTTCTCCACTCACTGCCAGCATTGCACCTCCATTCTGAAACCTACTAAGGGTTTGGAGGAGGTGTGAAAGGAAATTCAAACCCACCCACTGGACAATTTTAAAGTGGTGACTAATGAGGCTTTGCACAGAGGAAATCTCTGGATTTTCCAAAAACTTTACATTCATTTTTTTTTTTTGGAGGGGGAGATAGAAGAGGAAATAGAAACAAGGGAGCAGATGGGAAAACATAACTCAATAAAGAGAATAGATGTCAGGCACTGACCTAACCAAGGAACTCTGAAGTCAGCAGAGTCAAGAAGACCTACCTTTAGGTGCCACATCTGTTCATACTGGCTGTTTGACTCTGGGAGACTTACAGGACCTCTTAATATCCCAGACAGTTCCTTAAAACTATAAAGTACAACCTAACCATACAAATGCTTTGGTGGTATTCTTCCCATCCTCAGAGCTTTTTATGCCTGAATTTCTCAAACTTTTGAGCCTCTGTTTCCTTTTCCCTTAAAAATTATTGAGGATTGGGCCCCAAAGAGGTTTCGTTTTTGAGGGTTATACCTATTGCTATTTACTGTATTAGAAATTTAAAACAACAACAAAAACTTATAAAAAATGTCTTGGGCTTTGTGGATCCACTAAAAGGTTGGTGTAGAGGACTTTAAATCTTCATCAATTGCTCATAGCAATTATCTCATGAGTTCTTGAAATACTAAAGTACAGGCATTATCATCATTGGTCTTTAGATTCTAGGTTAGGAGGTAAAATCATAGATTTGGAATTGGAAGGAATCCAATGTCAATGCACTTAGTCCAACCTCATCATTTTACTGTTGGGGAAAATGAGACCTCAGAGATATAAAAATATTCTTATAGCAAATGGCAGAGTAAGAATTCAGAGCTATTTATCTTATTCCAAATACAGCACAATTTCCAATGTGTCCTATTTTGAGATTAAATAAAAAATAACAATAACAATGTAGTAATCATTTATTCCCCTTTTCTACTTATTTTTAATTGGGGATTACTACTTCGTGTTATTTCTCCCTCAGAGTTTTTGTAATATGACCATTATGCATATAATCAATGAGATCATATTCTCTCACAGTTTTCCTTCCACCTGTGAGTTTGTAAAAATATAGGTCCTTTAGTCATAGGTATGTGTGGTTCTAGTCATTTTGTTCTGATTAATTTTCAGATCACTCTCTCTCTCTCTCTCTCTCTCTCTCTCTCTCTCTCCCACCTGTCACTTCCTCCCTTCCTCCTTTCCACCCTCCTTCTCTCTCCATTTTTCTCCCCACTGCATTTTTCTGTTTCTTGCTCTTTAGGTCTCTGCCTGTCTGTCTCTAATTTTTGTCTCTACCTTTCAGTCTATCTGAGGCTCTTTCTCTTTTTTCTCCTCCACCTGCTTCTGCTCTTAATCCTTTTGTCTTTTTCTTTCTTCTGTTCACCCTCCTCTTATACTCTAACTCGCTCCCTCCCTCCTTTTAAGATGATGTAGTCCATCATTGGCATAGAAACATTACATATATATATATATGTATATATATATATATTTCTGTAAAAAAAAACATATATATATATATATATATATGGGTTTTTTTTACAGAAAAAAGAAAAATCTGAATAGCTTTGAAAATCTTTTGTTGATGGAGGGGGAAGGGGAATTATTTTTTGCTTGTACAACAATATCATACAGTTGACTAATCACAGGAGAGAAAAAAGTATTCCATCAGGCAATTTGCATATGAAATACCTCTCTCAAAGATTGAGGGTGGAGAGGGAAGGCAACAACTAACTCAGTAGCCACCCCCATATTGCAAATGAAAAGGATGTCTGTTATTTGACTGGCCATTTTCCCTTTTCTACCCTCATGAGAAAAAAAGCCTTTGATTTTGCTGGTTTGCAGTGATAGGATGCAGTGGAAAGCTTATCTTGCTCTGGGAAGTCTCTGAGCACACCAAACCAGCCTACTTCTTACAAGAAGCAACCACAGTCCTTAGAGTTCACTTCAGCATTGAAGCTATTCCTTGTGAAGTATATTCCTGACTGGAGAATTCTAGAGTCAAGTCCTAGGTTTTCTCTACTCCAATTTCTTAGCAGAAGGGAGGAAGTGTTATTCAAGTTTTCCTCCAGAATTTGCTTTTATTCTGGACTAGAATTCTTCTGAGGCATTTTTTATAGAAAGGGGGATGAGAATTCTGGAATTTTAATAATTAACATTGGTAGAATAGTTGAAAGTGAAAATAAAAACACGGAACTAGGCTCTACACAAGGATTAGAAAATATTCATACTGTACAAAATCAGAATATGCTAGGAGTGTCAGGGGAGAATAACTAACGGAATAAATAAAGTGGTTTTTCTTGTGGCAGTTTATTTTATTTTATGTTTTAGAGGCAGAATCAAATTGAAATCAGAGCCAGAATTCAAAATAAAACACTTGTTTTGGCTCATGCTCCAGCATATTTTCTTTTTAAGTCCAGGGAAAAAACAAGACAAGTTGAGAATATCTGTGAATATCTCTGAGCGATCATGCATATATGTGAGGATAGAGTCAGAGAGATAGAAAGGTGGGGGAGAAAAATAAAATTTCTTTCTTGTGTTTATTGCACAGTTCATTAATTCATAATATTATTGTTATTTATATTATTATAATCTCTCAATTAGAAAGTGGAGGTGCTGGTGAACGTAAGGTAAAAGGATCATGGGATGAAGTCAACCCATAAATATTTATTGTTTTTATGTGGTATACAAAGTACTAGATGCTGCAGATACAGAGACAATGAATGAAATCTTTCATACTTGAAAAGAAAAGTTTTTACATACTATGAGAGTAGGCAGCATTTCTCTAAGACTTGAGAGCTTCTGAAACTTCTTTCTGAAGACTGAAAGCGTCAAGTCAAATTAACAAGCATTTATCAAGTGCCTATGATGTACCAGGCTTTGTGTGAAATACTAGGAAATAAAGAAGTAAAACAAAACAAACAAACAAAATAACAATCCTTTCTCTCAAGAAACTCACAGTTTAAGGGGGGTGATAGCATGCTAATAATTAAGTACAATTAGGATATTTATAGGTAAATCAGAGATTTTCTCACAGAAAATGCACTAAGATTAAGGAAACTTGGGAAAACATTTTTTGTGGAAGATTGGACTTTAACTGATACTTGAAGAAAGCCAGGGGTGTTAGGTGCTGGAGATAGAAGGGAAAATATTCCAATAAAGGGGGATAACCTGTAAAAATGTACAGTCAGGATGATCTTGGAGGTCAGGTTCACTTAATCATACTCTATGATTTATAGTTAGAGAGGGAGACAGTAAGGTAAAAAGTAAAACAACAGGAACAGTAGGAAGGGGAAGGTTTTATGAAGTGCTTTGAATATCATACAGAAGATTTTGTATTTGATCTAGGAGATAACTGGAAGCCCCTGGAGTTTATTGAATATGGGGGCAATATGATCAGACTTAAGTTTTGTGAAGGTCAGTTTGATAGATGAATGTAGGATGGACTGGAACAGGAACAGACTTCAGGCAAGGACATAAATCAAAGTACTATTTCCATAGTCTAATAGGCATGAACACCTCATTTATGGTGGCAAGTTCAACTATAGCATGTGGGAAGATAGTGGTATCCTTGCTAATAATAGCAAATTTAGGAAGAGGGGAGGGTTTGAGAAGGGAGATAATTAGGTCAATTTTGAACATTTAGATTTTAAAATGCCTTTAAGACACCCAGTTAGAGAAGTCTGGTATGTGGAGATGTGAGAAAGTTAGAACTGGACAAATAGATTCAGTAAGACACTGGGCAGTGATGAGGTCACTAAATGGAATACTATAGAGGGACAATAGTAGACTGGCCAGGACAGAGTCTTGAGGGATCAACGTTCAGAAGTGGTTATGATCTGGATGCAGGTCTAGTAAAGAAGATAAAGATGGATTAGTCAGTCAGGATACCCATAGGGAAGGGAAGGAGGGAGAACTGGGGAGAGCAATGTCACTCACAAACACACACACATACACACACAGAGAGAGAGAGAGAGAGAGAGAGAGAGAGAGAGAGAGAGAGAGAGAGAGAGAGAGAGAGGAAAGAGAGTATGAAGGAGAAGGGGGTGTTTAAAAGTGCCAAAGGTGGTAAAGGAGTTAAGAACGATGAGGAATAGGAAATGCTTTTTAGGTTTAAAAAGTAAGAGACCATATAACTTTGGAGCTAATAGTTTTAATTGAATGACATAGTAAGGACCCAGACCATAGACAGTTAGAGAGAAAAGGAAGTAACAGTGCTGATTTTCCATGTTTTTCTCAAGGAGTTCAGCCACAGAAGGGAGAAGAGATATAGTACGATACCAAGAAGGGGATGACTAATCACATGAGAGTTTTCTTTTTTCTTTTTTTGGATGGGGAGAGATGAGCAAGTTTCTAAGCAGTAGGGAAGCATATAGTAGACATTGTGAAACAATACCGGGGAGATAGTGGAAATGAGAAAGGGACAATCTTCTGGTAATGTTAGCATGGAATGGAATCACTTGGTCATGCAGAGAGGTATATCTGTACAAGGAGAAGGACCACATTTTCTTGTGAGAAAGGAGTGAAAGAAAAGACACTGGGGGAATGTTATCTGAATGATATAAAATGAGGAGGGAAACTCTCAGTGAATGACCTCATTGCTTTCAGTGAAACTTGAATAAAGGTTTTCTAGTGAGAGGTGGGAAGAGGATGGGCTATAGGAGACTTGAGAAAGGGTGAAAAAAAAGCTTCAGGAGTGGTGGTCATAGTAAATTAGTGAAGTAGGTATAAAAGGATTGCCGTGCATTAGTGAATGACCACTTGAAATGATTTACCACAAATCTGCAGTAGTTCTAGGCAACAGTTTTGTGATTTTTCTCCAGCTTGCTTCTTCAGCATATGAGCAGAAACAAAGGCAGCAGGTGGTATGAATAATCTGATCCTAAAGTTTGGTTTTCATAGGCCAACATTATTAACAGGACAAGAGGGCAAGGGATTTGAGGGAAGAACATAGGGTAGAGTTGAACTAGTTCACTAAGTAGTTAGGATGGTAATGTGAGAAGAGTGATCACTGGGAAGGAAATTGGGTGGTCAAAGGACATGAACAGGTTGTGTTCAGAAGAAGAAATCAAGGCTACCTATAGTCATGGGAAAAATGCTCTAAATCACTACTGATCTGAGAAATGAAAATTAAAACAACTCTGAGGTAGAGCACTTCACACTTATCAGATGGCTAACATGATAGAAAAGGAAATAGACAAATGTTGGAGGAAATGTAGAAAAAGATTGGTACACCACTGGATTATGTCCACAGGGCTATAAAACTGTAATCCCTTTGACCCAGCAATAGTACTACTAATTCTATATCTGAAAAGTATAAAAGAGAAAGGAAAATGACTTATATGAAGAAAGATATTAATAGAAGTTCTTTTTCTCGTGGCTAAGAACTGGAAATTGAAAGGATGCTTATCAATGTGAGGATGACTGAACTGTGATATATAATTTTGATGGAATACTACATTGCTATAAGAAATGATGAGCAGGATACTTTCAGAAAAATGCAGGAAAACTTATATGGAGTGATGAAAAGTGAAATGATCAGAACCAGGAAAATGTATACAATAATGGAAATAAATTGAGGAGCAAAGGACTAAAGTTGGCCACAAAGAAAGACAATAGAGTTTGGTGTGGCAGTGCTAGAACTGTGGGCAGGTAGTTCTATTATCAGAAGTTAGGACTCATTGAGTGCAAGATGGATATCAGGAAAACTTCTTATTGGAGGAGATATTCCTACTAGATCTAATGTTGAAAAGTTTTTTTTTTCCCACTTCCAAGTAGAACTGTCTTTGAATACAATAAGGAATAGCCTGCTAAATACACCCCTCAAAAGTGGACTTTAAAAAATTAATGAAAACATCCTCTCAGACAAAAACAAAACAAACCAAAAACCCAGCATTAAGTACAATGACCATTACCATCACTCTCAGCACGATCATACCCTGGACTGGAAGATAAGGCAGTTCCTTTTATGGTGATAGTTCCCATTTCAGAGCAAAGGATACTGGTGTTTAGAGTATTTAAAGCAGTTTGTCTATAGTCACCCAACCAGAAAATATCAATGTCTTCTCATTCTAATTTCAGGGTATTTACTGGTATACTGATATTCCATCTGCCCACACATATTTCCACCTGATTAGAAACTATTAGTAGAATCTGATACAGCTACCAAGGAAATAACTGAGTGTCCTGCAGTGTGGCCCATTCATTGGGCCAGAATCTGAAAAAAAAATGCTCATTTTAAAAATATTTTAATCACCTGCAAATGGGTGACAGTGGCACTAAGTCTTCAGTAAAAAAAAATGACAACAGAAAATGAGGGAGTCATTTGTCAACAGAAGTAACTAGAAGGAAAAACAAAACAAAACAAAACAAAAACCTATGAATAGTCTTTTTTTCTTCCTAGCAGTTGTTTTGCAACTTCAACCACTGTTGTTGTCAACTCAACACTTCCAGATCAGCATGCAATTCTTTTCTTTATGTACAAAAATAGTGAAGCCCAGCTGTGGGGATGCAGATTCCCCAAGCAACACCTCCCTCCTACCATGCAGACCATTTCTGGGGCCATGAACTTGGTTCTCAGCTTATCCAAGCTCTCTTGGAGCAGCCTTGGACAAACTATGAGAATTCCTGTGACTACTTTATTTATTTTAACTCTGAAAAATTCTCAAGTGCATTGGTTTTCTATCATTATTAAGGCAAGGCACAAGCAAAAGTATGAAGGCCTATCCCCATTCAGACCATATGTCCTCCTGCCATAGAGGCAATGTAGTTCTGTGCAAAGAATGTTATCTTTGGAGACAGGAGATCACATCCCAGTTCTGATATTTTTGGGGCTTGTGACTTTGAGAAGCAATCTAATCTCTTTCTAAATTTCTTCATCTATAAAATGAGAATTGGACCAAATGTGTCCCTTTCTAAGCTTGAATCCTATTATTACTATAGATTCATCTCACTGAAAAGTGGACCTGGTTTTAAATATTTCTAAGCCTCTTATCTATCAAACAACTTTCAGAATTGTTTTATTAGAAAGTAGCTGGGGCGGCTAGGTGGCCCAGTGAATAGAGCACCGGCCCTGGAGTCAGGAGGACCTGGGTTTGGATCTGGCCTCAGACACTTAACAAAAAAACTAGCCATGTGATTTTGGGCAAGTCACTTAACTCCAATTGCTGTCCAAAAAGAAAAAAAAAGAAGAAGAAAGTAGCTGATAAAAGAAAGAAAACTAATTAAAAAGAAACTAATACTTCATTTCTGGTCTATCTTTATGTGGCTGGAACTATAGTCATTTCACTTGGAATATACCATAGGTTGTCAATAACTAATAATAACTTTGGCATGTCCCCTCTCCCATATAATCAGCTAGAATTGGTTAAGAGGTCAATGTCTCCAAAAGCAGCTTACTTCATTTAATGGGATAGCAGTGTTATGGAATTCCAGCATGGCTCAAAATTCCTGATCTCTCAGGTCCTCCTGACTCCAGGGCCAGTGTTCTATTCACTGCACCACCTAGCTGCCCCTATTAATTTCCTTTTTATTTGCCTGGTTTTCTCATCTGTAAAATATGGTTTTGGACTGGAATGCTATCTGAGGTCCTTTTCAGTTCTAAATCCTGGGAGCCTATGAATTATGTTTATTTGGATTTTCTGGTGACTGCTCTAGACAATAGGAAAGAAGCAAGGCATTCAAAAGGTGAAAGAAAAGGAAGAAGGAAAGGAAAAGAAGACCCCATTATTTCAACAGAGAAACTGGAGACAATTTTCTATTGTGACTTTTCAAGTCGATGAATGGCAGCTTCCTTCTTTTATCATCAACTTGGTGATCGTAGAAAACACATTTCAAAAGAAATAAAATGCTCAGCATGAGGGTAACACTCTAACCGCAAATACATACAAATAAAATACTATAAAAGGCCTGAAATAGGCACCAGTAAATACTATTCCTTTAAGCAGTCAGCAGCATCACCTTTCCCACATAAGTTTTAAAGACCATGAGCAAGTTTTGCATGTGTCCATGCCACTTTTCAGGTAAGGAAACTGAGGCACACAAAATTAGATACTGAGCATCTTTGGTTGTTAATACTGTACAGATCATGGATTATACTTTCTGTTATTGAAAAGGAGAAAAATATAATAGAAAGAACATTGGATTATGACTTGGAATACATTTACTTTTAGCTTTATGGCTACCAAGCTGAGTGACTTTCAAATAAGTCACTGACCTTCCCTGAGATGTTTTACTCATTTGAAAAGTAGATGATCTCCAAAGTCCTTTCTAGCTGTAAAATTCTTTATTTGTATGACATTTCCCAAACTAATCTGACCACAGAAAAATTTGGAGCTGGAAATATATAAAATGATTTTTTTAAATGTAGTTTTTGAATATTGAACATATGAGTTGAGGAAATTTGGGAACAGAATGGAATGGTCAATCAAATCAGATTTTGATACTACCTTTCTCTCTAGTGTTATTGGTAATAAGATTTGTTTAACACATATCATCTTGTATTCATCATTTCTCAAGGAAAAATATAGTTAGCACCTACATTTCCTCAAAGAGCCCCAAAGGCACAGCACTCAGTTAACAATTTCACAGAGTAAAACTAGATTGGAAGCTCTTTGGTTATAGACATCATTTATTGGGTCTTTTGCATCTCCCATATTGCTTTAGGCATTGATAAATATATGATATCCTTCCGAACTTACAATGCTTCCTGAAATAGCTTCTTAGTCAGAGAACAAGACATCCCAAACAATGATCCATGAAATCTTGAGGATCAGTGGACTCTGAATAGAGGCTCACTGAGAAACTTTAGTGACCTTCAACTGAGTAACACATAGAAACCATATATTTTCTCTGAGGTGTATAAGCAGCTTAGTCACTCAGCATGCAAACTGTAGAAAATCTTCATCAATCAGAGCATCACAGATCTTATCCAATTCAATCCAAAAATTTTTGTTGATTTTTAAGTTCCTACTATGTGTGAGACCATTAGCAAGGCACTTCAGAAACAAAGATAGACAGAGAGATAGACAGACAGATATTCTCTCTCCATATATTTATAGGTATATATGATTTATATATACATATACATTTCTCTATTATCTATATCTATATTGCTTCTCTCTATGATTTATAGCCACATCAATATTTCTATCTCTGTTTTTCTATCACTTATCTATTTATACCTCTATCTTTCTGTTTCTCTCTTTATCGCTCCGTGTATATAGATATTTTATATATGTAATACATATACCTATATATGTATACATATAGATATTATTTATATATTCCTTCATATCTGCTCTTAAGTGTATCTCATTTGTCTGTGGGGCAGGAAGAGCAAATAGTTAAATCCTTAATAACCTTCCCAAATTTATTACTTCTTCTGTTCCTGATCATGTGGCCTCTTCTGTGTGACTTCATTTCCATTTTTCCTCATGACCAAAGTGGCCAGAGATGATGAAAAACAGAGAATGAACATTTATGACCAAAGAATACCTAACACCAGGTTAACCTGACATGTGTTAACAAACACAAAGAACTGCCTGCCATTAGCTCTGCCAGTCTATGCATGACCTTGAGAGAGCTTAGTGTTGACTGGTACCAAAGGGATTAGCAAAATGCTCCATTTTTAAAACACAGTCTTCCATTACTTTGATGAGCAATTAAATGCTAATTAAAAAAACAATCCCAAACTCAGTATTCCAAAGGTTACGAAACAATAGACTCCTGTCTATTGCCACAAATACAACTAATAAGGTCATAAAATATATTCAATAGAAAAATACTAAAGAAAGCAGTTGAGGCTTTTCAAGTGATTGTTTTTAGACATAATTATTTGTTGGTTTGTTTGTTTTTGTTTGTTTTGGGGGAAGTATGGCATAGGTTTGTCCAATACTCTAGCTTCTGTATCAGATGAAAAATTTAGAAAGATTTTGTTTACATTATTTGATACTATTTTCTCCTGGTCAGTGCACCTCAAAGACTCAGTGTTGATATTGATACCAAGGAAATAGATATGGCCATTGGACTTCAAAGCAGGACTTATAATTCACTTGTCTTATTAGAGCCTGGTTTCTCTATTAATATGATGGCTTATGTGAATTTTGGAAAGATAATGTGATTTTTAAGAAGTGCTAATAGAATGTAATATTAATCACACACAAGCCCTTTGAGAGCTGAAACTTATTTTTGTCTTTGTATGAATAGCACCTAGCACATAATAGACTTCTAATGAATATTTGCTGATTAATCAATTAGAGAGTTGCTTAGGACACTGGGAACTGAGATGAGCTGAACATGGTCATATAGATAGCATGTGTCAAAAATAATATGCAAGCCCAGTTCTTCATGACCTCTAAGGCTGACTTTGTCTCCACTATATCACATTGTCTATTTTTGTAGACATATGTAATTTAAAATGTGCTTCTATGGATCCCATCTTCATTTTCATTTTCTAGTGCTGAATAGTATCCAGTCTGTAGCAAACTTAGAGAAAATTCTCAAATGTACCGATATTTATAAAACATGACAGGGCATCCCAAATAATGAAAACAGAAGGGTTTGAGGCCCACAAATCTCAGGGAATTTGTAATTAACTTGTGATCAATAACAGTGGTCTATAGCTTGATGGACCAAGGGATACACAGAAATCCAAGTTGATGCACAAGGTTCTGATTTGGCTTTTCCTGCAGATTGTATAAATCAATATATTTTAAAAGTATTACCCATTATGGGTCCTTCGATCTACAATATGCATGACTAATTGTGATAATGACTATTAAATATGGGTTAGTAAAGAAAAAATACTGGATTTTGTGCTATGCAAGCCAGAGTAGCAGCAAACTCACTTCTGAGAGCTTCCATGTTATGCCTAGAGGTAATTGCTTTGATTTAAAATACTGAATGCAGAGGAAGAAACAGGGGAGTCATCTAGTATTGGCAGTTTTCAAAAGCATAGTCAAAGCTTCAGAGCTGTTTTATTCTATCCTACTTGGGTCTTGTATCATAATCTCCAATGACACCCACAGGGACTGACCTTATTTCACATATCAGAAAATGAGACAGGAATAGGGAACGGAGGTCTTGGCACCCTGGAGACTCTTAGCAAACAACTAAGGAGTTGAGATATAGAGAGGAAAATGAAACAACCTATGACCTCAAGCACTATATGTTTTAAATAAAACCCAGCTTCAGATACTTATTAGCCCTGTGACTCTTGTCAAATCTCTTAATCTCCATCTACCTTTTTTTTCCTCATAAGTGAAAGCATCTGCCTCACAGGAATGTTTTCAGGATGAAATGCGATAATATGTGCAAACTGCTTTGTAAAATTTAAGGCATTATCATAATCGATAATAATAATAATAATCTGAATCAGCAGCTCTCTCTTCTCCAACACACTTCAAATACTCACGGTAACCTGCTGTAAGTTACAATTTGGTAACCAAGTCTGATTTTCTGTTCTTACTCCTTCTCAATAATAATTACTTGAGGTTTCGAGCCATAGCAATTGAAGGTGGAAAGTTAATTTTAAAATTATCTGGTCTGAAACACTGTAGTAAAAATATCCTCCTTTTTCTTCCCTTTATATAACTCTCACAAATCTTAAGTTCCTTCTTGACTCAATTTAATGCTCCTACTTCTCTGTGAGAGTTCTCCGTTCACCCTAATTATTAATGTTCTCTTCCTATTAATGTTACTTTGGCTTCACATGTATGTGTTGGAGTAGAAAGAGGACTGGCCCAGGTCAGAAGTTGTGGGTTCAAATACCACTTATGATCTCCCCCTTTTTTTTGAACTTTGATTTGTTTTGTTTTTTGGTTTTTCTTGGAGAGCAGTTGGGGTTAAATGACTTGCCCAAGGTCATATAGCCAGTTTTTGTGTTAAGTGTCTGAGTCTGGATTTGAACTCAGGTCCTCCTGACTCTGGGGCCAGTGCTCTATTCACAGTGCCACATAGCCACCCATTGAACTTATAATTTATATCATACCCTATCTACCTGCCTCAGCTACCTATCTTGTACATCTACTTTGATATCAACACATTGTACCATCAGTAGCAAGAAATTCAATGTACTCTGTTTTCTTTACTGGAATTTATTATATTTGCATTCACTCTCTAACACCTTCCTTGCTGCCTCCTTATTAGGATATATATCTCTTGTGAGTAGTGACTGGTTAATTTATTATGAGTGTGTGTGTGTGTGTGTGTGTGTGTGTGTGTATTCCCAGTGCGTGGCACTGTACCTGATACTTAGCAAGTATTTAATAAATGCTTTTATTTTCCTTACTTTTTTTAGCTAACCATTTCCTGAGAAAAGCACTCGTGGTGTAGAATACGATTTAAAAATTTTTTTCAGACACAGTATTGGGGTTTTTTTTAGTTTGAATATCATATGTGTCAGAAGGATTTCCTTATTTTCTGTATTTTTCACCCTCTCTTTTTTATTTTTTGGTTTCTATTGCTATTTCTTTTCTACATATCTGTCACAGGAAGAGCTGAGTTCAAATATGGCCCCAGACACTAGCTGTGTGACCCCGGGCAAGTCACTTAACGTCTGTTTGCCTTAATCCACTGGAGAATGAAATGGCAAACCATTTCAGCATCTTTGCCAGAAAAACCCCATGGACAGTATGGCCAGTGAGATCATAAAGAATTGGACATGACTGAATGACTGAACAACAACAAAAACGTAAGGGAGAGGCAGAAACGTTTCTATGAGTTCCTTACAGGGAAGGGTCACTTAAGCTTAGATAATCAGCAAGGATGCTCCAACTTTATCGATTCTTTCACACCCCTTTGTTCATCACTAATCAACAGGAGCATCAGAAAAAATGTCTGACTTCTCTGGGTAGAAAATTAACCTTGAAATTATTTATACCTTAAATTATTGTAGTCACTAGCAAAGCCAAGAGAAATTGAATTAGGCAGGCTGAAATTCTTCTAGCTGGTCCTTCATCCACATTCGTAGTGCAAAAGCTGGAGCCGGGATCAGACAGGTGAAGCTTCTCCTGTCTAAGTGGATGTTCCCTTTGTTTCTCTCCACCCCATGAAAGAGCATTGGGCACCAACTTTAATAACACTTTTAGTGGCTTCCACAGAAATCTGAATGTAACAAACTTAAGTATTAAATTAATTTCTTCCAATATGTTCTATTTCCAATCTGATCCAATCTAAAACAATCTCACAGTAAGTCCCTACTATATGCAAAGCAGAAGATGACAATCGCCCCAATTATACTTAGAGATGATGACTTAGGGAGAACCATATCTTCTGCAGCAGGCTCTCATACCAGCCCAATCCAATCAAACCCAACAAACATTACTAAGCACCCTTCTATCCTCCTTCACATCCTCTTTGTTAGTCTCTAAGCTCCTAACAACATAGAAGAGGCAATTGTGGTTGTTCTAACTTAGGTTCCTCCTCCCCCACATTGGTTAACACCTGCACCAGGTCACAACTTCAGGAAAGCCCTCCTTATCCTTGACTTCATTGACTTTTTCTTCATCCTACTCTTTCACAGCCTCCTCAGTAACTACCTCTTCTCAATTCCTTCTGGTTCTTTCTTCCTTACTTATCCCTCAGTTCTAGAACCAAGATCCAATGGGCTTTGCCATTATTCCTTAATGGAGTGTGTTATTTTATTCCCCTCTGGTCCCACTCGTGATCTCTGTAACTTCCCCAATGAAAGTTAACCTCTTTGGCTCTATGGAATATTGAGTTTATTGAAGGCACAGAATACCTTTTATTCTGTATTTACACTCCCAGAGTTTAGTATAGCACTTACCACATTAAAAAAAATAAATTATTTGCCATTTTTTTATCCGTCCATCCATCTATCCATCCATTCATCCATTAACTTAATGTATATGAGAAACTGTACAAAGGGGGAAAACATTTGAAATAAAGGGACTTACACTCTACTGGAAGGTAGGAAAAGAGCAGTTATTTGATGGGGGAGACAATTAACAACTAAAGAAATAGGAAAGGAGAAATTAACCGTCCTTAAATTAATGCAAAAAAAAAAACCCCACAAAAAATCAATGAACAAAAATTAACCTTCTAGAATGAAATTGCCTTCCATTGCATTGCGAGAAAGTATATCCCAAAGGTCTTAGCTCTCTTTGCTTTAATTTAATACAGATCCCACTAAACCAGTTAATCCTGCTTTATTCCTGTCTCCTGGTTTCCATTTCTGATGCCAATTCCCCACTAGGTTCTTACTTCCCTCAATGAGATCTTCCCACAGCTAAAATTCCTTTTCTGACTCAACCCTTAATTCTGTAATTTCAGGCAGGCAACATCTCTCTCAGTGCCTACCAGTTAGGCAGATGGGACTGTCCTCATACAAAGGGTAGTGGTGGCACACAGTAAATGCTGCTTTGCTCTAGGGGCCAGGGAGGAGGATTATTGCTGGAATAAGAGGGTTAACCCAGGTGTTGATGACACTAACTTAGAAACTAGACTCCGTGGGCTTTATTTGATGGGGGCACACTGGTTCTGGGCATAAATGATTGGCATTTATGTTTCTCAGCATAAATTGTGTGCTTTTGGACAAGAATAATCCAGTATCAGAAATGCACATTCAGCATAAAAGATGTTGTTCAAATTAGAGCCCTGATGTTAATTAAAATCTGCAGGGGAGGCCTTGCAGAGTCAAATAAGAGCAACATTCTGTCAGTGTTTAAATTTGTTCATTTCTATCTTCAGCTAGCCATACATACCCAAACTCCTACCACTGAGAAGAGTCTCCCTGGGGAATCACTGGCCACCAGCAGCTGTTCTGAAGCTGCTGTTTAGCATCAAAGCAGTGGGGAATATGGAAATATTTTTTTCTCTAGGGGCCATACTTTTATGACTCTTCATTCACTCATATGCATAGTGGTTTGGAAAGGCACTCCCCTGACTCCAATCCTTCCAGGGCCCACCAATGTCTAAAGGAATACATCTCAGTTTAGAGTAAAATGTGCTTCAATCAGGGGAAAAAAGTGTACTTGGTGACTTTGTGGGTGTGTTTTTATGTCTTCCTTGCCTAAGCTGAATCTGCTATTCTAATATTTATGGGCTATGATTGGGCAAAACTCTTTTATTTATAAGAAGCGGACCTAAGATAAAATCTTTCATTGCTTACATTAGAGATCTTTCAATTTGGTGCTTCTCAAAATGTGTTCCATGGATCCCTGGAAATTCCTGAAACAATTTCAAGGGGTCTGTGAAGCTAAAACTATTTTTCCCAGTAGTTCTAAGACATTATTTGCCTATTAAAATACATTTTCTCTTCTCCAGTTACATAACCATGTGAGGCAGGATTTTCTTCACATATTTCTTTTTTATTTTAATAAGTTTTTATCAATTGTTTTTTTTACATCATCATAGTTATCTCTAGTATCCTTCCCCCACTTCAAAAAGACAAATTTCATACAACAAAGAACATTTTATAAAGACAAAAAAGGCAAGACAATCATCACAAGTGATGAACACATTGAGAAAGTCTAGAAATGTGTAATGTGTAACATCTGTGAACCTCCCACTTCCACTGAGAAGTGAATTGAGGGTGTCTTCTCATATCTCTTCATTTGAGTTCTGCTTGAGGTTTATAATTTTATTACATTCACTTTTGATGTTATTTTTTTGGTCTGTAGTTATTTTTCAATTTGCATTTTTGTTGTTACTGTGTATAGTTTTCTTGCTTCTGCTTACTTTATATCAATTTATATAGATCTTTCTATACTTTTCTGTATTCATCAGGTAGATCATTTACAGCACAGCAATAATCCATTATATTCATGTCCTACACTTTGCTTAGTCATTCCATAATTGGTAGACATCTGGTTTGTTTCCAATTCTTTGCTATCACAAAATGTGTTGTTATAAATATTTTAGCATATATGGAGACCTTCTTTTTACTTACAATTAACTTGGGGTATAAGCCCAGTAATGGGGTTTCTGGTTCAAAACATATACATGTCTTAGGCACTTAAATTGCAAAATTCCATGTTACCTTCTAAAATGATTGCAAAAATTCCTAGCTCTACGAAAAATATATCAGTGTGCCTATCATTCCACAGCCACTCCAACATTAACAACTGTCATTTTTGTCATCCTTGCCAATTTTTCAGAGTGTGATGGGCAAATTCAGGATCATTTATTGCATATTTATCTTATTTTTAGTGATTTGGAGCATTCTTTCATGTGATTCTGAATAATTTGCAATTCTTTTGAGGAGTGCTTGTTCATATCTTTGGACCACTTTTCTTTTGGGTAATGACCAATATTGCTTTGTTTGTTTCCAGTTTGTCTGTTTGTATATATTATATATGAAACCCTAATCAGAGAAAACACACACACACACACACACACACACACACACAGATTTTCTCCCCATTGAACTGCTTCTCTTCCTATTCAAGGTGAATTAATTTTTGTCTGTGAAGAAACTTTTTATTTCCATATATTCAAAGGTATTGATTTTGTCCTGTGTAATTGCCTCCATATTTTGACTGGTTACAAATATATCTCTTATTTATAGCTATGAGAAGTATGTTGTCTGCTTGTCTTTCCATTTTAATAGTATAGTATTTAATACTAACATTACATATCCATTTAAATGTGTTTTGAAATATAGTGTAAGGAAGAGGTGCAGATCGAATAGCCTAGTGGTCACATTGCTGCCTCCAAAACTTCTGTAACTAAAACCATTAAAATTTAAATGGGAGATATTTAACAAAATAAATAAAAAATACAATAAAACATAGATAAAATTATATGTAGCTTTTCTAAGTCACTATGTAGCCCATATAAATCCTTATGTAAAATTTAGTGGACTCCATCTCTATTTGTGTTTGGTACCATTGGTGTAAGCTGTTGGCCTAAGGCTAATTTCTGCCATACTGCTTTCAATTCTCCCCAGCAGTTTTTATCAAACAAATAATTATTTAATTTAAATATTTATATTTCCATTTTATTAAATACTGGATTGTTGAGTTCTATTTTTTCTGAATTTTTTTCTTTGTATTGTCTATTACATTACATTCCTTTTCTAAAATGGGGTTATTTTGGGGCGGCTAGGTGGTGCAGTGAATAGAGCGCCGGCCCTGGAATCAGAAGGACCTGAGTTCGGAGCCTGCCTCCGACACTTAATCCGCACAAACAAAAACCTAGCCGTGTAACCTTGGGCAAGTTACTTAACCCCAATTGCCCTAAAGGGGCGGCTAGGTGGCGCAGTGAGTAAGAGCGCCGGCCTCGGAGTTTGGATGACCTGAGATCAGATCCGGCCTCAGAAAATGAGCACCCACGCATAAATAATGACTAGCCGTGTAACCTTGAGCAAGTTACTTAACCCCAATTGCTTTAAAAAAAAAAATAAAAAAAAAAATAAAAAAAATGGGGTTATTTCAAATCTCTGTCTGGTCTTCTGATTGTTTATATTTTGAGATCATTGCTCTATTTTGTCTTCTCAGTTTTGTTAGCGTATAATTATGTATAATGTGTTCTTATTAATTTTTAAAATTTCTTTTGGTTTTGTTGTGATTTCACCTTGCTTATTTGCTATTTAATTGATTTCATTTTCTTCTCTCTTCTTTTTAATCAGATTAGATAAAGGCTCCTCAATGTTATTTATCTTTTCAAAGAATCACCTTTCTGTTTCATTTATTATTTCTAGTTGTTTTTTGTTTCCAATTGATCTATTTACCCTTTAATTTTATTATCTCCTCTTTCTGTACTTATTTTAGCTTTGTTTTTTGGCTGTCTAGTTTTCTTTTCAATTTAGCAATATCTTTTATTTGAGGTCCCTTAATGAATATTTTTTTATTGTGTAATGGTCTGTAAATGGTGTATTTCATCTATGTCTTTCTGCATTTGCTGGCAATATCTCTGTGCCATAATACCTGGTAAATTTTTATAAATCTTAAACATGGTTCTGAGAATACTTATATTCTTCATAATTCTGATATAGCAGACACCCAAAGTCTTTCTGACCTAGTTTCTCTCTCAAGTTGTTCAGTTCTACTTTTTCTTTTGGTTCATCTTTCTTTTAGACTCATGAAAAACTGAGAGAGGCATATTTTAGTTGCTTTTAACAATGGTGTCATTTTGTCTTATTATGACCCAGTTAATGTTTTCCTTAATGAATTTGGTTGCTAAGGTCTTGGGAGCACATACAGTTATTAGTGACATTGGTATATTGTCTAAGGTTCAGCATAATGTAATTTCCTTTGATGTTGATCAGTCATTTCAGTCATGTCTGACTCTTCATGTACCCATTTTTTTTTGCAAAGATCCTGGAGTGGTTTTCCATTTACCTCTACAGCTCATTTTACTGATGAGGAGACTGAGGCAAACAGGTTTAAGTCAGTTGCCCAGGGTTATACAGCTTGTAAGTGTCTCAGGCTGGATTTGAACTCAGGAAGTTGTCTTTCTAACCCTAGTCACTATATTCGATCCACTGAGCTACCTAGCTGCCTCAGTTTCCTAGTTTATCCCTTTAAAAGTGTTAAATGGTTATTTTGGCTTTGTCAAATACTATGATTATCACTCCTGTTTTCTTGGATTTATTTGATGCATAATGGCTTTTTTTATTCCATTCCTTTAGTCTTATGGATTAAAAAATAGTGTCTTTATTATAAGCAACAGATTGTAGGGTTTATTTTCTGATAGTCACTTTTTCATTTTAATGGATTCTTTAATTCATTCACATTTAAAGTTATGGGACTTAAGTTTATATTTTCCTAAATTTCTCTTCAGCATTGGGATTTTCAAGCTATGATTTGTTTCCCTCTTCAACTGTAAACAAAGTTCTATGTTCAGTTACTTTAGCTTAATCTTTCTCAAGGTACCTCTATACCCACTGGTGTTTCCCCTCTCACTCTGAATATCTCCTCCCAGTTGTTACTCCTTCCCTTTTTCAGATTAGTTTATTGTCTCTTTCACCTTTCTTGTTACTGTTTTTATTTAATTCTTCCCCTCTTTTTGTCCTCTGTTAATAAAGTAGATTTGCTCCCCTTTCAAATAGTCCTGTTCATTTCTTTTTTATCATTTTCATTTTTATGCCCCTTTCTGGAGAGTATTTCTCTCACACTCTTCATGATCCATCTTCATTTTCCACCCTAGACCCTCTTTTTATTCATGATCACAATATGTGTTTCTGTGTGTCTTAAACTAAAATATGGTGATGATGCTAAATATTTTATGTTCATGAAAACGACAACAACAACCAATCTCTATTTGAAGCACAGTAACAACATGATGCATTCAGTAAAAATATGGTATTTTAAAGGGGAGATAGTTTAATAGCCCTTATGGCTCTACCTTGTTATAATTTGCTTCTCATTTTGCCTATGTAGAATTAACAATGGCTTCTAAATTAAAGATGGAGTTGGGTTAAAATCAGGTCCTGTGTTCAGTGCTGTGGATACGGATGGAAGAGAGAGATAGTGGGAGGGAGGGGTGGAGAGTGCCAGAGAAAGAGGGAAGGGGGAAAGAGAGAGAGAGAGAGAGAGAGAGAGAGAGAGAGAGAGAGAGAGAGAGAGACAGAGAGAGAGAGAGACAGAGAGAGACAGAGAGAGACAGAGAGAGACAGAGAGACAGAGACAGAGAGACAGAGAGAATGAGAGACAGAGACAGACAGACAGAGACAGACAGAGACAGAGAGAGAAAAAGACAGAGAGAGAGAAAAAGACAGAGACAGAAAGAGAGAGATGCACACACACTCACAGAGACAGAAGCAGAGACACAGATATAGAGACAGGCAGAGAGAGTTTAAGAAACTAAGTCACATAAAGAGAGACACACTGAGAGAGAGAGAGAGAGAGAGAGAGAGAGAGAGAGAGAGAGAGAGAGAGAAGAGAGATGGAGGGAAGAAAGGAAGAGAAGAGAAAGGAGAGAGGCTAAGAAGGGAGAAAAGAGAAGCGGAAGAGGGAGGGACAGAAAAGTCCTTCCTAAGAGGAGGCCTTATATTCTATTGGCCACTTTTGGCTCATCTCTTATAGGATAATGTCCCTCTCTGTTGTAAAATTCTAGAAATCTGCCTCTTCATCGATCAGCTGACTTGCTCTTTGCTTTCCCATTTGGCAGCACACTTGACTACACCTGATGCATTTCAAAAATACCCTTGTACTATGCTGGGGTAATCTAATGCCCAGGCCCAGATCATTTCAAAGGGTAGACCCAATTTAGGCAAGAGATAAAATGATTTGCCCCAGGTCTGCCTGTCAGCCTTCATCAGAGCTGACAACCAATCCCCAACTCCCAGCCTCCCACCCAGTTCATCTCACTGCCTTGCCTCTCACGTAACAGGATTCTCTCCATTTTAAAATTTCAAGTTATTTAACTTGAAAGACAGAATGAAAACGAGCCACATGGAGAGAGCATAAGGAGTGTAGGTGGAAAGATTAAAACTGAAGCCTAATTCATTGTCTAATGCACATTTCCTTGGTGCCACTCCGAGGCTTCCAGCCCCCAGAAGCTCCCTTCCCTTCCATCACCTTCCCTCTAATATTTCTGCTGAGTTCACCCCCAATCATTTTTCTCTTTGATCCTTAGGGAGCTGTAGCGCATAATGAAATTTCCAGTTTGCTAATGGGCAATGGAATAATAGGAGTCACATGCTGACCCATATTTCATATCTTAATGTGTGTCACAGAGAAACTTTTTTCTCCTGTTAAATATTTCTACCCGGGTGAGAAGGAAAGTAGATGAAAAACAGCGAGACGATCACGGCCATCCGAACGACTAGTAGTAAACTAGCAGCTGTCTCTCAGTTCTCACCACATGGAAAGAAATCCATCTTACGCTAATTGGCATGGATGGTAATTGTCTATGAGCCATGAGACAATGACTTGATGAAAGAAGCCCGGGGTTGCACCTATGCATTCCAATGAACTGCTTCCACCTGTTTGGTTCTTAGCTCTAGCCAAGATGCACAGAGGCTTCTGAAGGATGCCAGGGAAGGAGAGCATGAGGGAGAATGAGAGGAAGGACTTCACTTGAAGCCTTTTGTTTGAGGGGATTAAGCTTCCCCTCTCCAATTCTGGAACTGCCTTTTTGTGGAAAGGAAATGGATTATAGCTTCTCCTACAGGCTGGCCCCAAAGAGTCTATACCTCCCAGCCTGGCCACCTGAAACAAAACCAGGCTGCCTTTGTCCAACTGCCATCTATGTGGAAACCCTGTTTCCCAAAGAACTTTCAGCAGAGTATAGAGCAGAAAGAGTATGTCAGACAGTCCGAAGGTCTGGGTTCTAGTCCTGACCCTGGCAACAGACACCTTTGTGAGCTTGGGCAAATCATGGAATCTCAGTGTTGAATGAGACTTCCAGGCATGAAGTTAAATCTGTACTTGAGAACTGAACATAGAGCATAAATGGGCATCCTATATTTATTAGGCTTTGTTTTTTCTCACTGGAAGAGTTTATGGACTAGGTTTGGCACTGCTTCCAAAAGTGGCATTCCATGCACTAAAAGCCCTTGTACCTTCAACATTGTACATTTTGATGTTCTCCAAGCTTTGACTTTCTGTGTTCTATGCTCACAAGAAGGAAGCACCAAACCATGGCTTACATGCCTTTTTTTTCTGGCATTCTGCCATGCATAGAATATTTTTTAATCTAAAAATGGAAAAATGAAATAAAATAAAACTAATAAAATATTCTTTGCCCACAGGCCATACAAATTTAGTGGGGATTTTTTGGCCCACAGGCAATAGTTTGCTGACACCTGCTCTAAAGTTATTTCTGATAAACTGGTGATCCATGTTTCTACACTCTAGTTTTCTGCTCTCGGAATCCAGGTTTTCATGTATCCTCCAGCTCCAACAATCTATGTTCTAAAGTCTAAAAATTCCTTCAACTTTAGCATCCTACATTCTAAGTTGGTTCCAGTTCTGACATTCTATGACTTATTCATGCAGACAGGATACACAACCAGAGTTACACTTGGGACCTGCTGGTAGTTAACTCAGTCTATGGTATGAGTCACACTAAAGTCACCACCTCCATACTACAGTGGGTAAACAAAACAATGCTGTTTTGAATGGATCTTTAATTATATGGGGGGCATAGGCAAAGGCAGACTCAAATCCCTCAGCCCAACAACCAGTTCATACCATTGTAAGAGGCAATGATACATGATGAAAGTGATGCTGGATTTCAAATCAGGAGAGACTTACTTTGCAATCTTGCTTCTAATAGTTATCATCTATGCGACCCTAGTAAGTCACTTATCCACTCAGAGTGTCTGTTTTCTCATCTGTGAAATGGAGATAATATAAAAAATCTTACAAGATTTCTACAAAAAATCTTTCTTGAATGCCCTATTGCTAGTGTCAACTGTATACCCATTAAATACAATTTATTCTGTCTTATATGGTCGTGTAGAGTGTGTGTGCTCATTGAGAAGAGGGTCATTTTTGCCATTCTTTGTATTCCTTGTGAATTTCTAGACTATAGCATGTTCTTAATCAATGCTTATTGACTATCATTTTCACAAAAAAACGATAGCAATTAATGTGTGTGTGTGGGGGGACTGTGTGCATGTGTATCCTTTGATCCTTAAAACAATACTGGAAAGCAGATGCTATTATTATGACCCATGTATTTCACATATGAGAAAAATGATGTTGAAAGATACTAAGTCACTTGTCCAGGGTCAGAAAGCTAGAACGTTTCTGAGGCAGAATTTGAACTCATGTTTTACCATAGCATTCTTTAGATTCTACCTCCTAGCTAACTTTTAAAATCTAAAGTTCTATACAGAAAGAAGACAAGAGGGAGACAAGGGGGAACAGGAATTAAGTAGCTCTTTTATTGGCCAGACCAGGGATTTCATCAGGGAGCTAAAACTGATAGAAATTCCATTTGACTGATTGGAGGCAACCTGTAGATGAAAGAGAAGATAATGGATGCAGGCCATAAAAGACAGATTTTGCTGGCACGTTTGTGGGTTGTCTGTCAAATATAAAATGAGTACCCATTTCAAACATTCTTGTAGCACATTAACATTTTATTTTCTTGATCTGTGCAGTCAGATGTTTCCTGTCATCAATTATAACACCACTTCCTGAAAAATCATTACTCATTTTTGAGATACTTATCTCCCTCCCCCCTGCCCAGTGTTATTCACTAGTAAGGAGTATAATATCAATCTCAGAATTAGTCTCAAAGTCCATTATGACTTACTGGACTTATTGTAGGATGAAGGCTTTACCCAAAATATTTTCCAGATGTTGAACTATGAATTGGGAGTTAGAAAGGCCAGAAGTATTCCTTGTCTAGCATTCTCCAGATGAGGAGTCTGAGCCCAAAGAGGCAACATAAAATGTACAGTCACACAACTACTTGACAGCAGATCTGAAATGACAACCCATGTCTCTTTCTTTCTGGTGCTCATTCCACTGGATCTTGGAAAGTTTGGAACATTAGGGTAAGAAGGGACCTCAAAGACTATCTATCCCCATCCCACTATGATATCCTGAATAGGCACTTAACTAATTTCTGTTTAATTACTCACAGAAGTAGATGGAGCAAAATATCTCTTTGCAGTATACACTCTTATTATTGAATAGTTTGTAAAAAAAAAAAACTAATCATGAAACAATAGATGTAGTTCTAAAAAGTACCTCTGTTACCATTTATTCCAACTTTGTCATGAGACATATGAGGGAACTGAGGCCCAGAAAGTATAAATAACTTGCCAAATGGAACATAATGAATAGGGGAGAGAAGGGATTTAAACTCTGGTTCCCTCAGTCCCCAAGTATGCTGTGCTTTATTGAAATGATATCTCATTGATTGTATTGAATTTATGAGATGATTTCTGACATTATTTTTATAATTAGTAAGACTCCTCAACGGATTTGGAACATGATTCAACTTTCACAACTATAGCTTATACAAATCTATGCAAGAGCATATGTCTACTCTAGAGTCAAGTAACACTACACAGTTTAGGAATGCTAACAATATATCTCTTACCTACATCTAGGACAAACCGATTTTAATCCCTGAATCTTCCCACTTGACCTAATCACCTTATAGAAGTGGTCATATGGTCATCATTTGCTTGGAAAGGAAAATAAATGATCTTTACTCCATAAATTGGTGATTTCAGAAAAATTATGGAGTGATTAATTTACACAACAGACTTATATTGATATCATTATCCTGATTTGATAGACTCTTAGAATCTCACAATTTTATAGTTGTAAGGGACCACAGAGACCATCTGGTCAAACTGGTACATAAATGGGAAAATTGGGGGACTTAATATATTTAGTCATAGTCTTAGAGATAGGATGGACCATGAGATCATAAGTCTAGAACCTGAAGAGATTCTAGAGATCATTTAGTTTAACCCCTTCATTTTACCTCAAAGCCCAGGGAAATTAAGTGAATTGTTCAAAATAACAAAGGTGGCAAATATTAGAGAGACTGTCTTAGTCACTGTATTCCCATCTACTACAGTAGAAGACATTGAAATCCATAAAGAAGAAGTGATTAATTTTTGTAGTGGGAAGAATTCAAAGCCTTATCCTATGGTTCCAGATCCATGATATCTTTTCATTAAAATATAGAGTGCTATTAATTTAATTGGAATACTTTGAGCACTAAGCATTCTATCTCTGTTAGTTTCATTGTCATTACTACTGTTATGACCATAATTGTCACCACCATCTTCAGTGTCACCATCAGCTCCATTTTGATAGTACTCTGATACTTACAGACTGTTTGTATATATTATCTGTATAATAATAAATTATCTCATAGCTGGCCTGACAGTAGGACCAAACATGGACCATTTCAAATAATCTTATGGCAATTACAAGACAAAGTGATGGAAGGATGATCATTTGTCTTCATTTACTTAAGATTTTATTTGTATTCTCAGACTAAAGGGAAAGAAGAACATGCTTACAAGTGATACTTATCTATCTAAAGTGACCAGTTTTCCTTCTTGAACTGTGTTTCAGGGACTCCAATGATTTCCAAAGGATATATGTATATCTGTATACATATATACATATACAGACATACATATATAAAGATATATATAGATATACATGTATATATGCATATGTGTGTATGTATTACACACATAAACACACAAATATCTTTATCTATCTATTCCAAATCTTCCCATTCTCAAATCTATTGCATAGGAGACAGAAAAAGATGTGAAATTCATATAGATTTAGCAACAATGAAGAGAATATCCATTTACAAATTACCATTCTAGATTTTTTTAGAAGGGTGTAGATAATAGAAAACTTATTCTTGGAATTCCATTTTAATCTGTGAAACATCCTTTTCTAGAGTGGGAGGTAGCTTTTTCAAGATGGCTTTTGAAGAGATTGCATCTTCCTTTTTCAGTCTCCTAGGGATTTGCACTTGACTCTGACTATTTTATATTAACACAAAGAAATACTGAAACAAGATCCAAAGTAGTCTTCATAAGCATGGAGCTTTGGGTTATATTAAATTAGATTACATTTAATATAGAGAAATACAATGTCTTTCACTTGTTTTCAAAAATAATTAATGTAGTATGTACAAGTCAGAGGAATGATGATGAGAAAAGCATTTATCTGAATATTACAAAAAAGTTCTGACGGCTTTAGTGAACTCAAAATGACTTATCAGTATATTATGGACAGCAAAAAAAACTTGATGCAAACTTAAACTGCATTAAGGGGTACAGCTTCTAGGGAGAGAGACATAATAGTGATAGTGGAGTTTGCCATAATTGTAAATCATTTGGAGCATTGTATTTACTTCCTGATATATTTTAGAAGGAACACCATGAAAGGGAGGGCAACAAGCCATGATGAATACTTGAAAGAAAAAAGGATTTTTAATGATTTAAGAACAATGAGTGAAAGTCACAAAGTCAAAGATAGACTTGATATAAGGGGGGAAAAGCTTTACAAATGGAGCAATTTCAAAGTGAAATAGAATTCCTTAAAATGGAATAGAGTTGGAAGCTTACTGTCTAGCAATAGGAGTCGTATATAGATAGATATGCACATATATAGACATCTAGCCTAGATGACTTCCTGAGTGAAGGCAGATTGCCCAGTTCCCACATACCTACTCCAGGAAAAAAAACAAAAAACGAAAATTCACGCCAGACTTATGAATAATGATTTTTAAAAACCCAATGAAAACTATAATGAGTAACATCTTCCACTTAAGAATTGAAGAAAAATTCTTCCAGATCCCATAGGCATAGTAAAAAGGGTCATCATCAAAGCAGTACAGGCAAAGAATCACACAGCTTTCTGTATCCTCCTATACACTGCCTCCAGAGACAGCAAGCAGAGGGCTTCTCCAAGAACTCTCCCCTCAAAGAGTCAGATAACCATAAGAAGTGGAGAAAATTCAAGAACCCATTTAATCTAGGGAAAGATGAATCAGAGCCAGGGTCAACTATCTGAATCAAAAGTGCAGCTGAAAGTGAACCAGGATCACAGGACAAAGCTCTAATTAGACCTGGAAAGATGAGTAAACAAAAGAAGATATAGACAGAAAGATGAGGTAGGGCAGGAATAAGACATAAGAAATATTCTAAAACCATATGATGCATAAAACACATATCCACATGTTTAACTTGAGCAGAGACTTGATTAAATATATTCTAATATGATTTGAAATTTAAAAAAAACAACTTAAAATTAAATTGGGAGAGAGGGAGGATAGTATATCTACTCTTCTTCCCCTGTCCTCTACATTTGTAGTAGTCTCTCTCAAGACTTTCTTTCTTTTTTTTTTTTTATAAAGCAATTGGGGTTAAGTAACTTGCTCAAGGTTACAAGGTTAGTCATTATTTATGTGTGGGTGCTCATTTTCTGAGGCCGGTTTCGATCTCAGGTCATCCCAACTCCGAGGCCAGCGCTCTTACTCACTGCGCCACCTAGCCACCCCTTTAACAAATGATTTTGGTGAATTTGCATTTTTAGAGCTTTTGGGCTATATATATGTGTGTATATATATATATATATATATATATATATATATATATATATATATATATATATATATATTTTGGAGGGCAATTGGGGTTAAGTAACTTGCCAAGGTTACACGGCTAGGTTTTTGTTTGTGTCTGTTAAATGTCGGAGGCCGGAACCGAACTCAGGTCCTTCTGACTCCAGGGCCAGCTCTCTACTCACTGTGCCACCTAGCCGCCCTTCAAGCCTTTCTTAAAGTCATGAAAATGAGCTGATAAGACCTAGGGCAGGGTGAGGAAAGAAAGATAAGTCTATTGTCAAAGTCTGCCCTCTTTTTGTAGTAATAAAACTTAATAATTTAACATTGAGAATGGGAAATCAAATCTTCTGGGAAGGGAAATACTAGTCAAAGAGAATGCTTCATTAAAGGCTTTTCCATCAAATAAGAGAATTATCAGCAGAAACCGATAGAAGAACAGAGAGGAGGTGAAATAAAGGTATTTTCCTTCTTTTTCATTTAAATGTCACATTTTACAATGACATAGAAAAAACACAGTGTGTAAGACACATAAGTTCTATCATTATACTAGATTAATTGTCTGAATACAATAATCTTGATTAAGATTTTCAAAATTCTATCTCTGGATTTAATTGGATTGCTATAAAGTGAAGTTCTAAGATCACAGATGGGTTATTTGATCATAATTTCATGTCAGATTGTATATTCTTTGAAAAAACAAACAAATTGTATTTTCCAAATCTTTAATATGGTGCATCCATATTTTAACTGCTTAATAAAATATTTTAATTTATTGATATGTTCTTTATTAATAAAAGAAACATGTGTTTGAGCACTGTTAATTTATCTTTTAGAGAAGCTATGTGACATTGTAGATTATATATTGAGAAAACCCTGAGGCTCTTCTCCTCCCAGACTAATTTTTTTTTGACTAGGTAAAGAGGCCATTCTCCTGCCTCATTTCTTACCTAGTCTTAATCACTGAATGGGCATTGTCTCAGTCAAACTGAGACCTCTTGAAGACCTTAAATTCTTTTTCTTTTTGCTTTTTGGAGGGCAACTGGGGTTAAGTGACTTGCCCAAGGCCACATGGCTACTTTTTGTGCTGTGTCTGAGGCCAGATTTGAACTCAGATACTCCTGACTCCAAGGCCAGTGGTCTTTTCACTGAGCCACCTAGCTGCCCCAAGACCTTAGCTTATGAAGGCCAAGATCTCCCACTGCATCCAAGGCCATCTCCAATCTTCAAATCTATATCTCAGCACTGGAGCCAGATGTCTCCAAAGAAGAGAGTGAGGTTGGTGACTTTGCATAGCCCTTGCTCATTTAAATCCATTTCACTTGTATGTCATGGCATCATCTCCCTAATGTCCTGGTCCTCTTTGAGAAGGAAAGACAAACAATAACAAAGTCCCTTAAATGGAATCCATTTATTTCAAATTTAAGGAAATTGAGAACGAGAAAGGTCACATGATCAACCCAACATTCCATGGCTAGTAAGTAGAAAAGAGTTTGACATGAATCAAGGTCCTCTGACTCAATGCAGAACTCATTCTTCTCTGTCCTGTTTTGTCTATTGTTTTTCAATTAGTTATATAGATGGACTTAAATAATGACAAAGTGTCAGTTTGGCCCTGAACAATTCCAATAATGAATTTTTATTTCCAAGGATCAAATGCCTTTGCAATTATAGTTTTATGCTTTCTCTTTTTAATTCAATGCCATTGACTTTCCTTTATTCTCTCAACAACCTAATAAGCAAATCCACAATCTGACACTGATTATGTGCTTATTTCAGGGGCTTGGTAACCTGTGCCTTCTCTGCTTTGCTTTTGATGCTCTCTACCTTGTTTTCTTTCTTAGTTTCTTATTTTATATCTTAATCTGGAAGTTACCTCAAGTCCTCTCGGAAGTAGGAAAAATAAATCAAGGAAATTCAGGCCTTTAATATTTTTTGGAACACTATAGAAAAGGATATTGTATTTCACATCACCAGTATTTATTTATTTGAAATAAGTTAGACTAAGAGTAGATAAATCTCAGTCTATAGACATGTACATTTTGATTAGGAAATGTGGTGATAAGAATTCATTGATAAATTCAGGGGTTTTTAATTGAAATTTGGAGGTAATTTGAATATATGCACATCTTACTCTCAGAGTAGATGAAAGGGAATAGATTACATTTGTAATAATGGAATCCTATCTCTCTATTTCAATAATTATAGAGAAACTATATTTTTAACTGAAATCAATCAGAGGTTTGAACTGATATTTTCACTGAATTAACTAAAGAATATAGACTAAGTTTGAAAAAACATTGATCAATATAGAACTCCACAAGAAAAGATAAAGTGAAACATCATAGAGAAAGTGCATTCAGATTAGTTGAAGAGAATGGTTGAATAAAATAGCAAGCCAATTGCAAAATTGAGAAATTGAGCATATGGAAGCATTGTGGTAGAAGCCTACAAGCCAAGACTCCAAGAGATAAAAAAGGAGTAGTTAAATCTAAACCTCCATCTCTTTTCTCACTTTGACCAAAGAATCAATGTGGAAACCGTGAGCAATGGCAGCTTTAAGGTACCAGAAAGAGCTCATAAAAGAAACAAAACCATACCTAAGGGGAACTGTACATATATATCCCACATATGGGGATAAAAGGACTTCTATACATCAGGAACTATGATTTATTGTTTGCCATTTATGTTCTCTAAGCTTGAGCCCACTTTTCCCACAGAGTCTGCATATGCTGATGGGGCAGTATGTCACAGACCTTTTTAAGGGCAGTAGTGAAATGTTTTGAATCAAATGTTTTAACTCTGTCACCTTAGTAAATATCCCTTTATAATTACACATGGCAAATTTATTTATATCATTTTATATTCATAGTAGAATAATATTAGCAAGGAGTTAATAAGCTATAGTACTAGAAAGATACCTTCTTACCCTTCTAGGATCTCCTAGAACTTCAAAACAGATTTAATAACTGTGCTCTGAGTAATAAGCCTACCCATGAAAGTAGGGGTTTGGAGAGTAGCTCTAAAGTTTGTCACACACGCTTTTATGAATCTAGGATATGTAACTGAAGACATGAGTATCATTAATTTAGAGCTCAAAAAGAACACAAAGATAGTCTAGTAAAATGATCTTACTTTTGAGTAAGGGATCCAGCTTACAAATATTAAATGGCATACCCTGTCCTTTGAGTTATTTATTATCAAGACTAGAATTACTCATTAGCATTTGAAAAAGAATAAACATAAGAAGAGGTAGAATCACAAAGAGTAGTTGGCATGCTCATTATGAATCATGGAGTTTAGTCAAGTCTTCCTCCCAGACACAGTGATACCTTAAAAAAAAAATCTTTTACACTTACATCCAACCCCAGCTCACTATAAACTAAGTCATTCTGACACCCAGTGTCTGTATGAGGAAATAAGTGCATTTCCCTTAGCATGACATAGAAAGATGATCCTAAAAGAAATAAAAACATAAAATTAGAAAAGGAAGATGATCCTAAAATCCCTAAGCTTTTTAAGTTTACCATTCTACCCATTGTACTACTGTACTACATTGTACTACTGTACAATGGGTAGAATGGTAAACTTAAAAAGCTTAGGGATTTTAGGAACATCTTCAGTAGTACAATGGTTAGAATGGTAACTTGGAGGAAAGATGGTGTGGATATGAATTCTGCCTTGGAGCTGACCAATTATATTCTAAAACAAAATTAACCTTTCTGATCAAGAGAGAAAAAATATTCACTCAAGTTTTTTAAAGTATTGATAGATTTAATAATACTAGTAATAAGTATTTATGTACCATCTACTTATGCTGGCACTATGCTAATGCTTTTTTTTTTTAAATCTCATTTGATCATCACAATAACTCTGGATGGTAGGTGGTATTATTACTCTCATTTTACAGATGGGGAAATTGAAGCAAACAGAAGTGATAACCAGGATATCTTTTGAAAAGTACCTGAGATGTGCAGGCATTGGGACACAAAGATTCACCTTCCTCTAATGGAAAAGTCGAAGGGGGTATGGGAGAAGGTATGGGAGAGAGCAGATTGGAGGAAGCGATATCTTGCGGGACTCCTATTCTGGGAGGGTGGGTAGGGGAAAAACAGGGCGGCGGGGAAATGACTGTAACTCAAAATCTGGCGGAAATGAATGATATGAAACAGAAGTTAATAAAGCATTTGTTTAAATAAAAAAAAGAAAAGAAAAGTACTTGAGGCTGGATTTCAGTTAAAGTGTTCCTGACTAAGTACCCAAAGTTCTAGTCAATGCACCACTTCCTACTTTACTATATCACCTCATTTCCAAATATCTACCTTCTATATTTTCGACCCATGAAACCATCTCTTGTAGCCAAAAAATAAAGAAGGAAGGGGAGGGGAAGCTGTTAAGGAAAACAAAACAACACATCAGCCAAAATCCAACATTATATGAAGTGCTTCACATTCATTATCCCCCACCTTTTCAAAGAAAGGAGGGAGGTACATTTTCTCATCTCTTCCAGTTTAAGATGTATCTGGTTATAATTAAGCAGCATTTATTATAGTGAGGAAAAAAAGTAAACAAAATAAAACAAGAGATACAGGACCCCTAGACTGAATGATCTTGAAGGGTCATTCCTACCTATGAATATGATGAAATCTCAATTTTTACTTCTTTTAAACCCAACTCATTTCCTGAGTCTGTTGTATATAGACTAAAATATGAGGGCTTTGCATGCACAAAGGAAGCCAAAGATTAATCTTTGTATAATTATACATTGTAATTTGTTTACTTTTTCTTCCCTGTAGTCAGAGTAAGTCTGTAATGCCCAATCAAGCCTCATAGTTCTTGGGGGTACCATTCATATTTGAAAAGGTCATCAACATGTTTTTGTGAACATATACACATATGAGGCAAAAGTGCTAAAATGACTTGCTCTAGAAATCTACGAATTATCTCTCTGTCTCTTTCTCCATGTGTGTATACACATATTTGTATGTATATAAATATATGTGTATGCATGCATGTATGTATGCACATGTACATATATTCATCTCTGTCTCTTTCTCTATGTCTTTGTATTTTTCTGTGTTTGTCTCTCTAACATTCCTACTTCCTTCCCCTTCAAAAAAATCATCATATAAGTCCTGTCCAGGTTACTCCTCTGCTGAGGTTTAAACACTTATTTATTCATCAATCCATTCTGAACAGTGAAATTTTGTGATTCAGAGTTTTCACCAATATGGAAAAATGCTTAGTTATCCTAATTTGTCACTTCACCCATAGGAAAAAAATGCCAACTTATCATGGAAATCAGATAGTGTGGTTGGCAGGTCACCCAAATGCAAATCAAGGAACGGACTGGAAACAGTTCATACTCAAAAGCTTTGCTTTTCTTAAAAGTGAGAGCCAACAGACATCTATTGCACAGATGTTGAGATTTGCTGACAGCAGGCAGGAGAAGAGAAGGATTTGAAGGCATTCAAAGTCTGCCTTATCACAGTCCCTGACAAAGTAGGTGCTTAATAAATGTTTATTTATTGATTATTGATTGCTTCTAGTAGATTCAGTAAAGGGGTACTTTGTTTTCTATGCCCTTCATAGCAGAGCAACTCTTCTCATTTTTTCAGAAGAACAAAATAAGGGGAAGAAAAATACACATAAATTAAAAAAATTAATAGAGAGTATAAAAAATAACACAAAACTCAAATACCTGGGAGTTGGTGATATATATCTTTTTGCTCCTTATAGTCAGAGATGTGTCTGAGACTGTGAGAAGTTTAGTGACTTTCCCATGATCACATATCTAGTAATATGGACGTGTATTGTCTTGACTACAGGTCTGGTCTGCTAATCACTACACTAAATCTATTGAGTTTAAGGGGTAAATATTCCCTTGACATTTCATTGGTTCTACATTCTCTCTTTTGAGTTCCTTAAACTTACTCGGTGTGAGATCAGTCTATATCACTCTTGATGTCATAAATTTATTCATTTGAAATTGTTTCTACCTAGCTGCCTAGACCTCTCTTTTTAGGCCCTTTATCTCTGGGGTCCAAGAGCACTTTATCTCATTCTTTGGGTATAAGCCATGATTTCTTGTTGAAACTGCCTTTCAGGCAGCACCTTGACATATGGACTCATCTCTAGCTCCAATACCTATGGGATTCAGTCCCTGAAACTATTTCCTAGATGTCCAGTGAAACTTATTTTTGCCTCTTTCAACTCTTGGTGAAATTGATTTCATCACTCCCTCTCTTAACTCACTTTGATCTTATTACAGTTTTATCTATTTCTCTCATTTCCCCCTGTATTTCATATTCCAGTGCCACCTAGCTATAAAGGACTTTGACTATCTTGCCCCACTGTTGTAGTTCATCTTATCAACCACTTTTCCTGCCAGCTTTGTAGCAGGCCTATAATTTCATTCATGTAGAGAATTTCAGGCATCAGAACATCTTACATTGATACCCATGAGCTGCAAAACTTCAATTTAACACCTTTAAGAGTTGCTTAGGGTCACTTTGTGGTTAAGTAAATTTCCAGTGGTCATGCAGCTAGTGGAAAGTGCTAGAAAGTAGAGGAAGTACTTCAAAGTCTATCTGACTCTAAGCTTTGCCCTCTCTGCACTATTCCAATATGTCTCTCAATTAACTTCATGTCCAGTATAAACTATATAGTAATACGGAGAAATAAAGATACTTTTTTTCTTTACCAACAGCAAAAAGGGTACACACAACACATACAACTTGGAAGATGATATATTTCTAACAATGATTATCTAATAAAAAACAATTTCAAATTCCTGAAATGAATGGCATTGAAATAGTCTCTCATTGCTAGCCAGACATAGACTTTAAACATTTCTTTATTTTATTTTGAATCGCCCAATGACAAAACTTAATTTTCCTTTACTTATATTTCTCTACTACTTAAAAAAAGAAGAAAAAATTGCAACAAATATACATAGTGAAAAAAAACAAATCCCCACATGGCCAATACCAAAATATATTTGTAATGTGTATCTGAAATTCATCCCCACTCTGTTAAGAGGTGAGTAACACTTTTCATCACTGGTATCCTGGAATTATGGTTGGCTGCTTCATTGGTCAGAGTTCCTAAGTCTTTCAAAATTAATTGCCTTTTTAATGTTTTTATTATTGAAAATGTTTTCTTGATTCTGTTCAATTCACTCTGACTCTGTTAATAAAATTCTGTTTACATTGTCCCATTTTTGGAGAGTTCTGCTTATTAGGAGGAGTTTTTTTGTTTGTTTTCAATGAAATATTCTTTTCTATAACTTCTACTCACTGGATCAAGTTCCACCCTATAGAACCATATAAAACTTGCTAGGGTTTTGAATCCCTAATTCCATTCCTATATGGAAGTCTTGAGAGAAAAAAAAATCCTCTACAAGTTCAGATCCTTCACTTCATTACAATCTGTTGCCTTAGAGTGGTGTCTAGATTATTGAGATATTAAGTAAATTGTTTAGGGTAACAGAAAAGGTATATGTCAGAAATAGCAGATGAATTTCCATCTTCCAGGCATCAAGGCCGGTTTGCTACACATCATACCATATTGTGTACATGGCATCAAATTTGTCCATATAAATATGATCATCTCTCATGCCAGCGTCTTATTTTTCAAGGTCAAACATATTGATTTCCATCAAAATGATTATATTTGAGGTTAAATTCTTTGATCACCATGGTTACAATGTATTAAAATAGGAGATTGACAGAAAGAGAAAGAATAACAATAATAAACTATAGACCACTGAGACTGAAGGAAGAATAAAGCAAGTTCCACAAAATAATTGGTCTAGTCTAGAGGTGTATGACAATACAGATGGGAGCACAATTTATACAAGTATCTATGAGAATCTTCTCTTTGCCAAAAGTAGGATGTTAATGTTATATCCATCCTTTAAAAGAAAGAGGAATCCAAAAATCACTGATTCTCACTAACCTGGTAGAACTGATTTCTAAAGTAAAAATGATAGGATCCTTGAGGAAGACATTAGAGTTTGTGATGGGAGTGAAATTTAAAAATTTCTTTCATCCTAAATGTCCTTAGAGAAGATTTCAAGGCATTTAGAACATTTATAATTTGGAATCCTAACATCTAAACTCTATGAATAAAGTCATTCAGATTAGAGAAAAAATAATCTCAAGAATTGAATTATATGGAGGATGTAAAGAGAAATCTTTTTTCAGTAAGAAAAGAGGGAGCTGTCTAAAGTGGCCAATGTACAATTGATGTATCTGGAAGCATGGAAGAGTGAAAGATGACCTAGGGTAATACAGCCTTTTCAGTACTGCTCCCTAAACTGTGGGACAAATACAAAATTTTACAGATTATGTGTACAGGGAATTTAGTTATCAATATGGACGTGGAATGGATATAAGAAAGGAGCAAGTGATGATAACAGGAGGTGAACATAGAACATGGTTCCAGAAGAAAAGTTTCAAGAGGATTAACCATAGTGGTGCATGCCTATATTTCTGCTACTGGTGAGGCTGAGGATGTGGATTGCCTGACCTAAGGATTTCTTTGCTTTAGTAGGCTAGACTACAATGTAGGTGACTGCATCATATTCAACATCCATAAGATGAACCCCAAGTTTGGGGGAGTGGGTGATTGCATAAAAAGGAGTAAACCAATCCAACCCCAGTCAGAAACAAATCAGGTCAAATCTTCTATGCTTATCAGAAGTGGCATGAGGCCCATGAATAATTCCTTCACTTCCAGCCTGGGAGAGAGAGGGAGATCTATCTCTTTGAAACAAATTAACGAATAGCCAAATAGTTAAATGAATGAATGAATAAGTAGATAAATGAATGAATGAATGAATGAATGAATGAATGAATGAATGAATGAATGAATGATTGGATGGATGGATGGATGAATAGTTAGATAAATGAATGAATAGTTAGATAAATGAATGAATACATGAATGAATGAATAGATAAATGAATGAATAGATGGATGGATAGGTGGATGGATGGATGAATGAATGAACAAATGAATGAAAGAATGAATAATGTAGTAAGAGGAAGCTTGAGCTCAAAATCAGAGAAAAGTTAATGACTACAAAAAGCAAAGGGGCTTTGGATTATATTTGGGAGAAATGGCAGTATTAGAGAGAACACCATTTCTAAGAGTAGAATCAGAAAATCCTAACTCTAGATCTAGAAGAGGTCTCAGAGTCCATCTGGGCTAGGTTAAGTCCATGTAGCTGAACTCCTTCAGTTTGCAGATAAGGAAATTAAATCTCAGAGGGAAATCAATGATTTTCTCAGGGTTAGACAGCCACAAATTGTCTGAAGTAGAATTTGAACTCAGGTCTTCCCAATTCTAAGTCTCCTACCTAATGACTGATGTAAATGTTTCACAAAAAGATTGCTCTAAAGTTAGGAGTCTCAGAAGCAAAATAGTCATTTCCTTGCTTTTCATTTTAAAGATGAGGAAATGACAGCCAAGATTTTGCTCAAGGTAACACAATTACTGTCAGAGGAGAATTTTGGCAGTAAAAATAGATGATGGACAGAAGACAATTTGTTTTTTTCCAGCATGGTTTAGTGGAAAGTATTCTGAAAGTCAAGTGTGAGTTTGGCACACAGTTTAGGTTCTTTTGAATTTGGCAACCATGAGAAAATCAATTGACCTTTCAGAGTCTCAATTTCTTAATCCATAAAATAGGTATAATGTTACTTCAACTAACTACCAATGTGCTGTCATGAGGAAAATGATTTGCAAACTTTAAGGATATATTAATTGAGGCTATTATTAATTAATCAATTTTATTATGTTACCTTTGTTAAGGAAAACAATCTAAGTCAGAAAGAACAGAACCAAAATGGATCACACAAGTTAATTTTATTCCTTAATTTCAAAACAAAATTCTTATATTAAGACACACACTCATATATGCCTTGGTAGTTATTTTTAAGGGAGGAAGGGAAAAAAGAGAAGAAAATAAATTTCTTCTCCTTCTTTGTATCTTAATTTGCTTTCAAGAGTACAGTTAATGGCTTCTAACAACTCTGGTTTCTTTCCCCCTTTTTTTCTTTTTTTAAAGATAAAGAAAATAAATTAAGAATTGTGACAATCTTATACTTCCTCTAGCTAGCAGTCATTTGTTAATTTCTGCATGGCTTTTATATAGCCTGAGTTTTGGCAAATAACAAGGCAGAAATCGCTAAATAGTAAGCAGGGTGCTGATTGGTGGGGAGTACTTAATTATACCCACCAACCATTGGACAAGTCCCTGACACAACGAAGAATGAAGCATGAAATTGTCGATCTTTAGTGCAGAATGAAGACCAATAAAATGCCCTCTAATGCACGAAGCATTTTAAAATTAATTTTGTGCAATTTCATTGATAAAGGGATTCCTTCATAAAGAAATAACTTTGATTAGAGCAGGTCAACAACTTCTCTGAAGAAAATTTCCAAAAGCACCAAAAGGAACACACAGATATTATACAAAAATAGACACCATTTATAAAGTCTTACACAATTTTGCAAATTACTTTACATAATATCTCAATTAACCCTCACAAAACCCTGTGAATTAGATGATATTATTAACCTTCCCTCCCCTGCACTTTACAGAATAGTCAACTGAGGCTGAAGAAGGTTAATGTCTTGCCAGGATGATAGAGTGTAGAAGTATCTTTTGCTATAGTTGAATAAGTCTTACTGACTGTGGGACCATATTTCTGTCTATTATGTAACATAAGATTTCTTTGTGCAATATTGCTAATAAAACAAATCAAAACATGATGACGATAAAAAGGAATGAGACTATGACAAGCCATGAATCTGAAATCCATGGACCTAGGTTCAAATTCTGACTGCTAATAATGTGCCTGACCCATATCAAGGCATTGCTGCTTCCTTTGCCTTATTTTCCTCCTATTCAACATGAGGAAATGAGATAAAACTGCATTTAAAATTCTCTTTTAAATCTATTTTTTTTCAAATAGGAAAAAAATCTATGTATTTCTATTTCACTCAAACCTACACATTAGAAAAAATACAGAAACTCTGTTACAAAAAGACATACCAAGAAAGAAACAATCTCCTTCTCCTTAAGACCATGGTTTCTCCATCAGCAGCTCAGGAGCTTTCTTCATTATCTTTCTTCCATGATTGGTCATTACATTGATTACAGCTTTAAGACTTCCAGAATTGTTTATTTTAACAATGCTGTTATTTTATAAATTGTTCTTCTGTTCACCTCACTCTCTGCATTACTTCATACAACATTCACAGGCTTCATTAAAATAATCCCTTTCATCATTTATTGTGGCACGACTATGTTCTCTTACATTCATACCATGATTTGTTCATCCATACCCCAATTAATGGGACCATCATTAGTCTGCAATTCTGTGTTATACAGAATGGTTGGTCCGTGTGTGTGTGTGTGTGTGTGTGTGTGTCTGTCTGTCTGCCTGTCAGTCTGTCTGTCTGTTCCTCTCTCTCTCTCTCTTGCCTCTTAGTGGTATAACTTGGTCAAAGGTGTACAGATTAGTAACATTCAGGGCAGGGTACCATATTTTTTTTCAGAATAGCTGCACCAATTCACAATTTTATCAATAGTTCTTTAATACATATTCAAAGTGTTTTCATGTACGTCCATTTACCAAGTCCTTTTTCTCAGAAGAGTGGGGTGAGTCATGAACCTAATATATATATATATATATATATATATATATATATATATATATATATATATATATATATTATTGTAGGCTCTGGCTACCTATCAGTGTTACCAACCCTCATGTTTAGCCTTATGTGATTGTCCTAGATTGGGTCTCTGACCCTCTAATTCTTAAAAGTCTAAATCCGGGATTCAGTTCCTCCCACATATGCATATATACAGTAGCCACTCTATACTTCTTCAAAGACAAATCCTAGATATAATGTGATATTCAATGAACTAAGAAGAAGAATAACTCCTTTGTAATGGCCTTTTTATGTTCATAAACTCAATTCATCTACTTTTTCAACAGAAACAGTGAGTGAAGCTCTCTAGTGAAAATCATGAAGTAATCAAATCCACATAAGAAAAAGCAAAGAGACTATGCATTATCTCATAAAATACAATGTGTGAAGGCCACAGAGAGAAACTCTTCCCCTTAGCAATATTTTACATTGTCCAAATAACCAATTGCTGTTGGTTCTAATGTTAAAATAGACATATCTGATAGTCTATCATAGACAATGATCAGTCCTTCTAGAACTTGCTATTACAGTTGAGGGTGACATATTAAAAAAAAAAAAAAGATGATTAGGAGAATTTTCCATACAGAATTACCTCTCTCCTTTAGGATTGGTAAAGGTTTTCATGCTGACTATATTGCATACTTTCAAGATACAGAAAAATTCAATTATATTAATTTTAAAAAGTTTGCCACAAATGGTGGAAGGAAAAATATAATTGCTTTTCTGTCAAAAGAAGCCTGGCTATGATATACATGAATGCATGCCTACATACATACCTTTACGTGCATACAAGCATACATATGCATATGTATGAATACACATATATTTAATTAATTTCTGGTCTCCAATTGTTCATTATGAATCCTAAAGTAGGAAAACATTTCTAGGATTCCTTGTCATCATATATAATGCAACTTTCAATAAATTAAAATATTTGATGCAATTCTAGTGGTAGAAAATAAGAAAAATTCATTTATGTTTCTGCACACATTCCCTGTCATTTGGCATTACAGGAAAAGCCAGGAAGGGCAGCTAAGTGGCACAGTGGAAAGGGCACTGGGCTTGGAGTCAGGAAAACTTGAGTTCAGATCCTGCCTCAGATATTTACTATGTATATGATCCTGGGCAAGTCACTTAACCCTGTTAATGTCAGTTCTTCTACCTAGAAAATTAAATGGAGAAGTGAATGTCAAGTCATTCCAGTATCTTGGCCAAGACTACCCCCAATAGGGTTATAAAGAGTCAGGCATAAACTGAAACAACTGGAAAAACAGGAGTATTTCAGTACTTCAAATATATGATGGTTTTCAAATGATCATATGATGTACACAGTTGTAGCTATACTTGATCAAAGCAATCCATCTTTCAATTTGACTTTCCTTTTGGGAAGGATTCTTTCTAGTTTATCTTAAATGCCATAAAGGAAGATGAGATTCTACTTGACTGACAATCTGTGAAGTCATAAGATCATTCCTTCCAACCATTCTGGATCTACCCTCTTTTATAAGATTATTAGGTTTAGTGTTCTACTTTATTAACTATGTTATTTCATTGTGCACAATGAAAGTTTCTATATCTTAAAAATGGGGTGTTTGAATAATTCTAGAGGTCAGTATGTATCAGCTCTCTCTATAAAGAAATGTTTCTAGGCTTACTTTCCTCTCCTTCATTCACCTTATTGTAGTCCAACTTGTTAATTTTCACATATGACATTACATTTGCTATTTTATAGATAAAGAAATGGAAGGTCACTGAGATTGAATGATTCATTCACTTTTTTCACAGATTCTTTCTGTAGCCCTATTAAATTGATCTTTTTGCTTTTTTCTTCCATTGCATCCCATCCTTCATTTTTATAATAAGATTTTTCTGTCTTTTATGCCTGGAATTCCCTTCTTCCTTACTTTGACCTCTTAGAATCCCTACTCTGCTTCATAGCTAAGCTCAAAGACTCTCTTACATGATAATTTTCCTTATCCTCATGCTTTCTACTGCTCTCTCCAGGAAATGATGGTATATCTATTTTGCTCTGTCTATCTATCTGTCATCTATCTATCATGTGTCTATCAACCATCTACTATCTACCTCTCTATCAATCAACCTGTTTATATGTGTACTCATCCAACAAAAAGCATCTGTAGTCAGACAGTTTTACTTTCACATTGTTGTGCTACCTTCAACATCCAGCATTAAGCCTAATATATATTATGTGACAAAGAGATGCTTCCCGACTGTTCAGTTGCCTATATTCTCATATGGTCTAAATGGTAGAGTTGGGACTCAAACCCAGCTCTCCCCATCTCTAAGTTCAGCACTCTATTCACTACATCTCTTTGTAATTAAATGAAATAATTAAGCTCTTCATTTTCCAACAAGAGGTACCTGATATAGGCTCATTTCCATTATAATAAACTATAATGGCATCTGGTACTAATCTAGCTTTAAAGTTTGCAGAGCATTTTACATACATCATCTCTTTAAAAACTGGCAATGGTCTGATAAGGTACATACTGCAGTCATTATTATCCCTGTTTTATATAGAGGGGAAACAGTCTCAGTCATAGTTTAAGCCCTTCATTAACACATTAAAGTGTGGCTCTTTCAGAGTCTCTTAAAAAGCCTTTTTCTTCTAGGCAATATAAGTGACTTAGTCTTAATTCCCTTCCTGAACTCTCTGTCCTAAGGGGCAAGGCAATGGCCTTTGTTATTCTACATGGACTGTGTACACATCAAGCAGTCTGATCTTCCATATTAAAATAAAGAGTCCAATTATTGCCACTTAGTAGTTCCTCAATCTTCTTCCAAGCAGAGCAAACTAGGACTCCCCATTAACATTTTTTCTTTAAGTAAACAAGCTATTCCAATCCCAACACTTCTGTGCCTAACTACAGTCCATCAGAGGTGGCAGATATTATGGGCAGAACTCTGAGCTCAAATGGCTTGACAAAATAATCAGCACTTACAGAAAATTGCTAGGAAAAAAAAAAACAGGGGAAATAGGCCATTTAAAGTCCTTTCTGTCTTACTGAAAGGCCTGGTTAGAATTACAGCTGGAGTTCATAGAAAGTCCTTGAGAAAAAGGTAGTTTAGCAAGCAGCTCCAGGTTGGTACAGCAGGGAGGGAATTCAGTCCAGGGCTGGTGGATTATAATCCAGTGGCTACAGTTAGGCTTAATTCAGGCAGTTGCATAGTTGCACAGGATAAGAAACTGAGAGCCTGATATAATTCAGTGGCCATCAACTCCAGTCCTATCCTTTTATAGACGAGGACACAGGCCCAGGAAGGTTAAAGAATTTTCCCATGAGGGTTTTTCAAAGTAGAAATAACTTACAATGGGGATAGATTTGTGGCAGTGCTCAACCAATAACAACTGTGTCAAGGTGGGAAAAACATTTAATACCTGTATGCTTCAGTTGTGTCAATTGTAAAATGGAGATAAACAGAATTTTTGAAAGGATAAATTAAATTTGAAAAGTGCCTTCCAGGAGTGACTAGGTGGCACAGTGAATAGAGCACTGGCCTTGGAGTCAGGAGGACCTGAGTTCAAATCTGGACTTAGACACTTAGCACAAAAACTAGCCATGTGACCTTGGGCAAGTCACTTAACCCCAATTGCCCTCCAAAAAGCAAGAAAAAAACAAACAAAAAAAGAAAAGTGCCTTCCAAAACTTAAAATTTGACATAAATATCACTGCTATTCACTATGAAAAGTTATGTATTAAAAATGTGATTCCCTAACCCTGAAGTTCTATGTGTTGTTGCTGATTGTTGAGTGTCTCAATGGTCTAGTTCTCCACCTTCTACCAGTAACTTAAATCTAAGAAAAGCCAGAATAGGAAGTTTATTTTCCATAGACATGGGGATTAACTATCACCGCCAAAAACTACACTACTCAACTCCATGATGATGAAGTCAATACTAGGAGGGAATCTACTGATGACCATGCCAATGGCTTTGCAAAATCCACTCTCATGCACTCTTAATTGTTGGTTCACAAACAGCTCTTAAGTAGCAATATTTTTTTTAACATCCAGTTGACCTTAAAAAGAATAACTTATATGTATACTGGCCTTCAAGTGTGTGAAATATTTAAATCCTTTATCTCATTTTAGACTTACAATAATACAATGAGATAAATACTAAAATTTTATCTAATTATCTCTTCATGACCTCATATGGAATTTTCTTGGCAAATATAGTAGAGTGGTTTGTCATTTATTTCTCCAGTAGATTAAGGCAAAGAGAGGTTCAGTGACTTTCTCAGGATCACACAGATAATGTCTGAGTCTGGGTTTGAACTCAAGTCTTCCTGACCCCAGATCTCTCTCTACTGAGTCACCTAGATGCCTCTCCAGTTTCATAGATAAGGAAACTGAACGTAATGGAGATTGCTAGTAGCTTGCCAATGATCAGAGAACTAGTAAGTATCAGAGGAAGAATTGAACCCCAGGTTGGCATGAGACTCAATCCATCACTTTATCCACTATGAGGCTCTTCTCTCTAGTCATAACTACACTGGAACATCTGTGTAAATTGTCCCTTTCAAAGATGATGAAACTTCAGCTGAAAAGTCCCTTACCTCCTTGGTCACTGGACTGAATTAACACTAAGCACTAGTCTTAAGTTTGATAATTTTCTACTCTGGGTTCAGGATTTTCAAGGGAGTACTAGATACTATAACTCTTGAAGCCTCCACCTGGAAACTCATTTTACTATTGACTGATTGGAAGAGACGACACATCCAAATTTCTCAAGGATGCCTGTGCTCCATGGTACTGGTTGTGTGAGCAATCAGTCAGCATTAGACTCATCAATGACTTAAAAAAAAAGTAAACAAAAATTTTACTGAATGGCTTTATAGTGACTGATAGTTCTGGCAGTCAATGTCATTTGTGGAGACATGGAAAAGGTATGGTTTTCTTATAAATTTATCTGGTTTTCAAAGATTTCCAGGACTCTATATTGTCTAAGACATATATATATATATATATATATATATATATATATATATATATATATATATATATATGGAGAGAGAGAGAGAGAGAGAGAGAGAGAGAGAGAGAGATTATTACTTTAGCACAGATGATTTAAACATGGAAAATATCCTGGTACCAATTGAAAATAATATCAATTCTCATTTCTTCGGTGTTTTAAAATTTATCAAGTATGTTCTTCACAAGAACATGGCTCTAGGAAAACAAGATTGCACAATAAGTTAGGAAATCACCTGAACTTTCCCAACTTCACCTCTAAACAACTGTATAAAACACCTCAAAATAAATTCTAGACCATCAGAACCAAGACAAAGATGGAATGAACCAATTTTCCAGAAGTTTTAAATAAAAGGTCTTTCTCAGTTAAAAAGGGAGCACACCAGGGCAGGCAGTGTATAAGCAAGCCAGCATCAGGCCACTCCTCAGCAAACCAGCAGGAGGCCCTGAGCCCCAGAGAATTTCAGTGACCCAGGCCCTATGGCCATGGTGCAGCAATAGGTGAGTGCCCAGTCACCCTTGCCACCCTGACATAGGACCAGTGCCCTTCCCCCTCAAGGGGTCCCCTGCACAGTATAAAGTATGCCACCAGCACCTCATTGGACCCTGATGCAGCACTGTAATGGGAATTCAAATTTAAAGATCTTCCCTCACCCTAGGTTAAGTGCACCTGGAGCCTGTGGTGGGAGGCTTGTTTTTCAGGAAAGCCCACACCTTGATGCTTTGTGCTTGGGTAGTGGGTCCAGAAGGTTCTTACATTCTCTGAGCCAGGAGAAGGCTATATAAACCCTGAGAGGAGGCTTTGCCTTGGGGCTCACTTTGAGAAGTTTTGTGTGATTTGACCAGATGAGACTCTGGGCAGCCATTGAGAGGCCCCCGGCTTTGAAAACCCAGATGTTGATCCTTCCGTCTCTGGTAACTGTGATTTTGGTATTGATGATGGTTGGACAGTTTGGAAGCCTGTCTGTTTGATCTGTCTGTATACCCTGAAGTTCGGGGTGCTGACCTTTTACCCCTGAACTAGGTAATATATGTTTGATTAAAGTGAGCTTGTTAACCAATTTTGAGTTGCTTTCCTTTTGAAAAGCAGATCTAAGAATTTGTATTGGCAGCTACCCTGGGGATGTTGGGGTGCTTGCTGCTACAAAATGGTGATGAGGGATGGGATCTGCTCAGTAAAAGGAAAGTATGGGGGCTGGGATAATTGTTTGTTTCCCAGTTGTGGTAGCTGTGACTTTGTGGAGCCATGGAACAGGAGAGAAGAATGGCCTGCATGCTGACTTCACTGAGCTGAGAGCAGGAATGGTGAGCTGCCTGCATGGAGATCTGTGGAGAAACTAGGAGCTGCTGCCATCTGCTGGAGGAGAAGGAACCCAGGAGTTTGGAATTCAGCCACAGGAAAAGATAAGGACTGTGTGGCAAAGCAGGGGCACTGAATGTGTTTCCTTGCTTCATCCCACAGTTTGGGACCCAGTGGGAGGATGGACTTGTGACTATGGTGGGTGGGGTGAAATACCATGGATCCCCAAGCACCCCCTGTTGGTTTTGTTGCCCAGCCCCTGGACTTGCCCCAAGTCTCTGGACTTGGAAGCAGGGGCTGGAGGAGTGTGAGGGGAAGGACACCCCCTTCCTCCCAAGAGAACTTTATTTGGACTCTTTTTTGAATTGATGTGATAATGCAATATACTTTGTTTAAGGCCCAGTGACCACTTTGGTAACTTTAAATGTACCTTGAAAATATGACCTAAGAGATGGTTAGTGCTAATTGAAATGTAAATTATCTATGCTATGGGAATACTTAGTAAGACTGCTGAATAAGTGACTGATTGTACTTTGAGTAGTTTGAGATATTGTTACTGATAAGTGACTAATTGAGTTAATCAAGACTTTGCCCCATGAGCAGAAGACTTTGACCATGTATTTTGAAACTACTGATAAGTGACTGAGTTAATCAAGACTTTGCCCCATGAGTGGAAGACTTGGACTATTGTACTTTGAGATTATATTGTGATTTTCTTATGTACCTGGAAAATGTGACCTAAGAGATGTTTAGTGGTAAATCAAATGTAAATTGTGTATGCTATGGGCATGAAAGATCTTGGGGCCTAATGTAATGGAAATGCAAATTTAAAGATCTTCCCAGCCCCTAGGTTAAATGCACCTGGGGCCTGTGGTGGGAGGCTTGCTTTTCAGGAAAGCCCACACCTTGATACTTTGTGATTGGGCAGTGGGTCCAGAAGGTTATTAGATTCTCTGAGCCAGGAGAAGGCTAAATAAACCCTGATGGGAAGCTTTGCTTTGGGGTTCACTTTGAGAAGTGTTGGGAGGACAGAGTGGAGAGAGAGAGCCAGAGAGTGAGAGAGAGTTAGAGAGAGAAAAGGAAAACATAGGATGGAGGGAAATACACAGTAATCATAACTGGGAATGGGAATGGAATAAACTCATCCATTACATGGAAGGGAATAACAGAGTGAATTAAAAAACAGAATCCTACAATATGTTGTTTTCAAGAAACATATCTGAAGCAGAGAGATACATACATAGTAAGTGTAAGGGTCTGGAACATGATCTATTATGCTTCAGCTAAAATTATTATTATTATTATTATTATTATTATTATTATTATTATTATTAAAAGCAGGAATAGCAATCACAAACTCAGATAAAACAAATTAAAAATTTGCCTCTAATTAAAAGAGATAAGGAAGAAACTATATATTGATAAAAGGTAGCACAGACAATGAATTGATATCAATACTAAACAACTGGGAGAGTATGGTCCTATATGTTTTATAACAATGTCTGAGAAAAGGACACCAAGGATCAGAGAAATTGTAGGATGTACTTAAGGTTTCAAACAAATAAGAATGAAAGTCATGAAAGCTGCAATGTTCTGATTTTAATCTATTTAAGGAGAAGGCTAGTTTAATTAAGTTTATAAACTACTGTTGGGTATGTTGTAATTATACAAAGTATGATTATTAAAAATACTTGCAGTTTCTCTGATACTGGGACAAAGCGGCCTTGTTTCATACATGGAATCAACTCACCTTCCATTTTGCATTGTATTACTGATGGTGGTGATAACAGCCTTCACTGGTGGCATAGATGCATTGACTGATACTCTGTCTAGGTCTACACTACTAAGTGTTCCCTTCATGTCCTATTTATAGTTCTGGGATAAAAAGAAAGAAAACTGTCAAGATTCACAAATGATTTCCCCTGAATAATTTGTCTAGTTATGTCAACATTATAAAGTTTTTCAAAGTCATTATTTTTGATTCATTTATTTCAACAAAAGTAGATAGCATTCATGGAGGATCAGTAGAAGCCTGAATGCTATTCCCATTTCTGTTACTAGTATGCTCTGTAGCATTTATAATGTCACAACTTTTCTAGGGTAGACTTTATCTTACTATCAAATGAAGGAAAAGATAGGATAATCTTGAAGGAAACTTCCATTTACATGACTCTCAAAATCAATAATAGCAGAGAAGTTATGTTAGTTCAAAGCTGTACTTGAACAGACTCTTGTTGGCATAGAACACCTTGGAGGATAAAGGAAGTGGAGCCAGCTGCAGCAGGCAAAAACATGAGGAGGAATGTCCTTTTATTTATATTTACATGTCTCAACAACTAAACTTAGTTATGTTTACATTTTTTTCATGTCAATTACTAAAAGTTACAATAAGGCATCCTGGGCATCAGAAGGCAACAAAGAATGAATATTGAGCTGTAGAAAAATATAATTTACATTTCCAATGTACATTTACTCAACTCCCCCCACACTACATATATGGATATATACATACATATACACTCATATTACATACATGCGCATACATGCATGTAAGATGCATGTGTATGACATACATATATGTATGCATTGCATACAAACTAGCAAAGAAATAAATTGTAGCATTTTCTTAGTATTTGGGTTTAAAATTTGACTTTTAGTATATCAGCACCAAGGCCAGCAGCAGTGGCAAAATAGCAACTTGCTGTGCCAGCAGTACAGAAAGGGATAATTCTGAGCAAGACTAAACCACCTTTATGCAATAGCAGTAGCAAAATGGAAACTTAAAAACAGAGATGACTTTCTGAGCTTTAGCTTAGATCAGCTCCAACGGGTTCAATCATCATCTCCATGAGGATGAATCTAATTCTAATCTAATATCCAGTCCATCTTTTTCTGTCTATATGCTTGTCTGCCTCTGTCACTTGACCTCTGTTTCTCTATCTCTCTGTTGCTGTCACTCTCTCTCTCTGTCTCTCCTTTATTCAAGTCTTGCATCAACAACTCTCTAGCTCATATTTTCAATTACTGACATCCCAGATATCAGATGTACAAAACAGAACTCATTATATTTCCCCTAAACTTCATATTCCCCTTTTCAACTTCCCTATTTCTTTCAAAGGAACCACCACCCTTCCAGTAACCTAGGTCACTAGTAATCATGGACAACTTTGTTTGCCCAAACCCCTTATATCCAGTCATTTGCCAAATTTTGTTGACTGAGACTGAACAACATCTTGTAATGGTAAGCAAAGAAATACTTAGCACCTTGTTTCAGCTATTTAATTATTTAGTACCTTGTTTCAGTTCAAGTTTCTTTCAAGCCTTGCCCATTATTATATCAAGTCTTTGTTAAGAAACAGAACTTATGAACCCCTGTTGCTGATGCAATAGGAAGGGGAGGAGCTAATGACCATACAGAAGGAGAAGCCCAAGCTGGGAGAGAGCAGAACTGAGAAGAGAAATCTTGTTGTGGTAGAGTCGAGAAGGAGAAAACTTGTGGTATCCCAGCACTATATGATTGTCTGTTCTGTCTGTGGTGATTTTTATTTGTGATAGTTTTTACAGAAGCCCTGGGAACTTACTGGAAGCCCTGAAAGAGGATTTTCTGGTTGTCTATTTACAGAAATCCTGGAGGATGGTTTTGGAGATCCTGGGACTTTACTGATGATTTGTATTGACCTCTTGTACCTTGTTTGTGGTTCTGTGTTGATTTCTATATTTATGATTTACGTTGATCTCTTGGACCTTCTTGGTGGGTCTTGGTTGGTTTCTACATTGGTGATATGTGTTGAGTTCTCAGATCTTGTTGGTGGGTCCGGGCTGATTTCACAACCAGATAGTTAATTGATGATGGTGCCGGCAATGGGCATGAATGTTATTGTGGTTCTGTTAAGCTCTGTCTTCCCATAAACAGAAACTGTGAAGGACTTGAGGTGGACTGGACACTGTGAGCTTCAATATGGAATGGGAAATGGATGAGGAACTGGACAAGGAGCTGGAGAAGGAGCTGAGATCTGTCTACCTTCAAATCCAGGTGATGATTAGGTAGATTTAGGCAGGACCTGGGTCCATGGAAGAATAGACATGGAATCTGAGAGCCAGCCTCAAGTCAAGATGAAAAGACCTCTACTTGGGCCTAATGCTGATTGAATAGATATTGATTTACTGTGACCTAGGAGTAGAGAACTTTGACTTTTGTACTTTGTGTTCCTTAAGGAGGCTTTCTTCTTAAGGATGATTGAGTTAAGGTCTCATTGAATGATATCTTTTGTTTAAAACTATGTGGCCACTTTGGTGTAAACTATGTGGCCACTTTAGTGATAACTTGTTATGTTATAATATTGTGAATACTGTACTTTGGTTTCTGTGAATGTTTTGCTTTAATTTACTGCTCAATAGAGTGTTCACTGTACTATGTAATGAGAACCTTGAAGCTGCTCACAGCAGCAGTTCTCTGGAAAGTTCATCTTAAGTTCATGCTTGGCTTTATACATCTTTCATGTATCCCTATCTTTACCTCCTTCTCTCTTCTAGGTAGCTCGTTATTCTGTTGTATAGATCTAAATACTAGGAAGTTTTTCTTTTCCTTTCATTGTCTGATTTCCTTACATTGAACTTAATCATGTGTCACTGTGACTTCTACCCTTAGTTTTCAGGAACATCACCTATAAAGAAATTTTACTAAACTATCTCCAACATACTTTACAGCTTAATCCATCCTGTGTGTATATAGATACATCTATACATACACATGTATGTGTGTTCCTAAATAATTTATATAGATATAAATGTGATTATATGTGTGTATGTGTACACATACGAGAGAGATGATTGTAATTTCTACCAGTTATATGGTGTTGAATAATTTATTTTTTCCTTTTTTGATTCTCAGTTTCTTCATCTTTACAATAAGTGTATATATCTGTCTATGTGTAAGTATTCTAGCTTAAGTTATGGTATGGAGATGATAGGAAGATTAATGTTTTTAAGTATGCAAGTGCTTTGTAGCCATAATATATTAAAAACATAAACTATTATTAATATCAGTGTTAAAGTTAGAATTTTAATTGTGTATTATAATTATAATTAGATATGGGATGAATCACTAATTTAAATGTGCCATTAAAATCAAGAAAATTTCCTTTGATTTGGATTCATGCAGAGTGGTCCATTAAAAAGCCCCTGCATTTAAAGCTGAATTATTTTAATAAATTAAGTATTCTTCCCTGTAGAACTGAAAAGGAAAAGAAGAGGTACTTTTACTTTGTAAAGCCAGGAAGGTCCTGTAGCAAAACAGTCCTCTGAGGTTGTCACAGAAAATTCTGTCAGCAATCAGGAAAAATAAAGCATTGAGGTCACCCATCCAAAAGAGATGAGTAAATCCTAGCACCGAAGTAGTGGTTTCCTTGGAGAGTGATCGTTACTCACAGAATGGATGTTTTGTTTCTTTGGCATTGTAGTTGCCATCATTACAAGGAGGTCATTTTCTTTTTTTTTTGCTCTTGGTGGTTTTTTTTGTTTTGTTTTGTTTTGTTTTCGGAGTAATCTCATACTCAGTCTAAACCATTCCCTCTTCATACAAATTGGGTGCAAAATATTTTTGAATTATTGCAGCCCTGAGAGTTCAAGTCCTTTTTATTAGCCCAGTACACAAGTCAATAGCACTTGCAAAATTCCCTACCTAAAGATCCCTCTTTTCTCTAAGAGAAAAAGAGATACATGCATTATCCCCTGACCCAAAATGTTTATTACAATTCATTTCAGGTCTAGTATATTTTTAAAGGCATACCTGAAGAATCACTTATTTCCATTTATTTTTTTAAAAAAATACAGATATTACTCACAAAAGAATGTCAGGTTTCAAAGACATGCTTATAATATTAGTTTCTTTGATTCTGATGCCAAGTTGCTTGATACTAGCCATTCAATATGGCATTATAATTCAGCTCTGCTCCTAGCTAGTACTCAGCGTTAATTATGCATAAAAAGCAAAGAGTGTTATTTATGGCTGATCTGCAATAGGCATATTATACCTTATAGGCAGGATCTCCCTGTGGGAGGCTGCTTCATCAAGGCTTTGTGAATTTTAAAAGCCCTCTCCAGATTTCATGTAAGGCCCTCAGAATCCATGGGCATTCCTGATTGGACTGATCACAACAGTCATCCTTTCTGACCCCCTACCAGAAGCTGGATTTAAGGTATGATTGAATTCTGGTGGATGTGATCTCTGTACATCAGCTTCCTAAAATGCACTGAACAGTGAGATTATCATAGACTCCAGTAAGTACACAAATTAGACTCAGTTCTGGCAAGGACTTGTACTAAGAAACATGTCACATTCAACATCCATAAGCTCACAGTCTGCTCATTATCTTTTTCTTCTTTCTTCACAACACACAAGGAGAATCACCAAATTGGGCAAAGAAGAGACTGGGTCAGAAAATGGTAACTCTGGCATGGATGATACAAGACATCGAATGTGCTTCCTCAGGTCCTCTCTACTATTTAAGATTATCCCTTTATTTTTTTTTCTATTTCTGTGATTTTCTTTTCACTTTGTTTTGACTTTCATTTGTTCTGATTTACTTTCCCCTCCATGACCACTGCCTCTGACACATCACCTAATGGTCTCCCAAGGGCATGGCTTAGTCTGGCTAGAGGCCTTCATATGTAAAGGGATTTCTTGTTCATAGGTTCTGTTCTGTGCCTATTGTGGGGATCAGGTAGGTAAATGAAAGCTATAATTACTATTTATCCTTTTTTTTTGCATTTTTTATTCCCACCCCCATTTACTCAATCAAATGCCTTCTCTAGAGATTCCTCCCTTGAAGGTTTAAATATCGAGAGAGAAGACCTTAAATATAATATTCCAGTTCTGAAATTTTTTATTCATTAGAAGCAACATAGGAAAGGGGACAGTAAGCTAGCCTCAAAGAAAGACCTATGTTCCTGTTTCATCTCCAAAATGTACTTAGTAGCTATGTGGCCCTGAAAAAAAATGACAACCTCGCAATGTCCCAAAAAACACTCTCCTTCTCTAAGTTTCAGAGCAAGGGACAATCTGCATTGGCAGAGGGACTTTTTTCACTTTAAGTCTGTATACCAAATAAAATTATATAACAGATAAAAAAGACATCTGTTCAAATGCTATGGAGGCATCTCCATCTGAGAGATTTTTAGAAACCAATAGAAAAGATTTAGGGACTTTGGAACGCATAGATTCTGGTTAAGAACTATTACTTATTGCAAAAGCCCCATTGCTTTGATTCAATCAGATATATTTATGACAATACCGGTGACTGCTGCAATGATTCTTTCTGAGGAGATCAGGAAGACAATAATTTGATAGAAATTTTCAAGTAGGAAAGTTTACCCTCAGATGATATTTTAAGAAAGGGAAGAAAAAATGGGAGAAAAAGAAAGAGAGAGATAAAGAGACAGAGATAGAGAGAAACAGAAACAGACAGACAGAAACAGAGACAGAGAGAGAAAAATAAAGACAGAGACAGAGACAGAGAAAGTCACACACAGAAAGAGAGACAGAAACAGAAAGTGGGAGCTTCACAGTAGCCTCATTGTTAATTATAGTGATATTGTACCTTTTCTTTTCTTCCCCTTCCCAATTCCATTCCTTTACAACAACACCCATTCAGACTACACTAAGAATCAGCTTATATGTATCTGGATAAATAAATCGATTATACAATTATATATGTCAATAAATGAAGTTACAAGAAATAGGAAATTCCTTTCAATGAGCAATTTACCGGGCATTGATGAAGCAGGGATGGAGAGAAGAAGTGGAGAGGGTTTAAAGCACCAAAGTCCTAGGAAGAGTAACAGTCAGGGAAAAAACAAACAAACAAAAAACCCAAAAAACCCGAAGGAAATAACGTAATTCAGTATAAGAATATTACTCCTTACACAGGTCAGTCATTCAGACTAATCTCTAACTCTCCATGACTAAATTCAGTTTGGGGTGGCATTTGCAATCCCTGAATTGGGAACCTTCATTTTCAACTGATTAGATGTTAACTCTAGGGGCACTTTCCATTATAAGGGAATCAAAAGTTCCTGAGCTTTCCTGGCTCACAGGACTTCCACCTTCATGAAACCTTCAGTTCCTCCTTTCAACTTTTGGGAAAATGTGGCTCCCATTAGCCCAAAATCCCATATTGTTCTACACACACACACACACACACACACACACACACACACACACACACACACACTCACACAATGCACATACCTGCTCTCATAAAACTTAAAATCTGCTGAAGTGTTATAACATTCAAATTGATTAATAAATGAAAAATAATTTACAGAGGGGGAGGAACATTACACCTTTATATGTGTGCTTGGGTTGGAGTGGAGATCCGGAGTGGTTTCCCACTAGATTTGGCACTGGAGTGTAAACCTGAAGGAAAATTGAAGATTCTAAGGCTTTCCTCATCTTGTCCAGAGGTCGCCCCCCCAGGATACTCTTCACTTCTCTTCCTTTGTTCCTCTCTCCCTTCCTCCCTCTCTTTTTCTTTCTTATAAATACTTATAGATATAAACACTCAGAGATATAGATAGCTAAGCAGATATAGATAAAAAGAAATGTCTATATCTATCTATCTATCTATCTATCTATCTATCTATCTATCTATTTATCTATCTATCAAGAGACACCTAGATAGGTAAAGATTAGCATGGTGGTTGCACAAATAAGGTATATAAAATAATGAAACATTCCATACATTAAAACCAAACCAAACAACAAAAAAGAAGTCATACAGAAACACGAGGTATAATAATAGTGAACACACATACCATGTGTATGTTTTTGTTTAGAAGCATGTGATTTATGTGAACTGATTCAGTGTTCACACTAACCCTATTAGATAGGTACCAATAATGTCACCCCCATTTTATGGAGTTATAACACGGGATTCAGAGAAGTTGTTAGATTTCTCTGGAGTCACAGACTAGTTAGTTTCTGAGATGGAATTAGAACCCAGGGCCTCCTGATTCCAAGACTGGAAATCTACCCACTATATTTCATTGTCTGTTATTAAACTCAGTGATACTTGCCATGGTAATTTGCACACAAGAAGCTTTAGCACATTTGCTGGATGCCTATTCTAGGAGTAAAAACCAAGATAACCCAAAAGGAGGCAATGGATTTCCTTAAAGAAAATTCAAAGGTTAAATCAGAGGACATTATTTTAATTGATGGGTAGTTATAATGGAAATGCAAATTTAAAGATCTTCCCTGGCCCTAGGTTAAGTGCACCTTGTGGTGGGAGGGCTTGTTTTTCATGAACGCCCACACCTTGGGGCTGTGTGATTGGGCAGTGGGTCAAGAGGATGGTTACTTTCTCTGATCCAGGAGAAGGCTATATAAACACTGATGGGAAGCTTTGCTTTGGGGCTCACTTTGAGAAGTGTTGTGTGATTTGACCAGATGAGACTCTGGGAAGTCATTGTTGAGAGCCCTGCCCCCCCCACCCCCACCCCCCACTTTGAAAACCCAGATGTTGATGCTTCCCTCTCTGGTAACTGTGATTTGGTATTGATGTAATGGTTGGACAGTTTGGAAGCCTGTCTGCTTGATCTTTTTGTTTCTCTGTCTTGTAAGTTCTGTCTGTATACTTTGGAGTTCAAGGTGCTGACATTTCGCCCCCAAAATAGGTAAATGATATATGTGTGATTGATTAAAGTAAGCTTGTTAACCCATTTTGAGTTGCTTTCTTTTAAAAAGCATATCTAAGAACCTGTGTTGGCAGCCACCCTGGCGATGTTGGAGTGCTTGCTGCTACAGTAGTCTAAATGATGACTCAACAGATATCCATGAATGATTAATTGATTTGTGAGATTGCCTAGCAGTGGATTTGAAGTGAAGGAAAGCTCAGGAATTATTTTCACCACAACCAGTAATAGTATCAACAGTATCACCTTCAACTTTTTCACCAACAAACCTTTAAATGTCTATTATGTTCAAAGCAACATGCTAAGTGTCAGGTTTCATATAAGACAAATAACCTCTCTTCTTTGGGGATTTTGAATCTACTTTGAGGATGGAGGCAGAAGGTACAGTGAAAATTTAGGGGAAGAAGATATAATGAAATAATATGTTTGGTCTATGCAAGTCTTCATCAATAATAATTCATCTCTCTGGAACTCAGATTCTTGTGAAATCTGAAAAATTAGGATGCCACATTAGATGCTTTGTGAGGCTCCATACAAATTTAAACTTCCAATCCTCATATGTGAACTAAAGATGGTCAGTGCATAAGTCGTTTAAAGAAGACAAAGAATAAGAATACTAGGAGTAGGAAGATGAGGAGGAGAAGGAGGAGACAGGGATAAGATGAATAGAGACAGACAGATGCAGAAACAGAGTCACAGAGAGAGGACAGATAAGAGATGAAAGGAAGGATAGAAATTATTTGCAAGTGTGAATTTAGCTAATATTTATTCTGCAAGTGTGAATCAAAGATGTTAGCCCAGGATGCCAACCCATTATAATTCTAGCTCTGTGTATGTGTGTTTGTGTGAGTGTTTTTTAATGTGTATGTTAGCAACACTCCAGTAGACTAAGAAGTTCTGGAGATCAGGAGCTCTCCTATCTTTATATCCCAGCATTTAGCACAGTTTATGGTACACTGTAGGCACTCAATAGATGCTATTGATGAACTGTCTCTTACTTTTGAAACCACAGTCATTTCCCAATATCTTCTACACACTCAAAGTTTAATTAAAGTTGAAACACCTAATACTAACAAATAAAAGCAACCAACATAAAACTACACCTTAGAGGATATGGAAAACATCATGGACTCCATCTCTTTACCAGGAAGAGGGAACCATTTCATCATCTGTTCTCCAAACAATCCAAAAGAATTAATCATTTTCTGTGTACAGGGCATTATGAAAAGGGCTGGGGATACAAATACTAAAGTTAGCCCCTCAAGGTGATTATAGTTTACTAAGTTGAGACAATGTAATCACATATAAGTATATACATGGCCTGGGATCAGTTATTCCAATTATCCTCAGCTCTAGTTTTAGACATCAATTAGTTTAAAAGCATGTATGAAATGTGTTCTATGTGCCAGATACTATACTAAGTGCTAGAAAAAGAGAGCCATCCTTTTATTCAAACTTGGTTCAAGTGGATAGCTAAATTAATCATCAGTGATAAGTAAATAACATGGGATTGAGAGTCCAAGAACACCTTTCCAAATCTTACCTATGCTATTTACTGCTTTTGTACCTTTAAGCAAATCCCTCAACTCCTAAACCTTGGGTTCCTCATCTATAAAATTATGGAATTTCAACAAGAACTCAGAGGTCCATTCTTGTTCTCAGTCTTTCATCTTATGAGTCTCTGGTTGACCAGAATCATATAAAACACAGCTTGGAATTTGGAAGTCAATATTCAATATATGCATTCTCACTAAATCATATACAGAACTGACTTCAGAATTTTTAGCCTTGATTTTATGGACTGATCAGACTTTGGAGACATCATTCCTTTTCTATTCTACTTTTCATATTAAATGGGTATCACAGTGATGTTTAACATTGTTATACATCTAATAGCATTCTTCTATCTGAAAGAAATACTGGAAATATCAGATACTGGGAGAAACGTAGGGTTGCAGAGTAGCATAGAGGAAGCTTAAGGAAGACTAGAGTCCAAAGTGATGATGATTTAGGCAGTATTTCAGTAGATAAATGACTGGAGACTAGAGCGAAAAGAATTTACTGAAACCAGAAATAAGCTAAATGATTTCATGTCTGATTGTGAGTAGGATATAATCTCTCTCTCTGTCTCTCTGTCTCTCTCTCTCTCTCTCTCTCTCTCTGTCTCTGTCTGCATCTGTCTCTCCACCACCCCACCCCCAGGTCTTATATTTATCTGGTTCTCTAACCTTGTCTTTTTTACTCATAATACATTTTAGAATGCTGAATTTTGAGCTAGAAGGACTATCTTTCATTCCCAAGTCTACAACTTAGTACTTATGTGACCATTGGCAAATCATTTAACCTCTCTTGGCCTCAGTTTCCTTACCCATATAAATGAGGTACTTTGGCTTAATGACCTCCCAGGTTTCTTCTTGCTCTAAATCTAAATTATGGTCAATAAACTTGAAAAATGAGAGCTCTTTACTGGTGTGTATATAGTCATAGGTCATAGAAAGTATAGATTTTTATTTGCAAGAAACCACAGGTGCTAGTATATTTCTGACAAAATGAACAGTCAATACATTTCCTGCTACATGAGCTAACACATATGAGGCACTATTTATCCCACATGCTAACATCTCCTTTAAAGGGCAGCACGGTACAAGGCAAAGTACATTGACTCTGGACACAGAGATGGTATTTGAATCCAGGTCCCTTAATGACAATCATTTTTTTTCCATAGTACTTCTCTGATTCCAATAGAAGTTGACAGCCAGTAGGAGGAGGCCCCATTAGATGTTAGTTCTTACAACAGATCTCATCATTGTTCCTCTTCCTTAGGTGGAAAGGTTCTAATAGCATGTTGAACCATATAATATCTGGCCCTGGTTAATAAGGTCCTATAATACTGTGGCTTATTTTGAGACATAGAGGCATTTGAAAGGTCAACATCACATTATATGACCTCATAAGGGCAACACATGTATATCTATGGATGAAGCCTCTTGGAAAGAAGCACTTGGCTTAATATTTCATAAATAGATAGTTTTCTTATCATCGAGGAAAAAATAAAAAGAGAAAAAGAATAGGAAAGGTTGTTTTTGGGTGAAATGTAAATTACCCTTCTGGGTGACTGAATAGGAATTTTAAGAGTTAACAGAAGAGGGATCAGCTAGGGACCTCACTGCTCTTCTGTGAGACAGGTTTCAACCTTGAGTAATCGACTTACTCTCTCTGGACCTCAGCATCTCATATGTAAAATACAGGGATTAGACTGGCTGATCTCTAACATCCTTTCCAGCTCTAACAATCTATGAATCACATGCTTGATAAAATCCCAAATAAAACTGATATTGAGATGATATAACTCTGAGGATGATTGAGTTTCAGTGCTATCTTCAAATATCATTCATTGCATTTTCATTATTACCACATACTGAGAGGAGATTAGGAGTAACTTTGGGTCATTATAAGACACCCTATTACAGCAAGCACTCTATTTAGTTGTGTGTAATAGAGAGAGTAAATGTTACACATCCCACTTTACTCTTAAACACTGCCCAGGGCAGAAGATGAATCTGCCCAGCCGTTGCCCCAGAGGGGATGTTACAGGGTGTATATACAGATGGTTGATTTCATTAGAGGACTAATGGGGATAGAGTGAAGGAGACAAGTTCCATAAAAAAACCTAAGGGATTCCCCCACAGTTTCCAACCCCTCATTAACTATAAATAGCATCTTAAGTGATTGGCAGATTTCTCCTACAAAATAATCTTTCAGAGATTTCCAACATACCACATCACCATTATGCCCAGTATGAAATAAGCATGAAAAAGGTGGAAAGAATATCTCATTGTGGGAATACTGTGGGATGCATAGGTAGGGGACATAGTTCAAATCCTGGCCCTATCATTATCTGTTGAAGCTGTTGACCATTCAGTCTTCCAAAATTTAAAACTGTAAATAATATCCAAAGTTACCTATGACATAGGACCATAATCTCTGACTTTCTCATGCCTGGATTACTCGCCCTCATCTGCTCCAAAGACTTCCTGGCTGCCTTTAAGTCCCACCTAAAATTCTGCTTTGTATAGGAAGTGTTCCCTAACTCCACTTAACTCTACTACTTTCCCTCTTTTAATTATTTTCTGTTTTATTAGTTTACTTTATATGTATTTGCTTGCATGTCTTCTCTCCCATTATACTGTAAGCTCCTTGAGGGCAGGGGCTATCCCTTCTGCCTCCTTTTGTATGCCTAGTGCTCATCATAATGCCTGACACATGTTAGGTGCTTAATAAATGATTATTTATTAACAACTACAACAATAAATCATAACATTATTAAAATAAATGACATTTACCCTAGATATATTTATTAAATCTACAGTTATTTGCATGTGTTAATGCCAATAAAATGTGAAATGCTTGAGGGTGGGAATAGTTTTTCTGTTTTTGTATCCTCAGCACTTAACATAATGCCAGCATATAGTATATATGCCAAGTCAAGTCAACAAGCCAACAAACATTTATTAAATGCTTACTAAGTGCTGCCATGTCAGTAAGCACTGGGGATGCAAATATATACAGAAAGGCATCCCTGCCCTCAAGAAGCTTAAATGGTGGTTGGTTGTTGGTTCTTTTTTTTTTTAAAGTAACTGGGGTTAAGTAACTTGCTCAAGGTTACATGGCTAGTCATTATTTATGTGTGGGTGCTATTGGTTGTTGGTTCTTGAAGAGAACCAAAATGCCATCACGATGCTAGAATCAAGTTTCAGTGTGTCTGATTGTGGCTGATGAAACCAATATGAGTTTGGAAAAGAGTTTAAATAATAATGGGAGGGGATCAAATACAAAGAAAGCTTAAAGGTGGTGGGGGAGGAGGTAGAATTGATCTTGGTAGAGAAAGTCCTATGGAGATGAGTCAGCCCTTCAGTCTAGATAGGAATGAATATATGGTTGACATCTCCTTCTTCCTTACAATTGAAGGTCAATGAGTGACCTGTCTATGAAGCAGGGTGAAGAGGGTACTTCCAGGATGAGTTGTTCAAGGGTGAAGGGAGCTTTCAGGTGAAGACATTGTTATGGGGGAGAAGAAAAAGTTCTGTGGAGATGAATCAGTAGTGAAGTCTGGAGGGGAATGGCCTAATTATTGAGTACTATTGTTTATCTTTCATTTCTGAAGAGTGACAGTGGAATCATGGTGTGATGTCATGACTTGTTTGTGATTTGAATTTAAGTGAGGGGGAATTGGACAAAGTTGTCAGTCTGACTCTCTCTTCCAGAGTCATTGAGGTTCAGTGGCAAAACAAATATCAGGATGATTGGCAATGACCTAGGATACAGTGGATGCATATGGGTGTCTTCAATGCATGATAAAGTTTGCTACAGCACTTACTTCAGCTGCCTTCATGGCCATTAAAATACATTATTCTAATCTGCCCATTCTGATAGGGCAAGTGTTCACATGATTTAAAAGAGATTCCCCTACATTACCAATAGTTTTAAGGCCTGTTGTTTATCTTCACCTTGGTTTATCCCAAGATATTATGCCAGGGTGTGGCCACCACACATTCTACAGCTTCTTATGGTCATAGATGAGAGTTGGGAGAGAGTTAGACACCAAAGGTGGATAAGCAGCCCTGAAAAGGGCTTTTGAGGCCCTCCCACCAGAGGTGGTAGTCCTCTCTGAATGCAATAGACTCCTTTTAAGAACTAGATACTTCATAAATGCTCACTGGATAACTGACTTGTAGTACCTTAGAGTGTACAAAGCACATTATACACATAATCCAGTTTGATCCTCTCATCATTCATATGAGGTAGGTAATATATATTACATTATACTCATTTTACAGATGGAGAAATTGAGGCTCATAATGGTAAAGTAATTTGACTAAGGTCACACAGCTTGTCTTTGATCCTCCTGATTCCAAACCCAGCACCCTATCTACTATGCTTCACTGACTTTCTAGACACAGTTGAGGTAGAAATGTGTTATAAAACATTGTGACTAGTTAGTATTGTGATTTTTTTCATTCCTATGATATGAAACAAATGTTAATTCAATAAACCTACAAGTTAATAATAAAAACAATAACAACAGCTAACATTTATATAGCATTTTAAGATTTACAAATCACTTATGTATTTTATCTCATTTTATTCTCATAACAACTATCAGAGGTAAGTACTATTATTATCCCCAGTCTATAGAAGAAGAAATTGATGCTGGGAGAGCACAAGTGTCCACAACTTAAAAGTGTCTGGAGTAGGATTCAGATTCAGTCTGACTCCAAGTCCAGCACTCTATCCACAGGACCACCTAAATACCAGGTGCCATGCTTAGGTCTAAGAAAAGGAAATTATGTGATACAAATACACCTGGATGACCAAAACCGGAAATGGGTCGAATTCTAAATCAGGCCCTATTTCCCCAATGGCTAATGCAAAAAGAACCTGAGTAACATGGATTAGTGAGGGAGAGGGCAATTTCTTTTGGAGAAACCAAGTCAGTAGCAGTGACACATCACTCTGTCAGCAGCAGTTTTGAAGGAAGTATCCTTTGTACTTAGCTATCGAAAGGCAGCTATTCTATATAAAACAATCCATTAAAGCTTAATTAATTTCAGGAACCACAATGTTTTTGCTCATCTCAAATGCAGTTCCTATGAATAAATGAATAAACATATATATGTATATATATTTACATACATACACACACACACACATATATATATATATGCATACACACAATTTAAAGTAAGAAAACCTACCACTCTGAGAACAGCAGATGCTGAAAATTAATTTTTTGATGAAAACCAAGTGACTCTATGAAACTCTGACAGATGTTTAAGGGTCACAGCAAACTCCCATTGGTGAAAGAACAAACCCAACCAAAAATCAAACAAAACAAAACAACATAAAACAAAAAACCCACAAGTACAGATCCCTAAGTTTAAATTCCCAATCCCCAGACAAAAAAGGACAGGATGTTAAAAGGAAGAGAGAGGAATTTCTTCAAGTAGCTAGACATCATTGACAACAAAAGGCAGGAGAGCAATTGCTTTAAAGGGGAACACCTGAAATGTTGCCAAGACTTAAAGAGCACTTGGCTGCCAAGAATTTCCCAACAGAGCAGGGTTCATCTCTGCCAGGCTTTTGGAGCCTCAGTGGTGCTACTCTACTACTACTCAGGGATTACAATGATGCATTTTGCAACTGACACCCAACATCAAAAAGCATGTGCTATGGGAAAATGTAGCAAGCTGCTGGGAGTCATGGGAGTGAGGCTCGAAATAGGGGGCAGCCTGTACGACTTTAGGCCCTGAGTTCTGCCTCCACTGCAGGGAACTGCCTGATGGAGGAGACTCCCCTTCCAGACAACCCCTGCTCTATCAATTGGCTCAGGGGCTCTCAACTACTAAGAGCAGCAGAAGACCTAATCACTCACTCTGTAGCTTTGTGTGTGTATACATATATACACACAGAAAGACAGACAGATAGAAAGTATAATTAGAACTGCTTTTTTAATTTGCGCTAAAAACTCAGCTTGAATACAGAAGTGAGTGGATAAGTCAATATGGAGTAGAAAGAAGTTCCTTCTTTTAAATATATACATCTCTGTGTGCTTGTCTCCCTGTCTCTATATCTGCATATGTGTTCATGTCCATCTATATATGTATGCATATATAAATATAATGTATTTTATATTATACTAAATATTTTGTGGGGCAGCTGGGTGGTTGTTAGTAAGGTGAATTTTAGTGTGTATAAGGTGGATTTTTGTTTTGCTTTCCTATAGTTCAGTTCCGCAGGATCCATGGTCATCCACAGTGACATATAACAGTGATATAATATAAACTTGTGAGGCTACTGCTGACAATATGCCTTCTTTGTCTGGTGTCCTATAAAGCAAGTAGGCACTGGGCAGTGAATGGGGACCCTTAGGGTTGAACACACAAGCTGGAATGTTGAGAGTGCCTTGACTGTCCCCATTTAAGCCTTGGGGGAAATCTGTGTTTGGCTCAACTAGCCCCATTGAAACATGAGGGGCTTTAGGGGAGTTCACAAGCTGTGCCTGTTTCGATTGATCCCATTGAGACATAGGGGTATTTACTGACATCATCTCTAGTGTGAGAAGGGTAATTGGGGAATGCTGTAGGAGTTGTGCTTCCATTCTTATCAACCTGCTTGTGAGAAAACTAGACTACAATAAAGTAAGAATACTAAACATTCAGAGCTGTTTTAATGTCTTTTCTGTCTGACCAGATCAAGGTGAACCTGCACTAGGAGATATCCTATGTGCTGTGTTTATTTGTCTTGCAGAGGTACACTTTGTAGAATGCCAGGTCTGTTAGGAATATATGCATTTAAATCTGGCCTCAGATATTTACTAGCTGTGTCACCCTGGGCAAGTCACTTAACATCTGCCTCAATGTCCTTATCAATAAAATATGGATAATATTAGCACCCACTTGACAAGGTTTTGTGAAGATCAATTTGTAAAAGTATTTAAAACAATGTTGGCAATAGTGGGCACTATATAAATTTTAGTTTTTATCATTATTATTTCCCCTTCTGCTTTCTTTTGCCATGCTTATCTCTCTATGTTTCTGTTTCAGAATCCATATGTTACTGTAGAAAGTCCTGTATATTATTGTTATGATATGTTGCATAATCTTATGCTGTATTATAGTACATAGCATTGTATTATGCTGTATAGCATAGCATACCAGAATAAGATGAGATAGAGAAGAGCATACAGTGTATTCCAGAACTATTAGTGTAGTTTTAAGCAATCAAAAGTATCTTATAAACCTTAAATAGGATAAAAATGGCTTATTATGGAGGCTTATATTACATTATATAAAGGGTTCATGGTACAGTAGACAAAATGAATTTTTCGTCCAAGATTAGGAACATCTGGATTCTGACACCTTATTAGGTGTGTAGATATGCAAGATAATTGAGAGACATACTTGGGGTGCCAAAGACCAAGGGCACTAACATAGAGCTGAGTTACTGACCTGAACTGATGGATGGGTTTTCCACACTTAACATTGCCAGAGGAGGGAAGGGGAGGAAAAGGGGAAGGAGGGGAGGAAGGAAGGGGAAGGGAAGTTAAAAGGGAGGAAGGAAGGGAGGGGCAGGGAAGTGAGGGACTGTGTTGCTCAGCTGGAACTGGCCAATTGGATTCCCGTAGGGCAACCTATACTACTCACCGCTGGTTGTTTGTCACTTAAAGTGAAAAAATTCAGTTTTGAAGCCAGGTTCACATCAGTAATTTAATGGGTGGAGAGAGTTCCCATCAATGGAAATTTTCTCCCCTCCCCAGTGAGGAAAAATGCACATTTGTAGCTGCTTTGCAACTACTTATCCTAAGAGAGATGCCCAGAACACTGAGAGCTTAACTGAATTGCCAATAATTTCAGAATCTATATTTGTACAGAGTTGGTCTTGAACCCAACTTTTCCAGACTTGGAGTCCAGATCGCCATAAATCAGGCAATATGGCCCACCAGCATTCTCATAGTGCTCATCACAATGAGCATTTAGCATTTAGATTTTGTCATAGCCCATAAGCCAAAAGATGACAAGCACTGTAGGCAACTCCCTTTCTGCTCCCTCTTTCCTTCTACTCCTTTTCTTTTTCTTTCTCCTTTCCATCTCAGTTCAATATGTTTTCCTTTATGTGTACCAGTAGTTCAATGGCCAATTCTCAGTGTTGCTAGAAACATCACTCAAGAAGAAGAAAGAGACAATTCTATAATGGAGTTAATACAACTCCCGAAAAGTTTGTCTTACTGAAATTAGTCAAATCAATTGATCTGTAAGGTTTCATTGAATACTTTTTTTCCTTTTTAGAGTAGGGGAGAGGGAAGGGCAATTGGGGTTAAGTGACTTGCCCAAGGTCACATGGATAGTAAGTGTTAAGTGTCTGAGTTTATATTTGAACTCAGGTCCTCCTGACTCCAGGGCTGGTGCTCTATTCACTGTATCACCTAGCCACCCCTCATTGAATTCTTCTAATGTACTGTTGCCAAAAGAGGAAAAAAAAATCTAGATATAATTTCTGAAATCAAATTGTTTATATTCTAGAAGACAATAGATGTGATAAAATGTAAAGGCATGTCAGAGGGTCCACTATTGACACCCAAAAATTTTAATTAACTAGCTTAAATCCAACAGTATCTAGAATAATTTTAATTATTTTGTTATCCAAATTTGACTAACACCTCTCCCTAACCCTAGTACTTGACTTTTGTATCCTGAATTGATACCACTGAGTGACTTTTGGAATATAAATACCTTACCATTGACAGTCTCTTACCCAACTAAAAACAAAACAAAATAATAAATAATATCTTGGGAATTATAAAGGAAAATGAAATGAAATTCAACATCACTTTATTAAATACCTTCTATGCTCAAGATACTATAGTAGGTAGAATATCAGGACAAAAATGGAAAACCTCCCTTTCCATTAAGGTGATTACATTCTATTGTAGAAACATGACATATAAATACAGGATGAGGGAGGCATTTGAAGCTTTTATGAGCAGGAGACAGGCTGAACTTTGAAGGTCACTAAGGAATTTTAGTTGAAGAGGGGAGGAGATGATTCATCTCAAGCATGGGGGACAGTTTATATTCAAGTATGGAGACAGGAGATGGAATATCATGTTTGGGGAATAATTAGCAGGAAAATTTGTTGGGATGCCATTGTTTTCAGAGGAATTATGGGAAATAAACCTACAAATGTAGCATGGTCCAGATTGTGACTGAATTTAAATGTTAAATTGAGGAGTTTGTGTTTTCATATGACATAAAAGGGAATCATTGAAGACTTTTGATAGTAAGTGCTATATAAATGTTAGCTATCATCATGAAGAAAATGAGATGGTCAGACCTGGGTTTTAGGAAGATTATTTTGGCAACTGTGTAGAGGTGTTATAGAAAGGGAAGAGACTGAAAGTGAGGAGCTGAAATAGGGGTTTTTTATAATAGTCCAGGTAAGAGATGAAAGTGCATGAAAAATGGTAATAGTCATGTAAGTAGAGACAAAGGAATGGATAAAAGAGGTATTTTTATGATAGAACTGAGAAGATTTGGAATCAGATTTGGATACTGAGTATAAGGGAGAGGGAGGAGTTGAGGGTGCCACTGGGGGTATAAACCTGCCTTCAAGATATAGAGTGCAGTCCTAAACAGAGACTGGGAACTCAGGATAGGCAAGTTCATAAAGAGGTGTTCAGAGTAATGTCTTGCATTTTGGATGTGTTGAGTTTGAGATGCGCATGGGATCTCCAGGTGGAAATGGATGTCCTGAAGGCAGTTGGTGGTCCAAGACTGGAGCTCAGGAGAGAGATTGACCTTGGCTGGATGGATTTAGATGCCATCTGCTTAGACATAGTAATTGAACTCATGGGGGTTTATGGCATGACTAAGAAAGAGGTGAAAAGAACTATGCCAAAGATCAGTCTCTCTAATGTGAGAAGAGATTATTTTGGAGAATGTTTTGAAGAAAATATTTTTATAAAGTCGCTCTCTTTGCTTGTTTACTTTTGTTTTGGAAAATACTGATTAAGGAAAGATGCCAGATAATGTAGTATCCTAGAACAAGTAATGGATTACATGGTCAGGGGAGACCTTGTTTCAGAACCTCCCTTTTGCATTAGCCAGATTTCTGAGCATGGGAAAATTATGGAACTTCACCTAGATCCCCATTTTAAAAATGAAAGTCTGTATTCGCTAGCTAACTTACAGGATTGTCATGAAGGTCAAACAGACAAGCAAAATGCTCTGCTGTTAGAGTGGGAAAAAATTGCTCTGAAGTCAGAGGACCTGGGCTCAAACTCTGCTTCTGTTATTCACTGGCTGTGTGAAGTGGGAAAATGATTAAACTATTTGAACCTCATTTTTCTCATATGTAAAACATTGTCTATGAAGGGGGAAGAGGAAAGAATCAAATGAATTAGTGTTTTCTGAGGCACTAAGTTAAAATCTCTGATTATATATTCCTAAAGCCCCTTTTAAATCCTGAAAATACTATACAAATGTCCGCTAGTATTTTAACTCTTCTAGGTCACTATTTCTAGTTGTCATTCCAGCCACACCCATGTCTTCAATAAATAGGTAAATGGGAAAGTCTTGTCCTTAGTTTGACAGATACTTGTGCTATTTCCTCATAAGCTTTTTAAAAAAAATTACAAATCTCTGTGACTCACTTGAGATTATTTCTCAAGCAGATGATAGATGGAAAGCAATTTTCCTAAGTGCTGAACATAATCAATTTGCATACAGGCAGCAACCTCTGTGGCCCCACTTACTGAGCTTGTCATGCTCTCAACCTCCATCATCCTCTGTCTCAAGAAAATGTGTTTTCTCCATGGTCTTTTCACAGCTTCTGGCTCCATTGGTTACAAATGTTGTGTTAATGAGATCCGTGGTGTGTGTTCAATTCCCTTATGGGTCAGTTGGCTTCATGCTTTTCCTTGGTGACCACTTGCATTCTAGGACCTAAGCCAGCAACCACGATTATGAGGTTCTCTAATAAATTCACAGAATAATAGAATCTCAAGTGTGAAGATACCTTAGAGGCCATCTAATGCAACCTATACCAAACACTGAGGCCCTCAAACAACATTAACAAACAAGTGATCATCCACGTTTTTCACAAAGATCTCCAATGAAGAGAAATTCACCACCTCAGGAGGCAATGCAATCCACTTTTGTAAAGTTCTGCCTTTTAGGAAGTTACTGGTGTGATTTTCCTTGACATCAAGCCTTAATTTTCCCTCTGAAGTTTGCCCCCTTGCTCCTGTTCTTGTTGTCTGGGGATAAACAGAATAATTCTGATCCCTCTCCCATGTGATAGCTCTACAAATTCTTAAAGACAACTGTCATGATCTACCTTCCAAGACTTCCCTTCTCGAAGCTGATCACCAGTTGTCTTAATTGATCTTCATACAGCAAGATGTTGAAAAATCACAAGGTCAGAGCCTGGTGATATGATTACCTTCATACTCCTGGACATTATGACTTTTTAAAATGAAACTTGAATAGGGAATCATTTTAGCTTTGGTTCCCTGTTGCTTAACAAAGTCTTTTATATAATTGTCGCTTAGCAAATAGAGGGTGAATACAATTTATAAAGCCTGGCTAGTGAGTGGGTTCAAAGAAGACCTCATGGTACAGATTTACTTGTTTAGATACGGAACAGCCAGATTGACTTTCAAGAGGTAGGGGTACAAGTGGAGGGCACTCTGGGAAAAACAAACAAAAAGTATAAACCAAGGAACTAAAGAGAGACCATGTGTAGTGATTTCAGGAAAGCTTAAGTAATCTAGTTAAAGTCTATGCTATAAATCAAGGAGTTGTGGGAGATAATGAAGGAAAAAGAAGTTGAACCAATAATGTGGTAAGCCCTGAATGCCAGACAGAGGAGTTTGTTATTTTTATTATTAAGCAATGGGGAGAGATTAAAGTTTTTGTGCAGGGAAGTGAGATGACTGTAGCTCCACATTAAGATAGTAATTGCATGCTGTTTCAGATAGGTGGGAAGAGAGGGTGGGAAGTAAATGTGAGGCAGTGACCAGTTATGCAATGACAATAGTCTAGAGGAAATATTGCAACCAAGACCTGTATTAAAATGAAGCAAAGTATGAAAGAATCTCAAAATTCTCAGAATCAGAGGCCATCTAGTCCAACAATACAGGATTAAGAATATCTTTCCCAATCCTCATTCATCCATTTACCCAGATGTTCATCCAGGTTTTGACTAAGGTCTCTAGTGAGGGAAAACAATAAGTGTAAGTGATATTTATAAGTGATCAAAGAAGGGTGACAGGATAATGAAAAGACTCCAGAACATTCTGCCTAAAGAGTCATTGAAATGACTGACTGGGAGACAATATAGTACAACAGAAAGAGCACTTGATTCTGGAATCAGATGGTGTGAGTTCAAATCTTGCCTCAAATGTTTACTACTTGTTTAATGTTGGACAAATCAATTTGACTTCAGTTTTCTCATCTAAAAAATGAGGGGTATATGTGGCATACATGACTTCTGACTTTACTTCCAACTCTAGATGTTTGGACCTATGGACTAGGGATTCTTCACTTGATAAAGAGGAGACATGGGATGGGAGAGAGGGTGCAAATGGTGGTTATCTTGAGCTATGTGATGGCTGTTAAATAACAAATTGGGGTCAATACCAGTTTGAGATGCTGAATGCCTGTGGCTGTTTGTGGGAGGAAGGTGGAAATTATTTATGGTTCCACTTCATTATTCTCTGATGCAAAATAACCTTTCTAATATGAAAATAAAGATTAAGCAAGTGAGGGAAAGCACAAATTCAGTTTCATTCCCTATCCCAAATAGCTTTCCAAGTAGATGGGTGCACTGCATGTAAATCAGGGTTTCCTGTTAGGGAGTGAAACCTAATGTGATGCATATAAGAAAAACTACCACCACTGAATATTTCCCCTTGAGACTAGTCTCATATTTAGGTGATGCTGAGTTGTCACTTAGACACAATACAGTATCTCATACATTATCTCACATACACATACCATCTCTTCAGGGCCTCCCCACCACCATGTAAGAAGCAAGCTATGTTTGTGATCATCTTCATTCTACAAATGAATCAATGGAGACTAAGAGAATATAAGTTAATTCACATGGTTAATAAATGTCAGGGGGGTTGGGGGCAAACTTCTTTTTTCTATGTCTGCTAATCATCTATTACATCACATTATCTTCTATAAGCAGAGCACCTTCTTTAGGGAAGAATCATAGAATCTCATATTTGGAAGGTGTCTCAGTCACCGTCCTAGCTCAGTGATTCTGAACATTTTTTTTTCCTGAGGAGGAGATTAGGTGTAAATATGTGTGGGTCAAGGATCTCTTTGAAAGTATAATGAAGCCTATGGGCCCTTTATCAGAATATTCTTTTTAAAAAATCATAAATGAAGAAAATTCAGTTAAATTAATGAAAATAAAGCCTTTTCTCATCCAAATTCATAGACCACCCAAAAAAATCTCCCCAGGACATCAGGAGTTTGTGTACATTAGGTTAACAGTCCCTCATCTAGTCAAAGCTGGAGAACCTCAAAAAACTTTCATTTAAATATACTCAAGATTTGATGACTTGTATATGTCTTTTCTTTAGAACCTCAAACAACAACAATAACTCTAATTCTTGCTTATGGAAGCAGTCTATTATATTTAAAGACAGACTTATCTGGTGTATTTCCCTGCTAATGTTCAGCCAAAGTTGGCCTCTTTGCAAATTCCACACCATTTCCTCATCCATTTTCCATTTGTCCCAATGGGGCCAAAGGGAACAGGTCTAGTCCCTATTGCACATAATAGCCTTGCCAATACTTGGAGACAAATGCACTCTTCTCCCTTCAGCCCTGCCAAGTTTCCTCTTATTTAGTCTAAACATTTCTAATTCTTTCAAAGAAACCCAGACTGGCAAGGAATGGGGATTAATCCACAGAACCATCCACGCACCCCTGAGCTGAGCATTTCTTTTCCAAGTCACAGCCTAAGTAAGATCCATGGTTGTTTCTCCAGCATAGTCTCCCCCACCCCTTTTATGATACTTGGAGGAATCTTGTTTTACTTATTGTCAAAACAGTCAATCATTAGCTTCAAATGATCCATTTTCCAAAGTGACTGCTCAGCTGATCACATTCTCCAAACAAACAAATAAACAGGAAAGCAGAAATGAGTCAGATTGCCATTGCAGAATGATGGCTATGGTTGTAGACACCATAATACGCTCAAAACCCCCCATCATTACTCCAGTTAATGACTGGTTCGTTAGAACACAGATGACTCTGTCTTGCCCCAGAACATTAGCTAAGAGACTGACCATTAATTCCAGGTAATAGAATGGCTAGTTTTTAGAGGATCATTGATCAAGCAATCTTCTGTTCAAAGATGAGCAAATCCTGTTTCTGTACCTTTTTTTTTGTACCATAGAAGCTATTAGGGTCAATGAATCTACTGAATCTTTGCCTGCTCCAGCCTCTGTTTTTTCTGCTTTGCAGGCATGAAGGCAGTGTGTGTTATGTTGGGCCCTGGTATCATTAGCTTCCTCTCACCTGCTAAAATCATTTCTATCCTCCCCAAATATAGTATAAATCATATCAAAAAGCAACAGATGTTCTGTCAAAGTCAGCAAATGATGGATAGTTGTGTGTGGCGGGGGGTGTGTGAAAAGAACTGGAAACAAAAGGCCAAAAGGCAATTCATGTAAAAATTAATAGGACGCGGGAGTTCTAGGGGTGGAGAAGCACAAATGGAATTTCTTTTAGCTTAAGAGGAGAGAGTAAGCCTTTCCTATTCTCATTCACACATGCTTCCCTGCCCAGCATATGTCAGCTAGGAACAGAGAAAAAAAATGAAGTCATCTCTCCAAGGGCACAGGATAAACACTCCAGATTGAAATTCACAGCCATTGTTCACTGCAGCTCATGTGTCCTTGAACCCTGGTACTTACTGGTAAAAATGCTAATCACTGAGATTATAGCATGTAAAGGTACATGGACAGGGTATGCTGTTATATTGTATGACTCTGTGATAATGAAGAATGCTGAGTTGGCATTTTCATCCAAGCTTTGAGGTCAGAGGGATTAATATATTTAGAGGTTTGGGAATAGCTGCCATTCCTCTTTTTCAAGTCACGCTACCTAAATGGAACCCAGTTGGTTTTCTTACTGCTTCATTGACCAGGAGAGCAAAAAGCTTTTCTCAAAGATGTATTTCATTCAGCCTTAATGGGCAGTGCCCCACAGGTTTCCTGTGTGTTAGTGAGGCAAATTGCACCCTAAGAAATGTAAAGAGATACTTTTTGACTCCAGCAAATGGGTAATTATAACAAAGACTTCAAAGGAAAATGGGTGATGACTGAATGATGAATAGATGAAATTATGGCATATAAATTTGATTAAATATTATTACTCCATTACAACAACAACAGTGACTCCAGAGAACCCTGGAAAGATTTCTATTGATACATGGAGAACAAGGGAAGCAGAAACATAGAACCCACAGGATTTAAGAGTTAAAATGAACCAGAGTGTACATCTAGCCCAACATATACCCCAGTGGAATCCCACAATGTCACATACCTAAGCAGCAGCCATTCAGTCTCTGTTCAAGGATCTCCGAAGAGAGGGCACCCATCACCTTCTGTGGCAAACCATTCTAATTTGGACAGCTCAGATTCTTAAAAACTATTTTCCCAGGAGAAATGTTTGCACGATGGCAATAATACTGTAAAAAAAATGACATTGAAAGTCATCAGAACACTGATCATCACAATGACCAATCATGATTTCAAAGGACAGATGGAAGATCTTTTGACAGAAGGCATCTAGAATAAAGGTATAGGAAGAAGTACTTATTTTCAGACATGGCAAATGCTTGCTATGCCTATTTATATTTTTGTGTTACAAGGGATAATGTTATTGGGAGATATCATTAAGAAAGTATAGCAATGTTAAGAGAGGTAGAGATAGCAACTATATACATATATATCTATGCACACCACTTACATGACTACACATACACACTAGTAGATCAAATATCTCTCTAGATATCAATCTATATATTTCATATATCCATATAGATATCCAGAGATCTATGTATAAATTTACTTATCGATATGATTATTTATAATTATCTATAGATATAATTTTATACACTTAGAAATGTCTATAAATTTGAACCTATGCATATATATGTATGTGTATATATATTTATGTGTATATACATATACACACATACATATAGATATGATGAGCAGTCTCTCATTTCCATTTCTTTTCTTATATTCCTTTTAGATCTTTCAATCTTTTTCTATACAAGTGCTAATTTTGTGGTTACTTTTTAAGGCTCTGCAAGGGTTTTGTTATTTCCATATAGCAAAAAATAAACAAACAATTTTTTAAAAATCTGGAAAATGGTGATATGAGATGAAGACAGAAAAAAAAATGAGGAAGAGGGAACCAGAACCAACTCTCAAATCAGGTAAGCATTGGTACTATGACTAGAGGCAATTTACTTTAATCTTCTTGCCCTTTGTATCCTCCATTGTAAAATCAAGGTATTAGACTAATATGGAATAGGGTGTCTTAGGAAATAATACATTCTACTTTGGGAGACTTCAAGGAAAGGTCTAAAACTGGTCACAAGGTATGTTGCAGAAGGGTTATTCTTGTTCAGATAAGGGTTGGATCATAAGCATCGAGGTCCCTTCCTGTAAAATTCTGTGAAACTCCTATGGTTAATTGTCAAAGTTCATTCTTGGCCTAAATATAATATACTCTAATTTTATAAGGTCAGTTTTAGGTATGTCGTTTGGACTAACTTCTGTGGCTAAAATAACAGTCTTGATTTTTCAATGTGACATGGTAGCCACAGAGAATTAATGGGTTCCAAGAGGCTATAGCTGGTGACTATTATTACTTGCTAAAGTAGTAATTTAAGCCAAGAGGTAGAAGATTAAGTGATCTTCCAGTGACCATAATCCTCTTTAGAAATCCTTCATAGGTGTTGACTATTTTAATTATTTAAGGATGTAAACAATAAGTCTTGTTTATGAATATTTTAAAAGATAAAACACTTTTGTCATGACTGTTTTGTCAGGAAATGCAAATATTATTATCCTTATTTCCCAAATGAAAGTGAAGTTCAGGGAACCAGAAGTACAGGCAATATTTTCACAAACTCATAATTTTCAGAGCCTCAGATCCAAACCTGACTCCAAATCTATAATTCTTTACAATTACACTATGCCATGAAAATTCCTGTAATGCCCTTGGAATATTGCCTCCAAAATGGTTAAACTGATATACAATGGAAGCAAGTCATGAGAAATCACATTTGGTTACAAAATAATGTCACTTATGACTTCCACAAGGTGTCAAGTTTTTTTTTTTCCCCTCTGTAAAAACGACTACCCTTTCTACTACACTGTTTGCTCAATCTAACACAGGAGTATGTGTATAGTCAGCCCTCTGCAAGAACTTGTAAAATATTGGTGTCTAATCTATCTGGGTTAATTTCATCAAAATGCTAGAGTCTGGTCTTCCAAAATCTAAACTGAGGAATCCCAGTCATTCACTTGAACCATCACATGCTGAGATTCATTAGGGGATTATACAAATAGAAGATGGAAGAGAGCGATTGAGTTGTCTCTAATCCATCCATTCTGCCAATGTGGAATTATTCCCTCTGGTATATAGCCAAGTGTACCATCCAGGGTTGTTTCAAAGCATAACTCAGAAAATCTAATAACACACAGTTCAATATGACTACAGAATTATTGACCCTGCTGAACAGCTAGTCCTACAATTATGAAAGCAAATAATTAGTAAGTATCACCCAAAGATGGCATATTGAGATTTCATATAAAACTTGTCTGGATGGGCAAATACAAGGGATTTATTTTAACATATGAAATCACCAGAGATGTGAACAAAAAATATGCCAGCTATCCTAGAGCCCAGAAAGAAAAGTAGCATAGTGATGGGCTTGCTGTGGGTAATTTGTGAGGTCATTTAAGGCACATATCAAATTATAATAATGTTATTCTCTTCATCATTGGCATCACCACCATCACCATCCATACAAAAAATAACCATTTACTAAGTTAACAACAGCAACACAGTGCTAACTTCTTGTTTTGGTTTTTGATGTTGTTGTTGGTGCTGCTGCCTAGAGTTAGTCCTGTGATTTCAGATTTTTTGACTATTTCCAGAGTGCTAACTTCCTTTACTGATGAAGAAATGCAATTCATCCACAACTTACATTCTTATTGTGATTAGGAAACTTGGCTATGATTACAAAATTATTATGTGTTCAGAGAACTTGCTTCTCCCTCACTCCATGACTGATTCTCCAGGATATTATTATGCCATCATTCCTCTCAGTATTATCATAGAAGTGTAAAATTATCTGCTGATGAATGATTTATATATTTTTCTAAACTTTCTGGTACCTTTGAAAAATAGGCATATGCAATATTCCAACTTGCACAACATTAAAAACAAGTCACAGAAAGTCTAAGAAACTTGATTTAAAATCATAGAATCATAGATTTTTTAGTGTGGGGACACTGGTTTGTGAGATATAAGTATCTCATTTTATAGGTCACAAAACAAGTGAGACAGAAAATTTAACCATGATCCTCCTATTTTGTTTTCCTCATAAGGTACTTTGAATTTTTAGCCATTTATTCAATCTACAATCAATAAGCATTCACTAAATACCTGCTGTGTACAAGACAGTAGGCACTTGGAATACAAAGATAAAAATTAAATAGTGCCTAACTTCAGGGAGGCTGTGTTCTTTTAGGAGATATGATATGCAATATTCCTAAAAAATTAGAGCTCCTGATGCTTCTTATAAAAAGAAAAACGAAAACTAGGACATAGTAAACTTATGTACTTTCTCACTTCTTTTCCCTTTTCTCCCCGACCCATGCCTTGCAAACTGGAATTGATTAACCTCAAGTGTTTCCTGTTCTTCAGACTTTGGGAATTGAGCCAAGATGGCAGAGTAAAGAAAGCACTCAGCTGAGGTCTCCTAACATTCCCTTTGAAACAAATTTAAAATAATGCCTCAAATCAAATTCTTACATGGCAGAGCCAACAAAAATTCAGACCAATACATTCTTCAAGCCACCTACACTGAAATAGGTTATAAAGAGAGGTCTGTGACATAGGAGCAGATGCTGACCTGGAGTCCATCTGGATGAAACAGCAGGGGTGCAACTAGTTCGTGGTAATGGAAGCAGCAGCAGTTTTGGGAGCTCTCAAGCTAGAAGTGGCAAGGGGACTTGCAACTAGCCAGAAAAAGATTACAGGTGATGCCTTTGCTAGCATTGAATTCAAAAGCAGACATTGTTTAGAAAATTCATTGCCTACAACCATTTCTGGGTCATAGTTTAATGGCAGAGAGGAATGCTTTAAATCAAAAGAAAGCAGGAAACCTGAGGAAGACCATCATATCTGATCCCAAGGGAACAGGGGCCCTGAGGAGCATTATTAATTATAATCTCCAGAGATCAAGCTAAGGACCAGAGTGAAGACTAAAAGAGCAGTGACCACACCTCTCCACTGATCATATTACTTTAAAAGCACCACAAACTTCCAAACCCTCAGAATTAGTTCTGAAAACAGCAATTGAATAAGCCTGAAGCTCTCCTCTATGCCAGCAACAGAGCACAACTTTAATATAAAGGTCAAAATCAAGAAATAATGCGGAAAAAATGAGGAAACAGGAAAAAAAGAACCTGACCATAAAAAGCTACTATAGTGACCAGAGAAATCAATACACAAATTCAGAAGAAGACAATGGAGTCAAAATAGCTACAACAAAGTCTCAAGGAAAAAAATATGACTTGGACTCAAGCGCAATCTGGAAGGGCTAAAAATAATTTTAAATATTAAATAAAATTGGTAGAAGAAAAAATAGGTAAAGAGATGAAACTCAAGGAAGAAAATTAAAAACAATTAAGAGGTTATAGCAGGCCTTGCATAACATTTGGTGTACTGGCAATATGCTGTACAGGCCTGCTTTATGAATATCTCTTCAGGAAAACTGACAATTCAAAGTTCCCTTAGGGCAGGCCTGCACGATATACTATCCATGGGCCACTTGCTCCCTGCCAAAGGATTTTGGACTTCCTTCAAAAAATGTAGAGGATATAAAGTAGGTCTGTACAATATACCACCCATAGTCCATGGGCCATATGTTGTGCAGGCCTGTGTTAAAGGCAGAAAAATATTTAAGAAAATAATACTTTAAAAAAAGAGAATTTTGAACTTTCAATACCAAGATGGCAGAGTGAGGAAGTAACTCTAAAACCCTACCAACTTTCCCTCCAAACAACTAGAAAAATAGCTTAGATTTGATCTAGCAACAGGGAAACAGCTGAATAGAATGGTAGGACAAATCTGTCTCACTGGGGAGGGAGAGGAGCAAGCTCCAAGAGCAACAGCAGCTGCCAACTTCATAGCATGGGGGCTGCAGCAAGGCTCCAAGTCTGGGGCAATACACCAGTGAGGCCCCACCCTCCTGCAAAGCAGTCTGTGGAACACAGCAATGCCCCACCCCATTGACCTCAATATATAAAGTAGAAACTTCAAATGTCATATTCCCCAAATAAAAACAACAATAAAGAAACATGCTAAAAGGAATAGAGAAAAAGAAATATCAAAAATTTACATTCCCTTAATTGACAACTGAAAATCAGTTAAAAGATGAACACAGTGTAAGTAGACAAAATGGAACCAAAAAAAAAAATCAAAATCATTGAAAAACTTTAATACAGAGGATTAAGAAGTAAAGAAATAAGAAAAAAAAAAGAGAAACCCCCTCTCAGAAAAGAGGATATTTCAAAAATTTCTGTTTATCTATATAATTGCAATGAATCCAACATAATAGCAATGCAAATTGGATCAAATAAGATTTGGAAATTTATGAATAATTAATAATTATGAACAGTAGAACTAGTACATCAAAGCAGAGAAGTAAAACTCTAGATTTTCTCAGAACATTAGAGCTTGATAAGATCTATAGCTATTATTTCTAACCCTTAAAAGCTGTACTTGAGCTAAAAAAAACCCAAAATATTCTAGTTATCTATGGCTTTACAAAAATCCAACAGGAAGAAAATACAAGTTAAATTTTAAAAAAGCAGAAAACTGTTGTATCTATTAATATCATGACCAAGTTTCCTCTCAGCTACATACCTTGACCATCCATCTAAACAGAAAATATCACATATATTGTATCAGATGATGAGGGAACAAGCCATACGTCAAATTAAATAATTTACATATCTATATACTTCATACACATACACATACCCTATAGGAAATTAATTTGTCAGTTTAGGAGCAGGAAAGAGGCATAAAAATGTCAGAGAAACATAAAGGGCAACTTATTATCAAATTACTAATTATTGAATCAACTTCCCCACAGTCCTGGAAATATACTGCTTTTCTTAATTATCTCCAAGCTTTTGATTCAGGTTCACTTTTATGGGTTATTCATGTATTACAAATGTAGGAAACAGATTAAAATTTCAATATTAGGATATTTTATGTCCACATGAACAATTATTTTCTATTTAAAACATTCAACCATCAAAATGTCAAGAACAACATATATAAAATAGTGCATTTTCAAGGACAGATTTCAAATCCATTATCATTCTATATACCTTTAAAACCAGAACCACCTCTTCTAAATACAACTGTTTGGCTTCCAAATTAAAGGGTGAATCAAACTAAAATGTCTTCATGATCACTTTTATATATCAATGATATCAGACACTCCAGTACCACCAAAATCCTCTTAAGTAGCTCGTTCTTAGGGATTTTTATACAATATAAAAATGTCATTTGAATTCATTAAGTATAAGATTACTGATTAAAGCCAATAAAAGATAAAGACTGAAGCCTTTAAGCTTAAATTTGGAGGTAACACTGAACTAATGAATAGTAGTATTAATACAAATGCCTTGACTTTCTACAAGTACACTAAATCAAGCATAACATTCAAAGAAAGGTTGTGGCTAAATGCTTATGAAAAACTAACAAAGTCTTAAAATCTGAATGGAAATAACTTATTTAAAACAATTAAAATGGACATAATTTGATGCTAATTAATACTGTCAGTAAGTTAAAATGAACCACAAAAAAAATTTTTGAAAAGTTTCCTAACAAAAACAAACAAAAAAAAATAGCTTCCCTGATGTCCTTTCTTCAAGGATCAATTTAAATTCCATATTGGCCTTCGTCCCTTTCTGGCACTCTTTTCAAAGAATAAACCTTTTCTGTTTGTGACATACCCAATGATGATTATGACTATAATCTTGTCTACAAACCTACAAGCATGATATCAAATGCTGAGGCCCTGAACCATTTGTCATTACTAGTTTTGGCTTATGATTTTCTCTAGTCATTGAGCATGACCAATGATGATTAATCAAATTTTGCAATTGACCAGGACAGACAATGTATTGAACTGCATATAGCTGATCAGATCCCTAATGACCTCCTTTGAGGAATCTGAGTCATTTATAAAATATCACTATAAGTTCTGTTATTGGGATACTGCTTGCTAAGTCAAAGTTGTCAAAATGATAATTAATTGTGATTGCCAACTACCATAGAGCTGTATGGAATGGATTTTGTGGCCTAAGACATTTGCCTTCCCCAACGTTTCCGCTACAATAGATCATAAGAAACATATCCCAAACTTGTCAAGCTTACCCTGTTTAGTTAACATATTTTATTCTTAAATGGTACAGAATCCCCCTGATTTTAAATTATTGATTTTAAGCAGTTAGATTTACAGGATTGAGGCGACAGGTGTAATTAAAACAGCATAATTCTCTTGACTTGAAACAGATTCTTTCATATTGGAAAATGGATGCTACATTCATGGATTTTCAAAGTGAAGAAAGTTTATAACTGAGAAGGCATGATTAACCACAATCCACATGATATTATATCACAACCAAAGTTACAGATCTGAGAAAGAAGAAACATGGTTAGCACTGAATGCTTTAAGTTGATGGAAAGTAGTGGGTATATTTTAAAGATATGTTCTCTACTCATTTTATTTTTAAATCTTCTTTCAGGACCACCAACTTAGACCTGGAAGGAGCCTCATGGGTCAATTAAGGTTGATCTTTTTACTTAATGGATGGAGAACAGAAACTCAGAGATGTTAGCATGCAGTGATATGGAAGTAGTGATTGGAAAAATCAGGATTTGAACATAGGTCCTCTAAATGCAAGACTGACATTCTTCCTGAAGTAGCAGAATCATTGTTTAAGTCTTTGTTTCTCACTAGTAGATGGAGGAAAAACATTTCACTTGAGTATAGAATAGCTACTATTTGCCTACTAGGGTTACTTTTAAGATCTCTATATTTGTAGGGTCATAGGTTTACAGCTAAAAGGGAAATTAGAGATCATCAAGTCCAATAATCTCATTTTAAAGATGAAGAAACAGGAATAGAAAGATTAAGTTATTACCCATGGTCACACAGCAAAGAAGTAGGTGAGGCAAGATTTGATACCAGGTCTTCCTGACTCCTGATTCACTGTCCTGTTCCCTATGTCACTTTGCCATTATCAGGGAATCACTTTGGAGAAATTTATGTGGATATTCTAATCAAAAATTATCTCTGCTATTTCATGTGTTTGGGAAAATCCATTAAATATATTTTTTTAATTTTTTCCTCTCTGGTGATTTTTTGAATGTTAAATGAATGGTTTATTCTTTTGCTTACATACAGAATTTTTTACTATCACTATCTGTTTTACATTCCAAAACTGCCAAAACATCTCTACCCATTTAAAAAAAGTAATTACATTTAACCCTACACCAAATGAAATATTTTTGAAATAGTCTCATGTTTCCTATAGATATGCCTATAGATATAGTTTTCTGCATCTGAGTAGAGGTTTTATTTTTTAAATTTTATTCATTTTATTCTGAACTTCAGAAATAAAATAAATTTTACATTCTTTAAAAGGTGCTCAGCTTACCATATGTTCTCTTGTCAACTACAACAAAGTTCCATCAATGAAAAAAAATAGCCATTTTAATTGTCATAGTTTCATTAAAGTTTCTTGATGGAAGGGTATGAGTAGACAAATAATTGATAAAAAAATTTCAGCAGTTCCCTTTAAGAATCTATCCATGAAGGAGATACTTTATGGGGGAAATTTCAAAGGAAAGTAATTTTTCATGATATCTTGGTCACACTACATGTAGCCCATCTGGGAATTGTTCACATGAAAGCATTTGCCCAGATGCCTGGTGGCCTGGAATTGATTAGGACATTGAAATGAATCTACAGGAGCATTGCCCATGCCACACAATTCAGAAAAAACCTAAAAAGGATATATATATATATTTTTTTTTTTATTTTTCCCCCTGGCAGTTGACTAAGAAATCTTGGTCAAGAATCAACCTGCATTTTGAAGGGCAACTGCAATGGCTGGCTTTTCAACATTGGAAGAAACCTTTTCAAAATGATTTCAAGTGTTCCTCTTTTCACCTCTACCACATCTCTGAAGGTTCTATGTTAAGTCTTTGTAAAAACACAAGCTGTCAGCCTATCTTTGCTTGAAGTGAGGTTTGCATTTATTTCAGTTAAGAAAGAATGTAAAGGGTGTGGTTATAGGCATTTCACCTTTCTCTGTGCCTCAGTTTCTGCCATGTGAAATAAGGAATCTGTAATGTGTTTTCTAACCTTACAATTATAAATCTATAATTCTATGAGTTAAGGGATAGAGATTTCAACATCTAAGATATTACAACTATGCTTGACTACTCTCAAGCAAATAAAGGGGTTAAAAAGGTGATGTAGATGGTTGATGATGTTCGAAAGACACTGAATGAGTTTGACTAGCCTGTTCGACCATGTTTCTTATCACACAGGTCATGTGATGATCACAAAAAGAATGGATCTAGCTGAATATACTAATGAGGAGAGTGTTTTGACACTGGTCAGAACTGGCTCCATCAAGGCATAGATGAAGATTCAGAAGCATGTAATCAGAATGTTCTAGTCCCTACCAGTGTCTTCATCATATATTAAATAGGATTTAGAAGCTTAAAGGAATTAACTGCATCAATATGGGCTCATAATGCTATAACTGAGGTCCACAGGTCTGTGTTATATAGCCTGTCTAGCAGAGAAGGGCCAGTGGAGCATCAGTGAATTCAGTAATGATACCAATAAAGGCAACAAAAATCAAAGCAAAAGCCATTTATACAGCATTGTAAAGTTTGTAAATCACTCTCATTTTTCACTTGCAACTGCAATGTAGGATATTAGGAAAAAACATTCTGATTCTGGAGTCAGAGGACATATGTTTCAAATGCCACATGTGATTCTTAACTACATGTATGGACCCATTCAATCTCTCTGGGCCTCAGTTTCCTTATCTACAAAGTAAAGAAGCAAGTAGCTTCTAAGTAGCTGACAAGGCCCTTCTCAAGTTCTAGATCTCTGATCACACGAAATCTGTGAGGTAGGAAAAATAATTATTATTTTCCCATTTTTGCTTTTTTTTTGCTTTTTTTTTTTTTTTGGAGGGCAATTGGGGTTAAGTAACTTGCCCAAGGTCACACGGCTAAGTTTTTTTTTTTTTTTTGGTTTGTGTGTGTTAAGTATCTGAGGCCGGATCCGAACTCAGGTCCTTCTGACTCCACGGCCGGCACTCTACTCACTGCGCCACCTAGCCGCCCCTATTTTCCCATTTTTAAGATAAACAAAGTGAGTCAGTCAAAGGCAAGAAACTTGCCAGGAAATAAGCCATCACAGAATCAAGATTTCAATCTAGAAGGGATAACAGAAGTGAGCACGTCCATCTTCTTTATTTTACAGATGAGGAAACTGAGGCTCAGAAAGGTAGAGTGACGTCCTGAATGTCATATCACTAGTAAGTCTCTGAGGTAGGCTTCAAAAACAGGTCTTCTTGACTCCAAGTCTATTTATTCTATTCATGACAAAGCACTATATCTCTGAATCCGGATTTGAACTCAGTTCTTCTTGGCTTAAAGTTCAGTATTTTCTCCCAAATAACTTTATCATAAAACATTTTAAAACATCTCCCCTAAATATATTTCAATCTTTCCAAAAATGCACTATCTCATCCATGGTTTTACTTCCTCCTCTAGTTCAAATTGTTGTTCCTCTCAGTCTACCATATTCTATTATGATATATGTGTTGAACAGTGGGTAGGCCAGAATGGTTGGAACACAGAATGTGAAAAGGGGCTGAACTGGGGCAAGGAGATACCTAGGACAGCTTCTGTACCTGTCAGTCTACTGTAGTCTATTATGTCCAAGTTCAAACTAGTCACTAGTAGAGCCAAGGAAGAGTTTTGGCATCAAAAGTATAACTCAAATATGAAACAGAAAAGTTTTCATTAAAAAGGCATTTTTAACTTTAAACTGAACTCTAAAACAAAAATTGTGTCTTCAACAATATCATCTTAGATGAGTCAAAAGAACTTTAAAAAGAACATTCCTTCCACTTATTGCATTTTACCGCTCATGGATAATGCAAATTGATTCATCATTTTAACTTCTGTTTCTAGTCAATTACACTGTCTGGTCTTTCCTGCCTAATGGATGGATGTCCACAATGTAGAGAAAGGATGACTTTCCAAAAAAATCAAAATGGAAAATTCAGTTAAATCTTATTCAGTTGTGCATTTCTCCTCTTATTATTTCGGTTCAAGTCTAATTCATTAATCACTGGTGTAGTGGAAAGAACTCTGATTTGAACTTAAAGGGCTTTGGTTTGTCTACTGGCTCTGATATTAGCTACATGACCTTGGGCAAGTCATTGTAGTCTGAGCTTCATTTCCCCTACCTATAGATCTAATAGGTAATTTGTTTATTATGTGATCTTTTCGATCTAGGTTGCTTATCCCTTTGAAGCTCATCTTGGTATAAAGGGTGAAGTGGTGGTCGAAATCAAATTTTTTTCATGTCCCTGGCCAATTTTCCCAATAGGTTTTGACAAATAGTCCTTATCCTAGTAGTTGGAACTTTTATATATGTATATATATATATATATGTATATATGTATATATGTATATATGTATATATGTATATATATACATATATATGTATATATATGTATATATATACATATATATGTATATATATGTATATATACATATATATGTATATATATATATATTGTATGATCAATTCCAATTCATGCCTTTTTTCTCTTTTCCTCTGGATCATTAGAAATTCTTTGTTTATGATTGCTTTGTTCCATGATCCAAAGCCTCAGGGAGCCTCATTCCAAACACTGACATGGACATGTTAGTGATTAAACAACAATGGAAGCTGTTAAAAATGATGAAGCTAGAAGGCCAGGAGCCAAGATGGCAGCGTAGAAGCAGGAAGACTCCCTGTGCTCCCCACCATAACCACCTCAAATACCTATAATAAATGACTCTAAACAAACTTTAGGGCTACAGAACCTACAAAGTAATAGAGAGAAACAAACCTCCCACTGAAGAGAGCCTGGCAGAATGTCAAGAAGGGTTGATCTCAAAATGCTGGGAGAAGAGCCCAGATGTACTTAAGTCCCTGGTTTTAGCCCCAAGGTGGCCTGACTAGCCGTGGCTAGAGGGACATCAGGAGAGTGGATCACCAGCAGCTATGGTGGTTTCCAGAATTATCAACCCATAAATGACAAACACAAAGTGAGAGGTCAGTGGACTTTGGAAACAGGGGATCAGGGAGTGTGATCTGGCCTGTGTGCCCAGGGCAAGAAGTGGCTGAGGTCCAGTGGCCACTGCTGCATGCCTGCTTCAGAGGTCCTGGCCTGTAGATTGCAGGGGCACCAAGCAACCAGTCTGAGGGGTAATTGTTCTTGCTTTAACCTATTAGATCTGGATTGCTGTGGAGGTGCTGGGGTATGTGAACAGTGTGCCAGAGCCAGTGCCCTTCTGAGAGGACATCCAACTAAACAGCTCAGGCAGTGGAGAAAACCCCAGCAATTTGGGACAAAACTCTCCTCTGTGGAGGCAGAGTTCTACTGTGGTAAAAAGCTCAAAAGTCAAGTAATTGAGTGTCAACATGAGCAAACAAAAGAAGCAAGGCAAGCACAGCAATCCGACTTTGGACTCCTTTGTTGGGAACAAAAAGGATCAAAGCATGGAACAGGAGGAAGACAGCAAAGACAGAACTTCTGAACCAAAAACTTCCAAGAAAAATAAGAACTGCTTACAGGCCACAGAGGAGCTTAAGAAGCATTTTGAAAACCAAATAAGAGGAAGGAGGAAAAACTGGGAGGAGAAATGAGAATGATGCAAAAAAAATCATTAAAAGAGAGTCAACAACCTGACTGAAGAAAATAACACCTTAAAAATAGACTAACTCAACTGGCAAAAGAGGCTCAAAAAGCCAATGAGGAGAATGCCTTAAAAAGCCAAATTTGCCAGATGGAAAAAGAATCTCAAAAGCTCACTGAAGAGAATCATTCCTTCAAAATTAGATTGGAGCAAATGGAAGCTATTGATTTTATTATTAAATAGATTTTACTATTTAATAGATCCAAAAGAATGAAAAAATAAAAGCAATATGAAATATCTCATTGAAAAAATGACTGAACTGGAGAATAGGTCTAGGACAGATAACTTAAAAAATTATTGGACTACCTGAAGGCCATGATCAAAAAAAGAACCTAGAAATCATCCTCCAAGAAATTTTCAAGGAAAACTGCACTGATGTTTTAGAACCACAGGGGAAAATGGAGGGTGAAAAAATCCACCAATCACCTCCTGAAAAAGATCCCAAAAAGAAACTCCTAGGAATATCATAACCAGGTTCCGGAGTTCTTAGATCAAGGAGAAAATATTACAAGCATCCAGGAAGAAACAATTTGAATACTATGGAAACACAATCAGGATAACACACGGTCTGGCCACTTCTATACTGAGGAATCAAATGGCTTGTAATATGATATTCTGGAGGTCAGAGGAGCTGGGATTAAAACCAAGAATCACCTACCCAGCAAAACAGAGTATCATGTTTCAGGTGAAAATATGGTCAATCAATGTAATAGAGGACTTTCAAGCATTCTTGATCAAAAAACCAGGGAAGAATAGAAAATTTGACAGTCAATTATAAGGAGCAAGAGAAGCATGAGAAAGTAAACAGGGAAAATAAATCATAAGGAACTTATCACAGTTGTAGTACTTACATTCATGTATGGAAAAATGATAATTGTAACTTATGAAACTTTTCTCAGTATGAGAATAGTTGATGGGAATAAAATGTATGTACACACACATACATACATACATACATATATACATACATACATATATATATATATATATATATATAATGGGGTAAATTATCTCAAATAGAAGAGGCAAGGGAAAACTGTTACAATGGAGGGCAAGAACAGGAAAGCAAAAGGGAATGAGTCAACCCTATTCTCAATGAATTTGGCTTAGGGAGGGAATCACATGCACACTATATAGGGTATCTCACCTTACAGGAAAATTGGGGGAAGAGGAGGGAAGGGGTATGATGGAAGGGAGGGAAGGCTTGGGGGAGAGGGAAGTTGGAAGCACCCACTTTTGAAAAGGGACAGGATCAAAGTAAAGAACAGAACAAGTTGGGGGTGGGATGGGATGGAGGGAAATATATTCAGTCTTTCACAATATATCCACTATGGAAAAGTTTTACAGGGCTACACATGTACAGTCTATCTTGAATTGCTTGACTTCCCATTAAGGATGGGTGACAACGGAGGTAGGGAAGGAATCTGTAATTCAAAGGTTTAAAATCAAATGTTTAAAAATATATTTTTATAATAATAATAATAATAATTTATTATAATAATAATAATAATAATAATAATTATTATTATTATTATTATAATTATTATTATTTTACATGTACCTGGGAAACAAGATATACAGGCACTGGGACATAGAGATTCACCATGCCCTGCTGGAAAGTCAGAGGGGGCATGGGGGAAGACATAGGAAATAGAAGATTGGGGGAGGGGACATTCAGTGGGATTGCTGTTTTGGGATGGTGGGTAGGGGAATAATGGGAAAAAATCTGTAACTCAAACTCTTGTGGAAATGAATGATTTAAACTAAAATAATTTAATATAATTTAAAAAAAGAATTGTCCAGAATAAAAGAATCTCAAAAGCTCACTGAAGGGAATCATTCGTTCAGAATTAGATTGTAGCAAATGGAAGCTAATGATTTTATGAGAAATCAAGATACTTTTAAACAGATCCAAAAAAATGGAAGGCAATGTGAAATATCTCATTGGAAAAATCACTGACCTGGAAAATAGATCCAGGAGAGATAATTTAAAAATTATTGGACTACCTGAAAGCCATGATCAAAAAAAAAAAAAAGAACCTAGAAATAATCCTTCAAGAAAATCTCAAGGAAAACTTGAAATTTTAGAACCTAATGTTTTAGAACCAGAAGTCAAAATAGAGGTTGAAAGAATCTGCCAATCACTTCTTGGAAAAGATCCTGAAAAGAAAACTCCTAGGAATATTATAGCCAGGTTATTGAGTTCCCAGATCAAGGAGAAAATAATACAAGCAACCAAGAAGAAACAATTTGAATATTGTGGAAACACAATCAAGATAACCCAGGATCTGGCAGCTTCTACATTGAGGGATCGAAGGGCTTGGAATATGATATTCTTGAGGTCAAAGGAACTAGGATCAACATCCAGAATCACCTACCCAGCAAAACTGAGTATTATGTTTCAGGAGAAAATATGATTATTCAATGAAATAGAGGACTTTCAAGTATTCTTGATGAAAAAATTTGAAATTCAGATACAATAAGCTAGAGACTTATGAGAAGGTATACAGGAAAAGAAATCATAAGGAACTTTTCAATGTTGAACTATTTACACTCATATGAAAAAACAATAATTGTACTTTATGAAACTTTTCTCAGTATGAGAATAGCTGAAGGGAATATAAATGTGTGTGTATATATGTGTGTGTATGTATATGTATATGTGTATATATATGTATATGTATATATGTATACATACATACATAAGTCTATATAGGAGGGTATGTGGGCATATGAATACATATATGAGTGTGTATATATATATATGTGTAAAGGTATACATAGACAGAGGGCACATGACCAGTTGAATAGGAAAAGATGATACTTAAAAGATTAAATTAAGATATCAGAGGGGAATATGAGAGGAAATGGGGAGAGACAGAATGTGGTAAATTATCCATATAGAAGAGGCAAGGGAAAACTGTTACTATGGAGGGGAAGAACAGGAGGGCAAAAGGGAATGGGTCAATATTACTCTCATTGAATTTACTTTAGGGAGGGAATGACATAAACACTAAATTTGGTATCTCACCCTGCAGGAGAGTAGGGGGGAAATGGATGAGATAGGGCATGATGGAGGGGAGGAAATGTTGTGGGGAGGAAGTTGGAAGCACCCACTTTTGAAAAGGGACAGGGTCAAAGTAGAGAATAGAACAAGTGGGGGTGGGATAGGATGGAGCATAATATAGTCAATCCTTTACAATACATCCGCTATGGAAATGTTTTGCTAAGCTATACATGTACAACCTATATTGAATTGCTTATGTTCCTAGTAAGGGTAGCTGATGAGGGAGAAAGTGAAAGAATATGGAACCCATAGTTTTAAAAGTACATGTTACATATATAGATATATATATGTGTGTGTGTGTGTGTGTGTGTGTGTGTGTGTGTGTGTGTGTGTGTCTGTGTGTGTCTGTGTGTGTCTGTGTGTCTGTGTGTCTGTGTATATATGTATGTATGTATATATGTATGTATAATTTTTAACATGCAACTGGGAGAAAAGATATACAAGTACTGCAGTATAGAGATCCATCTTGACCTTCCAGAAAGTTGAAGAGGGAATAGGAAAGGATATAGGAGAGAGTAGATTGGGGGAGGTCTTTTACAGTTGGATCGCTGTTTTGGGGTTGTTGGTAGAGGAAAGACGGAGAAAACTTGTTACTCAAAATCTTGTGGAAATGAATGATGGAAACTAAAAATAAGCATAAAATTTAATTTAAAAAAATGAGGAAGCTAAAAGAGACAAGGTGTCACAGTAGAAAGAGTATTATCCACTAGTCAGAAGAATTGATTTCAAATCTTTCCTCCAAATCTTACCAACTGTATGACTTTCAGCAACTCATTAAACATACCTCAGTCTCACCTTCCTAATCCATCATATGATTGGTTGAGACAAAATGGCCTCAGACATCTCTTCCATCTATGGTTTTACAATCCAAGTTAAACACCTCCTTGTCAAACCCCAATCCAGCAAATTGTGCCTGTCCATGATGTATTTCTTCATAAGCTAACTTAATAAGCCTTCCCATGAATTGCACTAGCTATCTGTTAAAAGTACATTTTTCAGTCACATAGTTTTTCCTTTCTGGTTTGTTTTTTTTTGTTGTTGTTGTTTAGTCATTTCTGACTTTTTGTGACCCCATATGTTGTCATTGATGTTGCTTTGTTTATTTCTGGCAAAGACATTGGAACCATTTGCCATTTCCATCTCCCACTCATTTTAAAGATGAGAATACTGAGGCAAACAAGGTTAGGTGGCTTTCCCAGGTTCACACAGCTAGTAAGTGTCTAATGTTAGATTTGTGCTAATGAAGATGAGTCTTCATGACTCCCAGGACCTGCATTCTATCCACTGAACCATCTGTCAATTCACTTTGTAAGTGAGTTGATGTCATAGATATGACTGAACTCCCTGTCAATGGAGAATCTCAGAGGTGAGCAGTGGCAGTGACTATCTCCCAGGAAAACCTTCCCAAATCTAGGATAAGATATTTACCTAAATTTAGTAAAGCCCTGATTTACAGAAGTTGAAATTCTTGATTAAAATCCAAGATTTTGAGGGATTAAGATTAGAAGAAAGGTTTCCAGTTGTTTTGAAGAATCATGTATGTGTATGTTGTGGTTGTATGTGTATATGTGTTGTGTGTGTGTGTGTGTGTGTGTGTGTGTGTTCTGCTGCTATGGTTGTTTCCCCTTTGTAATTCTTCTGTTCCTCCTGTCTCCTGTGGTAATTAAAGAATGTACATCAATGAGTGATAATGAAACTCTATCCAACTTCTCTGTGAAACAGGTACCATATGATAAAAAGAAAATAAACTTGGCCTCTACTTCCTATTATAAGCTAGGAAGCTGGGGGAGTAGAGGGAATACAGATTATCATATGTAGTAAACTAGGCTAAATTAATGAGAAGGAACGGAATATTCAGAAGTGTAAATATATTTCTCAGTTGAATTTTTTTGCATAAATTACATGTGTTGCTATATTGGTGTTATTCATCAGAGCCTTCTGACTTTCCCCTTTTTTGATAAAAACCTACCAAGGCTCCCTATTGCCTTCTGGTTAAAATACATTCTCTTTTAGTGTCACATGCAAGACCTTCCACAATTTGATCCCCAACTACCATTTAGCCCTATTAATAATTATGACTCCCCTTCTCAATTTCAGCACTTCAGACAAAGTAGAGGATGAGTTTCTTCAGTCTCTCTCTCCACCAACAATCTTCCTCTCGCCCCCACCCTTGTCATCTTCCTTGCAATGCCATAGTCAATCTCCTCTTCCTGGATTATATTAGCTCATTATGGTCACCCAGTAATTTTCTTCTGACCCTTTAAGGCCTTTCTGAAGATGCCTTTTCTTCCATAAAATCCACTCTGATCTCTTCCAGGTAAAGGTGATCTCCTTCCCCTAAAATCTTCTAATGCATACTAATTAAATGCCTTCTTTTTATTGGCTGTTATTCAGTCATTTTGGGTGAGTCCAATTCTTTTGACCCCATTTGGGCTTTTCTTGGCAAGGGTCCTGGAATGGTTTGCTATTTCCCTCTCCAACTCATTTTACAGAGGAGGAAAATGAGGCAAACTGTGTTAAGTAGCTTTGCCAGGGTCACACAGCTAGTATGTATCTAAGGCCAGGTGTGAACTTAGGACGATAATGAGTCTTCCTGACAACAGGCCCTGCATTCTATCCTCTACATCAATTAGCTGTCCACTTAGTAAGTCAGTCATTTTCATAAATATGACTGTATTTCCCTACCAACTGAAAATCTCAGGGAGGTGAGCAGTGGCAATGACTAGCAGGGATATCTACCAAGAAAATTTTCCTGTATCCACTGTGCCACCTAACCAACACTATCTTCTTTGCATAATCAGATTCTATCTTTTATCATAACTTTGCACAATGGTCTCAGTTCCTTTATACCATAAGCTCTTTCAGGACATAGACCTTAACATTGTCAGGAACTTGTTCAGGGCCTTGAATAGTATAAAAAAAATCATAACCTTAGGGCAGCTAGGTGGTGCAGTGAATAGATCACTGACCCTGAAGTCAGGAGGTCCTGAGTTCAAATCTGGCCTCAGACATTTAGCATTTAACTAGCTGTGTGACCTTGGGCAAGTCATTTAACCCCAATTGCCCTGCCTTCTCCAAAAAGATAAAAAAAAATCAAAGGCTCATAGAAATAGAATGGGAAGGGACTTCAAATACCATTTAGTTTAGACCTCTTATTTTTTACATGTGAGAAAATTGGGGCCCAGAAAAGGCAAATGAGTTCCCCAAGGCCACACTGTTAGTATCATGATCAGGCAGTAATATTTGTTGAAATAAATTGCATTGGTTGCACTTTTTCTGACTTAATTCACAATGAGGACAAACTGAATTAAATTATGTAATTAGACTTCAGTAAAAACTCATTAACTTAAGGCCCTCTAATTCAGAAATTCAGATCACTTGACCCCCTAGACAGAAGTTTCCCTTTGATCAATCTGTTCAAATAATTTTTCTCAGCAAATTCAGAGGACCCAATAATTGCACTTTAACATGCTTAAGAGAACAAACTGTTTTCAGGTACTTTTGCAAGCACCTATTTGCATATGAATAATTAATGCACTCTATGCAATTATCTATTCATTAGAGTAGGTCTAGTAGAATGGCTCCTTGGAAAGGCTTTGTAATATCAGTTTGCTTTTTTTTTTTTTTAATTGAATTCTTTGGAAAATTGCAAAATTGCATTTCCCAAAAAGGAATTAATTTTGTTAACTCAGATTGCCCATAAATCTGGATTTACAGTGTTTTACATGAATTGTATCAATTTGCTGCATTCAGATTTCTCCCAGGAATATTTTACCATTCAAAATACATCTTTTGAGAAGAACTATCTGTGTTTATATCTATAGCTCTATTTATATTTGTATCTGTTTCATCTATACCTATATCCAGGCATGTGCTGGAACCAGCTGGAACCAGCTTTTGAGTGAATTGTTACAATTTCAGTGTCCACTTTTACTCTGTGAAAATTGATAAACTTGACAAACCAGGGTTTGATTTATGGTTTCATTGACTGTGAAGACTTAAGAAATGGATGAAAAAAATGTCAATAGGGCAAATTAAATTTTAAAATGTGTCTATGCATTTTTCTTTTTTTGTAGTTAAGCCTTTACACACATTACGGACCTGACTTATATCTGTCTTTCTATATTCTATCTGTTGATATATTTCTATCATTCTATCTGTGTGGTTAAGTATATACATGCATATATGTATATATTTATATGTCAATTTAAGTATTCTATAGATATATAGATTCTTTTTAACTGTATCTGTGATGTTACAGAATTAAACAGTTACTTTGCCAGTACATCAGTGGGCTTAAATCCAAGTCTCCCTGACTCCAATTATTTTTTACTAGCCAAACTGTCTTTCATCCATATTCATCTTTAGTTATGGATCTTTCCCACTTCTGGCTTCCAATAAAATGGGAAATAAAATGAACAAACATAATACAACAATTAATCTTCTGGGCATCTGGCTACTCTAATGCACATTGAGATTATAGGGTGTCATAGATAGAAATTATCACCCTAATTTTACAAATGAGGAAAATAAGGCCCAGAGAAGATGAGGCCTACTGGAAGTTCCAGGGATAGTGAGTCACAAAGCCAAAATTAAAATTAAGGCTCTCTGAATCTGAATGTAGTATTTTTCTTATTCCATCATGAAATAATAGTTTGAAATTTTGTTAGCTACTGTCATCCAATGAGTCTAATTTATAGCAACTCCCAGTTTCCTCAATCTACAAGTTGAACATTTCTTTATCTGAAAATGGTAGCACTATTCTTTGGAGCACATTATTAAGTCAACAGGGTTTGAGGATTGAAAGAGACCTCAGTGGCCATTTATTTTAATCCATAGCTGAATATAGTAACGATATAATAAAAATAAGAAGGAGGAGCAGGAGGAACAGAGGAAGAAGAAGGAGGAGGAGAAGAAAGAGGAGGAAGAAGAGGAGGGGGAGGAAGAGGAGGAAGAGAAGAGGAATTTACTCTTATGGAATAAACATTCCATCATTGTTTCATGATTTCTAAAGGAGAAGGAGAGAGAGAGATTTTACCTGGAAGCTATCCATTCCCCCTTTGGATAGTCCTAATTGTTAGAATATTTTTTTCTTACTTTTAGCATCTGGGTTAATATCTTGCCTCTGCTATTTACATGTGATGTGTGGCCAGTATTTAAACTTTCTAGGATTCAGTCCCCTCATCCCTTAAAATGAGGGGGTGGTCTAGATGACCTCTAAAATTGCTTGCAAATTTAAAGAGTCATAAACTATGACCCCAAGTAAAAATCCATTTCTGAAACTTGAATATATTATTTGTGTTTTGCTTCCCTCTTGGACCAATGAGAAATTGACTACATAGTTTCCTTACTGAAGCCCTTCAGACACTTAAAAGACTATTACCCTATCTTTCTAAGTCTTTTATTCATCAGGCTAAATATTCCCAGTACTTTCAACTGATTCTCATATGGCATATGTTCAAGGACCTTTACTATACTGGGTTGCCCTTCTCTGGACATTTTCTGGTTCATTACTGTCTTTTCTAAAATGTGGCATGCAGACCCAAGCACAATCCTCAGGATGTGATGAGACCAAGAAATGAAAGACGAGTTCCAAGAGAAGTAGAGGATCCTTTAATGCTAACACAGAAAAGGGGTTTTATTTTAACTGAGTGCTCAACTTTGATTTGGAGAATTTAAGTCTCAAATAATTGATGTTATAAATAACTTTAAGCTTTTCAACCTATCCAGTGATTCTTCCTTTGGCAAAATGTCCTTTTCCCTCCACAAAAGAGTGAGTGCCCAGAGCCATTCATCTGTCATATGCCTTATGTTTTTTCCCTCCAAAGTTATTGAGGAAAATGGACTATGTTACCATGGATTGTTTCTCATACATCTTTGAAAAATCACCCAGTGCAGATTGGGATATGGAGTAGCTACATTCCCATTGTTAAGAATGCCTACTAGAGGGCCTGTCCAAAACTTTTCCTCATGCTATGGATTTTAAAACAACATGACATAATGTTATGTCAACCACTCAAGTTAATTCCAGAAACATTTCTCAAGTTCTCACTATGTACAAGAAACATTTCTTAAGTTCACACATGTACTTGTATGCACAGTTCTCACTGTATGTCAATATAAAGGGAAAAAAAGACAGAGAGGCAAAATGAAAATGGGACAGAGTCTCTGACCCTAAGGAGCTTATACTCCACAGAGGCAAGGAGGGCTGTAGCCCTGGTTATATGCACTGGGTGTGGGACTGAGCCCACCTGCACATAGAACAATTGTTCATTCTTCATTTTGGAAGAGGACCAATGAAATCACTGAGTGGTATCTTGACTTGCCTGTGAATTGGATTTAAATGAGTCAGAGTTGCCCAAAGTCACCAGCCTCACTCCCTCTGTGAGAATCATCAAACTCTTATGGCAGGAAAAAAGCCAGAACAACCTACAATGGCCCAAGATGCAAGGAACCTTAGGATCTTTCAAGATTGATCAAGCTTTAAGTGATTCCCTGTGTCTTCCTCTGCCTCCTTCATGGTCATTGGAATAAATTGTTCTCATCTGCCCATTAGACGGGAGGAAATCTTCACCTGTTTTGAGTAGACATACCTCTAAGTCACTGATGGGTTTGAGGTCTGTCAGTTACATTCGACCTGGTTTAACCCACCTGTAGAGATGGGTTTTACAATAGTGTGGCCATTGTACATGCTACAGATATTTAGAGCCAGAGGTAAGGGTATGGAGACAGGTACACACCAAAGGTAGATGATCTTCCCTGAAAAGGTCTCAGTAAGGCCCCACACCAGAGGTGTTAGTCCTTCTTGATTCCCCCATACACATAACACATACTTATTAAAGTAAAAAAATAGACGTTGATAGGATAAAAGAGAGTAGGATTAAGTACTCTGAAACACTGCAAGCATAGGGAATCTTTCAGTTGAAAGAATTAGGAAAGGCTCCAAGAAAGAGGCAATATTTGAGCTCAACTTTAAAAGAAGAAAAAATTAGTAGCTACTGGAAGAGAAGAAACTGGTTTTCCAGGTGAAGAAACTAAAGCAAACAGAGTTGTGACTTGTTCAGAGTGACGCAGCTAGAAAATGTCTGAGGTCAAATTTGAACTCAGGTCTTCCTAATTACCAGTCCACTATGCCATCTAGCAAAGATAATAATCAGAGCTTAAGACAGTTTCTTATACAAACAAAGTTCCTACAAAGTATTTATGGAATTGAATAATATTGAATTGATTAAAAAATCTGATAGCTGTTAACATCAAAATATGGAAGAGGACAGAAGCTGTCTAGCAGATTTAATAAAAATGTAAAGGACTGTCATATGAAATGTTATTATATTTGTTTTGTTTGGTCCCAGAGAATCCAGGAGATTGGAGATAATGCAGATTAGAAAAGCTCTATTTACCAAGGTAGTTGTGTGGATAAACTGAGATAATATTTATAAAGCACCACTTAAATAAATATTAACCGTTATTATTCAGAGATAGTGACTTTGTCCTTTCTGGAGACCTTCAAGAAAGGACTGAAGAACCGCTTATAAACTATTGTGTGGAGGAGATTCCTGTTTAGATATGGTTGGACTAGATTGGTTTTGAGCTGCTTCCTAAGTGTGATAGATTTTGATGAATCAGCTTTGCTTCAACACTGTACATCCGTAAAACAGGATATATAAATTTATATAATGAAACATAAAGCCAAAATTGGGGGGGGGAATCTCCCCTAGCATACCAACATAGCCCTCATTTCCTCATATTTTAACATTCACCTTGATATAATAACTGTGATTCTTTCTTGGCTCCTACATCCTTCACAAGATAATTTAAACCAGCCATCAGTTAAACAGCGTTTGGCTTTGCCAACATTGTGTTAATACATCATTGTGGCCCTTCTAGAAAAGAGACAAAGAAGCTAACACTAGAAAATTCCCTTCCTTCCTGACACACCTTTCCTAATATGATAAAATAAATGTTACTTGGTCAGCAAATCTTCCCCATGCACTTATGGAACCATATTTGTAGAAATTCTTTAACTTTTTTTTTCTCCTTTGGAGTGACCTAATAGTCACATATTTTAACTATTTAGTTTTACACATAAGAAAGATAAGGCCCAGAAAAGTGTCATGCCATTTTTTAAAGCACACAGCTTCAGCAGTAACATGAAGACTAGAATCTAGGTGTTTGTAGCGGCAAGCACCCCAATATCCCCAGGGTGACTGCCAACACAGGTTCTTAGATCTGCTTTTCAAAAGGAAAGCAACTCAAAATGGGTTAACAAGCTTACTTTAATCAAACAAACACACATTACCTAGTTCAGGGGAAAAGGTCAGCACCCCAAACCAAACAAACACAAACAAACAACACCCAAACCCCACAACACAAACCAAACACAACCAAAAACACAACACCAAACCCCCACAACCCCCAACCACCAAACACACAACACCCAAAACCCCAAACAAACCCCACAAAAACCCCCCAAAAAACAACCCCACCCACCCCAACACAAAACAAACCCAAAAACAACCCCCACCACACCCCACAACACAAAACAAACCACCAACAGTGTTCAAACTTCTAGCCCTCTTTTTATCCTAAACTATTGACCTTCACCATGGTTCTGTCCAAAGGAATTCCTTTAATCCTCCCTTCTGAGATCTAGGAAAAGGAAGAAGGGGAACTGGACCACCAAATTTCACTTCTATGCATCTTAGATTCTCAATAGAGGTATTTAATTGTTAACCAATTACAAATGCTCTCTTTGGTCCTTGCTTTAAAAATAATTGCCACCTATCCTTTTATACAAAATATAGAACAATGTTGCCCCCCATTCCAAATGGAAATAAAGTTTCTTTTTTAATAATTGATATTCAAGCGATTCACAATACATATAAAGAAGTATCTCAGTTATGTTTTCCCTAAAACATCTCTGGAGTTTCAGTTTTCAAATATCATACCAATCTGATATCTGGCAAAAGTAAGTACAATTAAGCAAAATAAATGAATGTGATCTTGAGATTTGATGTTGTATTTTGTACCTGTACAAACTCCCTCCTTCCTTTCCCTCTCTCCCTCCTCTCTCTGACTCTCTCTCTGTCTCTGTGTCTCTCTCTGTCTCTCTCTCTCTCTGTCTCTATCTCTGTCTCTGTCTCTCTGTCTTTCTCTGTCTCTGTCTCTCTGTCTTTTTCTGTCTCTTTGTCTCTCTCTCTTTCTTTGTCTCTCTCTCCCAATTCTTTGTTACTTCAGAAAGGAGGCAATAAACAATTTTGCATGTTTCTCTATTAACCCTCTGTCTTTGACCTATAGGATGTATATTTCTAACAGTGGTTTTGCTGGATCAAAGGGTATAAACACTTCAGTGGGTTTCCTAGTATAATTCCAAATGGTTGCATGATTTCCCTCTGTGACCCTGAATCATGCTTTGCATCTGTCACGCAACAAATTGAGCTAGGTTAGGAGGGGCTCAACACAAATGGGAGGATACCAGTATTGGTTTATTTTGACTCCAGCACCAAATTAAACAATCTGTTAAAAAGTACAGATGTTAACTTCTTGGGACCACCGTTTTCTCATCTATAAATGGAAAGGCCTGGGCTAGAAGGCTTCTGAGGTCCCTTCCAACCCTAAATCTCTTCATTGTCCATGATATCCCCCATGCCTGCAGCATATTTCTTGCTACTCCTCCTAGGCATTATTTTGCTAGTTATGACCCTACAGTCTAACAATGTTTATATGCTGGAATTAAGAATTAATATAAGAACAACAACAAATGTCCCAGCTACCCTTAATTCCTATTTAGCTGTTTAGCAAGCATGCAGCCACATGGTTAAAATATTGACTAGAACGTTTTGCCAAAGAAAGGGACTAAGTTTTCATATGGTACCTACTATGCTCTGAATACTATGCTAAGAACTTGGGCAAAATTAATTTCACTTGATCCTCAAAAAAATATGGATATATATGTGCCATTATTAATCTTATTCTATAATTTAAGAAATTTAGGCAAACGGATGCCAAGTTATTTACATAAATTCATGGAGCTAGCAAGTATAGGAGGCCAAATTTGAGCTCAGGTCATCCTGACTCCAGCCTCAGCACTCTGGTACCTGCTACCTCAAGGGTTCTGAGGTCAGCTAACAATGAAATGATATAAGGTCATATGCCTAATGGAACTATGGAGATGATGTAAAAAGTGGTGTAGCCAGAATGATCATCCTGAATATCTCAAATAAAGGAACTCTTCCAATTTAGTTCAAATGGGAGTTGGTGTGGTGAGAAATACCTAATACATCAGCAAATATCCATAGCTTTATTGAAAACATCCCCATTATCCAAGGAATTTTGGAAATAAGCAATTAGGTAAAGAAGAAGGTGTACTAGACCAATTGTTATGAGGATCCCTATGTTGAAATATAATCTTGGATGCTCACTTTTTTTTTACTATTGTCCAATAACTTTTCAACTCTGAGCCAGGATCATAGGTTCATAGAGTAGAGATCTGGAGCTGGAAGGAACCTCAAGTCCGTTGAACCAAACCTTTATCTTTAAAGATGAGGAAACAGATCCAGAGAGGAAAATGACTTGTCCACTCAACATTGAACCTGATGCCTTGCCTGGTTCCAACAAGATGTCCTTCCTATTATAAATTCATTACTTCCAAGTTCACCACCATGTTGCTGACTTAAACCCTGATTGACTTCACCTCCATCAGCCTCCTGTGCAGTACCAAACTCCTCTCAATGCCTTTTTTATAGAGGGCAGAAACTAGATTCTCAGATCTCTTCCCTTGCATCTGCTGCCCTGCCTGATTTCAACTCCATGGGAAAAATGCCCCCATGCCAGGTACCCGCTTCTATTTCCCCCTTCACTTTCCTATTTTCTTTCATATGCTTTTTCTCTCTTAAGATTATAAGCACATTGATGCTTAGCACAGTGCCTGGTATATTGTAGTCATTTGATAAATGTTTATTGGATTGGATATAATTGGATCAGATTGTCCAGGGTGAGAAATTTAGTAACTAGAAGCTAGGTGTTGCGCTTGTCCCAGAGGCAGGAAATCCTTGGTTCAAATATGGTCTCATACATTTAGGCATGTGATTGTGAGAAGTAATTTAACCTTTGTCCCCCTCAGTTTCCTAAATAAAATAATATATGTAAAACAGTCTAAATAAACACGTTTTTATTATCATTGTCACAATTTTGAACTGTCTCGGGTGGCAGAAAAACCTCAGTTTCCTCATCTTTAAAACAGAGATAACAATACTTGTAGTATTTACATCACGGTTTTTCTGTGAAGGAAAAATGACACAGGATCATAAGCTATAGAGTTGGAAGAAATCTGAGATACCTAGACACCCCTCCCCTTAATTTACAGAGGAGGAAGATTAGCACAAGACAGAAGCGAATTTTTCAGAGTTACATTACTAGTCTGAGGTGGATGAAATCCTTCCTCATTTTCTTCATCTCTAAAATGAGGATAAAAAAAACACATCAAGAATATCTGCAGTATACAGTCTGCAGACATGTTATGAAAGGCAAAAGGCATAGGAATATAGGATGTGATTTTGCAAAACCCCTGAGTCCTCATCTTGTCTGCCCCTCCCATCCCTCTCTCCAAACGAACACAGATATAACTTTTAAGTCTGAAGAAACAGAGAAGTAAAAGAAGACTTGCTTAAAGTCAAGTAGTTAATAAAAGATTCAAAACTTGAATCCAGATCTTCAGTCTCTAAAGTGAGAACTCTTTTCCATGGTACAATACTGCAGAAATTAAATTTTTATATGAAAGTCAGTGATTATCCATGCTATAGGATTTGAACATGATTGAATGATCCATCATATATAACCCCTGTTAAAGAAAGCCCCAGGGTTCTTCCCACATGGAAATGTTTTCCTTAGAAGAAATTGAAGGAGACAGGGATTCTGAGGTGGGTGGGGAAGGATAACACAAAAATGGAAGAGAAGGGAGGAGAAGCAACAGAGATATGTATTAGAGCTCAAATGACTCTAAATTCATATTATATACAGCAAATCCCTATTATCTTTCCGCAGCCAATGGCCCCTGAAAATGAAGAGTCATGTTCAGCAGACCAGCCTAAGCCTCTGTATTAACTAATGGGAGAATAAATGAGGCCAGGACATCACCAATCTTTACATTTCATGGTCCTGCCTAATATTTGGGGAGCTCTATGTATCAAGATGTCAAGACATCACATCTGCTCCTGATGAGGTCTGTTCTTCACCTCTTGACACTGATTGGTCGATGTTTTAAACAAGCCAGACATTTCAGTCCAGTTCCTGATTAACAGTATTCACAGAGAACAGTAAGTCTGAAAGCATTTGACATCTTTCTGACAGTCATGGAAGGGGAACCTGAGACCAGAATGAACTAGAGAGAAAGATCTTCCCTTTGGCATCAGATGTGGTGACTTTGGTTGACAGGATAGCCTGGAGAGGTTTTCAGGAAGGAGAGAGGACTTTCATCTCTTCACTTGTCAATCTGTACATTCTTTCCCACTAGTTAAAACTGGAGTTGTGGCTATTAGCATATGAAACTTTCCAATGATAGCATCACTGTCTGGACAAGAGTCAGGTAAGCCCTGTGCAAAACTATATTGTCTTGTAAAACTGATCATTTTTCCCCCAAAAAAGTCATTACCAGCATCAACCAAATGAATTGACAGTCATTTACTCTGTGTGTAGTAGGATTAATGTTAATCAGATAATTCCTCAAAGATATTTCAGGAGCCTAGGGAAATTTTAAAAGAGTTCCCTACCCCCAAACTTTCACTCCCATTCAATGTTTCACTTCGCATTCTATGACTCCATGGAACTCAAAGTTGACAGGCCATCAAAGGGAATACTATTTCTCCTCATAAACTCTTAGAGATCATGGAAAAGTCTACTGTCCCTGCATAATCAGGGAGTTTCTACCTGCCCCTACCTGCTATTGGATCTCCCATTCTGTCTCAATCCAGTTGACTTTGTGTCTTAGAAATATGAGGAATGACTTATTCTTCCCACAATATATACCAGAGAATTTTTACTGAGATGAAATATTGAGTTTATTAAAGACTTTGACCCACTTTTAGATTAGTATGTAAGAGGGATGAGATGCCTATGAAGGGACTGGCTTCCACATACTTTTAGATCTTTCTCTGGAGGCTAAACCCTTATTGGGTACATGTTAGAAGGGATTGATGAGATAGTTATGGAATGAGCAATATGGTCTTTGAAGTTCCTTTTAACTCAGGTGCTATGAATCTATGATTAAGCATGCTAGACTCATATGAGTCTATGCGTGTGTTGTTGTATGTATTCCCTTGTCTTTCATTTACTTTCTTTTTAATATGGAGAGGCAGTATGCATTACACACATACATACACCCAAATACACCCTATGTCAAGGGAGTCCAGGTAAATTTTCCCAAAGTCTATTGGTCCATAAGCTAAGTTCATGTCATCAATTAACTTTTCTCTATGTACAGCAGAAATATGAGGGGAGGCAGGTGAGAATTACTCCTCTGGGAAAGTCACTTTATTCTTCATATTACATATAGATTAAATTGAACAGGACCTCTGTCTGAGCATGAGGAGGGGGCAGTTGGCAGAGGAGATATGTCAACTGTGAAGATAAGCTGAGAACAGCTAAAAGCCCTCTAATAAATATGAATAAGACAGTTTTTCCTTATTTATTTATTTTTTTCTGCCACGGCTGCTGGGAAAGATGACAGCCTAATCATGTCTGCCTAGAAGTGTGTTGTAAGTTTACATCACACGGCATGTGCTCTGTCATTATTGCACTATATGGGAGGATAATGGCTTTCACTGAACACTGCCACAAGCAGAATGCATTTCAAAAAGTCACTTAGAAATCCACATAGCAGAAGATTAATCTGTATTTTTAAGTTTACTCAGTATTTACCTAGAAAATATTCATTGAAGGTAGAACAAAAGAAGATTTCAATGTGTAGAGTCAGAGATTGCATTACATGCAGTAAAATTTATTTTTTTTTTCACTTACCAGAAGCACTTGATGACTATAATGTGTCTAAAAGCTTTATGTGGCTAATATCAACATGGTTCTGACTGCATGGTCAATGCCAATATTTGTTGGGGAGGGATAATCTTCCATCCAAACTCAGTCATGCTTATCAACAATGTCAATCTCTCCAATATGACCAACCACCAGTATAGTTTTTAAATGCTCTCAGCCTAAATGCGTATTTGTTATTCTATAAATTGGAATTAACTAACTGATTACCACTGATCAAACACCCGCTATTCTATCTAACATCGATCATATGTAAAGTAAGTGCACAATGCAATTATCAAGTTTAAAAAATCTAGAATGTAGTAGGAGATGCAAGTAGGACATCCTAATTGACAGACAAAACAGAATCAAGGTGATACATGCAAGACTATGGTACTAGGCAGGGGAGATAGAAGTACAAAAATGAAACACTTGGGAATTTGAGAATCTTAAATTTTATAGAGAAGAGGGAATGTGGCATGTATATCAATGAATAAATATAAGCTAATCTGAGGAGGAAGAGATAACTGATAGGTGGAAGCATCGGATATGTTGTCTAGAAGTAGCTGGTATATGTCTTGGCCTTGAAAAAAGTTAGGGAATTGAAAACATGGGATTGAAAAGCAAGCACATTCTATATGTTGCAGATAGTATATGAAAGTATGGAGATAGGACATAGAGACAGGAGTATAGGGTATAGCTAGTATACCAGATTGTGTAAAATCTAGACTGCATGAAAGAGAGGAAGATGCAAAAAGTCTAGGAAAATTGTAAGCATATTGTGGGGGGGATATTTTAATAACAGGATGGAGGTTCTATATTTTAGAAGCAAGAAGTCACTGAAAATAAGTTGTTGAGAAAGGAGTCATATGCCATGTATATATAAATGAGGAGGGAGAAATGGAGGGAAAGGGAGAGGGAGAGGGAAAGGAAAAGGGAGAGGGAGAGGGAGAGAGATTGAGATGTTATCTTCAGAAAGATAATAATTAAGCCCTTGGAAAGTAATGAGATCTCTAAAGGAGAATACATGTAAAGAGAACAGAGATTTGAGGAGCATCTACACTTAAGAAGTAGGATAGGATTGAACATCTTACAAAAATAACTAAGGCAAAAGTCAGACCTGTATGAAATGGGCAAACCAAGAGAGAATCATTCCTTATATGGCAAGAAAAGAGAAACACGGGCAGCTAGGTGGCATAGTGAGTAGAGCATCGGCCCTGGAGTCAGAAGGACCTGAGTTCGGATCTGACCTCAGACACTTTACACACACACAAACAAAAACCTAGCCGTGTGACCTTGGGCAAATTACTTAACCCCAATTGCCCTCCAGAAAAGCCAAAAGAAAGAAAAAAGAAATGGCTTTCCTCATTGAGTTAGTGATCAAGATGTGAACTGTGAGCATCACAAAATCTTAAGGCTGCCTATTCTAACATGAAGGAGTTATAATACATGTCAAAGGAAGCATTTTCTACATTAATGAGATCAAAGCATCATAGAGTATTTGAAACTATTTAGCTGAATCTTTCAATTTTACAAGTGATAAGGACCCAAAGAAGTTAAATGATAAGAACATATAGCACTTATTGCATGACAGACACTATATTAACCACTTATAAATATCTCATTTGATCCTCCCCACTAACTTGAGAGGTAGATATTATTATATCTATTTTATAAATGAGGAAACTGAAGCAAACAAGATTAAATGACTTCTCCAAAACACAGCTAGCAAGAATGATTTTGGGTTTGAGTTCACATCGGCCTGACTCTAGGTCCAACAGTCTACCCACTTGCCCCAAATAAATTACATGTCCAAAATACAATTGTAGACTGTAACATAGCTGGGATTCTTTTTTTTTTAAGCAATTGGGGTTAAGTAACTTGCTCAAGATTACATGGCTAGTCATTATTTGTGCGTGGGTGCTCATTTTCTGAGGCCGGATTCGATCTCGGGTCATCCCAACTCCGAGGCCGGCGCTCTTACTCACTGCGCCACCTAGCCGCCCCTTTTAGGGCAATTGGGGTTAAGTAACTTGCCCAAGGTCACACGGCTAGGTTTTTGTTTGTGTGGATTAAGTGTCTGAGGTCGGATCCGAACTCAGGTCCTTCTGACTCCAGGGCCGGCGCTCTACTCACAGTGCCACCTAGCCGCCCCCATAGCTGGGATTCTTAACCAGTTCCTCTGAACAAAAATCTTGAACTTCCATTGTACTGTGCTACCTGTACTATCATAGATATCTTGAAACATTGGGCCAAATAGAAAGATTAGGAACATTCTAAATGAGTTTGAAGAGAAAACAGCATAGTTCTTAATCATTACTGGGGAAATCTTACCTTGCCCAGGTCTTGAAGAATGGGGTGGCTATGAAGAGGAGAATAAGAAATATTCATAGTAAGGGAAGAGTATAAAGAACTATTCCCATAGCATGTTGGATGATTATGACCCTTTAATGTCTTTATCTACTAAAAGCACTGCTTGAATTTCTGTTTATTCTACAATATCATCATTAAAGTAGAAAAAAAAACACACTGAATTCTTTGATCCTTAAATATGTTTATTGTTCTTGAGAAAGCATACTTGTTGTTTGTCCTTCATTTTCAAAGAGGACCAATGACATCATGAGTGATGTCTTGACTTGTTCATGAATTAGATTTAAATGAGTCAGAGTTGAATGCCATCAGCCTTTCTCTCTGAATCATCAAAGTCCAGTGGCAGGATAAAAATCCATAAGACTGGTCATGGCCCACAATGTAGTAGATGACCTTGAAGTCGTCAATGTCTAACTAATCTTTAAATTATCTACAATTCCTGCTTCTGCCATTTTCATGACCTGAGAAAACATATTTACTGGTCCAATCAAAATGTTTTACAAGTAGGTGGGAAGTCATTAATTTATCTATAATAAAGTGGAAAAGGCTAAAACAGCATCTTGTTTCTGTCTTATTCTCAATATGTAATGAGGAAATAGTCACATTTGAATACTACATGAACCAAAAATCTCATTGGACTAGTGAATGCTATTGATAACAACCAAAGTGCAATTTACCAAAGGTCAGTTATTAGATGTTAAAGGTGACTGAGCTGAGATTAGAAGGAAACCAGCTAGGTAAGAAGTCTAAAATTATTGACACAAGAATCACCCCTTCATTATTGCTAACTCATTATGCATATTAAAAAAGCATTGCTTGGGGGAAATGATGCAAATTTTATTTGCAAAGAGGGAGGACAGGGATGGAAATTCCAGTGCAGTGTCCTTGGAAAATCATCCTTGACCAGTCTCTCTGTCATCCTCTGGGCTGCCAAGGCACAATGCTTCAATTGCTGCTGAGACTGCACATTTTCTGAGCTTTGCTTCTCTTCTGCTTTATGAGGACAATTTATTTTGACAGCTTCCTCAGCCCCCCAAAGTTGTCAAACATCCAAGTCTCCTGCAGATTGGTCTCTAAGCTTCTGAAAGGTGCACTGAGGTAGAAATGAGGTAGGTGAGAGAGTCAGAGAGAGTAACAAAAAGTATAGACAGTTCCTCCTCTTCCATTCTCTCTCCTCAAAAAACAAAACTGAACACTTCACAGATTCTAAAGCTGATGTTCATTTATATTCCATTGAGACTGAATTCTAAACGAGAAGACTTCATGTTTCTTGGTAACTCCAAACTGCTCGACCAGGACAATCAACACAATAGTCCCAACACATAGCAATCTCATTTATTTTCTTTCTGACAAATAGCCCATTCTTTCCTGACTTGCTCACCTTTCCTATGAGAAACAAACCATATCTCTCTGAAAATTCCCAGTCTCCTTCTTCTTCTACCCTTGCTAATACCTCCAAATTCTTATAGTAGTAAGATTTGTTATCTATCCAAAGGCATTTTCTTTGAAAATGACATCTCTTCTCTCCTTGTGAATAAAAGAGAAAGTTTGACATTCCCAAAGAGATCATGGGGGATAAATTTTTAGATAAAGAAGGAAAGTGGGGAATGGGTAGACTTTAGAAGAATTTCCTTAAAATGCTATATTGCTTGTAGCCTCAGAGAAAAATAACAACAAGAGGTAGAATTTATGTAATGCTATCTGTATAATGAGGTAAATATATCATTATCTTAGCAACAACAGGGGGAGCTAGTTGTTATTTTTATCCACATTTTACAAATGAGTAAATTGAGGCTGATATACTTTAAATCACTTGCCTAAGGTCACACAGCTAGTAAGAATCTGAGACCAGATGTGAAATCAGTTCTTCTTCACTCTATTCATTGTGCCATTAGGCAAGTAGCTACCTAAAAGTCACTTAGCACCTAAATAGACAGAATACAATATGGATGTGAATTCTGAGAATTTGAGTTCAACATCACATCCACCACTTACAGACTTTGAAAACTGTTTGATCAGAGGTCAGTCACATTATCTATCACTTTACTCTGCTGTGAAATGAGGAGTAACACTTTGGGTGTCAGAGGGTTCAAGCAAATGTCATAGTGTCTTTTGTAAGAATCAAAATACTATAGCAGAGTGAAATATTACTTTTTCATTGTGGGGAAGCAATCATGTGATCATTGAATATTAGAATTCAAATGGACTTTGAATGCTTGTAGTCACAACCTTTCATTTTGGCAGGCTATTTGGTGAGTCAAGTTCATAGTTTCAAAATATTACTCAAATTTCAATCAAACTTATGAAAAAAAGTGATAGCGTCCCAATTAGCAAGTTGTGTTCCTTTGTCAAATGGCACGAACTGTGCCCTTAAATTTTTGGAGATCCAGTAGCCAAATCTCTGAGCAGGCCATATTTGTGCAAGAACAGGTCAAAATATCCTAGACCAGGGAGAGAGTTGCCCTGGAGCACTGATTCCTTGGAAAGAAATCACTTCTGCCATCCTCTAGCCTACTCTTCTAATTTAGTACTAAATGCAGTTCATTTGTTTTTTGGTCCTGAAGTGTTGTCTAACTCCTTTAAATTTCATTACCCTAGGGCAAAGCTCCAGTCACTCTGCCCTAGTTGTGGAAGGGGAACTTATATCTCTAGATTTAGGTAGTAGAGTCTAATTTCATTTTTGCTTCTGAAAGTCAGACGAAGAAAACCTGTTTGACAAATATATGTCCTCATTCCCAATGGATGCCATTAACTCTCCTCTCTAAGCCAGCTTCATGTTTTCCCATTTGATCTAACTTTGATAACCCAGCTCCATGCTTGGCTTTATGCAGGTTAAGTGCAATTACTCTGAACAGATTAAGACTGTAATAAACTCAATGCATTGTTAAAGAAGTTGGTGAGGGGAGGGTGGAGAAGGAGGTATCGCCAGTTCTGCAATGATGGACTTGCAATTCTTTAGTCATTTAATATCAGATTAATGACCAATATTACATGGACAATTTGAGGGAAAACTTCACCTTCAAAAAAAAGAAGCAATAATTGGAGTAGTACTTTTTCTCTTAAAATAAGATCAACCAAGTAGTTGGAGGTGAAGTCTTTGAAATGAGATGTTGCCTCTCCTGAATAATGAAAGAAAAAAAAGGAAAGAAAAAAGGAGAGAAAGGGAGAGGGGGGGACAAAGAAAAGAGAAAGAGAGAAGGATGAAAAGAGGCTTTTCAAGTATCAATCAGTCAAAAAGCTTTTATTATTCGGTGAGTGCTCTGTGCTCTGTACTCTGCTAAGTATAAAGTATACAAAAAGAACATGTAATTGCTTGTAATTTCTTGTAAATTGTAATCAACTGCCCTCAAGAGGCTTGTTGTTTGTCCTTCATTCTGGAAGAGGACCCTGACTTCTGGGAGGTGATGCCATGAGAGGCAAGTGAATTAAATTTAAGTGAGGGAGGGCTGTGCAGTCATCAGCCTCACTTTCTCCTCTGGAGCCATCTGGGTCCAGTCATCATATACAGACCAGGACAACTGGTGTTGGTCCAGGATGCAGCCAGAGACCTTGGCCTTTTCAAGCTAAGGGAATTTAAAAAGGCCAAGTTTGACTGGGGAAGTTCCCATTTAGTGATAAAAGTTTAATAAGAAATGAGCCAAAGAATGGCCTCTCAAAAAATAGATCTGGGAAGGGAAGACCCTAATGATATCTAGATAAAACAGAAACAGTTACTTTTTAAATTCATTCTGAGACAATCTGGGCACAAAGGATGACCAAGTAGGGTTTGACCAGGGACCTATTATCGGCCAATCAATGAGAGGCAGATTGATTTGGTATTAAGGATGCTCTTTAAGGGAGAAAAAAGAAAAAAAATGTTTCAGAGATGAAAATTTTAACTGCCTTTAGGCAGAGCACCCACTTACTACCTCAAGAGGCCTATATTCTACTAGGAGGAAGTATCATTTAGTCAACATGCCAAAAACCTGTTATTACTAGAATGATCTATTCCTTTTCTTGACATCATTATGAATATTATAACAGCCTCAATAGGACTTCTGTCAATGTGCTTTGGTAATTTTAAATGCTAGAGAAATGCAAATCAGGTAGACAAATTTCTTCAGGTACATTGTGCATGTGTGTATGTATAGCATTATTACCTTTGCAATAGAAGATGTGTGCATATACATACCCCCACACATTATATACATATATGTATGCATATGTAAATGCATGTACATATACACTAATCAGGCACCAAGAAGTAACAAAACAGAAAGTTAAGAGTGTAAGTGTAATCAAATTCATTTCTCTGAACCCTTTATATTCACATCTTGATGTAATGCCTGGCAGATATTACAAGCTTAAAAATTTTATTTTTTATTTACTCACTAAGATCTTTAGTTTATCTACACTGTTCCATTATGTAAATACCTTATGTAAATATTCAAAGAACATGGGATGCTGTAGTGTAGTTGGATATACCATCCACCAATGCAAATTTCAGTCCTTTTATGACTTAGTACATTATCAGCAATATCTAATAGATGTAGACTAAGATGTCATTGTTCTGTAATCAACCTGATATTGAAATATCACAACTTAAATTCTTAACTGCTTCAGCTAGGTTAATTCTCAGCTAATAGGCAGACACATATTCACACACACGGTCCATACTTGGAAATCCCAATGGAATAATGTTTAAGAATTAAAAAAAAAATCACCACTATGCACTAATGAGGCAGTGAGAAGAACTGTTCCTTCCAGTAATCCTTCCTAAGAACTGAGTATTGAACACCTTAGAATTATCTAATCCATTGAGGAGGGGCTCCAGAGTGGTAGAATCCTTAGGGGGTATGTTTTCTTCTGACTAGAAGCTCTCCTTCCTCTTTCCTTGGAGTACAAAAACCTTCCCAGAAATTTGTCAGTTCCGATTATGCCTGGTACCAGTGAAATTAGAGTGAGAGAGCAAGAGGGAAAGGAAGAGGGAAAGAGAATATCGTATTTATCTTACTGGTACTTGCTATAAAAAGGACTGTGCACAGTGTAAAATATTCTCAAAGGGGAGCTGAGAGGACATCCAGTCTGACCTCTCAGGGAATCCTCTTGTATATATAAGAATGTAAGTACCTTGAGGAAAAGGGCTGTTCACATCTTTGTATCTGTATCCATTTAGATCTGTAATATTTAGCATAGTAACTGGCATATAATACGTGATTACTAAATGCTAGTTGATTAAGTGATTTTAATTGATCATCATAAATGCCCTGTGAGGTGGGTACAACCAGAGATTATCAGCACCACCACCACCACCACCATCATCTTCTTCATCCCATTTTATAGAAAAGGAAATTCAGTTTCAAAGATGCTGAGGTTTGCTTCTTCTTGTTATTGTTTAGTCATTTCAGTCATGCCTGGCTCTTCATGAACCAATTTTGTGTTTTCTTGGCAAGGATACAGGAGTGGTTTTCTATTTCCTTCTCTAGCTCATTTTTCAGATGAGGAAACCGAGGCAAGCAGGGTTAAGTGACTTGCCCAGGGTCATAAAGCTAGTAAGCATCTGAGGCCCCATTTGAACTCAGGTTTTCTTGACTCCAGGCCCAGTTTTCTATCCACTGCCCCACCAAGCTGCCACTGAGAGATGTCTATGGTCAAACAAAAGGATAAAAAGCCAGCTATCTCCTAATTTCAGGTGCAGTCTGCTTTTCTCTGCACCTTATTGCTTTTTACACACACACACACACACACACACACACACACACACACACACACACACACATATATATAATTCCACGAGGTTTGTGCAATGATCAAGATGGATAGATAGATGATAGAACAGCAGATATATCTATATCTAGTTATCTATATCTATCCATATCCATGATTATTGACTATATATACAGTCCATTCTAAAGGAAGTCATCCCTAGCTTGTTTCTGCTCTTCTAAACTTATTTGTCAAATGTTCTGTAGCTCTCTTGTACAAATACGAATATAAGTCCCTTGAATGAGGGGGCTGCTTATATATTTGTATCTATAACCCTTTGGATCTGTAATATTTGGCATAGTAACTGGCATATAATATGTGATTACTAAATGCTAGTTGATTGATCCATATTATTGATAGATAGACAGAGTATATAATGCATTACGCACATAAACAGGCACATATGAATACATATATATATTCATGAATACATGCCTAAGCACATAATATATAGATCATCATCACTGCAAATTCTAAGAGGCAAGAATTACAAATAATCTTTCCTCATTTCATAGATAATAGAACAGTCAACTCAGGATAAGTGAATTAGCCAGGAACTCACAGCTCATTATCTTCGGCAGTATTGAAATCTAGTGCTTTGTGAATCTAAGCCTCATGCATTCCACCCTCTGGAGTGTCTTGGTAAATGCAGGCATAGACCAGAGGATAAAAGCCTTGAACAATCTCATCTCTCCTTTGGCTCTTGGACTATAATCCTGCTCCTTTTGAATTTCTAAAATATGTAATTTTACTTGGCACTTCACGTACAGATATTCTGAAAACATAGAAATTTAGTCATTAACTCGAATGCTATTTATTGCATTTTAGAAGTGATTATTTATGAATAAGAATGTCAGTTATGTGTTAAAATTCAAAGAAAAAATGCTCCCTATCTATTCATTACCCCTTTCATTCAGCTTGTCAGTCTTAAAGAATCTGGAAACAGAGAGTGGAAAAATATCTATTAGTTCACATCAAGTCCATCCTTCTGATGCCAATAGAGGGCTTCTCCTAGCATTGCTTCTAAGCAAGGGTGGAAATTAAGAGGTAGGAATAGTAAAAACAGAGCACAAGTAAAGGAGTGGACTTTATGGGAGAGGCACAGATTGTAGATTACTTAGGGACTTGTTAATGTAAGAATCTTGTCTTTTGAAAGTGATTAAGAATATCAGGTCATTCTTGGCTTCTCTTTAATTCAATGTTTTTCAGACAAAGGAACTAGCCATTCAATAGGTTCATAGGAGAGTGCCATGGAGAGTATTGATGGCAAGAAAAGAGATATCAAATGAAGAGGAAAAAATATTTCTGATATGAATCTACTAAGGGTCGAAGGAGCTAACACAGATTTACAAAAGAAGAATCATTTCCTGATGGGTAAGTGGTAAAGGGATATATGCAAACAGTTCTCAAAGGAAGAATTTCTGACTGCCAACATCCATATTAAAGGATACCTCAAATTCCTTATAATAAGGGAGGTACAATTTAAAACATCTTTGAGATTGTTTTTTTTTTCCTCATGGTCATCCATGAACAGATATTTTTAAAGGCAGAAATATCCAATATTGGAGTGGCAGAGGAAATATAAGTATGATAATATGTTGTTGATGAAGCTATCCTCACAAGAGAGATGGTCCTAGGTCACATCGGTATATTAATTTTATGAATTAAGGTTAGCTTTTTCCAGAGAAAGAAATGTGACCTTGAGGCTCTCTTAATATCCTTTAAATCCTCATATTTTATGGTATTCAATGAAATTATAAAATACAGACAGATCCTGGGAGTAACACTGTCCATTTTAATTTCTATTTGTTAAGTCTAAAAGTTACATCTTCAACAGTGTAATGAAGAAGATATTTTGGAGTCAGAATGCTTGGGTTCATAGGATGATAGGATTTGATGCTAGAAGGGACATTGGTGACAATGTAAGCAAAAAGCTTCATTTTACGTGTAATGAGAAATGATGAGCAGAAAAACCTTGGAAGACTTATGTGAAGTGAGGTAAAATGAACTGAGAAGAGCCAGAAGAACATTGTATACAGTAATAGCAATATTATAGGAATGATCAACTGTGAAAGACTTAGCTATTGCAATGTAGACAAGGATTCAAAACAATTTCAAAAGACTTAGGATGGAAAATATTATCCATATCCTGAGAGAGAACTTAGGAACTCTGAATAAAAAATGAAGTATACTTTTAAATTTTTCTTTAATTTTGTGTGTGTTTTCTCCTGCAATGTGGAATATGCACATATGTTCGCATGACCATATATGTGTAATTGATAACATAGGTTGCCTTCTCAAGAAAGGGGAAAGAACAGAGGGAGGAAAGGAAATCAGAAATCAAAGATATTTTAAACAGATTTTAAAGTTTTTGCATATAATTAGGATATATTCAAAGAAACAAATTTAAAAATGTTGAAAAAAATACAAACTCTTTGACAGATGTTTTTCTTTGCATTTTCCAGCACCTCACATAGGCCCTAATACATCACAGGTGTTTATTGCCTTTTTTTCAATCAAATTACTTAAATCAAATGGTCTTTGATTATATTTGTGCCAATACTGAAACATAAAACTATAACTAGATTTTACAATCTTACTAAGAACAGGATATGAGGAAATATATGAACTATAGGAAAAAAAAATTAAGATAGATTCAAATACTATCCCAACACCTTGAAATATTGGAATGCCTTACCAGGGAAAGTTGGACTCCCTCATAAGTAATTTCAAACATTGTGACAGATTTTCATCAGTTCAACTGATTTGCATGTTTGCTTACAGCTGGGAATAATTGAGAACTGGCAAGATCTCCAAATTCCTTAAGTCCTGCACTTTCCCTTTTTGTGGAGAACTTCAGTTTAGCAGTTATGAACCCTTCCTCCATTGGTGAGGGCAGTTTGGAAGGAAGATTAGACTTTATCCCTTTATTCCCATAGACAAATGACACATTAGTGCCAAATCTGTTAGAGTAGATAAAAGTAAATATTGTCACTAAGATTTCATTGTCATCCTAAGTCTCAACCTCTCAGCTCATTGTATCAAAGATTTAGAGTTCTAAGGGCCCTTTTTGGTTGTCATTCAGTTTTTTTTTTTTCCAGTTGTGTTCAACTCTATTTGACAGCACTTAGAATTTTCTTTTTCTTTTCTTTTCTTTTTTTTTTGTGAGGGGGAAGGTAGGACAATTGGGGTTAAGTGACTTGCCCAAGGTTACAGTACTTGTTTTTCTGTGTTAAGTGTACAAGGCTGGATTCGAACTCAGGAATTCCTGACTCCAGGTCTGGTACTCTGCATAGCCTAGCCACCACTAGAATTTTCTTGCTAAAGATACAATAGTAGTTTGTCATTTCCTTCTCTAGCTTATTTTACAGATGAAGAAATTAAGAAAAACAGGGTTAAATAACTTCTTCAGGGTCACACAACTAGTACGTTTTTAAGGTCTTTATGGTATTTAAGGTAAGGTCTTCCTGACTCTAGGCCCAGTGATCTATTTACTGTTCTACCTAGCTACCTGTAATAGTAATGAAATTTGAAGATCCCTTTGTATTGCCAAGTTACAGGGAGGAACTAATACTCTATATAAGGAAAAGCCCCAGCTGGGAGACTCATAATTTCTTGGGGTGAGCATTGTAGAGTCAGAGCAGTTGCTGCTGGGGAGAGAGAGAGAGAGAGAGAGACAGAGAGAGACAGAGAGAGAGAGAGACAGAGAGAGACAGAGAGAGACAGAGAGAGACAGAGAGAGAGACAGAGACAGAGAGAGAGACAGAGAGAGAGACAGAGAGAGACAGAGAGACAGAGACAGAGAGACAGAGACAGAGAGAGAGACAGAGAGAGACAGAGAGAGAGACAGAGACAGAGAGACAGAGACAGAGAGACAGAGACAGAGAGAGAGAGAGAGACAGAGAGAGAGAGAGAGAGAAATTATTTCAGTGTGCATGTGGAGTCTGGGCTGCTATTGCTGGAATGAAGACTGAATGGAGAATTGAGAAGACCTGAGAAGAGAAATGGGCATCGAGAACTGAGACAGAATTTCTTGGAGCAAACCATGTGGTGGCAGGAATCAAACTTGTGTTGCCAAAGCTGCTGAAGACTTCTGAGGTATAGCCAGAGCTGTTGAAGACTTTCAAGGACCAGCCAGAGCTGCCAAAGACTGAGTGAGCATGACTGTCATATTGGTACTTTGCATTAACGTTGTTGTAGTTTTGTTAATATGCATGAATATTATTGTGGTTTTGGTAAGCTTTGTCTTTGAAGGAACAGAGACTGTGAGAGATTTGAGGTAGAATGGACACTGTGAGCTTCAATGTGGAGCAGGAACTGCATGGAGAGCTGGACAAGAAACTGGGAGCTGTCTGCCTTTGAACTCAGGTGGCAGTTGGTTAGATTCAGGCAGTATTTGGGATCATGGAAGAGGAACCATAGAAGTTGAAAGCCTGCCTTGAATCAAGATGAAACTGAGTAGTGACTGATAAAATAGGGTATTGAGTAGTGACTGATGAAATTGTAACTTAGCTACACTCCATGGGTGGAGGACTTTGACTTTTGTACTTAGTGTCCCTTAAGGAGACAAGCCTCCTTAAGGATGGTTGAGTTATTAAATGAATGAGTTACTAAATGACTGTACTTTGTTCAAAACTATGTGACTACTTTGGTGAAAACTATGTGGCCATTTTAATGATAAGATGTTGAGTTGTGAAATAGTGAATGCTTTATTTTGATTTTCTGTGAATGGTTTGCTCTGATTTGTTACTGAATAAATAGAGAGTTCGCTATACTATATAATTAATAAAAACCTTGAAATCTGTTCACAACAGCAGTCCTCTGAGAAGCTGCTTGTGTTTAGCTTTACACTACCACATAAGCACCCTTAGCAATCATCTACTCCAAAATTCGCAGTTTCCTAGTGAGGAAACCGTTATCCAGATAAGTTAAATATCTTTCCCGAGGTGTTCCAATCAGTAAGAGAGGCAAAATATTTATTTGTCATCACCCCCATTAGGATGGGATCTATTGGGTAGAAGGCACTGTTTGTTTTGTATTTTGTTTGTTTGTTTGTTTTAATCCCCAGAGCTTAGCACAGTGCTTGGCACATGTCTTTAATAAATTCTTGTTGACTGAATGTCTCTTCTTTCTGTTATAACATGCTTTTATATGAAACTTGATATCTTTCTCCTTTTTTCTTCTACTTCATTAACCACCTGAACTTCAGTTAGATGACTGAAGATAACAAATGAATGGATTACATCCTTATGATTCACCAGTATAAGAGCAGGGAAAGGAGGATGAAGAGGGACCCTTTGTAGGAGATGATGTATGGCATAAGCTTTTGCTATTCATCATCTTTCCAAGGAGTTCCAGCTAGAACTAATTACCATAGCTTTGAGGGTGGTTGTACTTCCCCCTAAATAGGGAACTTTGGAATCAAATTGTAAGGCTAGATTTTCTTTGAGGGTGCTTTCCTTACTCTCATTGGACCTGAATTCAAATCCTTCCTCTACTACTTACATCTATGTGACTTTATGGCAGAAAGATAGGGATCAGAATGGAGACAGGGTGATTGCAGCATTGGCCTCTTTTTCTTGGATATTTACTGGATTAAAACATTGTGCAAGGATTTTGATCAAGGAATTAATTATAGGTGCTAATGATTCAGAGATGAAAGTAAGCTTAAAGGTGACTTTTATTTACAGATGAGGAAACTGAGTCCCAGAAAGCTAAAATGATTTGTCATAAGTTTCACAAATAGCAAAAAATAGATTTGGAATTCAAATCTAAGTCTCCTAATTCCAAAGCTAGTATGCTTTTCAGAATCTATTGCCTCACATTAGCATTGAAAAAGTCAATATGTAAGGAATGAAAGTTGTTAACATCAGATAAAATGATAAAGTGAAGTTAATTCTCTTACCATGAAATTTTGAATGCAGTCATACATTCAGTCATTGTTGGCTTTCGCACGTACGAAAAAAGACAAAATGAATAGTAGAAAAATCTGGCCAATACAGTATAATCACTTCCTTGAATACAAATCAAGTTAAGTATGATTTAGTTCTGGAATAAAGGTACCTGGACTTCTTTCAATTTCTCATCAGATATAAGAGAAAGAAAAAGAAAGAAAGAAAGAAAGAAAGAAAGAAAGAAAGAAAGAAAGAAAGAAAGAAAGAAAGAAAGAAAGAAAGAAAGAAAGAAAGAAAGAAGGAAGGAAGGAAGGAAGGAAGAAAGAGAAAGAGAGAAAAGAAGGAAGGAAGGAGGAAGGAGAGTGTGAGAGAGAGAGAGAGAGAGAGAGAGAGAGAGAGAGAGAGAGAGAGAGAGAATTAGGATTAGACCTTCCAGGGTTTATTTATTTGTTGATAATAATGCTCTACTTTTTATTTTTCTGATACCATTCCCAGAGAAGTGAAATGATTTCCTAGACATTCGCTCATTAAATCTCTCAATAATTTGGAGAGATAAACGGGGAAAATGTCATACACATTGGTGATTAAGGACAAAGAAGGAAGCATTGCTATCCATTAGTCATGACTTGGAAATAAAAATGTTTGAGTTTTGAGAGATTAGCATTATTCCATTGACACCAAAGCAGGGTGGGGAAGAGTTTTGGTCATTGTTTGGGCCTTGAAGGCTCAGAGTGTACATAACAATTATATCTATTTTGGCCAGAAACCTTGAGTGTCTTTCCCTCCCAGACTAATTTTTTTTGCACTAGGTAACAGAGGCCATTCTTTGCCTCATTTCTTATCTATCCTTAATTACTGAATGGCTGTTTCCCCAGACAAAATGAGACCTGGGGAAGACCTTAGCTTAAAAGGGCCAAGGTCTCGTGTTGCATAAAGGTCATCTCCTGTTGTCCTGAACTACATCCTACATCGTGCTACTGGACCCAGATGACTCTGGAGAAGAGAATGAGGCTGGTGCCTTTTTACAACTTTGACTTACTTAAATCAAACTCACTTAAAAATCATGACATCACCTTTTTGATGTCATGGTCTTCTTCCAGAATGAAGGACAAACAACAATGGTCAAAGAGCCAATGCCATCAGCTCTTTTCTCATTACACAGTAAAGTTGCTGGATACTCTGGTTTTGAGGCATCCCTAATGATTTATTTTACTTTCAATTCATTTTCACCTCTATTTGTTAAGTACCTGCCATGGGGAAAAAAAAACACAAAACAAAAACAAAAAACCTCTAATAAGAGTTAGAGATGCAAAGATAAAAGCCAGGAGGCCCTGCATTCAATGATCTTACCTTCCTATATTCCATTTTATAGTCACCAATGCAACTACTTAATTCAAAAAAGCTTTATAAAGCTCCTAATATGCAAATTGAATTTCTGTAGGTATCTGAGAAATGGAGAAAAAATGACCCAGACTCTCCATTTAAGGAGATTACATTTGACCTGGGGGATGGTAAGGTCTACAAATGAGTATAGCCAAATAAATAGAAAAGTATCTGGAATTCTTTTTTCAAGAGGATAGATGGCTGGGTATTAAGAGAGAAACATTAGAGAAGATGGGATGGCCATGCAAATGCCTCTTTGGATTTTTCCTCAAATGATATTTAAATGGGTCTTTACCTAAATAAAACAATCAAATTCAATTAAATAGTGCTCATGGAATATGTTTTTCTTCAAATGAATAATTTCAAACATTAGGAAAAGACATAGAACACATGGCTCATTATTACTTGATGTCCATCAGGTTTAGTTGGATACAGTAAGACACTTATGCAGGACCACATCATGGTTTCAGTTTCCACAAATTACAATTTTCTTCATCAGATTCTGTGGACATTCACTGACTTCTTGACATGGTTGTTTCCAAAATGTTCTATGTAAGTACTAACAACACACCAAACAGCAAGAATCTAATTTCCTGTGGTAGGGGAAAGGGATGTACTTCCCACTGAAGAATGCTATTATCTGGTGATGAAAATATCACATTTTATGGCAAGATTATCAAAATTATTTCAAAAAATGGAGTATGACCATTATATGAAATTTTTTAAAGTGTCAGAATATTCAAAAATTACTTTTTACTAAACTGTCTTTGGTGAAAGATTAGGATGTCTAGGATACTCATGTATATTCACTAAAATTGACTACCAACAATGCACCTACAATGAGAATTCTAGGCTCAGGGCTTATGACATGTGAGAGATAAAAGCATATCCATATGCCACTGGTGAATACACTGCTGCACTGTTAATCTTTTAAGTGGCATGAGGCATGGAATTATATCATGCAATGATTACGCAGTGAAACCATTTTGGACAAAAAAATTAAAAATCTCAAAACCCATGATGTGATGATTATGTGGTGAAATATGGTATTTATCTTCATGTATGAAAAGCAGAGCAGAAATTCTATGTGACTCATAGAGTTTAACAAATTTGATTTTGGAAGGGGTCATAATGTGAAAATGTCTTAATTGCATATATACACATTCCCAAAGCCATTCTCTAGCAGTCATTCAAAAACACATAAATTACTTTCTTATTCCTTCAGAGATTAAGCAGACAAAGGTGTTATTCCATTCTATACTGAAGTAAATCCAGAGGCTATTGTAAGACCTGCAACCATTCTTCTCCAATTATATGTATAGGGGAAAAATGCATATTTGTGGGTCAAATTTTAAGGGTTTTGTTTTTGTTTTTGACCTTTCTTTGCCTTGGTTAAAAAAAAGACTAGCAAGAATTCATGGGAGAATCAAAGTGAATTAGACATACTCTGTATTATCTTACTACATTTCTTCATAAGTCTTGGTGAACTACCAAAAAAAGTCAAAGATCAAGTTCAAGAATTTTTACAACATGCTATATCCATTTCAATTATGTAGCAAATCAAGGGTAATTTAACTTTAACCAGTATCCCTCAAAGACAATTCTACCAGGACTGAACTGTAAATATTCAATTGTACCAGATGTCAACTCTCATGAATATATCAATCTTGCTTCACAAATAGATATCTTGAATACCCCACGGGGAGCAAGCACATTTCAACAAATATCACTGAGCTCCCAAACACTAGCATTCTGTATTTATAAAAGAATTACTATGTGGAAAATTATTATCCCTAGAAAATAAAAATTACAAAACATATATGTTCCCTCAGGGAAAGCTCAAACTTCCCTTTATAATTAAACTTCTTTTGAAACTAAGAAAAAAGAAGTTTCCAGAGAGAAGCTTTTGAATCTTGAGAATACTTTGGCCTCCTCAAAGCCAAGAAAAGGTTTAACAGCTCAGAAGGGATCTGAATTTGTCTAAAGGCTCTTTGGGGCTATTTTGAGGGTCTGGTTTTCAGGAGTAAGCTAACAAGAGCTGCTGAAGCTCCAGTTTTCTTCATAAACAGCAATCATATTTAAGTTCAGTCTATAAAAGTGTCTATTTCTGAGTTGGTTGAACACCTTTAATATCATATCAAAGGGTGAATGTTTGCATGAAATGAAAATTTATACCTACAATAGCTTCTGCCCTCTGATTTATGAACAATGAGCCAATCTCTTATTCCCACTGAGTAGGAAAAAAAAAACTGTTTACAAAATGGGAGTTCCTTCAAAAGCAAACATGGGTAAACTTCAGAGAATGGTAGGATGTTAGAACTAGCAGGAATATTAGAAGTCATATAGTCCAGCCTGTGCATTTACAGATGGGAAAACAACAACAACAACCTGAGATTCAGAAGGAAGATTTAACGTCACTGCCAACAGTCTCATAGCTTGCATGTCAGGGCTGAGATTTTGTATGCAAGCTGTTAATCAGAGGATAGATTATAAGAAAAAAAAATGCCCTATATTGTCTTATATTATCAATAGGAATATTGTCTATAGAATCCTATATTGTCTACCTCCTTCCTTCTCTCAGAACATACATTCAGTTGCCCCAGCTATGGTGTCAAGGTCCAACTACTTCTAATTATTTGATGTTATTCAATTAATTCTCAAGTATTGACCAAGTATTTACAGTGTACCAATGACCTCGGGACAAAAAAAATGGAGGGGGTAGGGAAATAAGATGATGAAATGGTTCTTGTCCAGAAAGAGTTTACATTATATTATTCCATTCAGAGAAGACAGCACACACAGGTGCTTACACACACACACACACACACACACACACACACACACACACACACACACACACACACACACCAAACAAATGTAAAGCAATTTAGAGGGATAGGCAGAAAGCCTGCATCTGGTGGTGATAATGATGAAGATATCTATGATACCTTCTACTGATATTTTCATAGTATTTCAAAGTTTATAATAGGCTTTCTTTAAGTTATCTCAATTAAACATCAGAACAACTTTGTTGAGAAGGTGACACACATATTGTTACCCCATTTTACATGTGAAGAAACTGATGATCAGAGACTTTGAGATTTTGCTCAGTCTCCCATGTAAGTAATAAGTGATCAAGACATAATTCAAGTCCATGTACTCATATTGGCTACCTTTCCACTATTACATCATTCTAATAAAATCTGTGTTACTGTCTCTTAACTCTTTTTCTATTTCTTTCTATACTTAGCACAGTGCCTAACATATGGTAGACAACAAAGACCAATTGAATGACTTTGTAGGAGAAACACTCAGGAAACAAACAAACACAAGTATATTCCAGTTAATTGATATTATATGAAAAGCAGTGTGATGTCAAGGGAAGAATACTGAACTTAAAAGTTGAAAGACTTGGGGGTGGAGCCAAGATGCTGGAGTAGAAACAGCACTTCCATGGTGCTCCAGCCCACACAACTTGAAAATTATGTAAAAGGGGGATTCAGAACAACCTCTGGAGCTCCAGCACCCACAGAATGACACAGAGTAGCTAACCTCCCACTGAGGACAGCCCTGCAGCCTGGCAGGGAGTGGTCAGAGAAGCACTCTGGGAGCCTAGCCCATTCCCACATGAGTCGGAGGTTTTAGCCCCAGGGCAGCCGGACCAACAGCTGGCTGGAGGGACCCCAGAACACCAGCAGCTGTGGAGTCTACAGAATTATCAACATATAGATTCCTAGGACAAAGTGAGAGGTTAGTGTTCAATGGACTTTGGGACCAGTATTTGGGAGTGTGTCAGGTTCTTCCCCTGGGTGTAAGAAGACTCTAAGGAGGCATGGCAAAGCCGCCATTTTGCAGCTTCACTTGCAGCTTCAACGTCTGGCCTGGGGACTGTAGGGGGATCCGACAATCAGTTTGGGTGATAATCGCTCTTACTTTAACCTCACTGGATCTGGATTGTGGTCTGGGGTGGAAGTCTTGACGTATGTGTCCACCTTGCCAGAGTGTGTGGGGGCTTCAGGGAGGGCACCCAACTAATAACTCCAGCAGTTGAGAAGACCCCAATGTTTGGGACAGAAGCTCCCCTGTCTGGTGGCAGAGTCCTACTGTGGCAACAAGCCCAAAAGTCAAGTAATTAAGTGGCAACATGCCTAGTCAAAGGAAACAAAATAAACAGAAACATTCAACATTAGACTCTTATTTTAGGGGCAAAGAGTATCAAAGCAAGGAACAGGAAGAGGACTGTGAGGTCAGAAATCCTGCACCAAAGGCCCCAAATGAAAATACAAGCTGGCTACAGGCCATAGAGTTCCTTAAGAGGGATTTTAAAAGAAGAGAAGTGGAAGAAAAATTGGGAACAGAAATGAGAAGGATGCAGGAAAAGTATGAAATGAGAATCAATGGCCTGATTGAGGAAAATGACACCTTAAAATAGACTAACTCAAATGGCAAAAGAGGCTCAAAAAGGCAATGAGGAGAAGAATGCCTTAAAAAGCCAAATTTGCCAGATGGAAAAAGAATCTCAAAAGCTCACTGAGGAGATTCATTCCTTCAGAGTTAGACTGGAGCAAATGGAAGCTAGTGACTTTATGAGAAATCAAGATGCTGTTAAACAGATCCAAACAAATGAAAGAATAGGAGGCAATGAGAAATATCTCGTGAGAAAAACCACTGACATGGGAAATAGATCCAGGAGAGATAATTTAAAAATTATTGGACTACCTGAAAGCCATGATCAAAGAAAGAAACTAGAAATCATCCTTCAAAAAATTCTCAAGGAAAATTGCCCTGATGTTTTAGACCCAGAGGGCAAAATGGAGGTTGAAAGAATCTACAGATTACCTCCTGAAAAAGATCCCCAAAGAAAACTCCTAGGAATATTATAGCCAGGTTCCAGAATTCCCAGATCAAGGAGAAAATAATACAAATAGCCAGGAAGAAACCATTTCAATTTTGTGGAAACTCAATCAGAATAGCATAGGACCTGGCAGCTTCTACAATGAGGGATTGAAAGGAATGGAATATGATATTCCACAGGGTCAAGGACCTGGGATTAAAACCATAAATCATCTACCCAGCAAAACTGAGTATCTTGTTTCAGGGGAAAATATGGTCATTCAATGGAATAGAGGACTTTCAAGCATTCTTGAGGAAAAAACCAGAGTTGAATAGAAAATTTGACATTCAGACACAAGAAGTAAGAGATACTTGAGAAGGTAAACAGGGAAAAGAAATCAAAAGGAACTTATCAAAGTTGAACTATTTACATTCCTACATGGAAAAACAATAACTATGACTGATGAAACCTTTCTCAGTATGAAAATAATTGAAGAAGGGTATATGGGCATATGAATACATATGTGAATGTGTGTATATATGTTTATAGGTATACATGGATAGAGGGCACAGGTCGAATTTGGTGGGAAGCTATGATACTTAAGGAATGAAGTTAAAAGGTGAGAGAGGAAAGTGGAAAGAGGAGATGTGGAGAGACAGGGTAGGGTAAACTATCTCATGTAGAAGAAGCAAGGGGAAGTGGTTGCAAGGGAGGGGGAGAATAGGAAGGGAAAAAAGGCAAAACCACATTCTCATTGAATTTGGCTCAGGAAGAGAATGACATACATACTAAATGGGATATAGCAGCTTGCAGGAGAATAGGGGGAGGGGAATGAGAGGGGGAATGATGGAGGGGAGGGCATGCTGGGGGGAGGGGAGGTTGGAGGCACCCACTTTTGAAGAGGAACAGGATCAAAGTAGGGAATGGACCAGGTGGGGGGTGGGATGGGTGGGAGGGAAATATAGCCAGTCTTTTACAATATATCTACTATGGTAATGTTTTGCATAGCTATACATGTACAATATATACTGAATTGCTCATATTCCCAATGGGAGTTGGTGACAAGGGACAAAGTGTATGGATCTGGAATTTGAAGTTTTAAAATTAAATGTTTCAAATACATATATATAAATATATATATATATATATATATATATATATATATATATATATATATATACTTTTATTAATACAATTTTGCATGTAATTGGGAGATAAGATGTGCAGGCATTGGGGCACAGAGATTCACCTTGCCCTGATGGAAAAGTCAAAAGGGGTATGGGAGAATATATGGGATAGAGCAGAATGGATGAGAGGATGTCCTGTGGGACTGCTATTCTGGGGTGGTGAGTAGGGGAAAAATGGGGAAAATTTTTAACTCAAAATCTGCCAGAAATGAATGATGTAAACCAGAAGTTAATAAAGCATTTGGGAAAAAAAATGTTGAAAGACTTGGTTTTGATATGTTTTTTCTGAAGCTCTCTAGTATCCTTACACGAGTGACTCACCTCTCAGAAAGCATCTCCTAATTCCTAATAAAGGGATAATATTGGTTTCAACTGCCTCCCTCACTGGATTATTGTGAATCAAGTTAACAGGTCCAAAAACTTTTATTCAGTCCTCACTATGCACCAGACACTGGGCTAAATACTGAAGGAAGCTTATTTCTAAGCAAGATACAAAGTGTGATTAAAAAAACAACAACAACTACTATTACTAATTTAAATTTCCCTTTGCAGATTCCAAATTTGTATTACAACAATCTATTGGGGGGGGGATCTAGTTGAGATATAAAGTATTCTTCCTCAGTGTAAGACACAAAGAAAAGGCTAGATCACCACTTGTATATACTGTTGAAGAAATTCCAACTGAGAAATTCTGTAAATCTGGAGGTTTCTATTCAAACACTCATTTAGTAAATAGGCTCAGAATTAGAATTACAAAACAAGAAAATCATCATCTCATTCCAATTCTGAGATACATCAGTATCAGCAGACAAAAAAAATGCCCCTCTTCTATGCCGTCTGAGCTTGAGTGTGAAAACAAATATAACATGTGTAAAGTGAATTCAAGAACATCAAGAGAGGGGGTGAGAGAAAACCAGGGCATCCATCCTATTTTTTGTAAGTGAAGGTGAAAGCCTAGAAAGCAGCCACTGACATGAGTAATTGTTTTATTATCATTGTCATTAATTTTATGAATGCTATTCATATATTAGCTCTCTTAATGTTGATAAAATACACACATTCATTTTCAAGATGAAAGTAGTGCTGCAGAACGTTAGCCCAGACCTAAAATGATGTTTAACACAGCTAATTAGTAGTGGAGCCAGGATTCCAAACTCCCAGGTCCAAATTCATTAAATTCTGTCTGTGGCAGCACTAGCTAGAACTTTATTTTATCTCTCTGAGTCAGAGGTGACTTATAGATAAGAGACCAACCTAGGTTGATGGAAGGAACTTCTACACTAGGAGAGATGCACCAAGGTTATAATTTCATTAGTATTTGGAACTAACTCTCCATATGTGTGCAATACAGGTTGCCCCATCTTCCAAATTTATATTTGTAGGGAGTTGTCTAGAGGTCTAAGAGGGGAAGTTACTTGTTCAGGGTATGACAGTAGATATGTTAATTAAGAGTAAGGTTTGGGCCCAGGTCTTCCTGACCTTGAAGGTGGTTCTACATCTGCTGCTCAAGCCACTTGAAATTTCTTATTTTCATTCCTTCATTTATTTGTTTATTGGTCCATTTGCCTGTGTATGATCTACTTGTTTATTTAGTTTAAGAAGTTCTGATTGAGGAAACTCCCTTCACCAATATGTATCATAACTTACTTTGACCCTTTATGCTTTTAGCAGGCTGCTTAGGGTACTAAAAGACTGTTATATATTGCACAGACAGTATGGTTCAAAGGTTGAATTGAACTTGAGTCTTCCTTAGGAGGATTCCAGCTCACTATCCATTATGCTACATTACCACTCAGAATATCTATGCTTAGTAGTCATGTGACCATGGGCAAGTCACTTAACCCTGTTTGCCTCTGTTCCTAATCTGTAAAATGATCTGGAGAAGAAATGATCTTCATTATCTTTCCCCCAATAAACCAAATTGGGTCAGAAGGAATTGCACATGACTAAAAAAAAAAAACAAAAAACAAAAAACAAAAACAAAACAACAACAAAAAAACTGACTGAACAATGATACCAAAGAATAGATCCTTCTTCCTTCCTTCCTTCTTGCCTTCCTTCCTTGCTTGTCTTCTTTGCTCTCTCTTTTTTCTATCACCTATTCATGTATATAGATAGATGTGTGTATATGAATTATCTAACTAGTTATGTGTGTGTATATATGTATATATATATACACCTATGTATATACAAATATATTCATATCTAATTTCAGTAATATAAAGAATATAATACATAATAGAGGAATATAACACAGAATTACCCTTGAAAGCAGAAAAAAAAGTTTCAAGTTTTGCTTTTCATATACACTGGCTATGGGATCTGGGCAAGTCATTAACTCTCAGCACCCTGGTCAGTTGCCTAAGAAAGAGAAGGTACAGACTTGCATTGGTAGAGCCTGTTTCCTAATTTGAAAATTCCCTCTTTATCAATGAAATCACAGGTCCAATGTCTATCCAACGAGTATTTATCCAAAATAGAGCCTATGCTATCTCTCTCACCATGAGAGATTGCTCTCAGGAAAAAACAAACAAATAAAAAGAATATACACACATATACATATATATATGTATATGTATGTATATATGTGTGTCTGTGTGTGTATACATACTGAGTTAAGACATGATAAGCATCTATGCCCATGATGCTTTTCCATAACTCTGAACACACATTTCTTTCCAATCCCCATTATGAAGGAGCTGGGGTGGGATGGGAGTGGGGCAAAGATCTGCTTCACCTAACAGCAAATTTTTGTCTTGTTTTGTTTTTGTTATGTTCTCTGGCCACTGAGCACATAATACTCCCTGGGAAAAGTGAGTAGAATGGGTTTCAAGATTAGCAATGAATTCCTATTAGCTGTAGAAATAGAAAGTAAATAGCATTATCATTGCAAAACAGAGTCAATTATGTACATTACTGCCCTGGAGAAGGAGGTTAAAAAAATAAAGAGGTGGTAAGTGAAAGAGTGTGAATTTTTGGAGAACAATAATAATAGACAGATGATCCTTGTTTCTGATAAATAAAATAAAATGTTTTAGAATCTAAAGGCCTGTGGAACATCCAAGTAGCAGGACAGAAGAGGCTTTTAAAGCAAATCTATGAGATACCATTTAGAGCATCCTTCTCTTAGAAGGCTTCACTTTCCAGGAATGGACAGAGAGAAGGATGGAACCGAGGGAGGAAGAAAGGGAGGAAAAGGAGGGAGGAAGGAAAGAAGAGAAGGGAAGAAGAAAGGGAGGGAGGAAATATTCAAAAGCACCTGCTTTGTGCCAAGCATTGTGCTGAATGCTTTATACATATTATTTTATGAAATTCTCACAGTGACCATAGGATGTTTAGTGTTATTATTCTACAGAGGTGGAAACTGAGGCAGACAACAGTAAGTAACTCAGGCAAGAGCTCACAGGTAGTACATATCAGGGGCAGAATTTCGCCCCTGTTCTTCCTGACTCAAGTACAACATTTAATTCATTACATCTCTTGGCTTTCACCTCTCTGGGCTAAGCACAAGGCCAGGTTCTTCAATTACCAATCAAACAGGGAGTCAGTCTCAGTGATGAAGCAACTCATTTTCTACAAGAGAGACACAATGTTCATAGACAAGATGAACAACATGTCAACTCACTGAAGTAAGGAACTGTCATATTTTTGTCCTCAACTTTCCTGTTCTTATCATAGAATTGCACCCAGTTGAAAAAATACTTATTTACTGACTGATATATGCTATAAATAATCTGAGGCAACTAGATAGTACAGTACATAGAGGGCTATGACTGGAGTTTGGAAGTCTCGTGTTCGAATTTGTGACCAGACTTTTTTTAGTTGGATGACCATGTGCAAGTCACTTAAATTTTTACTGCTTCATTTTTGTCAACTACAAACTGGGGATAAAAATAGTGCCTAACTCTCAGGGTCTCTATGAGGATCAAAAGAGAGCATTTGTAAAATACTTAGTGCAGATTCTGGCACATAGTAGGTGCTAAATAAATGCTTACCACCTCGCCCTATTTGCTCCCCCACGAAATATAGCTAGTTCCCAATTAGTGAGAAAAATGAATTTATTAAAATGGTCACATGTATTCAAATTTGCCTTTTTGAGAGTTATAATTAAGTAAAACATGGTAATTGGTTCCAGCCCAATGGAAATATGCAGTATATATACATACATAATGTGACCACTGCATCAGATTCATTATTCACACTAATCTGAACCTACTTGTAAAAACAAAGGATCTGAGTAGGTAGGGGATTTAAAGTTTATGTTCATTACTCTCATCAAACTGAGATTAAAAATAGGAACAGCTACTCATCTTGGACTTTCATTTATAGGGAAAATCCAATGTGAGAAAACTCCCTCTACCAGCACATGCTGGTACCTTCTTTGCACATTGTATACTGAGAGACGTCCATATATACTGTGAATACATGTCCATATACTGTGAATACATGTCCTGCTCAGGTTCAGATGACTGGTATGTGAGAGAGGAGGTTTGAGTCCAGGTCCTTCTGACTCAGGGGGTAGCTCTCTTTCTAATTAGCCATGCTTACTCTCAATTTCAAATAATTAACAGATAGGGGCAGTGAGGTTGTGTAGAGGATAGCGCACTGGCCCTAAAATCAGAACGACCTGAGCACAAATCTGACCTAAGACATTTACTAGAGCCTGGGCAATTCACTTAGCTTCTACTGCTCGCCCCCCGCCCCCCAAAAAAATAATCACAATCATAATGACGATGATAAATACATAAAGACCAATCAATATAATACTTTTTTACTTAAAATAAAGAGAAAAATTTTAAAATCAACTTGGTAAATTGAAATTGCTACATACACAACGAATGTGTGTGTGTATTTGTGATAACATTTATGCATATAGCTAAGGCCTGGAGATGATTATTATATAAATAAAAGAGTTTAGAATACTCTGGCTTATTTATTCCTTTGGGAAGAACAGAAAAAGCCCTGGTTTATTATTCTGAGGATCAAAAAAAGCTACTCATATAGTTACTAGAATACATATGTCTTATGAAGATCACTTATTTATTAATCAAACATATTGATTGATCAATTTTGATTAAGTAATTTGTTATTTTGTTTGGTTATTTCTTGGGAAGGGGTGTTCCCTTATAGAAATTTTAAGATGCACTCTTTCTTATCAAGAATTTAGGAATTAGGAGTAGGGATGGAATCTCTAATTCAAGCATAATAAAATATCTTCAAAACCATGAATGAACAGGAAAGCTATTACTATGTCTGACACTAATCATGGGCCATCAACCTAATAAAACAGTGGTAGAATGTAGAGAGAGGAAAGCTTGTCTGAGACCCAAGAAGACTAAGCTTTAATTACTGTGTTTGCAACATATATAAAATTCCCCATAGAGCAACCCCCCACCTTGATATCCAGTCATTATATGGAAGAGAGCTGGGTTCTTGAAGATATGTTTATGGCGGATTGAATATAACATGATCTCCAAAAGTGTGTTGAATTTGGAATAAAGGGACTGTATTCAAGACCTGTCTCTGATACTTACTACCTTTGTGGTCTTGGGGGACATATTTTATCTACCTCTGTCTCAGGTTCCTATACTTGTGTAGAGAGCCAAATGTGATTCTGGATGACTATTTGTCTTCTTTTTTAGCTTACATGATTCATTTTCACAAGATATTGAGTCACATATTTTTCTCCCTATATTTCTCCTACCCACCACCCCAGAACAGCAAGCCCACTGTATTTCCCCTTGCCCAAACTGCTCTCTCCTATATCCTTCATCATTCCCCCTCTGACTTTACAGTAAGGTAAGATGAAACTCTGTAGCCCAGTGCCTGTATATCTTATTTCCCAGTTGCATGTAATACTACTACTACTACTACTACTACTACTACTACTACTACTACTACTACTAATAATAATAATAATAATAATAATAAATATTTTTAAACGTTTAATTTAAAACTTTGCATTCCAGATTCTTCTTCTTCCTCCCTAGTCATGTACCCTTACTGGTAAGATAAGCAATTCAATATAGGTTTTACATGTGTAGCTTAGCAAAACATTTCCATAGTGGATAGATTGTGAAAGACTGACTATATTTCCCTTCATCCTATCTTGCCCCCCGACTTGTTCTATTCTCTACTTTGACCCTGTCTCTTTTCAAAAGCATGTGCTTCTAACTACCCTCCCGAACAGTTCGCATTCCCCTCTATCATGCCCCCTCTCATCCCCTTCCACCCTACTCTCCTCTAGGACAAGGTACCTAATTTATTGTGTATGTCATTCCCTCACTAAGCCAAATTTAATGAGAGTAAGATTCACCCATTCCCTGTTGCCCTCCTGTACTTCCCCACCATTGTAACAGTTATCTCTTGCCTCTTCTATATGAGATAATTTACTCCATTTTGTCTCTCTGTCCCAATCTCCTCTTATTATATTCCTCTCCCACCTCTCATTTTCACCTTTTAAATATCATCCTTTCTTATTCAAAAGATCCTGTGCCCTCTATGTATACCTATACACATATACACACACTCACATATGTATTCATATGCATATACCCTCCTATATAGACATATGTATGTATACACACATGCATATATATGTATATACATACACACACATATACACACACACACATACATTTATATTCCGTTCAACTATCCTCATACTGAGAAAAGTTTCATAAGTTACAATTATCATTTTTTCTGTGTACATATAAATAGTTCAACTTTGATCATCATAAGGAACTGATAAGTTCCTTGTGATTTGTTTTTCTGTTTGCCTTCTGCTGCTTCTTGTATTTGAATGTCAAATTTTCTATTCAACTTTTTTTTTCATCAAGTATGTTTGAAAGTCGTCTATTTCATTGAATGACCATATTTTTCCCTCAAAAATGATACTCACTTTTGCTGGGTAGGTAATTCTTGGTTTCAATCCTAGCTCTTTTGATTTCTGGAATATTATATTCCAAGCTCTTTGATCCCTTAATGCAGAAGCTGCTAGATCCTGTGTCATCCTGATTATGTTTTCACAATATTCAAATTGTTTCTTCTTGGCTGCTTGTAATAGTTCCAGGAACTATTGATCCAGGAACTCCAGAACCTGGCTATAACATTCCTAGGGGTTTTGTTTTTGTGATAAGGTAATTGGTTAATTCTTTCAATTTCTATTTTGCCCTCTGGTTCTAAAACATCAGGGAAATTTTCCTTGAGAATTTCTTGAAGGATTATTTCTAGGTTCTTTTTTTTATCATGGCATTCAAGTAGTCCAACAATTTTTAAATTATCTCTCCTGGATCTATTTTCCAGGTCAGTGGCTTTTCCAATGATATATTTTCACATTGCCTTCTATGTTTTTCATTTGTTTGGATCTGTTTAATGGTATCTTGATTTCTCATGAAGTCATTAACTTGCATTTGCCAATCTAATTCTGAGGGAATTATTTTCTTTTGCGAGCTTTTGAAAGTCCTTTTCCATCTGGCAAATTCAGCTTTTGAAGGCATTCTTCTCCTCATTGGCTTTTTGGGCCTCTTTTGCCATGTGAGATAATCTATTTTTAAGGTGTTATTTTATTCAGTCAGGTTGTTACTCTCTTTTCATGATTTTCTTCCATCATTGTCATTTGTCTTCTCATTTTTTCCTATACTTCTTTTACTTAATTTTCAAAATCCTTTTTGAGCTCCTCCATGGCCTGAAGCCAGTTCGTATTTTTCTTGGAATCTTTTGATACAGGAGTTCTGATTTCATTGTCTTCCTCCCATTCCATGCTTTGATCCTTTTTGTCCCCCAAAACAGGAATCTAAAGTTGAATTACTGTGCTTGCTTTGCTTGCTTATGTCACCACTCAATTTTTTTACTTTTGGGCTCTTTGTCACAGTAGAACTCTGCTTCCAGAGGGGAGAGCTTTGTCCCAAATTCCTTGGGTTTTCACAGCTTCAAGAGGTATTAGGAGGGACTGCATCTACAGCCCCCACATGCTCTGGCTCATTGGTCATACCCCTCAGGACCACCACCCAAGACCTCAATCTAGATGCAGGCAGGTTAAAGCAAGAGCAATTACCCCCTGAATTGTCACTTGGCCCCCTTATGATCTGTATGCCAGGATCTCTGAAGCAGCCACATGGAGGCAGCTGCATAGCAGCCATGCCTCTGTAGCTTCTCACTCTGGTGATAGAGGCCATACCGCACCTCCATCTTTCTCCCCCAGTTACAACAGAGTTCTACACTGACCTTTTACTTTATCTTTGGCATATATTAGTTAATATTTCTAGAAATTGCCACAGCTGCTGGTGATCTGTCTGCTTAGTTGCTGCTGGTCATGCTGCCTTCAGTGGGAGATTCATTTCTCTCTGTCACTTCGTGGGTTCTATAGCTCTAAAATTTGTTTAAAGTCGTATTTTATAGGTATTTGAGGTGGTTATGGGGGAGCTCATGGAGTTATCCTGCTTCTATGCCACCATCTTCAGTCATGACTAAGTCTTCTTAACCACAAGAAGACTACAAAGGTAAAATGGATGATTCTCTGACCGCAAACCACCAAAGACCTTATATTTTCTTAAATTCTATTTTCTTTCATGTATATTAAATTTTTCAGTGATAAAAGTACTGTATATACAAATTCCAACTCTTTCCTCGATGATAATCCACCAAAGAAATCAAAAGATAACATTAAAGGAGAAAAAAGGGACCCATGTTAAAAATGGCTACTATAGGTTACTGCTGGTGAAAGGAAGCAGAAGAAAGCTTTGGAAGGAATAAGGCAAAAGGGAAAAAAAGCCAGTGAAGTTACCTGAACTCTCTTCAGAGAAGGGGAAATAACATTGGGAAACCTAATTTATCATCAGGATTTTGGGGTCAATGTGGACAAAGAATTTTGTTAAGATGTACAAAGAGATAGCGTAATGAATAGGGAATTAACTTCTGAGTCAGGGAGCCATAGGCTGAGATTTTGCCTTTAACAATGGACATCTAGATTACACAGTCAATAAAGAACTAGAACTTGTGTCAGGACGTCCTGAGACCAAATCTTGCCTAAGATATTTACTAGAGGTGTGATGTTAGGTAAATGATGGCTGCTCTATCTGCCTAGGTTCTTAATGTATAAAATGAAGATAAGAATATCTCTTACATCCCAGAATTTATATGAAGATAAAATGAAATAATATTTGCAAAATGCTATATAAATACTAGTGGTTATTATTATTAATTATTATTCTTACTGGGTAAATCTGAGTTGGTCTCTAACACAATAATTTGCCAAGCCAGTGGTAATATGCACTGATAGAGAGAGTTTCTACTCTACTCTACTCTAGAACTTCACTATTCTAGAACACTGAAATCACAGGTCTGGAACAAATAAATAAAAATCAAAGAAACAAACATCAAATAAATAAATAAACAAATGCATGGATGAATAAGTAAATAGGCAGAAGGTATAATGAATTTATTCTATGATAAGGCAAATAAAACTTGAAGAAATGGGTAAAATTTTAAAAGAAAAATTTTGGGTTGATGAAAAGAAAAAGTTCTTAACAATTAGCACTATCCATGAGTACAATGGCTAAACAAGATGGAGTCTGCTACCTCCCACACTATTGGCATTTAGCAAAAGTGAAAGGGCTACTTGAAAGGGATATAATAGAACAGGTCCTTTTTTATCTAGTGTTTGAATAAGATGACCCCTATGGTGCCTTCTACCTCTGCAATATAGTGCTTCTCATACAACTGACACTTTGTGGGAAGTCTTATAAAGAGGCTATGATGGAAACACAAGGATTTAGCACTAATTAAAAACTACAAAGCTATGTAAATTGAAAGTATTATTATCCTTATCCTTCTTAATTTGGTCTAGTTGATATAATTTCTTCATTATTATGATTGGAGAAGGAATATTTAATTTGCTTAAACAATGTCTCCCATTGCCTCACAAAACTTGTTTTAGTTTTAATTTCACCTAATATGTTTTCTAGGGTTTTAAGGATGGAGGCAGGGGGAAAATTTACCATGTATCAAGTACCATTTGAAATAATGCATTTTCCTCAAGGAAGGTTGGGGACATTGAGATATGTTGCTTCAACCATCATCCTTTAAAAGCAGAAGGAGAAGAAGACATAATGGTCAACAAAAGTGAAGGAAACCATCATAAAACCAGAGCTACTCAAGACAGAGTGTAATGCGTCAGCTACTCTACTATTGCTTTTGGCTGGACATAAACCTATTGTAAACAAGCGTGCATTATGATTGGTTTATAGTGTAGCCCTAAAGTAACAAATAGACATTGGAACATGATTAGATGGACAGAAAATACTTCCTAGGCATGTTTTAAAGTACAAAATGAATAAAAACAATGGAAAATAATTAGAAAATTGCCCCCTTTCTTTAAAAGAATTCTCATTCCTCAGAGAAGGCCTTCTTTGTAAATCTTTGTATGGGTTCCAAGAACAGAATGGGGTCTCTGTTGATCAGGGTTCCTGGAGCCTGGCCTTTCTAATCGGTCCTCTTTATTGTTGCTGTAGTTGTTAAAATGCATGAGAATCAAGTGATGAGGGCAGCAAGCCACTAAAGATTAATCCAGGTTCAGCCACATGTTCATCATAAGTCTTAGATAGGGTCATTTAACTTCCCTCTGAGTTCATTGAACCATTGGACATCCTGTTTCTCTCTCAATGCTCACAGCTAGGGACTCAGTCAGTCTATTCCAGAGTCTCAGCTGTTTAATTGACCAGGTGGCTAGAGAATAAAGTCCTATTGATTCCTCTCACTGCCCACTTGAAACACAAATCCATTCAGCTGGTGCACTAGTGGACATCCTGCTGCCTGTGCATCTAAAAGTTTATCGACAAAGTCTTTGCACCTAGAGGCATAACAGCAGGGTTTTAGGGGTGGATGCAAAGCAGACTGTGTGCCAACACTGAGGAGCCCTTTCATTTCTCATTTGGCATTAGTGTCTTTTGCATGGTGGTATCAGGCAGTAATACACTTGTCTACCAAATAAACACCATGGGGAAAACCAATTAGATCTCTGGCCTGGGAAGCGAGCTATCTGCAAACCAGTGGCAAAACCACAATGTGAGCAAACATCTGCATTCTAAGACTCCAAAGGATCAGTAATCTCATTAATGTGAGCACTTCGCCCTTTGATGCAAATTGTGAACTGTCCATCCTTGCCCATTCTGTTTAGCATGTTCATAATTCCTCCATAAGTTTGTAACATGCAGTGTCTACCAAAATGGTGATGGCCCTCATCACACCTTCCCTAGTCTATTGCAATAGTCTCTTAACTAGTTTGTTTGCATCCATTCTCTTTGCTCTTTAATTTGTTCTCTATCCAACTGAAATTTTGATATCTAAGATATAATTTCATTCCCCTGTTTGAAAGTTTCAATGACTTTCTGGTGGCTCTAAAATAAAAAGTAGGGGCGGCTAGGTGGCGCAGTGAGTAGAGCATTGGCCTTGGAGTTAGAAGGACCTGAGTTCGGATCCGACCTCAGACACTTAACGCACACACAAACAAAAACCTAGCCTTGTGACCTTGGGCAAGTTACTTAATCCCAATTGCCCTCCAAAAAGCAAAAAAAAAAAAGATGTTTCTCAATTTGTGAAGTGAAAGGTGGTGTTACATAGTGGATGAAGAGATGGCTGACCTTAGAGCTAAGAGAGTCAATGTTTATTTCTGCCATATATGAACAGTGATGATGGCCAAGGGTCTTAACCTCTCAATGTTCTAGGCAGCTTTCTGCAATGAAAAGTTTCAGAGAAGCTGCTGACCTCCATTTATCGTTGTCTTTTTATCTAGGACACCTCTCTCCCAAGGAAATAACTAGCCTTAGTCCTTATTCCTATCCCTAATCAAAATCTGCTTCCTGAGAAGCTTTCTAGACTTATGCACATTATTACTATATTCCAGTCAAAGTTGCTTACTTGACATTAATGACAGAGCATTCCATTTCCTCACTCCTTGCCCAGCTGGAACACTCTTTCAGCTCATCTTGGCCCATTGGTGTCCCTACTTTCCTTCAACGATCAGCTCAAGTTCCATCTCTGATAATTCAGCAATCAGTAAATCAATAAACAAGTGCTGAAAACCCACAGGCACTGAACTCAGCAATGGATGTGATGATAGATGGATAGATAGATAGACAGATAGATAGACAGATAGATGGATGGATTGATGGATAGATGGATGGGTGAATAAGCAAATAAATAAATGAAAGAGCAAATGAATTAATGAATGAATAAAACATCCATGCCCTTAAGGAGCTTCTATTCATGGGGACATATAAGAGTAACATATTACTATCTGCATTGTGTACATCTTACACATACCTAGGTATATACCTGCTAGCTAACTAATTGAAGTGACTAAAGTATCTGTCACCATCAGATTTACAGATCATAGATTTAAAGTTGGAAAGAACTAGAGAGGTTATCTAGTTCACTGAATTTATCTTGAGGGAGAAACTGAGGCCAAGAGCAAAAAAATTTGCCCTAAAATTCCAACCTAGGTTCCATCTCTCTACATATCTCATACAGCATTACTAATCAGAACAGCTTCAAGTAAACTATCTTCCTTTTCCATAGGAGAATGTAATATTAAGAGAATAAATTTAGAAGTAAAAGGAACAGATAAAAAACATTACTGGAGAGGATTTTAAAGACCATCCAGATGAACTCACTAATTTTTGCAGATGCCAAAATAGAGGAAACCAAGAGGTGGAGTGACTGTCAAGGTTACAGAACTATTCTTTAAGGGAATAAAATAAAAGCAAAACCACAAAAGCCCCTCAAGGATAGCATTGATCTTTTCACCTGGACATGTTTGCTATGAAGTTTTCAAAGGTCTATTGAAACTTAGCATGGAGTTGGATGAGATGTTGAGAAGTCAGCCCTTTACAGGCATGTGTACAAAGAGGACGTTCTGGAAATACAGTTGTCTTCAGCTTTCTGCGAAGGTTACAGTGAAGGAAATTCCATGATATTGGGTCCAGTAGAATAAACACCATTTCAGTGCAGGGATTGTACTGTTATTGGGTGCCTGGCATATCAGGGACTCATAATCGATTTTTAATGAATTGAATTGAGATGGATTTAAACATCAGTCAGGAATTCTAGTATTCAAGGAAAATCAGAAAATATCTGTATAATGGACATCAATGGGTATCTAGTTCAATCTTTGCTTATGTAAGAATAGTGTCTAATTATCCCCAACAAGTTATCTTCTGACTTCTGTTCAAATACCTCTGATGAGTGAAAGAATGCTCTCTTCAGTAAGCTTATTGCAATCTTAGATACCTAATTATTAGAAAGCCTCCCACTGCTCCCCCCAACAACAAACTGAAATTTGCTTCTTTTCCATCCCCTATCCCTTGGTCTTCCCTCTGATGCTAATCAGTCAAAAAATCAACAAAAGCATATTTATTAAACAACCCCTTATAGAAGTGAAATGGACCAGGAAGTACTGGGTTCAAGTCCTATCACTGTCACATACTGTGTTTGTGACCCCGGGGCTACCAATCACTCATCCTCTCAGTGTTTCATACCATTATCTGAGTGTACAGATTGCAGAGAAGATCTCAATTGACTGTGGTAAATGAAGTTTGTTTTAGCATCTGGAAATTTTAGCAATAATAATAATAAAAAATATAATTTATAAAGCGTTTTAAGATTTGCAAAGCACTTTAGAATGCTATCTCTTATTTTATCCTCATTACAATATTGGAAGGCATTTGCTATTTTTATCCTCATTTTAAAATTGAGGAAACTGAATGAGGTCAAGAAGGTTATTGAACTCATATAGCTAATAACTATCTGAGGCATTATGGGAAGTAGAGTCTTCCTGACAACAGGTCCAGTGTTCTTGCCTGTTTGTAGCAATGAAATCATAAGTCAAATTCCTATACATATCCCTACTGTGTGTCAGGTACCATTTTAAGTACTGGAGATACAAAGAAAAAATATAATATTCCCTGTTCTCAAGGAGCTCACATTCCAAGTTAAGAAATTTTGAATTTATGGATCTTTGTAGAATTAAAATCAAATGAACATATTGGAGCAGCCACTAGGAGCTAGGGTCCACCAGGAAAGGCTTTATATATGAGATGGAGTTGGGGGTGAGTTTTAAAGAAAACCAAGAAATACATGAAATTGAGGTTTGTAAGGGAGTATATTCCAATCACAGGAGGCATAGAGATGGAAAATGAAGTAGCATGCATAGAGAATGTAAGTATAAGAAGGGGCCAAGTGGTGAAGAGTTTAAATGGTAGACAAAGGAGTGCTGATCATCTTAATTTTACTGTAGCTATGTGCCACAGTGGATTGTGCATGGGCTTGGAGTCAGGAAGACTCATTTTCCTGAGTTCAAATCTGGCTTCACACACTAACTGGGTGACCTTGGGCTAGTCAGTTAGTCCTAGTTGCCTCATTTTCCTCATCTGTAAAATGAACTAGGGATGGAAATTGCAAACTACACCATTATCTTTGGCAAGAAAGCCCCCAAATGGGTTACAAAGTGTTAGACACAACCGAAGTGATTTTACAGCACCAACAATAACAACACTCGTTACCAGCCTATATCTGATATGGACACAGTTGTTTGAGTGGTTTTTGTCCCATTAGAATGTGAGTGCCTTGATGATAGGGAATATGCATTTGTCTTTCTTTGTGTTCCTAGCACATGGAGGGAAGGGGGGAGGAAAAGAATATGCCTTTTTTTGATACCTATTACACACCAGGCACTGTGGTATGTCAACAAATATATCTTCACAACAACCCTGAGAGTTTGAGGTTATTATCTCCATTTTGTAGTTTTTGGAAACTGAGATAAGCAGAGATTAAGTGACTTGGTCAGGGTCACAGAGGTAGAAGTTTCTAAAGTCAAATTTGAATTGAGGCTTCCTGATTCCAGGCCAGAACTCAATCCATTGAGATACAAGGCATGTTGCCTGGAACATTATGGATACTTAATACATATTAGTTGACTGACTGACTTACTGACTGTATATTTTATCCTAGAGAAGAACAAATATAATGCTTTAAAGAGAGTAAGTAATAATTCCTTCCTTCCCTTCTTTCCTCTCCCCTTTCTTCTTTACTTCTTTCCTTCCTTCCTTCCTTCCTTCCTTCTTCCACATGAACACCCTTAAAATACTTGAAGATGACCATCCCATCTTTTCCAAGCTGTTTCCTCACTATGGTAACTGGCTCTCTCTCCTTCTGCTCCCTCTTTTTCTGGCATGTTCTCTAAATGCCTCCCTCTGGACAGGCAGGGGGTTGATCCACATCTCTGTCCCATGGTTTGCTTTGGTCAGAACCATAGCATCATGGCCTCAGAGAAGGGAACACAACCCCTCCCCCCCACAGCTGTATTTGCAACACTTCACAGTCCAGGTGCCTCCCTCCACATACATATTTGTGCTGTCTGTGTCTCTGAGACCCCTCTGCTGATTTAACAAGTTTTCACTCCCATTTGCACCACAGGAGGCCACAACACTATGGAAAAGCTGAGCTACATTCTCTTCAGGTTCACATGCCATTAACAAAATCGTCAGCTAAATTCTGATTGCAGAACTTTATTACTTGTGATTATAGAAGAAGTAGAAAAAAGGCACAGCAGGGTCTAGCCTTCCCAGGTGGAGCACAGAATATTATACAAGCTCCTATTGATTGGTGACCCAACCTGGCATGATCCGGACAATGAGGCAGACCCTGCAGACCCCCAAACACATGGCCATGGGTTATTGCTTTGAACAAAATCACCTTTGTGGGGGGAGGTTATCTATGGAGCCCAGACACATTTTTAAATGTGGCATCATCATTATCTGATAGGATTCTCTAATTTTCCTCTTCTGAGATTTAACTGACAAAGGTATTTTGAGGAAGAATGGAGATGATGACTAGTCATTCCTCTCTCATGGACCAACCCTACTATGCATAATAATTCCCTCTAGCTCTGTGTTCTTTGCAGCCATCAATGGCCTAATAGCCCACAGTGCCATATAAGAAATTCACCTCCTAAATCAAAGGGGAGCATTAATAATGCCTTCAGGCACCACAGGAGAAACACTGCTTTATGAACTCAGGACTAGTTAGAAGCCAAGAAAAGCCATTCAGTTGGCCTCTGAAAAATGTACATATAATAAGTCACTTAAGAAATGTACCCACTAGATCTGATAAGCATGTTTAGGAATTTTTTTTCTTTCACGTTGAAGAAACTTGGAATAGTCCACACCATCTAAGTAACACTTGTTTGGTCCCAAGATTCCTAACAGCATCAGGTTAAGAAATTAAAAAAAAAAAGAATATGTCTATATATTAAAAGATAACACAAGAAATTCTAAGGCACATAATGTCATATAAAGAACAAAATATGAATCCTGCTCTATTTGGCAATCAGAAAAATGAGAAGCTCTAAAAATTTAATCTGAGAATTAAATTTGACTTGCACTCATGTTTAAGAAATTACAGATGAAAAGGATGCTTGGGGAGGGCTGAGACAAGATAGAGGAGTAGAAACAGCAATTCCAAGGGGCTCTCCCCTAAGACCACTTCCAAACCATGTAAAAGGGGACTGTGAACAACTTCTGGAGCCCCAGCACCCACAGAACAACACAGAGAAGCTAACCTCCTGGTGAGGACAGCCCAGCAGCCCTGCAGGGAGCAGTCAGAGCAGCGCTCTGAGAGCCAACAGCACAGTGTGCAGAGAGCCAAACCCAGGTCCACCTGAGCCTCTGTTTTAGCAGCAGGGCAGACGGGACAGCACCCAGCTGAAGGGACCCCAGAACACCAGCTGCTGTGGCAATTCCAAAATTATCAACACAGACATGCCTAGGACAAAATGAGAGGTTAGTGCCCTATGGACTATGGGACAAGTATTTGGGGAACATGTTGGCTACCTGACCTAAGGGCTAGAAGCCTCTGAGGAGACACAACACACTTGCAATTTTGCAGCATCAGTGGCAGCTCCAGCTCCTGGCCTGCGAACTGTAGGGAGATCCAGCGAATAGTCTTGGGGGTTAATCACTCTTGCTTTAACATGCTCGAACCTGGATTGTGATCTGGGGGGGAGGTCTGGGGTGTGTATCCAACTTGCCAGAACCGGAAGTTGTGAAGAACACAATTTTCGCGATGGAAGCTCCCCTGGCTGGTGGCAGAGTCCTATGGGGCAACAAGCCCAAAAGTCAAGTAATTAAGTGGCAACATGCCTAATCAAAGGAAACAAAATAAACAGAAAAATGCAACACTATAATCCTATTTTGGGGTCAAAGAGTATTGAAGCATAGAACAGAAGGAGAACTGTGAGGTCACAAATCCTGCTCCAAAAGGCCCAAAGAAAAATGTGAGCAGGTTACAGGTCATAGAGGACCTTAAAAATCAAATAAGAGGGGGCGGAGCCAAGATGGCAGAGTAGAAACAGCTCGCCCAAGCCTCTCTGCCCCCAGATTGCCCCCAAACTATGTAAAAGGGGACTCTGAACAACTTCTGGAGCCCCAGCACCCACAGAACGACACAGAGAAGCTAAACTCCCGCTTAGGACAGCCCAGCAGCCCTGCAGGAAGGACCAGCGCAGTGGTCTGGGACCTGGCAGTGCAGAGAGGGCAGGAGCAGAGCGAGCCCAGGTCCACGTGAGCCGAGGTTTTAGCCCCAGGGCAGCAGGGCCAGCAACCGGCTGGAGGAACCCCAGAACACCAGGAACTGTGGCGACTCCAGAATTAGCAACACAGACATGCCTAGGATAAAGTAAGAGGTTAGTGTCCTATGGACTTTGGGGCCTGTATTTGGGGAATGCGTCAGCTCCCTCCCCTGGGGGCTAGAAGCCACTGAGGAGACACGCCACTGTGTAGTTTTCAGAGGCATTTCCGGCTCCCAGCCTACAAATCGTGGGGAGATCCAGCGATCAGTCTTGGGGAGTAATCGCTCTTGCTTTAACCTCCCTGGATCTGGATTGTGATCTAGGGTGGAAGTTGTGGGTGGGTTTACAGCTTGCCAGAAACGGAAGTTGCCCCGCACACGTTTGGGATGAAATTCCTCTATCTGGCCTTAAAGCCATAATGTGGCAACAAGCCCAAAAGTCAAGCAATTAAGTGGCAACATGCCAAGGCAAAAGAAACAGAAAAATGCAACCCTAGACTCCTATTTTGGGGGCATAGAGCGGGAAAAGGACTGTGAGGTCAGAAGTCCTGCTCCAAAAGCCCCAGGGGAAAACATTAGCAGGGTGCAGGCCATAGAGGACCTTAAGAAGGACTTTAAAAAATCAAATAAGAGAAGTGGAGGAAAAATTAGAAAGAGAAATGAGAAGGATGCAGGAAAAGTATGAAAAGACGGTCAACAGCCTGACTGAGGAAAACAACACCTTAAAAAATAGGCTAACTCAAATGGCAAAGGAGGCCCAAAAGGGCAATGAGGAGAAGAATGCCTTAAAAAGTCAAATTTGCCAGATGGAAAAAGAATCTCAAAAGTTCACTGAGGAGATTCATTCCTTCAGAGTTAGACTGGAGCAAATGGAAGCTAGTGACCTTATGAGAAATGAAGATGCTGTTAAGCAGATCCAAATAAACAAAAGATTATAAGGCAATGTGAAATATCTCATGGGAAAAATCACTGACCTGGAGAATAGATCCAGGAGAGAAAATTTAAAAATTATTGGACTACCTGAAAGCCATGATCAAGGAAAGAACCTAGAAATCACCCTTCAAGAAATTCTCAAGGAAAACTGCCCTGATGTTTTAGATCCAGAGAGCAAAATAGAGGTTGAAAGAATCCACCGATCACCTCCTGAAAAAGATCCCAAAAAGAAAACTCCCAGAAATATTATGGCCAGGTTCCAGAATCCCCAGATCAAGGAGAAAATACTACAAGCAGCCAGGAAGAAACAATTTCAATATTGTGGAAACACAATCAGAATAGCCCAGCACCTGGCAGCTTCTACACTGAGGGAGAGAAGGGCATGGAATATGATATTCCAGAGGGCAAAAGAACTGGGAATGAACCCAAGGGTCACCTACCCAGCAAAACTGAGTATTTTGTTTCAGGGGAAAATATGGTCATTCAGTGCAATAGAGGACTTTCAAGCATTCTTGAGGAAAAAACCAGAGTTGAATAGAAAATTTGACACCCAGACGCAAGAAGCAAGAGATGCCTGAGAAGGTAATCAGGGAAAAGAAATCAAAAGGAACTTATCAAAGTTGAACTATTTACATTCCTATATGGAAAAGCAATAACAGTTACTGACGATATCTTTCTCACTATGAAAATAATGGAAGAAGGGGGTGTGGTCATATGAATACATATGTGAATGTGTGTGTATATGGTTACAGTTATATATGGATAGAGGACATAGGTTGAATTTGTTGAGAAGGGAGAATACTCAAGGGATGAAATTATGAGGTGAGAGAGGAAAGTGGCAAGAGGAGATGAGGAGAGACAGGGTAGGGTAAACTATCCCATGTAGAAGAAGCAAGGGGAAGTGGTTGCAAAGGAGGGGGAGAATAAAGAAGGCTATAAAGGCAAATCCATATTCTCATTGAATTTGGTTCAGGGAGAAAATGACATACATACTAAATGGGATATCTCAACCTGCAGCAGGATAGGGGGAAGGGGGATGAGAGGAGGGATGATGGATGGGAGGGCATCCTTGTGGGGAGAGGAGGTTGGAAGTACCCACTATAGAAGAGGGACAGGATCATGTAGGGAATGGACCAGGTGGGGTGTGGGATGAGTGGGAGGGAATTATAAGCAGCCTTGTACAATATATCTACTATGATAATGTTTTGCATAGCTAGACATGTACAACATATACTGAATTACTTATCTCCCCAGAGTGAATGGGTGACAAGGGAGGAAGGAAATGGATCTGAAATTCGGGGTCTTAACATTAAATGTTTCAAATATATATAAAAACTATTATTAATACTCTTTTGCTTATAATTGGGAGATAAGATGTGCAGGCATTGGGACACAAAGATTCACCTTCCTCTAATGGAAAAGTCGAAGGGGGTATGGGGGAAGCTATGGGAGAGAGCAGACTGGAGGAAGCGATATCTTGTGGGACTGCGAATCTGGGAGGGTGGGTAGGAGAATAATGGGGGGAAAATGATTGTAACTCAAAATCTGGCGGAAATGAATGATGTAAAACAGAAGTTAATAAAGCATTTGTTTAAAAAAAAAAGAAAAAAATCAAATAAGAGAAGGGGAGGAAAAATTGGGAAGAGAAATGAGAAAGATGCAGGAAAAGTATGAAATGAGGATCAACAGCCTGACTGAGGAAAATAACATCTTAAAAAATAGACTAACTCAAATGGTAAAGGAGGCCCAAAAGGGCAATGAGGAGAAGAATGCCTAAAAAAGCCAAATTTGCCAGATGGAAAAAGAATCTCAAAAGCTCACTGAGGAGATTCATTCCTTCAGAGTTAGACTGGAGCAAATGGAAGCCAACGACCTTATGAGAAATCAAGATGCTGTTAAACAGATCCAAACAAATGAAAGAATAGAAGGCAATGTGAAATATCTCATGGGAAAAACCACTGACCTGGAAAATAGATCCAGGAGAGACAATTTAAAAATTATTGCACTAACTGAAAGCCATGATCAAAGAAAGAACCTAGAAATCACCCTTCAAGAAATTCTCAAGGAAAAGTGCCCTGATGTTTTAGATCCAGAGGGCAAAATAGAGGTTGAAAGAATCCACCGATCACCTCCTGAAAAAGATCCAAAAAAGAAAACTCCCAGGAATATTATTGCCACGTTCCAGAATCCCCAGATCAAGGAGAAAATACTACAAGCAGCCAGGAAGAAACAATTTCAATATTGTGGAAACACAGTCAGAATAGCACAGGACTTGGCAGTTTCTACACTGAGGGAGTGAAGGGCATGGAATATGATATTCCAGAGGTAAAAAGAGCTGGGATTAAAACCAAGAATCACCTACCCAGCAAAACTGAGTATTTTGTTTCAGGGGAATATATGGTCACTTAGTGGAATAAAGGACTTCCAAGCATTCTTGAGGAAAAAACCTGAGTTGAATAGAAAATTTGACATTCAGACACAAGAAGCAAGAGATGCTTGAGAAGGTAAACAGTGAAAAGAAATCAAAAGGATCTTATCAAAGTTGAACTATTTACATTCTTATATGGAAAAACAATAACTGTGACTGATGAAACCTTTCTTAGTATGAAAATAATGGAAGAAGCATATATGGGCATATGAATACATATGTGAATATTTGTGTAAATATGTTTACAATTATACATAAATAGAGGGCACAGGTTGAATTTGGTGGGAAGGGATGATACTTAAGGGGTGAAGTTATAAGGCAGGAGAGGAAAGTGGCAAGATGAGATGGGGAGAGACAGGGTAGGGTAATCTATCTCATGTAGAAGAAGCAAGGGGAAGTGGTTGCAGGGGAGGGCAGGAACAGGAAGGCAAAAAGTCATAACCATATTCTCATTGAATTTGGCTCAGGGAGAGAATGACATAAATACTAAATGGTATATCTCACCCTGCTGGAGAGTAGGGGGAAGGGGGATGAGAGGGGGAATGATGGAGGGGAGGGCATGCTGGGGGGAGGGGTGGTTAGAACTACCCACTATCAAAGAGAGACAGGATCAAAGTAGGGAATGGACCAGGTTGGGGGTGGGCTGGGTGGGAGGGATTTATAAGCAGCCTTTTAAAATATATCTTCTATGCTAATGTTCTGCATAGCTATACATGTAAAACACATAATGAATTACTTATATTCCCAGAGGGAATGGGTGACAAGGGAGGAAGGGAATGGATCTGAATTTTGAACTCTTAAAATTAAATGTCCCAAGTATATATAAATACTATTATTAATACTATTTTGCATGTAATTGGGAGATAAGATGTTCAGGTATTGGGGCACAGAGATTCACCTCACCCTAATGTTAAAGTCGAAGGGCTTATGGGAGAAGATATGGGAGAAAGCAGAGTGGATGAGGTGATATCTTGTGGGACTGCTATTCTGGGGTGGTGGGTAGGGGAAAAATGGGGGAAAATTGTAACTCAAAATCTGGCAGAAATGAATGATGTAAACCAGAAGTTAATAAAGCATTTGTTTAAAGTCCAAAAAAAGGATGCTGGATTTGGAGTCAGATGACCACAGTTCATATCTCATGCCTGTTTTGAATCTCAGCTTTTATATTCACTGTATATCACACCAAGCAAAGCATTTAACCTCTCTAGACCTCAGTTTTATCATCAGTAAAATGGAAGCTTTGGAACAGCCATTTCTAAGATCCCTTCCAGCTCTTATGATCCAAGCTAACATGCTTTGGTTTCAAATCTAGAATTCTTTCCACTTGACTAATACTGGCTGTCTTGCTCTTAACTTAAGGTGAGATTTTAAGTTATCCTAGGAAGAGTATAAAGGCAGAAGAAAAGCAAAGGCAGAACATGAACCCTGGTCTTCTGAATCCAAACTGGATGAATTATATACCATATCACTCAGAGGTTCACTTTACTCTCAAAATTTGTGTACTAAGGACATAGGTGAGTCACATAAAATATACCTCAGATACTACTCATGGCCACCTTGTCACTTGCAAATGCCATTACTACAAAGCAGGCAAAATCCTGAAAAATCACCAAGAGATTCACAGAAAATTTTCTTTTCCATCTAGGGCAAAAACAACAAATCATGAATTGCCTGTAGGCTTAAGGTCCAGAGGACTGGTCCATCATGGGTGCAGTCAGATCAAACACGTCTTCACTGGGCACTGGTGGAGGTGGGAAGGGGGGGTCTCTAGAGATGCTTACCTCAGTGATAGGACCCTGGGGTGGCAGTCTATAAAAAGTTTGGGGGAATGACTGTGTCATACCATAACTATGATTTTCTGGCGACAATTTGGTGAGTTACAAAGATGAAAGCCACCATGGGAACAAAGTATGAACCACCCCAGGTGTTAGCACATTGGAATAAAGTCCCACTGGACTTGACCAGCACAAAAACTGGATAACTAAATTATAGATGTGGAGCTCTGAGGGTCCTGAGCGGCCATCTGTTCAAATCTCCATCACTATGCAAATGAAGAAATTGAGGCCTAGGGAAAAACAAAAACAACAACAACAAAACTTGGTCACAACTCCAGAGCCAAGTATATCCTGGTTGGGTGTATAAGGGTTGGGTGTAATACTCTACACTTAATTTGGGCCACTCATGACCCAAAATATGCATATTCATGGAAATTAAGAGAAGAAAGCAAAAGGATAAAATCTCATTCATACCTTTCCTGTATTTTCCTTCCTTAATAAATAGAAGTTGCTTTCAAAAATAGTTATGTTATTCTCACTCTCTTTAGGCATGTTTGCGTTCATTTAATATAATAAATCTCAGTCTCTCTTCTGGTTCAAGAGCATTACTAGACTAATAGCCTGGTTTCCTGTTGTTAACCTTAGTTTGTCCTCTAGGAATTTCTGGATTTTCAAAGGACTTTAGACCCTCTTTGAGATAAAATATCCAATATGCCTTGACTTTCTTTTTCTTTCACACCTTAATTCTGCCATTTAAAACTGTTTCTGCCTCTCCAAATGAGCCCTGGATTCTTCCCCCACTACAAAGCCTTCCTCCTCACACCCCTCCGTTTCAGAAGCCATACAGCACATGAGGAGTGCTAAATAAATCAAAACCAGCTTAAAACATGATGATTCAACAAAGCAAGAAAAGCAGCACTCTGACTCAGAGGAAGCATTTCAGCATTTGTGGACAGATTTGTCTGTTTTGTTACCCGGACTGTGTAGGATTTAATGATTTGAATTGGCTCTTTGTGAATCGCACAGGCCCATCTATGCAAAGCAAAAATAAACATACTTGCCAGAAGATATCATAGCAATAGAAGAAGAACATCAGTGAGTACATGTGTCTGTATCCTACACTGATATACCGTCAAAAGGACCTCCTCAAAAATGCTAAAGAAATCCAAATGCATGTGATAGCAACACAACATTCACTAAGCTCCTACTTTGTGTGAGGTCAGGGTTGGTCACAAAAGACCACCCTCAAAGCACTCTACATTCCAGGAATTCTGTCCTACTTCCTATTCCAAGTACAGGAATCCATCACCTGCCTCCATTCTTTTGCAAATGTTGCTCCGTGCCAGGAGTATTCTCCGTCCTGCTCCTCACCTGTTTCTCTTAGAACAAAGCTCATTGGCTTTCCCTTTAACCTTTCCACTCTTAATAAATTCCTTGCTTTTTGGTTCAATCAAAAACTTTATTCAATCACTTACCTTTGCCAGCTCAGTTTAGCTGTAGTTCTCTCTTCTTTCTTATACTCTATATTCAGTGAGTTCTATCTTCACAATCTCTCTCTCTCTCTCTCTCTCTCTCTCTCTCTCTCTCTCTCTCTCTCTCTCTCTCTCACACACACACACACACACACACACACACACACACACACACACACACACACACACACACACACACACACATATACACATTTGTCCCTTTTATTTCATTCAGGTGGCCAGCATCTTGCCTCAAGCCCTCATCAGCTCTCACCCATCCAGCTCTGATAGCCTCCTGAGGGATTCTCTTGGCCACTATTCTCTTCACTTTCCAATTCATTCTTTGCTGCTACCAAATTTATAATAAAAAGTATGGTTCTAACCATGTTACTCTGCTACCCCAGAGATTTACAATCTCTCACTAATCTGCGTGATAAAAAGACAAACTACTGTGCTTGATATTTAATACCACTGACCATCTTCCCCCAACCTACCTTCCTAGGAATTTCACAGCTTGCCCTCCTTCAAATTAACAAAGCACTTAGCACAGTGACTGCACCTACTCAGTACTTGACCACTCCTTGCTTGCCTCCCTTCCACCCTTTCTCCTTCCCATTCACACAGCTTATGTTCCAGCCAAACCAGTCTACTTGCTTTTCCTCATGCATAGCATCCCATCTTCCATCTTGGATCCTCTACCCAGACTCTGCCCCGTGCCTGAAATTCACTTCCTTCTTTAGGCCTCTAGAAACCAATCACTTCCTTCAAGCACTACCTCCTATAAGAACCTTGTTAACCCAGCTGTTAAACATCCCGCCTTCCAAAAAATTATTTATTTTTACTACTTCAATTTAAATATTTATTCTGTCTACTTATTGGCACAAGCTATCTTCCTCAATAAAACACAAGCTTCCAAGATACTGTTTCTTTTTTGCCTTTGCCTCCCTACTCCCAGTTACTGACACATATTTGGTACTTACAAAGTATATTGAATGACTTACAAACATTAGCTTCCTTCAAAGTATAACCCGGATTCTTCCATTTGTTAATTTACTTCAATTGAACATATTTAACTCCTTTTGTAAATATTTATCAGGTTAATGTTGCCTCCATTCTCCCCAACTATGACCTGGTATAATATACATTTTTGAGGTTACAGAAGTCTATATTCTTTGTATGTGTGTGTGTACCTATATATCTGTATATGACATATATATATATGTGTGTGTATGAGTATGTATGCATATTTGTGTGTGCGTGCTTATATCTGTGTGTGCATGTTTATATCTATGATCTAAGTAACCCATTGCCTAGAACATGGTAGTAATAAGCACTAGTTTAATTTAAGGGGGTATGACATAGAGACAGAAACTATATGGGAGATATACCAAACATCCAGAAAGAATTCCTGACATTTTTTACTTTTCCTCCAGGTATTTCAAGAGGGTTGGAGTTTAGAGGTATGCAATCTGTTTTATGGTTAAGGAAGGGTTTGAGGTTTTTTTGGTTCTTGTTTTCATTGTTTTTAGTTTAATGTCTATATCCTCAATGCCTAGTGCCTTCCACAAAACAGGCACTTCTGATACCCTTGTTAGATCAGATTAGATAAAAATAGGTGAGAAAGAAAGAAAACACTCTGCCCTTGTATTCTCTTCAGCTCTGTATCTGCTTTATCTGGCTACCTTCAAAGTCTGAATTGAATATAGGCTTTGGCAACTGTTAATTGTGTGACCATGTACAAGTCCTTTCACCTCTATTGGTCTTGTTTGTTTCATCTACAAAATAAGGAGTTTGGGGTTGGTTGGCTGAATGTTTTGTAAGGTTTCTTCCAAATCCTCATCAAATGTTCCAATTAAATGACTTTGGTTTGCAATGGGGCACTTCAACAGTAGATCAACACATTAATTAAGAGACTGAATTAAATGTTCCCAAGTCTGGGGTGCATCTCCTAGAGACACTAATGTCTCTTGGCCAAAAGACCATGATATGGAGTCCATAATGCAAATACCAGCTTCTATCAAAGTATTGGTTCCTTTAATGAAATTTCAGCTCTGGAACCACCATATGTTTCCCAGGCATGCCTCCAATTACATTTTTTATTCCAACAAAGGTGCATGAATGACATGCTATGTGCAGGGTTCTATGCAAGTTGCTAGTTGAGAAAAGGATCATTTGGCCATTGCTGTCTCTCTGAGGGGTTTACAATTTTATTTGTATTTGTAATTTGCCATGGGAGTAAGAGATGACTTCTCATGTCAAAGACCAAATGCTCTTCTCTATGATGTGGCCTATGTTTTTTTTCAGTCCAAGTATGCCATTTCTTTAGCATGGGGAATTCTTGACTTTTAAACCCCATCTACCAATGCAAAACTACTTGTAGCTTATTACCTTTTTTCTCTGGTCTACCTTCCATCTACTCTGTGTGTGTGTGTGTATATATATATATATATATTTACATGTACCTATATAGTTACATGTTTTCTGTCTCATTAAATTATGAGCTCCTTGAGAGCATGGGTTATTTATATCTTTCTTTATAATTCCTGAAACTTAGCAGATTGTTTGGCTCTTAGTAAGAAGTTTAAAAATCCCTCATTGATTGACTGCCTGATGCTCTTAGAGAATAAACCAGGAACCAAAAAGGCTAAGTTATTTTCCTGGTGTCACAGTGAAATTGTATGACAGAAGGAAGGCTTGAACCCAGATCTTCATGACCCCAAGGCTGGATATCTGTCTGCTATACCATGTTGTTTCTCAGTGAGAGGACATAATATAGGGTTTCTCTTTAGCAGGCTGAAAAAAAGATTGAAATTGAGCCCCTTTAACTGACTATGTTTACCTCTCTGAAGTACACATTTTATCCCCAGGTATATAAGAGAGTGAATTGTAGTCTCCACAACCCTCTTTGAGTAATGAACATACACACTAATGTTTCTGCTTTGTGCTCCATAGAAGTATCTCTTCAGTATTCCCTTGATGCAGACAAGCATCTGTAGAAAGCAGAGAGACGTGAGGGCTACTTCTAACACAGCTAGTACCCTACTTTTTTCAGAGAGGGAAAAAATGAGAGAGAGAAGAAATGACTCACCAGACCATGAATGAAAATCCCTGAGTATCAGATGACTACAAATATATCTTGGTATCCAATGGTTATATTACCTCATCCATGTTGTTTGTCTTTCCATCTCTGCAGATGGAAATTCATTCATATCTTACCATCTTATACCTTTCTTATCCACATTTTTAAAATTTCCCCACAAATCTTCCATAGAGGATTAACTTTTTTTTATTTTGGAGAACTAGATTTAGTTCTTTCCATTGTAACCCCAGCCCTGTGATTACATGGATGGCCCAATTCCTTTTCCGGTTATCTTTGTCCTTGATAATTAAAAGTCACTTCATGCTCACAAGTCACCATTGCTAATAAGATCCTGCCTGCTTAGTCCTAACATGTGTCATCTCTTTGCCCTTTGGCAAAGATATAATGGTGATATAATGGAGCAAGCATTAGATTTTGGAATCTGAGATCCTGGGACTAAATCTTAGCTCTACATTTAACTATATATCAAGGGTGAGGAGGCATTTCCATGACTTGGCTCTACTTTTAAATGTAAAATGAGAGGATTGAGAGAAATGATGGCCAGGTTCCCTTCTCATTCTAAATCCTATAAATTATACAATGCATAGAGCAGTCACAGCCAGAACCACAATCACAACCACAACCACTAATCACAGCAGGATGGTGAGGAGCAAACCTCAAAACTCCTTGTTCAAGTAAAACAAATACACATGTTCATGTCACTGAGGAAGAGTTTTAATTTTACCCATGCATGCATACACACACATGTAAACATACACACATAAACACACATATACACATATATGCACAGGTACACACATATATGTACATTTCTCCTATACTTGTACATAAACAGATACATACATATACATAAATATATAGAGAGACAGACAGACAGACAGAGACAGAGAGAGAGAGAGAGAGAGAGAGAGAGAGAGACACAGACATGGATAGAAAACACACTTAAATATATGCGTGTATACAAGTATATGCATGTGTGTATGCATGTCAGTGTGGGATAATTGTATCTGACAATGTATCTGTTTATATGAACATACATAGAAACATACATATACACATGAAATACTTTAACTTATAATTGCATTACTATAGATAGCTCCTGGATGAGGAACAAACAGAATTCTATTGATGTAGTTCAGAGCCTTATATGCAAATCACATTCTTAGAGCACTGAATAGAACAATGAGAGATTAAATGCTTAGTTCAGGGTGACATGGCCAGAGTGTGCCACAAGCAGGATGTAAACCCAGGACCTCATAGCCCCAGGGCTATCTCTCTGGGTCATTATACCTCAGTGTCACCTTCTCCCTCTATAATCATGATCTTCTTACAGGACTTTAGCTCCAGCGTCTGGTCTTGTGTATGATCTGTGTTAATGCCTATAATTTTTTGGTAAAGTTGATCTCCTCTCAAATTTTTTAGATCAGTTTCTCTACTCTCTCGCTTGCCCCATCACTGCCTATATTTTAATATATGCATCTGTGCAGACACTGAATCATGGACAGACAACCTATGAAGAAGATATGCCCAACCTCTGATAAATCCTGGCTGAGTGACTCTTGACAAGTCCCTTAACCTCTTTCTGGTCGCTATAAACACTCTAAGACTCTGAGAGATAAGCTGTTGAGTTGCATTGGTTGATAATATTTCCTCATACAGGAACTCCCTATAGAAGTGAAATCCCATATCTATTCTTTATCTCTAACATAAATAGATCAGACAGATGATAGACAGATGAACAGAAACACAAACAATTCTTGTACAAATTGACTAATATGGAAATGTTTTACATGTATAACATATTGGGTGCTATCTCAGGGAGGGGGCAAAGAGAAGTGGGGGAGTGAGGACAGCATAGAATTTGGAAGTCAAAACCCGAAAAAATGTTAAAAAATTAACATATGATTGGAGAAAACAAAATATACGGAAAAAAAAGTTCGACATTTTAAAGGTGCTTTATGTGCCAGTCCCTATGCTACGCTAAATCCCATTAAATCCCTTAAAGTCCTGTTTTGTCTGGCAAAAAAAGTAAATTGTAACATGGTAACACAATCTGAACTAGTCTCAACTAATCATCAGGATCATTTCAATAGCCTCCTGGTGGGTCTCTTTGACTCAAGTCTCTCTCTACTCCAATCTATCCTCCATTTGGCCACTAAAGTGATTTTCCTAAAGAGCAGGTCTGATCATATCACCACCTACTAAACATATTTGAGTGCCTTCCTACTGTTTCCAGGATCAAAAACAAAATAGTCAAAAGTCTTTCACAACCTATCCCCCTCATAACTTTCTGGTCATATAACTGGTCATCCGCATACCCTTGATCCAATGAGATTGGTTTCCTGATTATTCCACAAACAAGCCACTCCATCTCTTGGAAGTAGGAATTCTCTCTGGCTCTAACCTTTGCCTATAAAGTTCTTCCTCCTTTTTGACTACTGGACTTCTAGGTTTCCTTAAGATACAATTAAAATCTGGGGCAGAGCCAAGATGGCAGAGTAGAAACAGTGTTTCCAAGGCACTCTCCCCCCAGATCACCTCCAAACTATACAAAAGGGGACTGTGAACAACTTCTGGAACCACTGCACCCACAGAATGAAACAGAGAAGCTAACCTCCCACTGAGGACAGCCCAGCAGCCCTGCAGGAAGGACCAGTGCAGTGCTCTGGGAGCCTGCAGCACATCGCACAGCAGGTGGTGAGCCGAGCCCAGGTCCCTGTGAGCAATGGTTTTAGCCCCAGGGTGGCTGCGCCAGCAGCCGGCTGGAGGAACCCCAGAACACCAGCAGCTGTGGCAATTCCAGAATTATCAACTCAGACATGCCTAGGACAAAGTGAGAGGTTAGTGCCCTATGGAATTTGGGACCAGGATTTGGGGAATGCGTCAGCTTCCTCTGCTGGGGGCTAGAAGCCACTGGGGAGACACGCCATTTTGTAGTTTTCAGTGGGAGCTCCAGCTCCTGACCTGCGAACTGTAGGGAGATCCAGCGATCAGTCTTGGGGGTTAATTGCTCTTGCTTTGACCTCCCTGGATCTGGATTGTGATGTGGGGGGGAGGTCTGGGGTGGTATCCACCACTTTCTTTGCCAGAAAGCTGTGAAGACCCCAATGTTCAGGATGAAAGCTCTCCTGTCTGGTGGCAGAGTCCTACTGTGGCAACAAGCCCAAAAGTCAAGTAATTAAGTGGCAACATGTCAAGGCAAAGGAAACAAAATAAACAGAAAAATGCAACATTTGACTCCTATTTTGGGGGCAAAAAGGATCGAAGTATACAACAGGAAGAGGACTGTGAGGTCAGAAATCCTCCTCCAAAAGCCCCAAAGGAAAATATGAGTGGGTTACAGGCCATAGAGGACCTTAAGAAGGACTTTAAAAACCAAATAAGAGAAGTGGAGGAAAAATTGGGAAGAGAAATGAGAAGTAGCCATTTTGACAGGTATTTGAAGGGGTTTGTGGGAGATCTCAAGCAAGTTCTTGCTTTTACTCCATCATCTTGGTTCAACCCCCTTTCTGATTCTATATTTGCAAAAATAAGACAGTAAACTAGATGATTTCTAACATCTAAGATCTTCATGTCTTGACAGAGATGATTATGGCCATTCAGTCTTACCCAGACTTCAACACTATCCCTTTTATCATAATATACACAGAGAATGATGATCCATTCTTTTCTTCCATTTTTTTTTTATTTTTGAAGGAGAATTGGGATTAAGTGACTTGCTCAAGGTCACATGGCTAGTTTTTGGGTTAAGTGTCTGAGGCTGGGTCAGAACCCAGGTCCTCCTGACTCCAGGGCCAGTGCTCTACTCACTGTGCCACCTAACCTCCCCTATGATCCAGTCTTTTCATGAATCAAAGCAGTAATTCAGGTTTAGCACCTACTGGAGATGTCAGGTCACCAAAATGTAGCAAAGACAATGAATTAGCATATGCCTTTCTATAGAAAAACTGAAGTAGCAATATATAAGATCCTGAGCATATTATTAATAATCTCCATATCTGAACCATGATAACAACTGATTCCCTTCCCACTGAACAGAAAATTCCTTAATTCCTTATTGTAACAATCTCACATCATGAATTTCAAAGGTTATTTGAGAATGCATTCTATGCTGCTTGCTCTAGATGATACAGTGGTTGGATACAGTCTTTAGATGTAGTCTTACAATAAAGGGAAATCCATTCTCTACATTCTGAGTCATCACATCCCATTTGAACACAGTTCAAATTTTGATGAAGTCGGTTCATCTTTTCCTTTAATCACCATGAAGTACGCCTTTACACCCTCCACTCATATCACCTAGTTCTTTTTGGATTCCTGTAGAATCAGAGATTTATTTGGAACCCAAATCAAGGAACTATGCTAATTATTGATCTCTCTGCAGGGGTTAGATAAAAATTAACATTCATATACATGTATATTTACATGTGCATATACATACATATACACATATATGAACTCTTCATATGCTGTTTAGGCATTTCAGTTACATCTACTGTGACTTTATTTGGGGTTTTCTTGGCAAAGATACTGGAGTGATTTGCCATTTCTTTCTCCAGCTCATTTTACAAATGATGAAACTGAGGCAAACAGGGTTAAGTGACTTGCCTAGGCTCATACAGCTAGTAAGTGTCTGAGGCTGAATTTAAACTCAGGAAGATTAGTCTTCCTGCTTTCAAGGGTTCCATCCACCACACTATCTAGCTGCCCTTACTCTTTGTATGCATATACACTATACATGTACATGCATTCGCACATGCTTATATTACATTACATTATATATATTATCCTCCCCAATTCTGTTTGCAAAGATTTATGTGCCTAAGGACACCAAGATATAAGTCTTCCTCTTAGGGTTAAAAATTTGGTTGTCAGAAGAACAAACCCCTGGCAAAGAATAGATCACTGCCATCCAAATGGACTTCTCCCATAAATCACTCTAAGTAGTCAATGGATATATAAAAAGGAAGAAGAGAGAAAACAAACAGAACCACAAGGAAAACCACAACATTTTTTTCTGGCCATTAGACAATGACTTCCCTAAGGCAGTCAGGAATGGAGACAAGGTTATGCACCCATAATGTCTGATTTACTCAGAGGAAGGAGCTTGTGCTGCCTCTGGGCATGATCCAGAAGCCACATTTCATTATCAAAGAATGTAACAGGAAATGAATACCACTTAGTATATCACCTAAGTCTCAGCCAGGCTCTACCTGCAAGGCATAAGCTCAATACTTTTGTCCAGTCTGATGTGAAAACCAACATAGTGTGTACGTTTTTGTGTGTCTATGCGTGTGTGTGAGAGAGTGACAGAGAGAGAGAAAGACATAGAGAGAAAGAGAGAGACAGAGAGAGAAAGACAGAGAGAGAAAGAGAGAGAGAGAGGGAGGGAGAGAGAGAACACATAGATTCTTGGACTGCAAACACATCACTGACAGGCACCTATTTAACAACAATGATAAAACCAAATATCTGAAGGACTGCTACTTTAACCAAAATGTCAGATGATGTTCAGAAAGGGAGTAAAGCAGATGCTGCGCAATGCCTTTCATAACAACTGCCAATGAAAACAACCATTACGCACAAAGTTCCAGTTTTGCTGCTTTCATGTAAGGGATTTGCATAATGAATGGCAAAATGGAAATAAAGATTAATTATGTACTGAATGGGCTATGGAGAGAAGACTCAAGTAATTTGACTGGCTAATCCACAGGATATTATTTCCTAACATATGACTTCTTATACTGAAAATGTGCTACCTTCTCCGAAGCAAACAATAGCCTGGAATTTGCAATTTTGGTATCAGTCAAGAGGCAAACTGAGGAAACTGAGGCAAACAGGGTTAAATGACTGGCCTAGGCTCATACAGCTAGTAAGTGCCTGAGGCTGAATTTAAACTCAGGAAGATTAGTCTTCCTGCTTACAAGGGTTCCATCCACCACACTATCTAGCTGCCCTTACTCTTTGTATGCATATACACTATACATGTACATACATTCACACATGCTTATATTACATTACATTATATATATATATTATCCTCCCCAATTCTGTTTGCAAACATTTATGCGCCTAAGGATACCAAGATATAAGTCTTCCTCTTAGGGTTAAAAATTTGGTTGTCAGAAGAACAAAGCCCTGCCTTCAAGTTGCCAGGGCACCCTGGTTCACTCTAATGTTGCCATCAGGAAAGACTTGGATGGAGTTAGCTTAGGACCCTGCTCTTTTACTTACTGTGTGACCTTTAACAAGTCACTTCCACGGTCACAGGGCCTTAATTTCCTCTTATACAAAAGAAAGAGGTTAGGACATCATGTCTTTGCCAAAGAAAATGCCAAATGGGGTCATGAAGGATTGAACACCACAGAATGTTATCATTTTATTCCAGCTGTAATTACTCTAATTATAATACTCCAGTAGATATCACATCAGACAATTTTTGGAATAAACTATAAAAAGGATTCTGGTTGAAATACAGATTGCTATAGATGTCTTCAAAGTGAAGAAAAAGAGAAGACAAGAGGAAAAAGGATATTTACATGATAAATTTATTATATATTTAAAAGGAATAGCAAGTTCTACATAATAGATTTACAGTTCCATGTGCAAGCATCTTTTTATAATTCTGTACATTATGGAAATGTTTGCTTTATTTCATGAATTAAAAATGAAATAAATACAATTAAAAATAAATAAATTAAGTGAAGGCACTTAGGAAAAAAAAGACTAGGTCTCTCTAAGGTTATTTCTTTCTCTAAGTTCTGTTATCCCACCCTCTCTCCCTGCCTTAAAATATTTTAAGTTAATGCAAATGCACTTATAGCTAGAATTGGAAAGCAGTCACATGTGTGTGTTTTGTATTTTTTACATTTCTATCCCTTAGCACAATACTTGGAACACTTTGTTGACTAATGACTATTTTCTTTTTTGCATATTCCAAATAATAATGAAAATAATCGAGTTTTGGGAGCATTTATTGGAGAAATTACATAAAGCAGTAGTATCCCAGGACTCTGGCATTATTCAATCATTCTATCATTTTAACAAAGTAAAAATCTAAATGTCAAGCTAATGGATACTCAAGGAGTGCCAAGTTTTTGAGGAAGTCTTTTCTTGGATGTTGTTCGAAATCAAGACTGAAATGTCTCAAAAGAAAATCTATCAGGTCAGTGTCCTGTGCTCCCATTTCCTAACAACTGGACATTGACCTTACAATGTAGCTTCCAAATGACTGATACTCCAGAAAAAATATTCCATTTTAAGCCAGAACTTCAAAAAATACCACAGATGATGGAAGCTAAATTATTTTTATCATCTCTGGAAATCCCATCCTATTCACATTTCACATCCAGGAAACAGGTTTCACAGAATCAAGACTCAAAGAATCTTGAGTTTTCAGTTCATAGCCAAATGATCTAGGTTTGAATCTTGGCTCTTTTAATTAGACCTAAACACACATATACACACATATACATATACATAATACATACGTATGAATATATACTCATATATGTATATACACACATATAAATACATACATACACACATACATATTTATTTAAATTGATTGATTTGTTGTTCTTTGATTGGTTCAATCATATCTGACATTTTATAATCTCATTTTGTGTTTTCATGACAAAAATACTAGAGTGGTTTGCCATTTCCTTCTGCATCTCACTTTACAGATGAGTATCTGAGACAAGTAGGTTAAGTGACCTGCCCAGAGTCACACAGATAGTGTGTGTTTGAGGTGAGATTTTATTCAAGAAGATGCATCTTCCAGACTTCAGGTGTGACACTCTATCTACTAGCTAACAGTCACAGCTATTTAATTATCTGTCTGACATCACATTCAGAGACATTCTAGATACTGGCTAATTTCTACAAGTTAATGTCACAGAAGATATTGGATGTAGAAAATCCCAGGAATGAAGAATATATTAGGCAGAATTTAGGACATTTTTAGAACACAGTTTCAGACTTCCTGGGTCTCACAGACATCTCTCAAACCACTGTATATTTTTCCCCAGAGTACCACAGTTTAAAATAAAACAAAAAAGCATTTTATCCTAATCCCATCATACAGTATGATAGCCATCCCTCCCAGCTTTGTTGAATGACAGGTTCATAGGAATTAGAATCAGAAGTGACTTTTAAGGTCATCTAATCCACTCTATTTTATAGATGTGGACCACAGAGTTTAGAGAGATGATGTGGCTTCCCCAAAGCACACAGCTATAAAAGTATGAGAGTGCCAAGATTCAAAATAAGGTCATGTAATTCCATATCTCATGGTCTTTCCATGATACAACAGCTGGATCATTGGCAGAGTAACAGCATGGAAACTATAAACCAATCTTCTCTAGAGACTAGGAAGGGAATACAGTGGTGGAGATGGTGAGAGCACATGCTATCTGTAAATACCGTCAGTATAATTTCTGTGCTCTGAAAAAAAAGTACCACAACTCTTAAGAGTTTATGATCTCGATCCCTAGTCAAAAAATGGCAGCATAATGATACCCCAATTAAGAAGCCATTACATAAATTGGTGTCAAGTCTCCAGCACCATTTCTTAGTCATACTTTTCAGTCCTTGGAGCATTCAGAGCAAGCAATAAAATAACATTCCAAAGGACAACATAGCCAAGCAAATGACTCCTGGGTTTCAATTCCATGGGAAAAGTTCCTCACCATGCCCATGGTAATTACTTTCTACTTGCTCAAGTGTAATTACACAGCAGTTCCTAGAGATCTGTGAATCCCTAAGATCACCTGGGATTTGCAGCAAATCAATCCACCCTTCTCTCAGGGGCCCACTTCATGGGGCAAAGCTGATCCTTTGACAAAGATACCACTGTCTCAAGGGATTATGAAGATGGAAGGAAGAGTTTGAGAACCAGACCCCTTCTGAAAGGGTAGTGAATTTATTGAGGATATTTTATGATCAAAAGTTTAGCTTTATAAAGGAAAAGAAAACCAAGTTTCCCCTACACAATGCAAGGCTACTGCTATTTGTTAACCCTTACTCAACAGGAATCCACAGGTTCTCTAGATTGGAAAATATTTTTGTTTGAATTTTATAACCAATTTGATTTAATTCCATAAGCATTTATCAAGCGTCTCCAGAACATTTTGCTTAACAAGGGGATGAAAACAATTTCAAGAATACAGGCACTTCCTAACTTGCATTTTTAGAAAGAATCCATTGTATCATAAATTTAAAGCTTAGAAGAACTTTAGAAACCACAGAACCCATTCACCTAATTTTACAAATAAGGAAGCTGCTAGTTTAAATAACTTGCGTATTGTGAGTCAATGAATAAATGTCAGAAACCCAATATGATCTCAGATCTTCCTGACTTGAAGTCTAGTGCTGTATCATTAGGGCATGATGCCTCTCAGAGCTTTTTAGAGTGAGAAGTGACCTTTGCAGTTACTTTTTTCTGACCCCTTTATTTAGGAATGAGAAAACCATGGTCCTCGGTTTTGTTCAAGAACACACAATTAATGGTTAACATAGAAGAGACTCGAACCCAGGTGCTTCATGGGAACCTAAGGTTCTGTCTACTACAACACTATGATTAATGCCTCTCACTATGGTTCAAGTGTCAAAATGCCACTCACTGCAGTAGCTTAAGAAAAATAACAAAAATGATGTACAGTTCTTTTGACTGAGATTCTAGTCTTTATTAAGCCCTGGTATCTGTGGGTTCTTTCAAAGATAAAGCAAAGTAAAAAATATGTCCCATACCCCAAGTTTATGGTCTACTGTGTTTAAAATAACACAAACACACATAAGCAATACAAATACATGCAAAATAAATGCAAGGGCATTGCCCTGGGGGTGAGAGAGGATCACTTAAAATGATGAAAATTTGGAAAAGCCTCAGAGAGTGGAAAGCCATGTTGTTCAGCCTCGAAAACTAGGGGGTCTATGAGAATGATGTAAGGAGGAACATTCAAGGTATAGAGGATTTTATATAAAAAAGACAAAAAAAGGTAGAGCATGGAATGCTGTTTTACATATATGGTCAATCACAACAGGTTCTGTGATATGAAAATCATAGTGTGTGGTGGCAAATGATATGCAATCAGAAAGAAAGGGTAGATTGCCATCAGATTATATGACAGAGGACTTGCATTTCCTAGTCACTAAAGATTCTTGAGCATTAGAGTCCCATGGACAGTAAAATTTTGGCATCAGAAATGTCAATTTGATAATTTTGCAGAAGATGATATAGAAAAAAGAGAGACCAGAAGGAGAGACACTATTCAGAAGGCTATCCAAATAGAAGAGAAGACTTTGAATTAGGGGGTTTATGTTATAAATAAATGGAAAGGGAGATTTATGAGAGGCATTAGAGATGTAAAGTCCACAAGACTTGTCGACTGCTTGAGTATAAGTGAGTGATAATTCAGGAGTCCATAGACTGTAGGTTGTGACTCTATGTGACTGGAAGATTGTAGGTGCCAGAGATAAAAATAAGACAGGAGGGACTACTACCACTACTACTACTACTACTACTACTACTACTACTACTACTACTACTAATAATAATAATAATAATAAAAAGAATGGGGTAAGTGGGGAGTTTGTAAAATAGAAAAAAATTATGTATAATAAGAATAGCTATCCTAAGAGTTTACTTAAACTGACATGGTAGTGAATTACTATGGTTAAAGGATATGCAAGGGCTATGCCTACACTGTCTTTCCTGAAATGATATTGACTAGAGAAAATTCAATGTCATTATATCGGTGAAAATATAGTAATAAGTATGCTAGTAAACAAGATGTTAGAAAAAGAATCACAGTCTCAGAAAAAAAGTCTCCAATAAATAATTTGCTTTCTTGAACATGGTAGTGCATGTGGTTTAAGAGAAGGTGCTAAGCCTTTCAGCAAGTCTTAATACACAAAATCATTCTTGTGAAGATTTATTCTTGTTCCATAGGCTGTCATTATTTTTGGTCATTAGGACTGAGAGTCATAGAATCATGCAGTAGTCATGTCAGGCAGGGAACTCAGGCATCATGTACTATGATCCCTTTATTTCAAAGAAGAGGTAGGAAACTGAGTTATAGTAAGAAACCTGTCCACCATCACATATCAGAGAAGGGATATAACTTGGGTCTCCTCTCTGTTGGTCCGATATTCTTCCCATTGCATTTTACATTCATTTTGAACCTATCCAGCAGACCTGCCTCTCATCACCCGCTTAACATGGCTCACAATTGTAGGTCAACTCGTACTTCAAGAATGAGGATGAGTCAACTTTGCTTAGAACAAAGGAAAACTTATATTTCCTTCTTCTCTGCAGTTATAAATTATTGATTTGTAATTCTGGAAGGAATAGCTAATACCAACTTCTTTTAAAGTTATATGTTGCCTGTTATATAGACAGCTATTTTCCCAATTCAATAAAACTGAGTTTCAAAATAAGAATGGGTCTCCTCAGAAAAGTGAGAATATGATTAGTATTAAGCACATAGTCACACACACAAGCTGAGCTTCTGAGAAATATCCAACATCAAAAAAGGGGGCAAATGTGAGAAAGCAAAGGCAATGTTATTTAGTGGAAAGAAGGAAATATGAAAAGCATGCATTGAGGTTCTTAGCCTAAATATGTCTCTTATTCACTATGATATTGGGCAAGGAACTTCACTGTCTTAGAAGAATCATCTGGACAGTTCCAGCTCTGAGACTGTCATTTTCTATAAACTCCAAGGTCTGTGTCAAAATCTCATGAGACAATCCAACCTCTGAAAATTCCCAAAATAAAAGCCCATGATGGCAACAAATAGATGTGGCTTTAAGACCAGGTCAACTCCACTCTTTTACAGATGAGAAAAATGAAGTCCTAGAAAGGAGAGGAAACTTGAATGGCATTCCATGGAAAATTAGTGAGAGAGCTGAGACTAGGACACAATGCTATTTCCATTGGGAAGTAGCTTGTCATGATGGAGAGAGCATAACACATGGGATAAGGATGAGCCAGGTTTAAATCCTACCTCAGATTCTTATTGGTTGGGTGACCCTAGATAAGTTACATAACCTCTCTGAGTCTTAGTGCCGTATGTAGAAAATGGGGATAATGTAGAACCTAACCCATAAGGATCAGGAGAGAGAGAGCAAATGAAAAACCCTTAGAAAGTGTTAATGTGCTAAAGCATTATTAGAAATTATTTTCTGTAATTCCAATACATATCATGACTTATACTCACTTCATTGTGGTGCCAATTTTACAGGGGGATAAAAAAATGCCAAGGAGAATTGGAGAAAATATAGTTTCAATTTGATGTTTACTTTGCTGAATTGTATTTATAGCTCAACTTCCTGGCCATTGTTGTAGGTTTTCTCTGTCATTAAAACTCCAATCCCTTAAACCTTTTTCTCCCATACTTTTAACTGAAGGTCTGGTATATGTATGTACACATATACATGTGTATGTATACACATGTGCATATACACAGTGCTATATCCACATGCATGTGTATATATGTTTACATGCATACAAGTATACACAGATATGCATGTATATTTGTTTATTTATTTAAAGTAGAGCTTTGACATTTACTGGAGTAACTGTTATATCTCCCTGGTTTATCTATGATTACACCTTCCTTTCTAAATGGAGGAGACTTGAGGGATCTCCAAGTTCTCTGTATACATTAAGACACTGAAGTCCACATACATGAAATCACTTGCCTAAGCTCACATAACTATGAAGTATACTGGTGAGATCTGAACCCGGGTTTCATTGCACATGTAGAGTTCTCATAACCGAACCAGTTTTGTTTTCTTATAGTGATCACCAGAGATTTTTAGTAAACTGAAGACTTGAAATATGTTTGAATATATTTCAACTACATGAAGCTGTTGTCATTTAACCCCTAAATCTTTCCACTTGTTCCAAAGAGCCTCATGTGCAATGATCTCTACAACAATCCTCCTCTTGATCACTTTCTCCTGAGTACCCCACATGCTGCCAAAACTGACTCTAAAGTATGACATCAAGAACTGACCAAAAAACCCACATGTGATCTAACTAGGAGCAGATTACAACTATTTCTTTCCTCTCCAATATGGTCAAGTGAAATGGTCCAGGTTTATGTTTAATTTATTTTGGGGGGATTTTCATTCATTTTTTAGAAAGATCACACTAAATCTCTACTGGCATTGGCCAATAAGATTTAACCATTTAAATCAATTACTCTGTGGGGCTGGATAACTTCTTCACTTTCTCTAACTTCCCTTTTTAAGAAGGGGATTGAAACCAACAGGTATTGATATACTCACTTTGCACTTGAGGACACAGGACAGAGGATAACTGACTTGCCCAGGAACATACCGCTAGTGTCTAAAGTTAGATGTGAACTCAAGTCTTCCTAACTCTATGCCTATTGACTCATTTACTGTCTTTTGATTCAAAGGACCTGAGTTTGAATCCCCGTCTGCCACTTAGCATGTGTGAAACCTTGGGCCAGTCACTTAATTACTCTTTAATATCAACATTTTAACCTGTAAAACAAAGGAATTGTAATTTGGCTCTCCTAAGACTCTTTATCTTATTTTCTCTTTCATTTGCTTAGTATTCAAGCAACTCCCCTGAACCACTGATGCCCTAATTAAATGATCTAAAAAGTTAAATGAGTAGAGTTAAAGTCTTAGAATTTCTTTAGTTTTTTTTTCCTTCCTCTTTGCCAGAGAAATGCTAGCTCATTGAAACATCCCCGATTCATTGTGTTGATTCTTAATATCATTAAGAACTGGCATATGATATGCACTGATAGTGGTCTCCCCCCACTTTTTTCTTTGTTATCTTCTTGCTTTTGCTTTGTAGGCTTTGCAAAATAAAAACATGATCTATGTTCAGTTTGGGAGAAGGTGTGACTAGGAAAAATGACAGAAGACAAACCTTGGTTCAAATACCTGGGACGTGATGATGATGATCAAAAGTTTGCTACTCCTTCCAGTTGAACTACATAGCATTCTTTGAGGAATGCCAGTAGAATACTCTGGGTACTTTGCTTTCACTTAGGAAATGCTAATTAACTAGAAATGTACATTTCCTCAGTTTCACTAGTCAAGTCATTCTCTATGACCTCAGCTGGTTATTTTTCTCTTTGGTCTATATGAAGGAAATGGAATTCAGTTATTTTTAGCACTGGGATACTCTGGCTATATATTTGCTAATGACCTGAAATGAAATTTAATGGAAGTATTGAAAAAACATAAATTGAGGTAATAACAACTGTCATTCAAGGGAGGCAATGTGGTATGGTGAAGAAAGAATCAGCCTTGGAGTCAGGAAACCTTGACTTCAAGTCCTCAATTTAAGTAGTAACTCTGTGACCCTGGGGAAATCATGTAACTTCACTGTGTCACAGCTAACAATGAGACTCTAAACTATATAATACTTGATAATCTGTATTGGTGGAGGGAATTTCCACACCAAGAGCCCTCTAAACCAATGAAGTCACAGACCTGGATGACAGCAGCCACATCAGAGGAAAACAAAGCAAAACAAGGAAAGAAGGGAGGGATGAAGGAAGAGAAGGAAGGAAAAAGGAATGTGGAAAGGAAAGAAGGAAGGAAAGGTGAAAGGGAGGGAAGAAAGAGAAAGGAAGGAAGGAAGGAAGGAAGGAAGGAAGGAAGGAAGGAAGGAAGGAAGGAAGGAAGAGAGGGAGGGAGGGAGGGAGGGAGAAAGAGAGAAGGAAAGAAAGAAAGAAAGAAAAAGAAAGAAAGAAAGAAAGAAAGAAAGAAAGAAAGAAAGAAAGAAAGAGAGAGACAGAGAAAAAAATAAAGAGGGAGAAAGAGAGAGAGAATGGCAAAGGAATAGAAAGGAAATAAGAAAAGAAAAAAGTATATATGTATAAACTAGCCCTAAAATATGAAACCCAGGACTGACTATAATACTCCATATATGATTTGACCAGGCAGGGAGTCAAGAAAGAAGGAAAGAAGGAAGGAAGTAGAAACAGCCTTGTAATAGTTATTACAGTATTTTCTACACTAATTTTGCAGATGAAAAACTCTAGGTAAAGAGAGATTAAAAAGGGGGCGGCTAGGTGGCACAGTGAGTAGAGCACTGGCCTTGGAGTCAGAAGGACCTGAGTTCAGATCCAGCCTCAGACACTTAACCCACACACTAGCTGTGTGACCTTGGACAAGTTACTTAACCCCAATTGCCCTCCAAAAAGCAAAAGAGAGAGAGAGAGAGAGAGAGAGAGAGAGAGAGACGAGAGAGAGAGAGGGAGAGAGAGATTAAAAAAGGATCTTGCCTTAAATAGGAAGTGACAGAAGGAAGATAAAAGCCTAGGTCTTTCCAACCCTGGCAGGTCCAGTACCTACTGTAAACCAGACTGCATATTTACTCTTGTTGTTGTTTTTACCCTAAACACTAGATCCTGGAGAGGTGAAGTGACTTGTCAACATAAAAAAATCTTGTGAGGGACCACTGGGACCCTACATCTGCAGGTACTGATCCAAAGGCATGACTATTCTCAACACCTTAAGTGAGGGATAAGCTTTCACTGAGCAATCCTCTGTTCTTTTCACTTGCAATTTTGAAATTAAAGATTGAGCCACATCACTCTAAGGCATGCTGCAGTGTCTGTGATTTTTCTGCAGCATTTATCCTTGAGTCTGTTTCAAAGTAGATAATAAAAGTAGGAAACACTCCCAAGACTCTACCTTGAATTCATTGATTCAACATCAAAAAGTCAAAGAATATTCTCAGCAGGAGTTTTATAAAAGACTTATAAGAGAATGAATTCAGCATTTATTACTATTATACAATAAATTCTGGAAATGTCCAAAATGTATTGACCCTGTTGTCAATTCACAGAAGAGGACAATTCATATCTCTAAACCCAGGAGTCTAGATTTATCAATGATAGCCCCAAAATGACATTATTTAAAGAGGCTTTAAGGGAAAGGTTTAGTATCATACCCAAGATATTATTGGATTGAAGTGAACCCTGGGAAAAAAGGAAATAAGAATTTAAGTGCCTACTAAGTTCCACACACTATGCCAAGGATTTACTGTTGTTCAGTCATCATTCAGTCATTAAGGTTTTCTTGGCAAAGATATGGCATTGGTTTGCCATTTTCTTCTCCTGTTCATTTTACAGTTGAGGAAACTGAGGCAAACAAGGTTAAGTGACTTGCCCAGGATCACAAGTTAGTAAGTATCTGAGGTCATATTTGAACTTAGAAGTATTCTTGACTGCAGGCCTCTCTGTTTAGCACCACCTAGCTGCCCCTGCTAAGTACTTAAGTGGTTACTATTTTTACAATTGAGGAAATTGGCCAGAGGATAACTGACTTGTCTAGGAACACAACAAGGTAGATGTGAACTCAGATTTTCCTAATTCTGTGCTCGGTGCCTCATCTACTGACTTTGATGCAGGGGACCTGGGCTGGAATGCCTGAAACCTTGGGTCAGTCATTTAAATACTCTAATATCAGCCTTCTTATCTCTAAAATAAAGGAATTGAAATATGTCTCACCTAAGATACATTGCAGTTCTAAACCAATCATCTTTTCGATCATTTTGTGTAAGATCATGAATTAAAAAAACACTGAACTGATAGATGTTCTCCATGATTCTCTTCCAGGACTCTGCAAAGAGAGAAACCCAGAGATCTTTCTCAAATCCCATGACAGGCCAGTGGTCCTTCTCCAAGACCTAGAGTGAATTTGGGGCAGAGAAATCAAGAGAAACAATCCCTCTTTCCCTGTAGTGTGTCCCTTCTTATCTGTTATGTTTTGGAATGGCTATGCCTGAGCCACTGACTGAGGTAGGTCAGTGCTCCAGACTCAGTTTCTATGCTGGGAATCACCAAGTACTTTGACCCATGTCGAGGTTACCATATGACCTGAGGAGTTTCCAGTTCAATTTAATATGGCAGTACTAATGCTTGAGAGAGAAATAGTTCTTTCTTATGCTAGTATTTTTCTTTTCTTTTTTTGATTCAGTAGCAGCTTATTTGGCATTAGTTAAGCAATTGTCTTTGCTTCAGTGTTCCTTTTCTCTGACCCGCTGTCTGTAAAGTTGTTGCAGAAATCATTAGAATTTGGTCCACATCAAAAGCCATTCATAGAGAGGCCTTTTGGATGTGGAACATCAACTATTTCTCATGTAACAGCGTTTGAGAGTTCAAGAACCCATTCTATGCTTTTCCCTTAATAATTCTCTGTAATATGCTGAAATATTCCTATTACATGCATAGGAAAAAAGCACACTACATGGGGTATTTGAAAAATATATTGCAGCACCCTGCCTTATAAGAAAAAAAGACATCTTGGTATACTGAAAAGAGTGATAACTATGGAATCAGTCAATCAACATTCATTAAATACCTACTATGTGTCACACACCATGCCAAATGCTAGAAATACAAAGTGAGACTAAAGTGCCACCCCTCAAAGGGTACACAGTCTAATGGTGGAGATAACTATGTATATACGGGACGAATAGGCAATAATTAAACACGGGAAGGTACTAGAATTAAGAAGGGTTTGGGTAGGGGCTTGCTGTACAAGATAGAATGCAGGCTCAAGTCCTACTTCTCAACTTTTTGAATGGAAGATCCCCCTGCACATCATGTGTATGCATGTGTTTATTAATAAAACACAGATAAGGCTTTTTATTTAGTGAGGCAAAAGTTTGATTTTAAGTAAAGGTGCTTAAATCCAGCATCTGTGAATCTAAAGCAAAATGTTTTGATGGTTAAATTTCAAAATAATTTATGTTCCATAATCAATGTATCTTATTTCATTCATTCAAAAATCATTATTCTGAGACAGGGTCCAGAGATGTCTTCTGGTGCCACAAAGTGGTCTATGGCACAACTATGTTTAGTAACTCCAGCCTCAGAGCACATCTTAATATATTGTGTCTCCCATGCATGTATTAAGATCATAAATAATTCCCTGAAAGAAGTAACAATATAGTATTTTTCCCTTTTTTTCCCCTGCTATGACCCTTTTCTTTACTCTCAACAGACATAAAGTGGGGAGATTCATGATTAAAAAATATAAATCCAAATGAAAAAGGAATTTCTGGTGAACCTTTTTTGATACTTCTGTTTGTAAATTTTATGAACATAGAGTAAGAGATATGAAGGGACTATGGAGGCCATCTACCCCAGCTCCAACCTCCTATTAGCCTCTCATTTTATAGAAGAGAAATGGGAAGCCAAGAGAGTTGAACAGATATGCCCAAGGTCAGTAAATGGCAAAGTTGCTGTTCAAACCTAAACCCTGCAATTCTAAATTGATACTTGCTGAGGGAAACAATTACACCAGACTAATTGCTTCAAGTTTTGAAACATAGTAGGGCTTCCTAAATAAGATTTATAATCTGAAGAAAATCTGGTCTAAATGTCCACCCAAGACAAAACCAAGATGATGAAATAGTTCTGTTTGAACTATTATATACATCTAGATGGCTAACCCAAAGAGCTAATCCATGAGCATATATATGTTGTGAACAAACATTTTGACTGGATGATGAATTGGAGCCAGAACTGAATTGGAAGGAGAGAGAAAGTTTGGGGTAACTGTTCAGTGCCTTTAGTGACTATTGACTTCTCCTAGTTAACATAATAGCTTATTTTTAACATCTATATGATGGTGATTCTTTGTGGATATGAGATATGATTTTCAACAGTTTCTGGAAATTTAAAGGGAAGGTCACCCACATGGTAAGGCAGAAGAACATTGTGGGTGGGAGTATGCTATAAGATCTCAAAGAATGGTATAATCAGGGTTGGTGAAACTGCGGGCTTTAGGTCACATGTAGCCTTCTAGGTCCTCAAGTGTGGCTCTTTAACTGAATCCAAACTTCACAGCACAGATCCCCATAATAAAAGGATTTGTCCTGTAAAACTTGGATTCAGTCAAAAGGCAGCACCCAATAACTTAGAAGGCCATATGTGGTCTTGAGGCCACAGGTTCCCCAAACCTGGAAGCAGACTAAAGTAAATCACTGGAGATATATAAATGGAAAATGAAGTTAGTCATCCACATATAAAGGGTGAAGGAGAAGCAATGTTTAGCCCATGTGGTCCACCAGCATTCAGGCAACATTAGGAGATAGTGAAAACTTTCTACAACATTCTGAAGGGACTGCAGGTGGAAGATCTAGCTGTAGGTGGATATGGACAAGAGTCAGCAATGACAAAAAGGAATGGATGAGTTTCCATATGCCAATGAGAGGCAAGTATTCACATTGGAGAGATAATAGATCCATCATATTAAATATAGTCATTTTAAAAATGCTGAAAGTCTACATCCTCTGGTTATGCTTATGTTTGAGCTGTCAATTAGTTAAGTGCCCATAAATAATAAAATAGTGTCCAGAACATTTATTTTATTTCAATTTAAAAAAGAAATATTTAGGGGCGGCTAGGTGGTGCAGTGAGTAAGAGCGCCGGCCTTGGAGTTGGGATGACCCGAGATCAAATCCGGCCTCAGAAAATGAGCACCCACACATAAATAATGACTAGCTGTGTAACCTTGAGCAAGTTACTTAACCCCAATTGCTTTAAAAAAAAAGAAATATTTATTATAGCATGACATTACACAAAGTACAGGGGTAACAAAGACAGAAATTAAATCCAGTCCTGCTTTTAAGGAGCTTATATTCTCCTAGGGAGATAGAACACACACACACACACACACACACACACACACACACACACACACACACATATATGTGCATATATGTATATATGCATATTTGTGCATGCATGTATAGAAATACAACACCAAAAGGGGAAAAGTAACACTAACAAATGGAAGGCTTATGAAAGGTTTCTTGTAGGGAGTAGCAGTGGAACTGAACCGTGAAGAGGGTTAGGGATACTGAGGCAGGGAGGTTAGCAGGAGAATATCCCAAGCATGCTGGGAGGGAGCCAAAGGATTAGCCCTGTGCAAAGGAAATAAAGAGGAAATTTCAAGAAGTTCAGTTAGGCTTGAACTTGCTTATCTTAAAAGAATACTATTACACTGTCCCTCAACATAACCTGTCTAGCAATGTTTCTAGGATGAAAGTGCATTTGAAATATGCTGCCTCTAGCATTTGCATCTACAAATGTTCACTGAGTAGTCACACCATGAAAAGGATACTAAACATTGCATAACGGAATGAGTTCATAAAGGCCCATGAATGGGAGATGTTCTTTGAATTTCCAGGGTCTTTCCAAGAAGGATTTTAAATGTGTTGAACCAAAGCCCAAGTTATATCTGGGAGTGAGTTAGTTATTTTAAACTATTCTAACACTGTTTAGCATTGCCTTCTTAATGTCTTCTATTCTGAATATTTCAATGGCATTTACTGTCCTTATATACCTCTGCATCTGTCCATCTTCCAATGCTAGTCCATGAAATTGTTAGCTCTCTCTCATTTTTGAATATACTTTATTTCAGGATCTCAGCACCAAGGTATCATAGAATCATAGAATTATAGATTTCAATCCAGAAGTAACCTTAGAAATCAAGTAATAGACCAACCTCTGAGACCATATGGTAAAATAAAGTCCAAATGAATATATGATTTAGATACAAAGGCTGATATTATAAACAAAATGTGGGAGCAAGGAAGACTTTGTCAGATTTACAGAGAATGTAGGAATATATGACCAAATGAGATAGAGAACATTACAAAAAGCAAAACGGATAATGTTGATTACATTAAACTGAAAAAAAAAAGTTTTGCACAAACAAAACCAATGCAAACAAGATTAGGAGTGAAGCAGAAAACTGGGAAACAATTTTTACTTCTAGTGTTTCTGATAAAACCCCATTTCTAAAATTTATAAAGAACTGAGAAAAATGTATAAGAATACAAGTCATTCCTCAACTGATAAATCATCAATGGATATGAACAGATGGTTTTCAGAGGAAGAAATTAAAAATATCTATAGTCATATAAAATGTTATAAATCACTATTATTAGAGAGATACAAATTAAAACACCTCTGAGGTATTACATCACACCTATCAGATTGGTAAATATGACAAAAGAGTAAAATTATAAACATTGGTGAGGATGGGGGAAAGTTGGAATACTGATTCATATTTGATAGAGGTGTGAGCTCATTCAATCATTCTGGAAAGCAATTTGGAACTATGCCCAAAGGGCTATAAAAATGTGCATACCCTTTGACCCAACAATACCACTTATAGGGCTATATCCAAAAGAGATCCTAAATATAGGAAAAGAATCCACATGTACAAAATACTTATAGTATCTCTTTTTGTGGTGACCAAGAACTAGAAATTGAGAGGAGGCCAACCAATTTGCTAATGCTAAACAAGTTGTGATATAGGAAGGTAATGGAGCACTATTGTGCTATAAGAAATTGTGAACAGGTAGACTTCAGAGAAAGCTGCAAAGATTTATATGAACTAATGTTGAGTGAGGGGAGCAAAACCAGAACACTGTACATAGTAACAGTCACAGTGTGCCAGGACTGATTTTGATAGACATAGCCCTTCTCAGCCATGCAAGTACCTAAAGCAATTCCAAAGGACACATGATGGAAAATACCAGTCACATCCAGAGAAAGAACTATGGAGTCAGAATACAGAATGAAGCAAACTGTTTTTTTAATCTTTCTCATGGTTTTCCCTATTCATTATAATTCTTCTATGCAACATGGTTAATGTGAAAATGTTTTTATTAGGAATGTATGTGTAGAACCCATAACAGATTGCAAACTGTCTTGGGAAAGGTGGAGGGAGTGATGCAGAGAAAATTTATACCTTATGGAAATGAATGTTGAAAACTAAAAATAAATAAATTAATGAATTAATGAGAAAAAAATCAAGTCCTGGGATCAAAGAATTTAAGAATTGCACAGAATCTCAGAGGTCATCTAGGTCAACACATCTGTGAATTTAATATCCACTAGAGATAGTTCATAAGTGGTCTCTATCCTTTACTATAAGATTTCCAGAAAAAAAGGAGAACCCACCAAATCTGAGGCAACTCATTCCACTTTTAGATAGCTCTAATACTTAGGAACTTCCTGCCCTTTGCCCTCCCCCCGCTCTCCTTTACCCCCCTATCTCTTTTTTTTTTAAACAAATGCTTTATTAACTTCTGTTTTACATCATTCATTTCCGCCAGATTTTGAGTTACAATCATTTTCCCCCCATTATTCCCCTACCCAACCTCCCAGAATAGTAGTCCCACAAGATATCGCTTCCTCCAATCTGCTCTCTCCCATAACTTCTCCCATACCCCCTTCGACTTTTCCATTGGAGGAAGGTGAGTCTTTGTGTCCCAATGCCTGCACATCTTATCTCCCAATTACAAGCAAAAGAGTATTAATAATAGTATTTATATATATTTGAAACATTTAATGTTACGACCTTGAATTTCAGATCCATTTCCTTCTTCCCTTGTCACCCATTCCCTCTTGGGGGATAAGTAATTCAGTATATGTTGTACATGTCTAGCTATGCAAAACATTATCATAGTAGATATATTGTACAAGGCTGCTTATAATTCCCTCTCACTCATCCCAACCCCCACCTGGTCCATTCCCTACATGATCCTGTCCCTCTTCTATAGTGGGTACTTCCAACCTCCCCTCCCCCCAAGGATGTCCTCCCATCCATCATCCTTCCTCTCATCACCCTTCCCCCTATCCTGCTGCAGGTTGAGATGTCCCATTTAGTATGTATGTCATTTTCTCCCTGAACCAAATTCAATGTGAATGTGGTTTTGCCTTTTTAGCCTTCCTATTCTCCCCCTCCCTTCCAACCACTTCCCCTTGCTTCTTCTACATGGGATAGTTTACCCTACCCTGTCTCTCCCCATCTCCTTTTGCCACTTTCCTCTCTCACCTCATAATGTCATCCCTTGAGTATTCTCCCTTCCCAACAAATTCAACCTATGCCCTCTATCCATATATAACTGTAACCATATACACACAGATTCACATATGTATTCATATGACCACACCCCCTTCTTCCATTATTTTCATAATGAGAAAGATATCATCAGTCACAGTTACTGCTTTTCCATATAGGAATGTAAATAGTTCAACTTTGATAAGTTCCTTTTGATTTCTTTTCCCTGATTACCTTCTCAGGCATCTCTTCCTTCATGTGTCTGGATGTCAAATTTTCTATTCAATTCTGGTTTTTTCCTCAAGAATGCTTGAAAGTCCTCTATTCCACTGAATGACCATATTTTCCCCTGAAACAGAATACTCAGTTTTGCTGGGTAGGTGACCCTTGGGTTCATTCCCAGTTCTTTTGCCCTCTGGAATATCATATTCCATGCCCTTCGATCCCTCAGTTTAGAAGCCGTCAGGTCCTGGGCTATTCGGATTGTGTTTCCACAATATTGAAATTGTTTCTTCCTGGCTGCTTGAAGTCTTTTCTCCTTGATCTGGGGATTCTGGAACCTGGCTATAATATTCCTGGGAGTTTTCTTTTGGGGGTCTTTTTCAGGAGGTGATCGGTGGATTCTTTCAACCTCTATTTTGCCCTCTGGATCTAAAACATCAGGGCAGTTTTCCTTGAGAATTTCTTGAAGGGTGATTTCTAGGTTCTTTCATTGATCATGGCTTTCAGGTAGTCCAATAATTTTTAAATTGTCTCTCCTGGATCGATTTTCCAGGTCAGTGGTTTTTCCCATGAGATATTTCACATTGCCTTCTAATGTTTCATTTGTTTGGATCTGCTTAACGGCATCTTGATTTCTCATAAAGTCATTAGCTTCCATTTGCTCCAGTCTAACTCTGAAGGAATGAATCTCCTCAGTGAACTTTTGAGATTCTTTTTCCATCTGGCAAATTCGACTTTTAAGGCATTCTTCTCCTCATTGCCCTTTTGGGCCTCCTTTGCCATTTGAGTTAGTTCATTTTTTAAGGTGTTGTTTTCCTCAGTCAGGCTGTTGACCCTCATTTCATACTTTTCCTGCATCCTTCTCATTTCTCTTTCCAATTTTTCCTCCACTTCTCTTATTTGATTTTTAAAGTCCTTCTTAAGGTCCTCTATGGCCTGCAACCCGCTCATGTTTTCCCCTGGGGCTTTTGGAGCAGGTCTTCTGACCTCACAGTCCTTTTCCCGCTCTATGCCCCCAAAATAGGAGTCTAGGTTTGCATTTTTCTGTTTCCTTTGCCTTGGCATGTTGCCACTTAATTACTTGACTTTTGGGCTTGTTGCCACACTATGGCTTTAAGGCCAGATAGAGGAATTTTCGTCCCGAACGTGTGGGGGGCAACTTCCATTTCTGGCATGCTGTAATCCCACCCACGACTTCCACCCTAGATCATAATCCAGATCCAGAGAGGTTAAAGCAAGAGCGATTACCCCACAAGACTGATCGCTGGATCTCCCTATGATTTGCAGGCTGGGAGATGGAGCTGCCTCTGAAAACTACAAAATGGCGTTTGTCCTCAGCGGCTTCTAGCCCCCAGGGGAGGGAGCTGACGCATTCCCTAAATACAGGTCCCAAAGTCCATAGGACACTAACCTCTTACTTTGTCCAAGGCATGTCTACGTTGATAATTCTGGATTCGCCACAGCTCCTGGTGTTCTGGGGTTCCTCCAGCCAGCTGCTGGCCCTGCTGCCCTGGGGCTAAAACCTCGGCTCACGCGGATCTGGGCTTGGCTTGGCTCCTGCGCTCTGCGCTGTGTGCTGCCAGGTCCCAGTCCGCTGCGCTGGTCCTTCCTGCAGGGCTGCTGGGCTATCCTCAGCGGGAGGTTAGCTTCTCTGTGTCGTTCTGTGGGTGCTGGGGCTCCAGAAGTTGTTCAGAGTCCCCTTTTACATAGTTTGGGTGGAATCTGGGGGCAGAGTTGCTTGGAGGAGCTGTTTCTACTTCGCCATCTTGGCTCCGCCCCCTCCCCCCCCTTTACACACACACACACATTTTCCCCATTGCACCTGGTTTTGCTTTTTATTTTTTTTTTTCCATCAAGGTAAGACAAGTTTAAATTGTCCTACATATAACTTCCCTTCATATGCTTAAATCAGCTATCTGGCCCCTCTGTCACCCTCCATTGAGTCATCTCCTGACTACATATGCCAAATATTTTCAACCACTACTGATATGTCATGAACTCAAAGCCCTTTTTCTGGATACTCTCTAACTTGGTAATGTCCGTTTTAAGTTGTGGTACCAAGAACTGAACACACTGCCGTACATGAAGTCTGATGAGAGTATAGAATAGTGAACTTTTTATTATTGTTCACTTGTTTTAGTCATATCTGACTCTTCATAAAGCCATTTGGGGTTTTCTTGGAGTGACTTGCCATTTCCTTCTCAAACATATTTTACAGATGAGGAAACTGAATCAAAATGATTAAGTGAGTTACCCAGGGTCACACAACTAGCAAGGGTCAGAGGTTGGATTTGAGTATGGTTTTCCTGATTCCAGTCTTGAAGCTCTACTCACTACACCACCAGGCTGACTGATTGAAATGAACTCCTCCCTATTTCTGAAAGCTATATTTTTTAATGAAACCTAAAATAATATTAAATTTTTGGATGCCAAATCATAATACTGATTACTTTCAAGTTTACAATCCACTAAAGCACCCGAATAATTTTTCTTAAAAAAAACCCTGCTAACAACAATCCCCTATATTTATGAATTTGATTTGTGTGCAGCCCAAGGTAAGACTATCTACCTTCATCCCTTTGTCATTCCATTTTATCAGATCCATCCCATTGTTCTAGCCTGTTAAAATAACGGATCTTGACTTCTTGATCCAGTGGTTTCACTGTCTCTCCCAGCTTTATGCCATTTACAAACATGATTAGCACGCCTCTTATGCTTTTATTCAAGTTGCTGATAAAAAGAAAATTAAGCAGTATGGAACTAATAACAGTTCCTTTGAGTGCCCTCCTGAGGACCTCCTATCACTTTATGTTGAAATAATAGCAACACTTTGAGGACAGTCATCCTACTAGACCCAAATCTGTCTAATCACATTATCATCTAGTCCACATTTCTCCAATTGTCTAAAAGAATGATATACTTTGTCAAAAGCTCTGTTAATTCTGAATTTCAACCTCATACCCATAAAATTGGCAAATAAGACAAAAGAGAAGACTGACAAATTTTGAGGTGGCTGCTGGAAGAAAAAATGTAGATTAATTAATTATTGGTGGAGCTGTGGATTGTAGTGCTATTTGGAGTGATACCCGAAAAGACAATAAACTGTGAATTTGTTACTAAATATATGCCCTAAAGACAGAAGAAATCTTAGAGAAAATAATGTACAGCATCCCTCTGTGATTCCCCAAACTAGAAACTAAGGGAATTTCCTCCTATTTGGGAATAGCCATAAAATTGTGATATATGAATGCAATAGAATAGTATTCCTTCATAAGTAATGGTGAAATGGACAGTTGTTGAGAAAACTTAGAAGAACTCTATAAATTGTAGTCAGTTAGATGACACAGTATATAGAAGGCCAGGCCTAAAGTCAGGAAGACTCATCTTCATGAGTTCAAATCTGACCTTACTAGCTGGGCTTTCCTGGGCAAGTCACTTAACCCTATTCATCTCAGTTTCCTCATCATGAGTTGGAGAAGGAAATGACAAACCATACCAGTATCTTTGCCAAGAATGACCCAAAGGGGGGGTCATGAAGAGTCAGACATGACAGGACAACAAAAAATAAATTGATGCAGACTGAAGTGAGCAGAACTAGTAAAACAGATTTAAAATGACATAGAAATTATACAAAAAAACTGTTAATGACTTTAGGATTTTAATTGATGCACTGAAAAACCATGATTCCATAGGACTGAAGATGAAGCATGCTACTCACCTCATGATCAAGAGGTGATTTACTTAAAATGCAGAAATGACATAAACTTTTGAACGTGGCCAGTGTGGGAATTTGTTTTGTTTAACTATGCATATTTGAAATGAGGGATTTGCCTTTCTTCTTCTCCTTTATCATCATCATCATCATCCTTGTAATTCAATGGGTGGGGAGTTGGATCAAAAGAAAATAAATGCAGTCTAGTCAGAAAAAATGCTTTTTAAAAAGGCTTTGTTAAACTCTAGGTGGATTGTAGAACTGATAATTTGGATTTGAAATATGGATTCATAGAACTGAAATCTGGAAGGGACTTTAGAGGGCAAGAAGTCATTTACAAGATAAGAGCATAAGGACTAAGAGAGGTTATGCCTATCCCAGACCAAAAAAGTAGTAAGTAGCAGAGGGAGGATAATAGAGTGAGGTCAATCAAAAACAAATTTGAAGTTTCTTCTATATGCCAGGCACTGTGCTAAGTGCTGGGGATATGGAAAGTGGTAAAATATAGTTCTTGCCCTAGAAGATCTCATTTGAATGAGGAGACAACAAGTAAGCAAATATAAACAAATGCATCATATATGGGATAAGTAGGAAATAATTAATAGAGGGAAGACTCTAGAATTTAGAGGGATGGGGGAAGAATCCCTGTTGAAGGCAAGATTTTAAGACATTGTCAGAAGAACAAAGAATCATAGATTTAGCCCTGGGAGGTCTAAAGGTCATTCAGTCCCTTCCCCATCCTATCATCTTTTAGTTGAAGAAAGTGAGGTCAGGTGAATTTAAGATATTTGTGCCAGATAATAGATAACAGATTTCAACCCCAGTCTTCTGAGAATAGCATTATGTTAGATGTAGCCTCTTCATTGTCCCTTCTTTTTTCTAAAAACCATTGCTAATCTTGTCTTCTCTTTTGAGCAAAAATACAGTTTCACATCAGGTCAGTGTGAGAGTCACTAAGTAGGACCTGCATCTTGGGATCCATCCCAAGAGAATGGGTTCTCAGTCTTGCTTAGTAGGTCAATAGCACATTCTTTCCTTGGGAGACAATAAGTTGTCCTTTTGTTGAGCACTCAAACATCCTTCACTAGAAATATGAGGAGAAACATACATGCAAAAGAAGACATGCAAACCCATGCAAACAAGATCATATAAACATGCACATCCTGATCATCCTCTAAGAGGAAGATTTTCTAGGTAATGGAAGAATTCTGTAGACAACTGTTATCAGCTTTGACAATGGAAGGATAGGTACAAAATTGATTTACCTGCACTAACGGACAGTCTTATCATTCTGTAGCCGCTCTATTCCTCACCTTGACATACAATTAAAAAGGGTATCTCCTCTCGTAAAACTCCCATCTCTCTCTGAAACAAGGGAGGCCAGCTGGCAATATTGGATGCCCAGATAACTCTGCCAAGACACTTTCTCCACTTTCTGCTTTAAGTAATGCAACTACTCACTGTCAACTGGATTGACATGGGAAGGGAGAGAAAACCAGTAAAAGTACAACTCTTACACCAGGAGTAGATATTGTCCAGTTTTCATATTCAACTGAGTCAAAGGGAGAGAGAATATCATTTGGATATGTCAATATATCAAAATTTTGTGATTTACGTGATGTGAGATCACTCTCCATTAACTCAGATGAGAATTGATGCATAACTTAAGTTTGAGATGGTTGCCTAATGATTCCAGAGGTTGTGATGGGCCAAGGGTAACAAAGCTAGTAATCATGAGAGAGAGAGAGAGAGAGAGAGAGAGAGAGAGAGAGAGAGAGAGAGAGAGAGAGAGAGAGAGAGTTGGAAGCCACATCTTCTTGATCCAAGCTCATCACCCTCTCTACTGTGCTACTGCTGTGCTTTTATAGTCTGGATAAAAACGAGTTAAATACAAATGGGAAATGTCTACAAAAAATCAGTAAACCACAACAAAAATTTCAAGAAGGCAATGTGTGGCATTGTATGGCATCCCCAACCCTGCAAAAAACCTAAGGCAATATTAGGCTGCTTTCAGAGTGTATCTAGAAGAAAGGTTGCACTATACCCTGCCCTACCCAACCATGTCAATTGCTTCATTTCCTTTTCTAGGCAATACACCTTAAATATGGGTAGATAAATTGACATATCCTGAAAAGAATGACCAATCTAGTGATCCACTGGACAGAATGCTGTATGAAAATAAATTACAGGCAATACGTTTGTTTAACTTGGAGAAGACGACAAGGTCTTCCCACAACTGCCTATAGGTATTTGAAGACTTGTCACAGGGAAGAGATCAAAGTGGTAAAGTATATATATTTCTGGAATTAGGGTCAGAGAATCTAGGCTTAAATTCCAAACATTATATCAATTGTCTATAACCCCTTGGATAAGTCTACTAGATTTTCTTGACTTCCGTTTTGGTGTCTGTAAAATGGGAGGAGATTGGACAAGATGGTCTCCGAAGTTTCTTCCATCTCTAGAGCTATGAGATTATGGGTTAGATTACCTGGGGTCAAATAAAGGGTATGCTGCTGTGACCTTGGCACAGTCATTCAATTTCCCTAGGTCTTAATTTCCCCATTTTCAAAAGGAGAGATATAAATGACTACTAAAGTGCCATCCACTTCTAGATCTATGACCTTGTGATTCCATGGACCTCCAATATTCTCACCACCCCCAAATCAATGATGTTTGCTCCATATCTCTTAGCCTAGAATAGTCATAGATAACCCTTGACCTTGAAGCCACATCTGATGTTTCAGGTCCTCAAGTACACAACCCTTTGACTGAATCCAAACTTCACAGAACAAATCCCCCTAATAAAAGAATCTAGAAGGTCAAATATGACCTCAAGGATGCAGGTTCCCCAACCCTGGCCCAGAAAGGAGAATTTTGAACAGTTAGTTGGGATAAACAGAATCTGCTGTAGGCTTCATAAAGAAAATTGGGAACAAAAAGAACAATTCAATCATGGAATAGCTGCCTTAGGGAGCAGTGTGTCTTTTATCTTTGGTCCCCTCCTACCTGAAAATAGACGATCACTACTGAGTGATATTGCCAAAGATTGACACTGGATTAGGAAGCTACTAAGGCCTCTTCCAAAATTGTTATACTCTGTGTAGCTTGTCCCTTTATTCCCCAAAAGAGCCAAAATTGACCATATACTATATGGAGGAACATGCTCAATGATATATGGAAATATTCTCATACATCAAAAGAGGGCAAGTGGGATAGAACATGCATTTCTGAATTCACTGGTATAGTGAACTCTCAAATGAGGAGCTGGTCAGCACCATGACTGCAACATATATATAATACTGAAGAAATGTCAAGAGATCTTAAATGTTAATTGACTTATTTAGGATGAAAGGATATGTTGGAGGCAGGATTTGAATGCAGAACTTCATGGTCCAGAGGCCAGCTTTCTACCTACTATGTCTGGCTGCCTCTCAGATGCAGAAATATGCTAGCAAACTGGAGATGTGAGCATTTAAAATGAGAAGTAACATGGCACCCATTTCTCTGCAGTTTATTTTGAAACATGCTGCATCTGCAAAATGTTTGGTAATGATGATGAAAGCCCTTTCAGGATAATTACAGTCCAATCACATAGAGTTGTGTCCTTTCTGATGTATCCTGTCCTTTTTTTCCCTCTTTCCTACTATCACCTGTTGCCTATGCAGGGACCACACTGCTGCTGTTCATTACTACTCACTGTTGTGTTTAGCAATAATGAGAAATTGAATAATGAGCTCCAATAACATCTGCTGGCCTCACCTCATATATATTAATAACTGGCATTGTAATCTGTCTTAACTACTACTTGCCCTTGAATTTCCCCACACTGCATTCCTTCTTTTTCCTTAAGGGCAGAGAGAGTTCCCTGTCTTGGCCCCCTCACTCTAATATCAGTCAAAATTTATCTTAATAGTGTCCTTATTCACTAAGAATATATTGGTTTGATCTTGAACCTGCAACTTATTTTTACTTTAAGTTACTTCTAAATATACCAAAGTGTCATTGTTTTTTTTTTAAGAAACACAAATGACAGTGTATCTATTTCATCCAACTTTAAAGAAAGTAAGTCTGCATGAGAGTTGAGGCTAGTGTTGGCAATTTGCTACCTAAGAACATGCCACAATAGAATCCACCCCCACTAGACCTAGATCTGTCCAAACTTGGTAGAATATTCTTTGCTTGATTAAACTCTAGTGGTTATACATTTTTTTTCTGAGCACATTTATCTTGGCATTTTATGAGCTGTCTCTGAATCATAGAATCTCCAAGCTGAACAAAACCTTTCAATTTGTTGAGTCTTCCCCCTTTATCTTTAGGATTGAGAAAATGAGAGTGAAGGAGAAGGGACCTGTACAAGGACATACTGCTATTATATGGCATTATTGGGACTTTTATTCACAGGACTATACCATTGGCATTGCCTGTAGGATGATGCCAATGGTGATAATAATAGGCATTTATCTATTCCATCATATATTATCCTGTTTTTGTGGACCAATCTTATTTGTACCAGTTTAGCAGTTTGGTAAAGGCTACGGGATCCTCAAAGTTATATTTTAAATGCATGACATAAAATATGTAGTATTACAAAGGAAAGCAATTATAACACAATTTCCTATAACATACATATATACACAGAACTACATCATATGTAAATATATACATATGTATATATGTGTATGTGTGTGCACGTATGTGTATACATCGATTATACACACACTCTTTTATCAGTGAGAATATAGAACAATTCATATTTTCTCATGTCACCAAAAAAAAAACATCCTTAGCAATCACTTAAATCCTAAAAGTCCTAAAGGTGAACTAGAAAATTTTCTAATTCTAACCATGGACTCAGTCCCATAGGAATCAGTGATAAATGTAGTGTAGTCTAAATATACTATTTTTAGAATCAGATGCCAATACTTTAATTTTCCTTCCCATTCAAGGATTACTTTACTGGGAAATCTATGCTGGTGAAAACATGACTTACTGGTGAGACCTGAGAGAGTGGTATGGTGGTTGCCTTTAAAATTTTGAACAACTATCACCAAGAGAGATTAAACTTCTTAAAGAATTTAGGTGAGGGGCAGCTAGGTGGCACAATGAATAGAGCACCAGTCCTAGAATTAGAAGGACCTGAGTTCAAATCCAGCCTTTGGCATTTAACACTTACTAGCCATGTAACCTTGGGCAAGTCACTTAAACCCAATTGCCCTGCCCTCCCCCTCCAAAAAAAAAAAAAGAAATTAAGTGTGGATGTGTCCATAAAGAAGAGAAAACCCTAATACATCTTTTTAGATATAAGTAAACAAGTTCTGGCAATATGGAATGAAAATAAATTGCCTAAAGTCATACATGTAGAAGTGGCTAAAGTCAGAATTTTAACCCTTCATCCTTTATTCTTAAATTCAGTTTCTATTTCCCATATATAAACCCCAAAGGACAGAACTATGATCAAAGTCTCGACATCAGAAAAAGCAACAATGGCAACAATTTAGATTCTGGTGCTGTGTAAAGAAATGATTCTCAACAAGCTAAGCTATTCAAAAGAGAAATAGGCTGCTCAGAGATATAGGATTCCGGGATTGGAGCAAAAAAGTACCTTGGGGTTCATTTAATCCAACCCTCCTCATATTAAAAATGAGAAAACTAAAGTTAATTGATTTGTTCAGGGTCACCAAAGTGGTATTTGGGTCAGAATTTGAACCCTGATCTTCTTGTTACTAAAAACCAGTACTATATCCACTAGTATAGTGCTTCTTGAGACTTTGTGGTCTCCAGACTTCTTTACATTCTGGAAAAAAAGAATTTGAATAAATCTCCACTCCTAAGAACATATATTTATATTGGCTATCACTATTGATTTACCCTATTAAAAATCAAAATGTCTCAGTATTATAGTTGTTGTTCTTTTACTCTCACATAATCCAAGTGGTAAGGACAAACCATGCTTTAAGAACCTTTTCATTTCTCATTGGAAGGCTTCATTCAAGGACTTTAAAATCATTAGTTGGTAGTACAGAAGGGATTCTTTTCCACATCTAGAACAAGATGTCCACTAAAATTTCTTCCAAGGGTGTGATTCTTATAATCCTAGCCCTTTTCCAATGAGGAGGAATGCAAGACTAATCTCTAGTATAGGTGGGGAATTTGCGACCTTCAGACCACATGTGACCCTTTAGGTATTCTAGTGTGGCCATTTGACTGAATTCAAACTTAGATTGGTTCAGTGAAGTTTGAATTCAGTAAAAGGGCTCAAGGCCACAGATTTCTCACACCTGCATTTATATTTTTACCAATACATACAGGCATATGACCAACGTATTACTTCTGGACTTAGGGTTAGGGCAAGGAAACCCTAATTTCATTTCTAACCATAATCTTAATTTCATTTCTATCCTTAACTCTACTGAATTACCAGTAAATTTTTGCTTAAATGAACTAAAAATGAACCAATTAAAAAATCTGGAGCCTAAGGGTATTTTATGTTAACTGAGGATTTGAGAAACAGGCATAGTATTGATTTGTACAATTTTAATAGCACTAACATTTGTAAGCTTGAAAAGGACATATGTACTGTCTTTTACAGTGCTTCCCATTACTGTCAACCACTGTTTGAGTGCTTTCAGAAACTGATAAAGCATTGGGATGAGATCCAACCAGAAGATGTACAGATGTCTCTCTGCTTATGATTTTACTAAACTGTCTTGATGAAAATTCCCATGGATTTCCCTGCAAATCAACAAAAACATCATCATAACTGAGTGTTTTAGATATATCACACTTAAAATGCACAGTGCTAACAGAGGGCAATATTGGGAGGGACATTAGGACACAGAATCTCAGAGCTATCAGGGTGCTTAGAGCATGGAACATCAGACCTGAGAGGGACCTTACCATAGAAAATTCCAGAACTGGGAGGGACTTTAGTACTTTAAGGCTAAAGAAGAAGGGGGATGGAAAATATAGAATAGCAGAGTTAAAGGGACATTAGATAATATGTAGCCAAATTACATAACTTTATAGATGAACAAATGATGAACCAATGAGGAAAAGATACTTCCCCAAGGTCATCCATCTCATAAGCGGAAAATCTGGGATTAAATAGAGTATACTTTAGTAGAGCAAAGTACCTTGATTGAAATGGGATGTCCAGTGGATGGGATTTAAGGAGAAGTTATAGTGGTTTGGTTCCCCTGTGTATAAGAAAATGGTGGGTTTGAGATTAGAAGATCTCTGCATGTCATTCTAAATAGAGTTATCGCATCAGTGGAAAGCTACTCTTGATTAACCTGTGATTCTTATTCGTAACGTCTTTCCAAAGGTGAATAATTTGTGTCTTCAAATTGCATCACCCAATATAAAACAACAAGAACATTCTTATAGCATGCATACACAAAAATCATTCAACAAATGTTAATTAATGCTCTCTACAGACATATGTCTTAATGTCACCAGATCTAAGTCATTAAAAGTAATTGTGTGTATATAATAATACATGTGAAAGAGGCTCAAGCTATTCTGAAGTTAAATCCTTTGGAAATCTCATGAATTTAAAACAAATATTCCTTCTAATTACCCTGGTTAGAGTCATACAGGTCTCACTGTAAGGAATACTACCAATTCTATCAACTTGACCTAGACTTTCTAGGGGTATAATTGTGTTATATAATAGCTAGAGAACAGAATCTAGACTGAGGAGATTAAGGTTTATGCCCCAGCTCAGAAACTTTTAGTGTCCTGTAGCTTCCCATAACAACGAGAAATTCATCTTACTTACATTGATCCCAGTTTTGTCAACTGAAAAAAAAAATGGTATAATGACATTCATTCTGATTCTCACTAGGTTGTTGGGAGGAAAGCAATTTTTATATTGCTAATCCTACAGAAATAGGAATTGCCCTTTCTCAAACTGATGATCCTGCCCTCATGCTGTTTAACATCTATTTCAGATATGACACATCAGAGATAAACTGAAATCCAAGCAAAGGTTAAAGAAATTCAGGTGTTTGGTTAACGATATAGCATGTCATGTAAGAGAAGACAGCAGAGGGGGTGTAATTAATAGTCAACTTACTGATTAGGACAACAGCTGCTCTGAGTCCAAAGGATGGAAATATCAGCTAAGGAGAGCTGTTTCTATGACATGGTGACAAGAGCTTTGTTCCAGGGTAGGTAGTTTAGACAGCTCCTATAATAATATGCAGGGTAGAGAGACAGCCATGTCATAATACCCTTTTTAGTAGGTTAGAAAACTTGTGACATCTTGGATCATGCTTCCTTTCCCCAAATGCTAGGGGATAAGCCAAACACCAAAAGACTCCAGAACAAAAGTGCTGCTTATAGTTCTGAACATGGGTTGGAGTTGTCATTATCTCATGAAGTTTTCAGGGAAGAAGTGAATTAATCTGGGCTTTGAATAATTGTTAGTGCAGAAAAGACATCTGAGACCATTGATCAGGTGAGTTTAAAAAGTCCATTCAACTGTAAGTTTTAGAGTGATTTATTTACTTATTTATTTATTCATTTGTTTACTTATTCATTAGTCTGTTTACTTATCTGTCCATTCATTTTTTTCTATCTATTTATGTATCTGTTTGGTTGCTTATTCATTTATTCGCTGAATTAAGCCATGCTCAATTCCCTTATCTGAGTTCTTCCAGGTGTCCTGGTTTGGGATGAACAGAAAATACTATTTCCTGAGCTTTGTTATTCACAGTCATTGTATTTGGTCCTTAGTGGAAGACATGTTACAATCCCCAGGAAATTAATCTGGACCAGGTTGAAAGTTTGCCAGAGGAACTACTCTCACACTAAGATTTCTCCTTACCCCAAGACCATATGAAGTTTACAGATAGATCATCTCTGAATGCAATTTTGAATTTTTTAAACTTAGATTCTTGAAAAAAAATATTACATAGGAATAAACACCTTTACTCTGGCACCTTGCCTTCAGGGTAAAGGTCAGAGAATTACAGAATGTTAGTCACAGAAAGGACACTATAATAAAGAATGTTAAAATGTATGAAACCTTAGAATAGAGAATATAACATTTTAGGGACAGAAAGGATCATAGAATATGGAACACAGAATTCCATGTATAGATAATAATCACAATAATAAATATACTATCAATAATAATGAATGACATTTGTGTGACTTAAAGTTTGTAAAATACTGTGCATATGTTATCTCATTTGAGGATTTAAAAGAGATTAGAAAGGAACTTAAAACAGAGAATGAGAATGTCAATATGGGGATTACCATATAAGAAACAAAATAAAATATTAAGAGATAGAAGTGACCTTAAGACCTAGAACATCAGATCTGAAGGGGGCCTTGGAACAAAGAACAGAGAATGTCAGAACTGGAAGAAACCGTAGCGTTCCTCACATCTACTTGACAATTAAAATGCTCAGGGGGGAAAAATAAGCAAATGATTTTAATTTTTTTTAATTAATTTATTTTTAGTTTTCAACATTCACTTCCATAAGCTTTTGAGTTTTAAATTTTCTCTGTCTCCCTCCCCACCCAAGAGGGCATACAATCCAATATAGGTTCTATACATACATTCATATTAAACAATTTTGCGGGGAGGGAGCAAGGTAATTGGTGTTAAATGAATTGCCCAGGGTCACAGAGCTAATAAGTATCAAGTGTCTGAGGCAGGATTTGAACTCAGGTTCACCTAGCTCCAGGGCCAGTGCTCCATCCACTCTGCCCCCTTGCTGCCCCAATTGTTTCCCCTACATCATAAAGTCATATAATCGATTAATGGTAGATCTAGAAAAAAATATCCTAATCTTAGTTCATTCGAGAATGAGGTATACAAGGGAAAAACTTGGATTTAGGAGATATCTGAATTCCAGTCCAATTCTGACACTTATTGGCTGTGTGACCATGAGCAGATAATCTGATTCAGCCTCTCCAGAGCTTATTTTTTTAAATCTACAAAACAGAGATAATTATACTTTCCCCTTACTAAGTGATGCAGTGGAAAAAGTATTGGACTTAGAATCAGGAATACCTGAGTTCAAATCTGGCCTTAGACACTTATTAGCTGTTTGATGCTGGGCAAGTTACTTAACCCTTATTTGCCTCACTTCCTCATCTTTAAAATGGGGATACACTGGGGAAAGAAATGGCAAACTACTCCAGTATCTTTGCCAAGAAAACCCTATAGAAAAAAAAAGTCCATGGAGTCATGTAGAGTTGGATTTGATGAAAGAGCAACAATAACCCTATCATACAGGAAGTCTTGTGAATATTGATAGAAATCATTTATGTTAATACATTTTATGAGAAAATGTGTTATTTTTAGCTATTAAAACTGGGATGCTGAATAATTTGTTCACTCTATTTTGGGGGGCCTGTCTAAAGGTTCCATGAGAGGATGCCAAGGTTAATTTTAGAGCATGCAAAGATTTGAGTAATCATCCAATCGTTTTCCAACACTTCAAACGAATGATAATGTCATCAAAATATTGTTTCCACCAGGGGAGATTTTCTCATTTCTCCATCAAAACTTTGGCTTATCTTCTGAGATGTTCTCAAAGTATTTTTATTGCTCAAAAGACCAGGGGGTGAAGGAGCAAAACACCAGATTTAAAAAAAAATGAATACAAAAACTACCAACCAACAAACTTTTTCTTGGTCTTTAAAACTAAGATAAAATGAAAGATTGAGATCTTTGTTACTCACTTCTGATTTCCTTGACCTGAATAGGATCTATCCAGTCTCTGATTCCCCATCAAAGAAGTTTTCAGGTAAACCTGGCTGGTCTAGCTTGGGCATAAGGACCTTCAGCTCATTCTTTACAACGTTGTAATGAAAAATAAAGTGAGCTTTATTTCTGGAGCAGGTAGGGTGTGGAGAGGACCTGTAGCCATTAATCTAAAACCTCCATAAAAGCTCACACACCTCATTTTCCTATCAAGCCCACAAAGGCACTGTTAGAAAACAGATGCTTCAGCTGACAAAACCAAGATTCACATCTTTCCATTTTCAAGAGATTCAGCTATCAGAGGAATCTGAACATGTCCCACAGCTGGGATAGATTGGCTTATCACTTTATTGGGCTCCATAGCCCCATCAGAACCATTCTGTAAAATCACTGAGGGGAAATTAGGGGGAAGAAAACCTGTCTGCTCATCACACATGCCACTCAGAGCAGTTCTCTGGAGAACATTCAGGTGTGAAATTATACCCTGATGGTTTGCCAAAGCCCTGAGCTGCACCTGATTAAAAGGACACCACCTGGTAGGGTTTTCCCTTAACCATTTCCTAGATCAAAGAAAGTGAACATTTCCTAGAGGTAAAACCATCGAGACATGGACCATGAATTGATGCCAGTGTGCCATAGGAGTCACAGAGAAGGCATAAAACATGGTCCTAGTTTAATGATGACCCTTCTCAAACCTCTGGCCAAAAGAGACCTTTGAGAAACATAATGCAGGAGACTAGAAAAAGCAGGGATATTCAAAGTGAAGGACTCTGAAAACTAGGAATAAAAGACTCTCAGAGGTGCAAGGTACCTTACTGGACATTTGATGATAGATAATGATTGTGTAGTACTTTCAGGTTTGCAAACATTTTACATATATTATCTCATTTAAGTCCCACAATGTTCCTAGTAGTTAGACACTGTTACTACCCCATTTTGCAGAAGAGGAAACAGAATCAAAAGAATGATTTCCCCAGGGTCACTCAGCTAAACTGAATTTGAACTCAGGTCTTTCTCACTCCATATCTAGTTCTTTCTCCATTGTTCCCAACTGTAGCAGAATTAGAATATTTTCAGTAACATTATTGACAATAACATTAGATTCATTAGATTATAATTCAATAACATTAGATACCTAATCATTACTGGCAATTACATTAGATTCATTAAATTATAATTCAATAACATTAGGTACCTAATCATTATTGGGAAGATGTTCAGTGAGGAGAAAGTAAGCCCATGCTTTAGATGTTTCTAGCCCGTTTCCTGAATTTTATTTTTTGTATGGTCACACCCCAGGGTATTTACAAAATTGTCACATTTGTACTCTTTGAAGCAGATATGGTCTCCCCTTTTCTGTAACTTTATAGATAGATGGTACAGTGGAAAGAGTATTGACCTGGAGTCAGGAAGATCTGAATCCAAATATGGCCTCAGACACTTGCTAACTGTATGACTGTGGGCAAGTCACTTGACCTGTATTTGCCTTAGTTCTTCCCCTGTAAAATAGTGACAGTGAGAAGGAAATGGCAAATCACTACAGCAACACTGTCAAGAAAAGTCCAGTCTCTGAAGTTCTAAATTAGGGTAACAAAATCTCCCAAAATTGGATGGGGGATCCAAACTTCTATCTGGCCTATGAAAATTAAATGGAGTTTCCAATAACAGTAGGTTGTTCCTCCTATAACAAACATATGCCTTTCTGATCCTCACTCTCCCCACCCCCCATCCAAAAGGATAATAATATGTGTACTACTTACTTTATGATCTGAAAAAATAGTATATAAAGGAGTTATTATCACTTATTTTTGGGAGTATAACCTATGCTTGAGCAATGATTATGGAGGTGAAATTCTCTTTGGTAAAATTAGTCCTTTGGTTTTCACTCCAATTCCTTCATGAGTATTACATTTTATTCACAATGGCGCTATTGAAATTCATTATTTGACATAGAAGTGGTTGACCCTAAAAAGTAGGGTATACATGTATACATATACTCATACATCTATAGGTGATCAAATATGTGTAAAAATAAAGCCTATATAAATATTAATATGTACCATAGAAATTACTTATAGAAATATATAAACAGGTTTCTATACACACACATGTGTACATATGCATATATATGTCTATATGTGAACTGTGTATGAAGTATATATGTGTGTGCATACATATATAAGACCATATATATGTGTGTGTATATATGTGTGTGTATATATGTGTGTGTGTGTATATATATACACACACACACATATATACACACACATATATCTCTCACACATAAATATGATGGACCTCTTCTCAGAATCAGATTTTAAATTAATTAAATGAACAAAAATCTAACAACAATAACTGGTTTAAATTGCACTTTGAAGCTTGCAAAGCAATATCTCATTTTTACAAATATCTCATTTTATCCTGACCCCATTTGGGGTTTTCTTAGCACAGACACTGGACTGCTTGCCATTTCCTCCCCAGCTCATTTTCCACATGAGGAAGCCAAAGTAAACAAGGTTAAGTGACTTGTTCAGGGTCACACAGCTAGGAAGTATCTGTGACTTTATTTGAATTCAGGGTTTCTTGAATCCAAAAGCAACTCTTTGTCAACTATACCAATAAACTGCCTAAACACATTGGATTAAAAAAGGGAATGAATTTTATCAAAATAGTCAACAAAAAACAAAAGGTAAACACTTTCCCAGAACCCAGGTTAAGAATCCTTGCCCTAAAGAATAATGGTTATTATTTTTAAAGCTAATTTCTACAACTCCTATAAAAAGAGAATTGTCTATATGAAGACACAGAAAGTCATGAGGTCTAGCTGATCATGACGATTTTTTTTTTGCTTTTTTTTTTTTTTTGGAGAGAAGAAGGCATGGCAGTTAAGGTTAAGTGACTTGCCCAAGTTCACATAACTAGTAAATTTTAAGTGTCTGAATCCAGATTTGAACTTAGGTCCCCCTGACTCCAGGGCCATTGCTCTATTAGATTTATTTAAAAAGCAAAAAATGGTTTCTAAAAATATCATAGGAACATCAGTGTTGTCAGGATTAAGACAAAAGTCAATAAAAACAGCTTGGGTGTTGAAATGAAGCTTTCTCTTCAAAAACTACACTACGTTAGAGCTTGAGATTTTGAGTGTGAGTGGAGGGCAAGCAAAAAATGAAAGATCAGCCTAGCTCTACTCTGCAAACTAAACCCTTCAGAAAACAAGGATTTAAATAGAATAAGTGCGAAATGAAAGAAATTTCCCAATGCCTTCTGCTTTGCTGATCGTTCAATAATTTCACATTTCCATGGTACTGCCTTCCAAGGAACTGCTGCTTTGTAGATTTGCAGAGACTTAGCAGAAATTAACTAATAAAACCCTCTGAAAATAAAGCATGTAACCACTCTGGGCCCCAGTTTCTTCATCTGTCAAATGGTGCAGTTCAATCAGATGATCATTAAGATACTATCAAGCCCTAAATCTTTCATTTTATTCACAGCATAATGGATCCTGGGGTCTTACAGCTGGGAAAGGTTAGTGAGGTCAAGAGTATTGCCTCCTTATTTAAGACATGAGGACACTGCACTTACTTGAGGTACAGACTGTTTTTTTTTAAACTTTTGACTTTATATTTCCAGTGCTTAATATTTTCAGTGCCTGGTATATAATAGAAGTGTCAGTGTGTTCAATCATTTTTCAGTTGTGTCTAACTCTTCATTATCTTGTTTGGGTTTTTCTTGGAGCGGTTTGCCATTTCCTTCTCCAATTCAATTTACAGATGTGGAAACTGAGGCCAATCGAGTTAAGTGACTTGCCCAGGATAACACAACTAGTAAGTGTCTGAGGCCAGATTAGAACTCATAAAGAGGAATCTCCCTGACTCCAAGCCCATCACTCTATCTAATGTGCTACCTAGCTACCTGCTATAGTAGATGTATAAGCAGAGAGAATGCTTAAGGACAGACCAATTATTGAATTGTGTTGCAAATCCTGTTCTCTTTCCTGACAAATCAGAGAAAGATTAAGTGTTGTTGTTGCTGCTAGTAGAGATGGAGGAAGTTGTGGTGATGGGGGGGGGTGATGGTGTGTGTGTGTGTGTGTGTGTGTATGTGTGTGTGTGTGTGTGTGTGTGTGTGTGTGGATGTTTTGCACAGAGTCTGAGAGGTTTACACACAGCTAATTAGTGACAGAGGCAAGATTAGAACCCACATTTTCCCTAATACAAATCCAGCATTCAATCCACACAGGAACATTTTAGGCAACTGTCCTTCAAAAAATATAAATGAAGTTTTCTACTCTGGTCCAACTTTCTAGCTGTTAACCCAGACGATCTACTCAAGTATAAATTGGTATCTTTTTTTTTTATTACTGTCAGTGAAACCTTCTTTTTAGCATCATATCAATTGGGGAACTATGCTGTGAGTGAAACTGAATTTAGGAAGGTAACTGAAAGTTATGTGCTTTCCAAAATGGAACTGAATGCTAGGTTGAGAGTGTTGAAGAATTAATCAACTTGAGTTCTTTGAAAGCCCAGGGATATTCTCACCCACCAGCAGGTCTGCATGACTGGAGGTCAAATAAAGTGAGGAGCCAAACTGAAAGATAATGTAATGTCTCTGTGCTAAGGAAGACTATTTGCTGGTTGCAACTTTGGCATCCTAGAACTCAAACCTTGATTTCTATAGCTTTATTCGATGAAGTCAGTCATCAGCATTGTACAAGCTTAGCTTGGACCAATGGGATACAGTTTGTCCCTAAGGAAGGTGTTCTCCCTACCCAAATGGTGGATGTGGCATTTTTAGGGTTGAGGGCAACTGAAAGGTGCAGGCTCACAAAGGTTTTGTGGTTCCTCTAAACAGGATAAAGGCAAGGGAGTCTTGTTTGGCTATTATAGTCTAGTATAGAAGGGGTAAATATTTAGTCCTGGCTTATTAGGTCTGCCGCAGAATGGAGGATAATTCATCCATACCGTGTATTCTGATAATTAAGGCTTCTCCCTTATAGCTCTCTGGATTCAAATCCTGCCCCTGGTTTTAAGGCCAGTGTGACCTTGAGAAATTAACAGCTCTGAGTCTCAGTTTCCTCATTAGTAAAGTGAAGGAGCTAGATTAAATATTTTATAACTCCCTTTTTAATTCTGAAACCCTATGATATCCTGAAAGCAAAGGCAGCCCATTGTATTCCATGGGACTTCAGCTGGTTTTCCTTTCAGATCCTCCCCTTTAGCATTTCAAACAAAGGCTTTTTTTTCCTTTTCAGGGAGAAGGGACCTTTTTCCCTGTTCAGTTCCCTGAGTGACAGTACAGTTAATCAATCCAGCCATTGGGGTAGGGGCTGAGGGAGTAGGGAGACAGGTAGTTTTACACCTAAAATCTCTGACTGAATATCTTAGAGTGCCTGGGAATAAGTACCAAGAGCAAGAGAGAGGGAGAGGATGTGCTATCCAATCATATTTAAGGAGCTTAAAAAACAAATAACAGCAAAAACAACAAACAATGAGACATTCTTTTAAGTAAAGTTTTCTATTTGTCTCTTTTTAAAATTCAAATAATCTTGAGGAAAAAAGTACTAAGGTGTCACCAATACCTTAATGCTTATTCATTAAGTCACACTTAAGGAAACTTTTTTTTTCCCTACCAATCACCCTGGGGCACAGATAGTAGTTAGCTGATTATATATCTCAAGTGAAGAGTCAGGAAAACAGATTCAGGGAGTATAAGCAAATTAGCTAAAGCCATCCAGCCTCCCTTGGTGGCATTTTATCCGTCTATCAACTTTCTTAGTAAGACTTACTAAAGGTAGGACTAAGCATTTTCTGAATGTCAAGTAGTGTGATAGATATTAGGGTGGGAAAGAATTTAAACACTAAAATCCAATTCTTCTCTCCTCCCCCATCCTCTAGGAGCTTTTCTATTGGGTAAATAATCATACATAGCTTTGTATACACCAAAAATATAAAATATTTATTTTATGTAAAATATATATGTAAAACCAATCAAAAGTGTTTTGTGTTTATTTTCCCTCTGGGGAGAGGGTACAAGCAATTATCTCTTACCCATTTTGTGCCAAGAGCTTTGCAAATATTAGGTCCTGTAACCCTCACAAATCAGTGAAACAGATGCTCTTGTTATCTCTATTTGACAGTTATGGAAACTGAGGAAGACAAAAGTATAGTGACTCATCCAGGGTCACATAGCTAGTAAGTGTCTGAGGTTAAATTTGAACTCAAGTCATTCTTGCTCCAGGCCCAGCACTCTATCCACTATCTCACCACCATCTTGAATTCCCTACACCCAGCTCTCATGGGGACCAAATGCAGAAGGTTAAATCTCCCAGGACAGAGTTAGGACTGAACCCCAGGCAACAGGATTTTAAATTGTAAAGTGGAAACAGATTTAAGCATTTGGATAAAGAAGGGGAGGTCCAGTGAGGAAGCATTATGAAAATTCAGAGCTGTGTGATTCTAATACCTGTACTCAGTCTACTCTGCCTACAATGGCCTCAGACATTTGCTAGATGTATAACCTTGGATAAAACACTTACCAATGATGGGCCTCCATTTCCTCATTTGTAAAAAAAACACGTCGCTAGAATGGGTGCCCTTTAAGGGCCCTTCCAGATCTAAAAATCTACAAATACCAAAGTCCAGACATAAAAGTGGAGAGCACCTCAGCAGCTATCTAGCCTACTCTCATTTTTACAGATGAGGAAACTGAGGCAAAGAAAATATAAGTGTTTTGCCCAAGATCATTCAGATAGTAAATGACAGACGTCATGTGAATGGAAGTTTGTTGCTTTTCCTGAAGCATCTCACCCTCCCACAGCCAGAGCAACCTGGAAGACAGCAATGAACACTTAGAATGGGAGTTAAGGGACTTGGTGAAGAGAACAGAGTAGGGGGAAAGTCAAGACTGATTTTTCCAGGAAAATATATGGAGAAGCCTACGCATTTGGACAGTACCTGGTCTTTTGGATTGGAATAATCTCGTTAAAAAAAAAAAACAAGAAAGTGAATAGAATCTTAAAAAGAACAGAAATTATCCTAAAACACCCTTTCTACGTTATCCAAAACCTTTGCCAGGCACCCAAGTACAGGCTCCCGAAAGCTGATCCAACACTGACACCTAGTGTCAAATGGGATCTTTAACCCTGCCATTACAAAAATAGAAAGTCATTTTTTCCTTCCCCAAACCTTGCCCCCTAGTGGCTTTCTTTATTTTTTGGCGGGGGTTGGGGGGGGGGGGGTGAGGGGGAAGAGAGGGAGGGAAACCTTTAATAGCACAAAAAGGCAATGGTTATAAAATGACATTACTGGGGAGAAATTTCTTGCCATCTTTGCAGTCTGACGAGGCATCTGTCAAGCTGCAAGACGAAAAGCTTTATTTGCCTAATTCGGTGTTGGTGGTGGTGGTGGTGGTGGTGGTGGTGGTGGTGGTGGTGGTGGTGGTGGTGGTGGTGGTGGTGGTGGGTGTGTGTGTGTGTGTGTGTGTGTGTGTGTGTGTGTGTGTGTGTGTGTGTGTGTGTGTGTGGAGAGAGAGAGACAGAGAGAGACAGAGAGACAGAGAGAGAGAGAGAGACAGAGAGAGAGAGAGAGAGAGAGAGAGAGAGAGAGAGAGAGAGGGTGGGGGGGAAGAGTGCTATCTTCTATTTGTTTTTAATTTATAAACAACAGCACTGATTAAGACACTGACCGCCAACCTCTTTTTCTTCTTGAATATTTCTTAAATTTTAGCACAGTATTAAAATCTTAGGAGCTTGAATTAGAAGACACCTGCCATATTACAAAGAAAATCAAAAAGAAAAGAAAAGAAAACTGGGGCTCAAAGACTACGTGATTTGCTCTAGGTCACTAAGCATCTGATCTGGGACTTAAGCAAAATTAATTATTTAGGTTTAGATGGCATATGTTGGGTCATGAATCTCATTCTTTCCTTCCTTCCTTCCCTCCCTCCATCCTCTTCTCACATCCTTCCTTCCCTCCCTCCTTCCTTCCTTCCTTCTTCCCTCCTGGATTTCATTCCAGGGAAGTCACATTGTAAAAACATCTTTCACATATGCATGTTTACAGATTATTTGTAATTTATTATCTCAGAAAGTTGCTCAGAGCAGGGATGATAAGGGATTTGTCCAACATCACAAAGTCACTTTAAGTTGAAGCATATTTGAAGCCACACCTTACTAATTTCAAGAATAATACAGTGAGTTATTACATTGGAGACTTTCAACAATAGTTTTAGCACTAAACTGTCTTCCTTCTACCACAAGGCTCATACTGGGTCTCTCCCCTCATCCAGGATGTGGTTTGAAGAAAAATTGTGAAGTGATATTGTCATATAAGAGGAAGAATAGATTGCTCCTGTGCTTTCCTCCCTCCCAGGTCTGTCTGCCTCCCTCCCTCCCCCTCTCTTCCCTCTGTATTTCTTCCTCTCTCTCTGTCTCTCCTCTCCCCTCTCTCTCTGTCTCTCATCATACAAATTAATCTTGCTAGCCCTCCCACATCAGCAACTCCCACTCTATTGACAGTAGAGCAAAACAACCAAAGACTTCACTAGTCTGGCTCCAGCCTTATCAAACATTACTTTCCTTCACATTTGAGAATTCACTGATCTTGTATTCAATCTCTAGTCTTTGAGCATCTGCAAAGCAATTCTAGGAGACTGGAATACATTCCACTTTCAATTGCTTTTTAGTATCCTTGCATTTCTCCAATCCTTACCCCAAGCATTATTTCCTCCATGGACCTTTCTGCCTGACCCCACCAATTATTAATGCCCTCCCTATCCTCAGTTCCCTTAACTTTATTTATCTTCGTATTCTTTTCGTATATTTTTTCGTATACTCATTTTTGTCCTGTATTCTTCTAGGAAAATTGAGGTCTTCAAGCTAAGGCACTGCTGTTTTTGTTCTTGTGCCCCCAGCATAGGGCCTTAAGAATGCCAGGTATTTAATTGAATGGTTGTTAGATTTAATTTAATTTATAATTGCTCATTTAATTGAACAATTGTACTGTCTTTGGTGGCCTTTTCTCTCCCACTTGTTTCTTATCGTAACATCTCTCTTCACACCCCAACACATAATCTATCATTCCAAGTAAGTGGGACTTGTTGATTTCAATGGTGGTCTTTGGGTGACAACAGTCTGTCTTTGTCAATAATACCTTAAAAGATGAGTCACATTTACATTGCATTATTATGTTTGCAAAGATCTCTAGGTAATTTATTGCATTTGATGCTCAAAACAGTTCTTGGATACTATCATCCCCATTTTATGGAAATTGAAGCAAGGAGAGGCCAACTGACTTGCCCAGGGTCACATAGCTAGTGAGTGTCTAAGATGGGATTTGAACTTTTGTCTCCCTCATTCTGGGTCCAGCACTAAATCCTCCTACCACCTAGCTTTCATGGAAGCCTGACGCGTTGGACATATTCAAAAACTTAAATGAATCTGTGATCTTATTGATTTGGGAGTTTTCCCTTCAGCTGTTGTCATGACCTATCTATGCCTGTCAAGCCTATCTGACTCTTGGTCATGTCCTCCCAAAAGTTTGATATTGAGCCCTTCTAACATTCCGGACCTCTGCCTTGCTTTCTCCCAATTCTAGGAGGGTAACTGAGGCTCTTTTTTGTCCTTCTACCCGTTGGTTTCCCCTCTTGCTATGTGACCAGCCCAAACTCTTTCCTTCTTATTATATAATATGTCCATGACTTAAAAAGAACTTCATAAATGTTACTTAAATTGAAATGAATCTAATATTAGGACTTTCAGGGAGCTTTAGGGGAGGCAGGGGGATTCAAGTAAATTCATAAACTTTTCTTAAATATTCCCATGAAACTATGTCCAGGGACTTAGAATCATTGCATTCAAGGAACATACATGCTCTCAGCCTAGGTGGGACTTGAGGATTGATGGGCTGCCTATTACAACTGCAAGAGCTTGGACATCAATTGATAGGGAGTAGGATTCAAAGAAAGTGAAGGATATTAATATAAGTAAAAGATAATTAGGGAAGTAAATCTGTTGTTATTGCACCTTCCCCATCATTCTGACCTTGAAAGCAAAAAAAATATTGTAACATCTGTACCATTGTTCCTTTTTATTAGTATGACTGATCAGGGGCTTCCTCTATTCAATGGATTGTAAAAACTGCTCTGCGCTTCATGAAATCTTCCAAATCTTTCCTTTCCTCCTCACTTCTTTGAGGCCATTGAGGCCACAATCATGCTTCCAGTCACACAGCGACATAATCTGGTCCTCTTGCCTCTCCTGAACCTAATGAATCAAATCTCTTGAGAAGTCTTACAACATGATCACTCTATATCCTCTCTCTCTTTTTAAAGTATTTATTAAATTTAATAAGACAGCAAGAAAAAATATTCAGTTTGCATTCTCTTTTAATTTTGTGTTTCTACTATATATTTTATGTTCTAGAATGATAGGGTTTTTTTAACTTTACGTTTATTTTTAGTTTACAACATTCATTTCCACAAGATTTTGAGTTACAAATTTTCTCACCGTCTTTCCCCTACTCACCACCCCAAAACAGTGATTGCTCTGAATAACCCCTCCCCAATCTGCTCTCTCCTATATCCTCCCCCATTCCCCCTCCAACTTTCTAGTAAGGCAAGATGAAACTCCATACCCCAGTGCCTGTATATCTTATTTCCCAGCGCTTGTAAAAAAAAAAGTATACACACATATGTACATATATATATATATATGTTAAACATTTGATTTTAAAACTTTGAATTCCAGATTCTTACCCTTCTTCCCTCATCACTCACCCTTACTGAGAAGATAAGCAATTCAATATAGGTTGTACATGTGTATTATCACAAAACATTTCCATAGTGTATACATGGTGAAAGATTGTTTCCCTCTATCCTATACCCCCTCACTTGTTCTATTTTCTACTTTGACCCTGTCCCTTTTCAACAGTGTGTGCTTCCAACTATCCCCACAGTCTTTTCTCCCTTCTATCATCCCACCTCTTATCCCCTTCCCCCCTACTTTCCTGTACAGTAAGATACTCAATTTAGTGTGTATGTTATTGTCTCCTTAAACCAAAATCAATGAGAGTAAGGTTGACTCATTCCCTTTTGCCTTCCTTTTCTTCCCCTCCATTGTAACAGTTTTCCTTTGCCTCTTTTACATGGGATAATTTACCCTATTCTGTCTCTCCTTATCTCCTCTCATTATGTTCCTCTCTCACCTCTTAATTTTATTTTTTAAATTTCATCCTTTCCTATTCAATTGATCTTGTGCCCTCTACCTATGTAAACCTGTACACAGATACATATATTAATATATGTATTCCTACACCCATATACCCTTCTGTATAGACATATATATGTATGTATACATATATACATATAAATGTATAGATATATTATATATATTCACACTGAGAAAAGTTTCATATTTTACAATCATCGTTTTACTATATAGAAATGTAAATAGTTCAACTTTGATAAGTTCCTTATGATTTCTTTTCCCTATTTACCTTCTCATCTTCTCTTGCTTCTTTTAACTGAATGTCACTTATTCTGTTCAACTCTGTTTTTTTTTTCATTAAGAATGCTTGGGTCGCTTTCGCGCTTCGGCAACATGGCGCCTGCTACTGCAGCCTCGGGTTCCTCCCCGACTTCGACTGCGGCCCCGACCCCAACCCCGGCTTCTACACCGGATTCCGCCCCAGCTCCCTCCCCGGCCCCGGCGCAGGCCCAGGGCCAGGCCCCAGCGTCGGCGCCTCCGCTGGCTGCCCCTACCCCGGCTCCGGCGCCGGCCCCCCTTGGGCCTGGGCTCCCCGGGCCGTTCCCCGGCGGCCGCGTGGTCCGGCTACACCCGGTCCTCCTTGCCTCCATCGTGGACAGCTACGAGCGTCGCAACGAGGGCGCGGGTCGCGTTATCGGCACTCTGCTGGGAACAATTGACAAACACTCAGTAGAAGTCACCAACTGCTTTTCAGTGCCACATAATGAGTCTGAGGATGAGGTTGCTGTAGACATGGAATTTGCTAAGAACATGTATGAATTACACAAGAAAGTCTCTCCAAGTGAACTTATTCTGGGCTGGTAGGCCACAGGCCATGGCATCACAGAACACTCGGTGCTGATTCATGAGTACTACAGCCGAGAGGCCCATAGCCCTATTCACCTCACTGTGGACACCAGCCTCCAGAATGGGCGGATGAGCATCAAAGCCTACGTAAGTGCTTCCGTGGGGGTTCCTGGAAAAACAGTGGGGGTGATGTTCACTCCACTGACAGTGAAATAGGTCTACTATGATACTGAGCGAATTGGAATTGACCTGATCATGAAGACATGTTTCAGCCCCAACCGTGTGATTGGCCTTTCAAGTGATCGGCAGCAAATTGGTGGTGCATCAGCCCGGATCCAGGATGCTCTAAGCACAGTGTTGCAGTATGCTGAGGATGTGCTGTCTGGAAAAGTCAGCTGACAACACCGTGGGCCGCTTCCTGATGGGCCTGGTTAACCAAGTTCCCAAGATTGCCCCTGAGGACTTCGAGACCATGCTGAACAGCAATATCAATGACCTGTTGATGGTGACTTACCTTGCCAACCTAACCCAATCACAAATTGCTCTCAACGAGAAACTTGTGAGCCTGTGAGGAAACCCAATGAGCAGCAGCTACAGCCAGCAACTCCCCCTGATGTGGGTCCTCCCTTGGCCTGACCTATAGGATAGAGCAGAAGAAAAGTGGATTCTTCTTCAATCATCATCTTTAAGTTGCCTGTTTCTGTAGATGAGCTGTTTATAACTCCAAATAAACCACAGACATCCCTTTTCCCTCTGGGAAAAAAAAAAGAATGCTTGGGTCATCTAGGTGGCAGAGTGAATAGAGCGCCAGCCCTGGAGTCAGGAGGACCTGAGTTCAAATATGGCCACAGATACTTAATACTTACTAGCCCTGGGACCTTGGGCAATTCACTTAAGCCAAATTGCCCTGCACTCCCCCCTCAAAAAAAAGAAAAGCAAGAATGCTTGAAAGTCCTTTATTTCACTGAATGACCATATTTCCCGCTGAAACATGATGCTCACTTTTGCTGGGTAGGTGATTCTTGGTTTTAATCCCAGCTTATCGGAACTCTGGAATATCATATTCTAAGCCCCTCGATCCATCAATGTAAAAAAAAAGTTTCCAGATCCTGTGTTATCCAGATTGTGTTTCCACACTATTAAAATTGTTTCTTCTTGGCTGCTTATATTTTCTTCTTGATCTGAGAACTCAGGAATCTGGCTATAATATTCCTAGGAGCTTTGTTTTGGGGATCTTTTTCAGGAGCAGATAGATGGATTCTTTCAACCTCTATTTTGCCCTCTGGTTCTAAAACATTAGGGCAATTTTCCTTGAGAATTTCTTGAAGGATGATTTCTAGCTTTCGTTATCATGGCTTTCAGGTGGTCCAATAATTTTTAAATTATTTCTCCTGCATCTATTTTCCAGGTCAGTGGTTTTCCTAATGAGGTATTTCACATTGTCTTCTATTTTTTTCCATTTGTTTGGATCTGTTTGATGGTATCTTGATTTCTCATAAAGTCATCAGCTTCCATTTGCTCCAATCTAATTCTAAAGGAATTATACTCTTCAGTGAGTTTTTGAGATTCTTTTTCCATCTGGCAAATTTGACTTTTTAAGGCAGTCTTCTCCTCATTGCCTTTTTGAGCCTCTTTTGCCATTTGAGTTAGTCTATTTTTAAGGTGTTATTTTCTTCAGGCAGGTTGTTGACTCTCTTTTCATGATTTATTGCATCATCCTTATTTCTCTTCCCAAATTCGGTTTTCAAAATACTTCTTGAGCTCCTCTATGGCCAGTAAAAATTCATATTTTTTAGAACCTTTTGGTGCAGTAGTTTTGACTTTGTTGTCTTCCTCCCATTCAATGCTTTGATCCTTTTTGTCCCCAAAAAAGGAATCTAAGTTTTGAGTGCTGTGCTTGCTTTGCTTCCTTTGCTTGCTCATGTTTTTGCCTGTCTGCTTGCTCATGTTGCCCTTCAATTACTTGACTTTTGAACTCTGCTTCCAGAGAGGAGAGGTTTGTGCCAAATTGCTAAGGTTTTTATAGCTGCCAGAGCTATTAGTTGGGTGCCCTCTCTGTAGTCTCCACAGGCTCTGGCCTCTGGTCATACACTCCAGGACCTCCACCCAGATCCAGATCCAAGCAGGTTAAAGCAAGAGCAATTTCCCCTCAGAATGGTTACTTGTTCCCCCTAAAATCTGTAGGCCTGGAGCTCTGAAGTAGCTATCCTGTGGCAACGGCACAGCAGCCATGCCTCCGCCACTTCTCATACCAGGGGTTAGACGTCAGACCACACTCTCAGTCCCCCTCTTCCCACAAAGTTCACACTGACCTTTTACTTTGCCTTTGGCATTTAAGGGTTGATAATTCAGAAAACCGCCTTAGCTGCTAGTGATCCACTCTCCCAAAGTCAGCCTCAGCAGCTGCTGGTTCTGGGCTCTGCTCCCAGTGTGTTGCAATGGTCCCTTCCTTTCAGCCTATTGAGCTGCCTTCAGCAGGAGATTTGTTTCTTTCTGTTACTTTGTGGGTTCTGTAGATCTAAAGTTTGTTTAAAGGCATATTTTATAGGTATTTGAGGTGGTTATGGGTAGGGTTCATGGAGTTTTCTTGCTTCTACACCACCATCTTGGCTCCTCCCCTAGCTATCTCCTTCTCTTTACTCACTCTTGCACCACATTCAAGCCCTTATTAATTTAGATCAGGAGGTGGCAAACACTAACCACTTATAGCAAGCATTATTTGAAAATGTCATTTTTTCTTTGTTAATTCTTGAGCCTTACAAAAACAGATTTGGCTTACTGGCCATAGTCTGCCAACTCCATCTTTATTACAGACAGACCAGGAACATTTCATGCCATCCCATCCCACCTCTTTATTTTACAACAATAGATCCAGAGAAGATACATAGCTAATAAACTCTCTTCAATATACCTTTCCAGCCCTATCCTCTCCATACAGTCTTTGATCTAAACAACTATCTTTCTGTAATGGAAATATAAATTTATGTTGTTGCCATCTTTCTAAGACTGTATTGTATAAGATATTCCCTGCCCCAGGCCCTTTGATAGGCTTAAGTTCACCTGGAGCCTGTGGTGGGAGGCTTGATTTTCAGGAGATACTTTGTGATTGGGCAGTGGGTCAAGAGGGTTGTTACAACATAATCTGAGACAGGAGAAAGCTATATAAACCTTGAGGTGAAGCTTTGTTTTGGGGCTCACTTTGAGAAGTGTCCTGTGATTTGACCAGAAGAGACTTTGAGCAGCCATTTGAGAGCCCCCTAGCTTTGAAAAGCCCAGATGTTGATGCTTCCCTCTCTGGTATCTGACTAGGTATGGATGTAATGTTTGGACAGTTGGAGGCCTGTCTGCTTGATGTGTTTGTTTCTTTGTTTTCTTGTAACATCTGCTTGTAACCTCTGTATACTCTGAAATTTGGGGTGCTGACTTTTTCCCCTCAACTCGGTAAATTATATGTTTGACTGATTAAATCAAGATTGTTAACCTATTTTGAGTTGCTTTCCTTTAGAAAAAGCAGATCTAAGAACATGTGTTGGCAGCCACCCTGGGGATGCTGGGGTGCTTGCTGCTATAAGTTCTTATTTTTCTTCAATCATGTTCATTCTTTCCTCTGTCTCCATTTCTAGAAGGCTCTCCCTCCAAATTTCTGCCACTTAGGATCCCTAATTCCCTTCAACGATCAACTCAATCACTTCCTCTAAGAAGATATGCCTGATTCCCTCATGTTTAAATGTAACTTCAAGTGGGACTTAGCAAGGCTCAGAATTCCAACAATGATGCACAGTAATAGATAATAAAGCCAATCAGCTTTGAGGGAGACATTAACAAAACAGTGGAGTAGTCTGGGAAGAGGGACAGGCAGTAGGCCTCTGGTTGAAGAATGAAGCCCCTGAGGAAATGGTTGACCCTATAAATCTCGGAACCCTAAAAAGGTCAGGGGAATGCTGAGCCACTATGATATTTTTAGCAGTTATAGATATAGATATTATATATTATAAATATGTATTCAGATACTCCTCATTGTGGTTAGGAACCAATAAGTAAGGGTGGACAGAAAATTCTTCAAGGATCCAACCCATGACTATTTCTTTTGGAAATGAGCAAATGATCATCCCATAAACAAAAGACAAACTAATCTGGCTAAACAAATGTGGATTTGGGGGAATTTGTAAGAGAAGATGTCCAAAATAATGATGGTTTTACTATTTTCTTTGTAGTAGAGGGAAGGATTGTGACAAGTAGGGTAGAGGAGTGAGAATCTTAGAAGGTAAGTAGGGAATCCATCTACTTGGAAATCCAGTGCCACTTAAACAGACTTAGGCCTGAATAGAACAAAAAGTCAGGGATTGACTAGTTAAGTTCTTCACTACCAGGGTTAAGATTTTACTGAGTCAGAAAGAGATGAGAAAAATGAAAAAAAATATATATCCCACAAGCATTAAATCCCAGGTCAACTGCTCTTGAATAACTAGTGCAAAGACCCTGCCTAAGGTACCAATTCACCAATTTGGACTGAGGATCCTTGACACAACTTACCCGTCACATACCCCAGTAATAGAAATGATACAAAATGGAGCTTTTCCCTGTACTGGAGTGGAGTATTCTGAACAATCTCCAAGGTATTATTAATATATTCCATCTTCTAGTGCTTTCCCTCCAAAATCAACATTATTTTGAATACCATTATATGTGTAAAGGCTGTTTTCCTCTATAAAACCAAAATTTCTTAAGGCAAGGATTGTTTTCTTTATTCATCTGTCTGTCCCTAATATCTGGCAGGTAGCAAGTGCTTAATAAATTCCTACTGATTGAATGAATAATTTTTTGCTGTTTAGTCACATTCAGTCATGTCTAATTCTCTGTGACCCCTTTTTTGGGGGGATTTTCTTGACAAAAATACTTGAATAGTTTGACATTTCCTTCTCCAGATCATTTTATATATGAGAAGACTGAGTCAAACAAACTAAAGTTACTTGCCCACAGCACAAAGCTATAAGTACTTTGGGCTAGATTTGAACTCAGACCATCCTGATTCCAGGTCCAGCACTCTATCCACTGCTTCATCTAGCTGCCCTGAGCAAGGTAAACTGAGTGACAACAGCCAAATCATAATCAATTTACTAGTTAGACTTAGCATTATCCAATAAATAGGCTTAATGGCCTCTTTTAATAACTAATGCTGGCAATGTAGAAAATGGTAGTAAGTGGAAAAGTTTAGATTTGAACTCAAATTTCATAGATCCAAATTTGGGGCTTTTTCTACTATAACACACTAAACCACTGTTTCTGCCTCCTACTCAGCCCCACCTAAACCCCTGCTTCCAGTCTCTTGCCTCTCTTAAATTTTATCTGCATAGATATCAATGAAATTTTAAGAGATGAGTTAACCTATCTTACTCCACAGATTAAAAATCTTCTGTGGCTCCCTGTTGCCTACAGCATAAATCGGAAACCCTTCCATCAGGCTGTAAGGATTTGATAAATTTGCCTCTGTCCCAGCTTTGCAGCTTTAATTCATGCCATTTCCCCTTCTTATATGGGCCATCAGTGATATATGGGTATATTAACATTGCACTGACTTCATCAGTCTATTTCCTGTCTTTATGGATTTGTGACTGTCATGCTCCATCATAGAACTGTGTTTCTCCCTTATTTCCAGATGTTAGAATCCTTATCTCCCCTGAAGGTTGCACCTCTGGTACAACCTCTTGTAGGCAGCTCTTCCTGAAATTCCTGAGGTTAATAGCAATCCTTCCCTATTCAAATGAGCTTGAATTTACTCATTTCTGCACATATTAATTCCACCGGCTACTGACTCTCCAGCCACACCTGTAAGCTCCTCAATTTCAGGAAATGTTTGTTTATTTTATCTTTGTATCCCCAGAATGTAACATGTAACTTGGCACATGAATTCCCTATTAGGTTTCCTTGCATTAAATTGAATTGAAAATGAACAATCATATTGAAGAAGGTATCTGGACCAAAGATAGTACTGTAAAATTGAAGACTTTTTAGATATAAGGCCACTCTTTTATACAAGAAACACATTGATTCAAGTACCATTGGGATACATATTTGGAAACCATTCCCTTGGACCACTTTCAGCTGGACTTCGTATATCTTATCTGGGATGTAGGAGGAAATGGTTGCTTTGGTTACCAAAACCTAACCAATTTCAACTTCAGATATAGTAATATAATTGTAATTCAGAAATTATGCATGAGAACAAATATGAAACATCATTATTGGTTTCAGTATAATTGAAAGTCATTGAGTTCGACACCTAAAACTAGAAGTAGCTTCAGAAAAATAGGATGCCACCATGTAGAGGGTACATACTTCTTCCCTGTGTAGATAACCTTCCCCGTTGCCTGTTTGGCCATCCCCTGGAGATATGGGGTGCACTGGCCCTAGATGTCACTCTTAGGGTTCTATCCCTGGCACTCCTTGCCTAGTGCTTGTCATTTCTGTCATCTGGGACAAGTTACAAAAAGGAAATCTAGGCTTGATATCAGACCATACTTCCTAATAAAACTATCCAAAAGAAAAATATTCTCCCTCAAGAAATAGTTAATTCCCCATTACAAGAGGTCTCTGAGCAAGACTGGTTGACTACTTTTCACATGTGCTATATAATAAGGATTTTTTAAAATGAAATTTTGGGATCTCTATTTATATGTTTAAAAATGTCAGGGACCTCCAAGGTAATTGATGTTAATCCTTTCATTTTATAGATAAAAAAAATGTTATAAGAGAAGTTATGTGACTTGCCCAGGGTCACATATCTTGTGTCTGAGGCAGGATTTGAACTCAAGACTTCCTAAGTCCAACTCCAACTCTTTATTTCCTATGTCACAAAGCTGCACTTAGACTAGATGTCTGAAGTCTCACCAAACTGTGAAATTCCTCTACATAAGGGTTACAAATATTGGCACGACCATTAAATAAGTATTATTTAGTTGGAAAGGATTTAAACAATAACTCAAGATCAGAAAAACAATTTCATTTACATATATATTTGTATACACATTTGCATACTTCTGAAGCTATGCCTAATTTTTTCACAATTTATCTAGAAAGGTTCAGAACTTGTAGCCACATAGTTCAGAAGTGTATAATATAGTAACTCGAGAAGAAAAGCTAATAGGAAAGATTCATTAGTGAGGCAACTTCAAGTCTCAGATTTGATACCCCCACCCTCAAGTTTAACTTATATAAATATAAATGAACATAGTAGATAGAATAATATGCCCTCCCCAAAAGGTATATTTTGGAAAGACATGTTCTCATAACATCTTTTTTCAGCAATGTTACATGTTTATTTTAGAATAAAGATAGGATATAAAGGTAACACACCCTGACTATATTTATAACTGTTCTTTAGGATATATGTATATATTCCCATTGTTCTCATGCAAAGGTTGTTTATAACTTTGGAAACATAAATAAATCCATAGATAAAAGGTGGAGAGATGTTTATGCTGAGTTGTTAATAAATTAAGCTGTCTTAAAGGATCCAGAACAATTTTGTAGTATTGAAAAAAAACATCAGTAAAAACACAAGGTGATTCCCATAAAAAAGAGATGCATACAGATACCCAAAAAAAATCCAAATAAATTCAACAAATAAATTTTTATTTTTTGCTTTTTGGAGTGCAATTGGAGCTAAGCCCAAGGTCACACAGCTAGGTTTTTGTTTGTGTGTGCATTAAGTGTCTGAGGTCGGATCCGAACTCAGGTCCTTCTGACTCCAGGGCCTACGCTCTACTCCCTGTGCCACCTAGATGCCCCAGCAAATAAATTTTTATAATGACTTCTATTTGAATAACTTCATTTTATATGTGATATCAAAAGATGTCAAATAAGATGAATGTTGGAAAAAAAATGTACTGAAGATGGAGACAAAGGCAAAAAAAAAAAACAATGGTGCTGGTAATGGTAGTAGGGCTGTAGTTATGCATGTTAATAAAGACAATGATATGAAGCTGATAATGATGGTGATAAAGGTAGTGGTAGTGATTAACTCATATTTCTTTAATATTCTCTATTCTAGGGGCAGTCAGTTGACACAGTGATTAGAGCAGTGGCCAAGGTGTCAGGAAGACCTGAGTTCAAATCCATTCTCAGCCACATAACACTTAGTAGCTGTGTAACCTTGGGTAAGTCACTTAACCCCAATTGCCCTGCCTTCCCCCCCTCCAAAAAAAAAAGAAAGGGAAAAATATTATCCTGTACAACATTTCTCTCATAGCAACACCATGATGTAGGTTGGGTAAGAATCCCCCCTCCCATTTAAGAGATAGAAAAACTAAGGTTTAAAATGTTTGTAGTGACTCGGATTTGTAAGAGCATAGATACCAAGAAGTTAGGCACATTAGAGATCACTTTGTCTAAACTTGTCATTTTTCAAATGATGAAATTGAGATCCAGTAAAGTGTCTGGCCCATGGTCACCTAGGGATTAAGTAGAAGAACAAGGGTGGTATTCACATCATTCAATATCCTCTCCTTCATAAACCTTTCCATCTAATCAAATAGGCTTTCTTGCTATTCACTCAAAATATTCTGTCTCTACCCTCACTCAGAGACTTTGCAAAGAACGATCCCATCCCTGGGATTCTCTCTTTAATTTAGAATCCCTAACTTGCATCAAAGCACAGTGCATGTTTTTACCTTTTATAAGACCTCCTTGATTCTCCCAAATCCTAAGGGATCTCACATTATATTTCCCTAATTTTATTCTATATAGATTTATAAGCATAGAGTTTCCCTTAATAGAATGAAAGTTCCTTGAGGGCAGGGGCTATTTCATTTGTATGTTCTAATCCTCATTAGAGTACCATGCCTGGAACACAATAAGCAATCCTGAAAAACATACTTGGTTTTTGATTTTAATCAAACTCCAAGTGCCGTGCTGATTCCTCCTTACAGTGCCTCTTCTCCCTGTGTCCAAATTCAAGAAATGAATGACAAAGTAGGCATCTGATCTCCTAACAGAAAGCCCACCCCTTCTGCTACACAGGATTAGATCTCATGATGTTTACAGCTTTACAGAAAAATATATTGCATATACACATGTCTATATCAATATAATAGTTACAGAACCTATATATTTATTTGTGTGGGTACACCTCTCATTTGTCTGTATATAGTCCCCTCTCACTCTTTTGACCTTCCCTCTTTCTCTCTTTCTCTCTGTCTCTCTCTCTCTCTGTCTGTCTCTCTGTCTCTCTCTGTCTCTCTGTCTCTCTCTGACCCTGTTTCCTGTCTCTGTTTTATCTCTGTCTCTTTATATATTTGTCTCTCCCCATGTCTGTCTCCGATTCTGTTTGTCTCTGCCTCTGTCTCCATGTTTCTGTCTGTCTGTCTCTGTGTATGTCCCTTTCTCATCCTCTCTTCTTCCTTCACTTCCTCTTCCTCTATGTTTCTCTATGATCTGGTCTCTCTGCGTCTATACATTTGGATTTCCTCCTGTCTATGCCTCTGTCTATCTCCCTGTTTCTTTTTCTCTCTCTGACTCTATGTGTGTCCCTCTTTCATTCTCTCTTCCCCCCTCATTCCCCCTCTATCTCTGTTTCTCTCTGCCACTGTCTGTGTCTGTTGGTCTCTCTGTCTTTCCTCGTCATTGAAATCCAGAGAGTCTAGATAGATAAAAACTGACCCCTGGAGTGTTAGCATCCTCTCTTTAATTTAGTCCAAACATCCATCACCAAACATCAAGTCACACAACTGTAATACTAAATTTAGTTCTCCCATTCCTTCTTCCACTTTGAGGATGTGTCAGAGTGTGCGCTATGCTGGAAAAAGGTTTATTGCTACAAATGTGGACTGATAACATTACTTCTTGAGTGGCAAAGTTGCACAGCCTCAAAACCTATGGAAGATTAAATCCAAACAGACTTAACATGCTAGCAAGTTAATAGATGCATATCTTTTGTAACAGTGCGGGCAATAAGGTGCTGTAAATAACTACCTCCATGTATAAACTCAAACCACAGCTCTTCTTTCTGAGTCATTCAAGTTCTCACCTTCTAATAGTGTTAACGAAAATGGACAGAGACAGAATTACATTCTTTTAGAATTTACCCAATCACACATCAACTTCCATTAAATCTCAGCCCTGGAGATCAAACTCATGGCATAAAGCAAGGTGAGAGTACATCTTGACCTCCATTTGCCAGCCTGCATTCCACCATAAATTTGATTTCAATCTCATTAGAATATCTTTAGGTGTACTAAATCTCACATTAGTAAAGACGACACATAGAGCTTTTAAACTAACACACACCATATCCCCTGATGTTCCCTTGTTGGGCTTGATCCTTGGAGAGACTAGAAAACCTCTCCCTGTCATTGAAGTCTCATTAAGTTGCTGAGACCACTTCCCATCTGGACACAGAGTGCCCAGTATTTCTTTTAGGAAAGATATTGATATGGGTATGTGAGGTTATTGATGCTTATTCACATTTTTGTCATGATTCTGCATGGAGCAGAGCTTTTTAAGAAGGGAAGGAGGTAGAGAGGGAGTTACTTGGATCTCTCTTATTGGATGTCTTCATGACCACTTGTAGAGTAGGGGTAAAGAGGGAGTTCCTTGGATCTCTCTTATTGAATGTCTTCATCACCGCTTGTCATGTCAGAGTGGGGACAGATAGGTGCCACAATGGATGCAACAATACATCAGGAGGCAGGAAAACCTGAGTTCCAGGTCTGCTTCAGACCCTACTATACCTGACTCTGGCCAGATCACTTAACTTCTGTCTGCCTCTGTTTCCTTAAATGTAAAATTAGGATAATAATACCATCTACCTCATGTCATAAGGATGAAATTAAATAACATATATACATAAATATATAGTTTTTTTGCAAATTTTAGTTTTCTATATAAATGCTACTATAATCATTATTAAATAAAACTCAGTGAACCCCAAATTCTCTGTATGTAAAATGGGGGCAACAATTCCAAGGGTAACTTCCCCATGCGCTTTTTGTGAGGATAAACTTAGATCATGCTTATAAAGTACTTTGTAAGCTTCAAATGACTATGTAAGACCAGTTGTCATCACTGTTAATGTGCTTAAAAGATACATGGGGAGGCAGTATTTTAACAGCTAAAAACACTCCGAAGTAGGAGACATTCTGGCTCTGCCATTTCGTGACTATGTCATGTTGGGAAAGTCCCTTAACTTTCCTTGGTCTCAGTTTCCCATTCTGTCAAATGAGGGAATAAGGATAGCTGACCTGTGAGGTTGGTTCTAGCTCTAGCTATATGATTTATGATACAACAATTCTATAATTATTGAGTCCTCCCCACCCATAAACTGCACTGTGTGACTTGTTTCTTTCTCAGACCTTTAAATCTATTACTGTGATAATGAGCTACAGTGTGTGTTATAATAGCCGGGAAGCTGGACATGGAATTCAGGAAGAGCTGAGTTCAAATCCAACCTCAAAAACTATACTCTCATGGTAAGACATTTAATTTTGGGGGGCCTCAGTATTCTCTTTGTTGAGGGGTAAGATACAATGATCTCAAAGGTCTCCTTTAGCACTAAACTTCTCATCCTATGCTCTGTGACCACACCCCTACTGTCTAGTTGAATAGATACTTTCAGATATTTGCTATGGTCCCATTATATGTCACCCTAGGGGTGAACATATGGTGAGTAATCTCTGGCTGTCTTGGTTTGGGATAAAAAACATGATCAGGCATTAAGCCTGCACTGTGACCTTTTCTGTCTTGGTGGAAGTTTCTGGCATATTTCTATTGTTCTGGCATAGCCGGGCCAAACCAAGGATCACTTCAGTGTCACGTGAAGGTACCAGCGTGGGGTTTAAGGAGAAGATGAAACTAGAGTTGATTGAAACAGACACTAGGAAATCAAGAAAGCTACTCTACATTCATGTCAAGGAACAATTAGAGTCCTAGTCACAGTCACAGGTTTATAGTCAGAAAAGGCCATCAGAATAGAAACAGCACTTTCTCCTTTAAAGATTTTCCAAAAAAAAATGAAATAAATGGGGGCAAAGTGTCAATTTCAAACAGATGTTCCTAAATGCCACGGCTTCCAACACAGCCCAATGTGTCACAATCCAGCTGTTCTCATCGACTTCTTGCTATAGCAGCAAGTCCAATAAAGATATTGGCATCATAACCAGGCTGACAGTTTTGTTGACGATGCAGGAGGCAAAATAGCATCTCTCTTCTGGGCCATGTTAATTACAGAGTGCTGACAAGAGTTTGAAAATAAACCCACATTCCTTGAGTCAATGCCTTACACAGATATCAAGTGAAAAACTCAGATTTGACTGATGAGTCTAAGAGAATGTCATCATTTACCCACTGTCCATTTACCTCACTATAAAATCAGTAAGGGGATCTGTGGTGCCTTTTACCTCCACAAACAAAAACGTATGAAGATCTGCATGTATGTGTAGGCAGAATATTCTAGTGGATAAAGATCCAGTCATGTAGATAGGAAGATATTAGTTCAAGTCTTTCCCCTGATAACTATTGTAACCTTGAAAAAATCAACCTCTCTATGTTCCAGTCAAATCTCTATGTGTATAAGTTATGGAGAAGGTAATCACCTAGAATTTTAGAGTTTATTTCCTAAAGACCTCCCTAAACCTATGAAATCACAGGTCCCATCTTTATCTTGTGCAGGGAGTAATGAAGTATGACTATTGTCAAGCAAATGACATGCATTTAGATGAAAACCCATGGGGCCACCATATCACTGGAAATATATAGCAGAGATAGGGCCACAAAATCAAGAACTGAGTTAAAATACTGCCTCTGACACATATTGGCTATATGACCCTTGGAAAGTCAGCCTCTCAGTTTTCTGGGCAAGTCTCCCAGACAGATATTAGAGAGAATTTGCTGATCTTCATTAATAGATTGAGTTGTTTACCTAGTGGTTTCATGTATCAAAGAAATCGTCCATCCTGTGCCTCTATAAAGCATTTCATAAACATAATAACACTGTATGAATAATAATAGAAAGATAATAGTTATTATTCTAGTTGCTATGGATTTGGTATTGGTAATATAGAGGTACAATGACAGAGTGAATAGATTATTGGGCCTGAAATTTGGAAGACTGGCTCAAATACTTTTTCTAAAACTTAAGACCTATGACATTTTTGGCAAATAACATTCTCTGTGACCCCAGAATTGCCTAGGACTTATATTCCTAGACATAAGTTGGTAGAAATCTGCATCAATATAGGGAAATCTTTCATACTTAAAAAAATTATCTGGCTGAAAAAGACTATTGTGTTTGATGAACATTGCTTCAAACACCTCACTACATGTTACCAAAATTAACTAGGGTATAAGAAATGGAACAAAAGACACTACCAAGGAGATGTACTACCATGAAAGAAGATGTTTTAATCATGAAGCAAGTGATATAAGGATAGCAAATGCCCAGCATAAATATTACACTAGTGTCAATGCAAAATCCCCACTGATTCAATTCCACAAGCACTGATTAAGCAATGAGCAAGTCACTATTCTAGACAAGGTGTGGGGGGGAGGGGAAGAGGACTTCTTCATGGACATGGTACAAGCTTCTTGAGGAAAAGAACTATTCAATTTATTTTCTTCTCATTTTTTTCTTAGTATGCTAGATAGTTTGAGTAGTACCTGCCATACAGAATGTGCTTAATTAATGCTTACTGAGGGAAAGATTTTTAAAATATAGACCCTGCCCTCAAGGAGTTTGCATTCTCCTGAGAAGACACAATTTGCATACAAAAGCAGTAACTAAGTAAACTCAGGAAGAAGATAAAACTAAATACTGGACAGTAGCAAGCAAGATGTCTTAACTTTTTATTGTTGTTGTTACCTGGACCCCTGGGAAGTCTGATAAAGCCTATACCTACAGATCCCAATTCAGAATAATGTTTTTAAATACATAAAATGAATTGCACAGTATTACAAAGAAAGCTAATTATTTTGTGACAAATTATTAAAATATATTTTCTTCAAAAACACAAATTCACAAACCTGAAATTTAATCATAGAACATTGGGGGTCCTTGAATTCTAGGTAAGGTCTCCCCAAATTAGAGGAAAGTGTCAATAGAACTGGATTGGGCTAATGCTATAGAAATTTGGGGGATTATATTGAATAGAATCACCCAGGATAAAAACCACTGAAGTTGATATTATTTGCACCAACTGAGGGTTTCCTTATAATGATGAGGTCACATATCACTTGAAGAGTAAAGGAAGGAAGGGGACCTGGTCATGATGCCAGATAAAAAAGCTTCAGGAAATAAAAGTCAAGCTGCTTAAAATGAAGTTAAAGACCAGTCAAAGACTTGATTTATTCACATCTTAAATTCACTCATGGGCAAAAGGGTCCTTTAAAGACACTGTATGTTTAATGGGGTAGGTTTGATATGGGCAATCTTATAGGCTGCATTTTTCAAGGAGGGAAGGCAAAAGCTTTGTGTACCCACATAATCAAATTTAATTCAAGGGGCATTTTATTTATACACACATATATGCATATATATACATATATATTGTGTGCACACACAAGAAACTGGTCTTTATTTCCTCTTAAAGATGTGGACTGGATGACATAATATAAAGCCACTTAAAATGAAAAAAAAGAAAAAGAAAATAACATGATAATTTTGTTACATAGTTGAAAGGAATAGCAAGTTGTGCATAGTAGATTTGCAGTTTCATGTGCAATCATCTTTTTTATTGTAGTATGTTATGGAAATGCTTGTTTTATTCCATAAATTAAGAAAAATAATTTGTTTGTTTTTCCTTCATTATTATTTTCTGCAGATGCCATGATATAGGCACAAAGGCTTCCACTGCAATCAGAGATTTCTCTATGTTTGAGAAAAGAGAAGTTGCTGCTTGGAATTCCACTGGGATGGGGAATACATTCATGCTGGGTGTCTGCTGCATCAGTATTTGCAAACCATCTAAAGAAAGCCTGAAAGAGAGTCACTGGGAAAAGAGGCAGATGGAAGAGGGCCAAGAACAAAAGAATGAGATCCAGTGAAGTAAGATTCAAAAGTCAAAAGCAGCATCGAGGTAATGGTAAACAAGTGATAAATCCATTCACAGGCAGGAGGGCAGGTATGATGTGCGCTTATATGTATGACTTACCCTCACCTTTACAGGGAAAATAAACAAATAAAATAAGATGAATGAATGCATAAATAAATGAATAAATAGATAAAAGAATGAATAAAAAGATCAATAAATAAATGAATGTATGAATGAATGTATAAACCAACAAATAAATAAATGAATAAATGATGGATGAATAAATCTTGCTAGAGTCAGATTGACCTAATTTCTTGCTTTCTATATCATACTCCTCCAATCACACTGTACTACAAACAAACTGGCCTGCTAGCAATTCCCTGTACAAACCATCCCATCCCTATCCCCCTTGCTATTCCACAGGGACATACACAATATATTCCCACATTACCTTCACCCCAGAGACTCCTTAGTTTAATTATTATCTCCCATGTGAGTCCTTTCCTTATCTATACTTCTGCTTACCACCAACATTTAACAATTTCTCCCTCTTCAAATTACTTGAAAGATCATATGATTTTATACTTTATATTACATTGTAAATATTACATTATATATGTTTATACAAGGAGAGGTGACATAGTAGATTTGATAGAGACATGACCTGAGTTCAAATCCTCAATCTAACCCAATACCTTTGTGATTCTGGGCAAATTTAGTTGGCTTCTCCAGGGTCAAGTCAACTGTGTGACTATAAATTGCAGAAGACTTCCTGATCAGCTTAGGTAAAGATAGGTTGGTACATGGCAATTCTGAACACCAATGAAATCCTAAGTCTAATCCTCCAAATACATAATGTATATATTGATATAAGATGTGTATAGCATCTCACTGTAGAATATGAGTTAGTGGAAGCCAAAATCCTTTAATTTTTGCCTCTGCATTTCTGTTATGTGTTGCAGATGCAGCTTTATATGGTAGAGGTAGTTCTGAAGACAGGAAGTCATGATTCAAATTCATAAATTGGCTGTGAGACCATAGACAACTTTCTTTAATACTCTGTGCTAGAGACAACATTTTTATATTTGTTTTTTTTAATTATTTCTTTTATTTTTAATTTATAAAGCAGGGCAAGCATTTCCCTGTCATTGCAGAATAATAAGATGATTGCCCCTGAAATTACACATCTATAATGCACAACCTGTTAGTCCTTTTAAGTATAAATACATTTATTATGTAAATTTATTTTTATTTTTTCCCTTACCCCCTGCCCTAGAGGTGGCTACTATTAAACACACATGCATAGATACATGTATAAATACATAGATACACATATGAGTAAAATCATTCTACAAATACTTCCATTTATCAGTTCTTTCTCTGGATACACACAGCATCTTCCTTTATAGTTCCTTTGTAGGTAATGTGGGTATTTATAAGAGTCAACATGACTTAGTCATTCAAAGTTGATCTTAAAAACAATATTTCTATTATGGTATTAAAATTCTCTTTGCTCTGCTAATTTCACTTTTTTTCATTTCAACAATTCTTTAAGACTAAGTTATATCAGAAGTGTAAACCTGAATTAATACTATTATTTTCTTCATCTGAGAGTTCTTTCCACTCAAATATGGTGGTAAATAAAATCCTAGGTCTAGCACCAATCACACTCCGCATCCTGCAGCCCAGCCCCAGGTCCTGTATAGGATAGACACTCAGATGCTTGTTGAATTGAATTGTACCAAATCACATTTTCATTGCCCAAAGAGACTTTGCCATAGTTAGAAAAACCCTTTGATAGTTTTTAACTCTCTTGAGGATGAAACATTTTTTTCTTTCCAGTAGCTATTGCCACCATCATAGCTTCTTCTTCCTTGCCTTCCCTCCTCCCCTGCCAATGAAATGAAGGATGAGAAGGACAAGGAAGGGAAATTTAAGTGGAAGACAATAATCAATTATTCAGGAACATATAAAATTTGCTGTAATTTAAAGCAAATGTAAGAAATCTGTGTCAGTCCTAGGTCAGGCTTAATTCTCTAAACAGCAGGAAGAATCAAGCATTTTGATTCCATTGAGGAATAATTGATGGATTCCGATTAAACAACACATAAAGGCTTCTTCAGTGGCACCCTACATGAACTGTGGTTGATGGCCAGAACTGGCCTGAATCTTGCAGTGTCTCTTAAGGTGGAAGAGAAACAGAGGGTCCCTAACAGTCTTGCTTTGTATTTTTTTGGCAGAGTAGGGTTGCCCAAATTTTGAGTTGAGGCAAGAATAGTCTTATCAACAGCTGAATGGCTACATTACATACTTATCCTTATAACACTCTCCTTTCTTGTAGCAATGAATTCCTTTTGAAAATGTCCTTAAAAGTACTTGGTTTGCTAATTCAAAAGAAACTACAGAGAATTTCCCCTCCACATGTATACAAAACACACAAAGACACACACACACAATTACTAACTGAGCCTATTGACCAACATTTTTACATCCTAATTAAAAAAGAATTAAATAATGTTTAATTTAAATATTTAAAAATTGTGAAATACTAATTTTTCTCTGATGAAGTTACCTGCCCCCTTTTAGTTGTTTCTCCTACCATCATGTTTTCTTGGAACTGAGTGATTTTTTAGGTATGATACTGCTTTTACTTGATTCAACTCCAAGACCTGAGAAATTTCTTCTTCCTATAGAAAACTGGTTGCTAAAATGTTTTCTTTTGGGAGCAAAATGATTGGCTTATGGGAAGACAAAATGTGAAGCATTTCGGTTCATTATGTAAAACAGCTCAAGGCCTTGGTGGGAAAGGTTCATTCCCTTTTCTAGATTGAATAACTAAATAAGAACATAACTAAATATAAGAAGCCCTTTTACCCAATGATAACTCAAATGATTTTATAATTAGCTTTCACAATGAAAGATTCATAGGAATCTCCCAGTTAGGGAAAATAGCATATAATTACAATGCAAATGATTTCTTTCTACTCAATAATACACTTTATTTTTCTGAAAGTTTAGCAACGACTTAAAGAATCAATATATAGAGGCAGAAATCTGCATATTCCCTTTATTTTAGGTAGCATATGTACACAATGAAATAGAGAAAATGTATAATTCTCCAGTATCACAACACAACTGGAATGAGAAAGATTCCTTATGCTATTTTCCTTTGCTAGTCAAACATTTCTCCCAAACATGTACTCTTGGGATTAGCTTTATTTTCTTTGTAATTAGAATCTCTTGGGAATTACATTTTTATATATATTTTATAGTTAAGATTTTACACATACACACACACAAACATGCATGTACAGTGTGTATGTGTGTGTGTGTGTGTGTATTTCCCTGATGTCAAACTTATATCTACCTCTCTGAAATCTCCATATACTGTTCCTAGTTCTACATTCTGGTCCTTAACAGAAGAGATTTAATCTTTCTTCTCAGCAACATTCCTTCAAATACTTGAAGATAGCTAATATGTGCCCTTCTCACTCTTATGACATACTCAACACCTTGAAATTCTTCAACTGATTCAAACTAACAAGCATTTATTAAATAACTTCTATGTATTAGGTGCTGTGCTAGGTATTTGGAGTATTAAAAAAGAAAAAAGAAATTAAAACATCCCCTGCCTTTGAGGAAATTGCATTATATTATGGGAGATGCAATACGTAAACAGATAAGAATGTAGAGGATAATTTGATGAGGTAGAGAATATTTCCAACTAAGCAGTCCAGGGCATTTATCTTGATTTGAAATGGATTTCAGCTCTGTAACCATCTCTTTCCCCTCCTCTGGATTACTTCCAGGTTCTCAATGCCCATCTTAAAATGTGGCACCCAAGAGAGGACACAATATTGAAAATGTTGGCTTACCAATGTAGAGCATGAAAGAACAAATTATCAGTCTACTACTTGACCCTTTGCATCTCAGTGAAGCTTAACAAGCTTTCATTCCATATCACATTTGACTTAAATTGTGCTTTCTTTCCAGCTCTTTTTAGAGGTCATGTGCTGTCTTCCTGTGCCTACCCCATCTCATACTTGCTGAATCACATTTTTGGACCCATGGGTAAAATTTACATCTATCCCAATTTAATTTGATCTCAGGCTTATAGGAATAAAACTGAGGCAAAAGAGTTTGGGGGATTTTACCAGGACCACGGATCTATTTAATGTCTAAGGCAGGATTTGAACATAGATTTTTCTGACTTCAACTGCAATGATTTATCAACTATATATTTCTTCTAACCTTTTTTATTTTTGAATCTTGACTTTGTCATCTGACTGTGTTTTTGTTTCTTTGTTTTGTAAAATCTCTCTTTAATTTGTGACAGTGTCTAAGGGGAATAAGCATTTTACCTATTCCTTTATCCAAGTCCAAGATAAAACATGTTAAATGACTTTGGTCTAAGCATAAATCCCAGAGCCACCTCATTGGAGATCTACTTTAAAATTGATCATAAATCATTAGTAATAGCATTTTAGATCGAGCTATTTGAACTACTTATGCATATAACTAACTGTACTATGATCTAAAATATATTTTTTTACTTTTTATGGAACAATATGAACTACTAAATCAAGCACATTGGCAAAGTATAGATGGGTTCTATCTATACCACACCTTTCATTAGCTAGCTTTACAATATTGGCTGCTTCACATAGTCTATATCAAACTTTAATAGAAATATAAAAATAATTGGGTCCTAATACAGCCTTACAAACTGTGTTGTCTTCGGTAAACCATTTAAATTTTCAAAGATTCAATTTCTTTGTCTAAATGGATATAAGAATCCCACATGGCTTATAGAGTTCTTAGGGAATCAAAAAAAAATGTGTATTAAATACTGCAAAGCACTGATTAAAATGTCAGTCATTACCAATAGTTCTGTTAAAAAAGAAAATGAGAAAAAGAATATATATATTAATATATGTCATATATTAATATATATATATATTAATGAAGAAGTACAGGTTGCTTTTGGACACTACTTCTTTTGTAAGTTTTTCCTAAGAATCTCTTTCATGAATTATACAGACAGGCCCTTCTCATCTCTCACCTGAATGTTTATAAGATTCTGCTAGCTGGTCCACCAAATTCATATTTCTCAACCCTCCAATCCATCTACCATGCTGTCATGAGAGTGATTTTTCTTTTTTTCAAAAATATTTTTAAAATATTAGATTTAACATTCATTTTTAAGATTTTTGAGTTCTAAATAACTGCCCCTTCCCCAAGATGGAATGCAATCTGATTTTAGTTATATATGTATGATCATATCAAACATATTTCTACATTAGTCATGTTGCAAAAGAAGAATCAGAACAAAAGGGAAATATCATGAAAAAGAAAAAAAGAGAAAATAGTATGCTTCTATCTGCATTCAGATGCCATGGTTCTTTCTCTGGATGTGGATAGCATTTTACGTCATGAGTCTTTTAGAATTATCATGGATCATTGCATTACTCAGTCTTCTGAGTAATGCAATAGTAATGCAATGCTAAGTCTATTGCTAAGTCTAACAAAGTTGGTCATTGCAGTGTTGTTTTCACTATGCACAATGTTCTACTGGTTCTGCTCACTTCACTCAGCATCATTTCAGGCAAGTCTTTCCATTTATTTCCTGAAATCTGCCTATTCACAATTTCTTATGGGATAATAGTATCCCAATACATTAGTATGCCACAACGTTTTTCAGCCATTTCCCAATTGATGGGCATCTCCTCAGTTTCCAACTCACTGCCATCACAAAAAGAATGGCTATATTTTTTATATATCAGTTCTTTTCCCTTTCATATGATTTTTAATCAAATGCTTTATTAACTTCTAATTTACATTATTCATTTATGTAAGATTTTGAGTTACAAATTTTCTCCCCGTTTCCCCCTACTCACTACCCCAAAATAGAGATCCCACTGGATATCGCCTCCACCAATCTGTTCTCTCCAATATCTTCTCCCATACACCCTCTGATTTTCCAGTGGGGCATGGTGGATCTCTATGCCCCAGTACATACATACATACATACATACATACATATATATATATATATATATATATATATATATAATTTCACAGTTAAATGCAAAATACTATTAATAATATATATAATAGTATGTGTGTATATATGTGTGTGTGTGTGTATGTATGTATTTAAACATTTGATTTTAAAACTTCAAATTCCAGATTCATTTCCTTCCTCCCTTGTCACCCACCCTCCCTGGGAAGATAAGCAATTCAGTATATATTGCACATGTGTAGCTATGCAAAACATTTCCATAGTGGATACAGTGTAAAAGACTGACTATATTTCCCTCCCTCCTATCCCACCTCCCACTTGTTCTATTCTCTACTTTGATCCTGTCCCTTTCCAAAAGTGGGTCCTTCCAACTTCCTTCCTTCGCACCCAGGCTGCCCTCCTTTCCATCATCTCCCCTCTCATCCCCTTCCCCCATACTCTCCTTTAGGTTGAGATACCCTATTTAGTGTGTATGTCATTCACTCCCAAATCCAAATTTGATGAGAATAAGGTTGACACATTCTCTTTTGCCTTCCTGTCCTTCCCCTCCATTGTAACCATTTTCCCTTGCCTCTTGTATATGAGATAGTTCACCCCATTCTGTCTCTCCCCATCTCTTCTCATTAACTTCCTCTCTCACTTCTTAATTTCACCTTTTAAGTATCATCCCTTCCTATTAAATTGGTCCTGTGCCATCTATCTATGTATACCTGTACACATATATACACATATTCACATATGCATTCATAGTCCATATACCCTCATATATATATATGTGTGTGTGTGTATGTGTGTGTGTGTGTGTGTGTGTGTGTGTGTGTGAGTATGTGTGTATATACATTTATATTCCCTTCAACAATTCTCATACTGAGAAAAGGTTCATAAGTCACAATTATGGTTATTCCATGTACGAATGTAAATAGTTCAACTTTGATAAGTTCCTTATGACTTCTTTTCCCTTCTCAAGCATCTCTTGCTTCTTGTATCTGAATGTCAAATTTTCTATTAAACTCGGTTTTTTTTCATCAAGAATGCTTGAAAGTCCTCTATTCCACTGAAAGACCATATTTTCCCCTGAAAGATTATATTCAGTTTTTCTGGGTAGGTAATTCTTGGTTTTAATCCCAGCTCCTTTGACCTCTAGAATATCATATTCCCAGCCCTTCAATCCCTCAGCGTAGAATCTGACAGATCCTGTGTTATCTTGATTGTGTTTTCACAATATTCAAATTGTTTCTTCTTGGCTGCTTGGAGTATTTTCTCCTTGAACTGGAAATTCTGGAACCTGGCTATAACATTCCTTAGGAGTTTTCTTTTTGAGATCTTTTTCAGGAGGTAATCAGTGATTTCTTTCAATCTCTGTTTTGCCCTCTTGTTGTAAAACATCAGGGCAATGTTCCTTGAGAATTTCTTCGAGGATGATTTCTAGGTTCTTTTTTTGATCATGGCTTTCAGGTAGTCCAATAATTTTTAAATTATCTCTCCTGGATCTGTTTTCCAGGTCCATGGTTTTCCCAATGAGGTATTTCACATTTCCTTCTATATATTTTTTTCATTTGTTTGGATATGTTTAATAGTATTTTGATTTCTCATGAAGTCATTAGCTTCCATTTACTCTAATCTAATTCTGAAGGAATGATTCTCTTCAGTGAGCTTTTGAGATTCTTTTTCCATCTGGCAGTTTTGACTTTTTAAGGCATTCTTCTCCACATTGGCTTTTTGAGCCTCTTTTGCCATTTGAGTTAGTCTATTTTTAAGGTGTTATTTACTTCAGTCTGGTTGTTGACTCTCATTTCATAATGTTCTTGTATCATTCACATTTCTCTTCCCAAATTTTCCTCCACTTCCCTTATTTGGTTTTCAAAATCCTTCTTGAGGTCCTCCATGGCCTTTAACCTGCTCGTATTTTTGGAAGCCTTTTTTGTAGGAATTCTGACTTCGTTGACTTCCTCCTGTTCCATGCTTTGATCCTTTTTGTCCCCAAAATAGGAGTGTAAAATTGGGTTGCTCGGTTTGCTTTGCTTCCTTCATTTGCTCATGTTGCCACACAATTACTTGGCTTTTGGGTTTTCTGTCACAGTAGGACTCTGCTACTACAGAGGGGAGCTTCATCCCAATCACTGGGGTTTTCTCACATGCCAAAGGTTTTAGTCGGGTGTCCTCTCTCAAGCCTCCACATGCTCTGGCAAGCTGGTCACACACTCCAGCACCTCCACCCTAGATTGCAATCCATTTCCAAGCAGGTTAAAGCAAGAGTGATTACCCCTCAGGCTGGTTGATTGGTCCCCCTACAATCTGCAGGCCAGGAGCTGAGGCTGCCAGGTTGCTGTAGCTGCATGGCCACTGCACCTCAGCCGCTTCTTGTCCTGGGAGCGAAGGCTGACCACACAACTGAACTACTTGTTCCCAAAGTCCCCACTGCACTGACCTGTCACTTTGTCCTTAGCATCTATGGGTTGATAATTCTTGAAACTGCCACAGCTGCTAATGATCTGAAGTCCCTCCAGCTGGTTGCTGCTCAGGTCCACCCTTAGACTAAAACCTAGTTCTCGTGTGGGGCTGTGCTCTGCTCCCAGAGTACTGTGCTGGCCACTTCCTGCTGGCCTGCTGGGCTGTCCTCAGTGGGAGGTTAGCTTCTATGTGTCATTTTGTGGGTTCTGTAGCTCCAAAGTTTTTTCAGAGTCCCCTTTTACATGAATTGGGGGCAGTGGAAGCCAGAGCCCCACAGAAGTCCTGTTTCTACTTTGCCATCTTGATTCTGCCCCCCTCTTTTTTATGAATTCTTTGGGATACAAACCTAGTATTGCTGGATCAAAGGGTATGCATAGTTTTTATAGTCATTTGGACATAGTTCCAAATTGCTCTTCAGTATGGTTGGATCAGTTCATGACTCCACCAACAATGCATTAGTGTTCCAATTTTCCTAAATACATATTCTCAAACATTTGTCACAGAGCAATTTTTCTAAGGAGCAGGTCTGACACTAACCCCCTCCAACTCAAGAAAATCTAATGGCTTCCTATTCATGTATGTTTTGTTTGATATTTATACTCTTCACAACCTGGTCCCTTCCAACTTTTCCAGTCTTCTCCCATATTATTTTGCTCTATTTTGTGGCTCCCCTCACATTATATTCCTTGGTTTTCTGCCTTTGCAATTGCTGTCAACAATCCTTCAAAAGTACTTTTTCTTCACTTCCTACTTTTTAAGTTAATGCTTTTGATCAAAACTCATCTTAAGCACTACTTTCTACATGATGACTTTGTTCATTGCCCTGCTTCCCCAAACTACCTTACAGATCTGTATTATTATTTATGTATATATTTTAAAGAGGATCATGAAAGTCCAAGCTGTCTCTCCCTTTAGCACATCAGTCATAGTATTTATTTTCTGGAACATATTAGGCAATATATAAATACTCATCCTGTCCCCTCTTCTCCTACTATGTGCAAGCCGTTTTCCTAAGTTTCTGGGATGTAAAAAAAGACAAAAGATGTTCTATAATCTTGAGGAAATTCATAATTTATCAGAGAAAAAACATAGTCTATTAGAGAAAGCATTGAACACAAATGAGTCACATGAAGTATAAAATTGGAGATAAACAGCAGAGGAAAGAAGTTAATGTTAAGAATATAAGTTGCTTGCTGACATTTCTGTGTCTAACACGTAGCATTATGTCTGATGCATACGGATTTAATAAATGTTAGTTCATCGATAGAAGAGGAATATAATTCAAACTCACTTTTCTAAAGCTTAGACAATTCCTTATCTTCCTTTTCTAAAAAATATTTAGATGTTCACTCTTTTTAATTCTGCCGTTTTCTACAATTTACTTGAGCTAATAATGGATCGACAAATGCATGGTCAAGCTCTTTCAAAACTAGATGACATAGGTTATTTGGGCCAGATGGCTTGAAGGGCATAAAGGGCAGATGGTATATCCTTATTCTCTCCTTATTTTGTTGTAATATCAATTTTCTGATGGCCTTTTTTTCTTTTCAGTACACTGATTATATTTTTTCTTGTTGGCAGATAAAAGAAAAACAAAATGAGATCCAAATCAAAACTATACATACTTTCTCCAGGGCAGCTGGGTAGAACAGTGGATAGAGTGCCAGGCCTGGAGTCAGGAATACCTGAGTTCAAATCTGGCCACTGATACTTCTAGGCTGTGTGACCTTTGGCAAGTCACTTAATCCTGTTTGCCTCAGTTTCATCATCTGCAAAATAACTGAAGAAATACCTAAAACAACTAAAGAAATACCTACTTTCCCTATCTTTCCTGATCAGCTTTCTATCTACTATAAGTAGTTGTCTTATCACTTCTTTAATCCTTCACTTTTCATAAATAGAACTAAAAACTCCAATACTTTTTGTTATCCATGGTGCTCACTGGGAACCTCAGCTTGTTCTGAGCTTTTATAGTTCCAAAGTTTGTTTCCTTTTTAATGTTTATTAATATATTTTATAAAATTTCACTTCCACACACATTGTTATTGTTTTTATTCAATAATTTCAGTCATGTCTCACTCTCCATGGCCCCTTTTAATAGGCTTTTCTTGGCAAAGATGCTGGAGTGGTCTGCCATTTCTTTCTCTAGCTCATTTTACATATAAGGAAACTGAGGTCATCAAGGTTAAGTAACTTGTGTTACTTGGCTATTAAATATCAAAAGCTAGATTTCAACTCAGGAACATGAGTCTTCCTGACTCCAGGTCCAGCACTCTATTCACTCTAGGTATATATAGCTAGAGATAGAGATATATAAATACATAAATGAAATCTGGCATTATATAGAGCTTCCCATCCCTAGTTTGCTATCTTTGAAAAAAAAAAAGGAGAGAAAGATTCACTATCATAACTTTTTCTTTGGGGATAAGCCTACTACTTGTAATTACACAACATTCAATGTTAATTTTGGTGTTGTTGCTCTTTTGATTTTCATTGTCGACTCACAAACCCACAACACCACCCCTGTTCACTTACTTCTCACAGGGTTGTTCCATGGTTTTCCCATTCCTCTTCAGTTATCTGTCCTTATTTCCTTTCTACCTCATAGGTCTTTGTAAACTCTAAGTTTGTTGGTGAAATCCTTGTCCATCCATGAAATTTACTTTTATTATCACCCCTCTTTTCCTCATATTTGGAGCTATTTCTTTTCTTTTATTCCTAATTTCATTCCTAACAGATTCCTTTTACTCCTTGGATGACTTCCCCTGTATAATTTAGGTCATGTTATCTTGATTATACTTTTTCTAGAAGATCCAAAAGCTTTCACAAATTATTCCAAGCACCAAGTCTTCAAGTTCTCAATATATAGAGGGAAAGGTAAAATTGGATGACCTAATATTAAGGGACTTTCAATTGTTTTAATTAGAAGAATGATAAAAGCAATATAGAAACAGGAATGTGAGGATTCAGCACTGTGAAACACTTTCCCTTTATGTTATGGGCACATTTGGACATCTCCTTGACCTGAAGAGACCTTATTTCCATTCACACATCATTTTTCTCCCAGGACAAACTGCAGTTATAGGAATCTCATTTTTTAAAAGTGAAATAAGTTTATTAATCTTGAGCACACTTGGGAGGGTGACAATGTTGGTCTCTGAGGTTTAAAATGGGGTGGACTGGAGGGTTTGGGAGTGGAAGTCTCAGTTTGGGAGCAGGAGGAATGAAGTAAGTGATAAAGGTAGGGTTCTTTCTTTGCTTAGGTAAAGGTGATCTATAGGTAACTGGGTTCTGTTGCTTAGCAACTGATGGTGCCATTAAAGATAAAGGCACAGAGAAGTGGGCAGGAAGGATGGAGCACTAGGCAGTATCCTCTTCCTGAAGTATCAGAGTTTCCCTGGCCTCAGGGCTCTCTGGCTCTTCCACAGGGCTGCTCTGCAGCTCTAGCACCAACCCTGATTCTGCTTCAACCACTACCCCTGCCTCAGGCTGGTTTTTAACACCCTGGCTAGGGCCCAATCAAGGAGGCTTGGTAGGAGTGGGTGGAGGTGGGGCAGGGCCCTTGCTCTTTCTAGTGGACAGTGCCCTTCGAAGGCTTTGCACCTTCTCTAAGCCAGTACGCCGAAGCCACTTGGCCCGGGATTCCACTGGCTCCTCATCTGAGCTCTGCCTTTCTTCCAGCTCTTCTGGAGCCTCTGGTCCTAGTTCCTTTTCTTCTAGCTCTGTGGATTCTGGCTCCTTCTGAAATGCTCTGGCTGGGATTTCTGCCTCCTCCTTGAAGAGCTGCATGTGCAGCTGGCCGTAGGCCAAATCCGCTGCACCTGGAGCGCGCGGTGGACTGCGCGCTGGCGGGCGGCATCAGCGTGCGTGCTGACGCGCTCGGACCTTGTCCAGCAGCTGGGCCAGCGTGTTGCTGGTGTCCCCGTGGCTGCGGCTGAGCGCGCCCAGGCCGCTCTGGATGCAGCGCACGGTGCCCGTGAGGCCGCCCTGCCGCCGGGCCAGGCCGCCCTGGCGCTCCCGCACTGCCTCCAGCATGGTGGACAGCTTCTCCAGTAGTGTCACCACTGTCACCGCGTGCACTGGGCCGCGCTCCGCGGCTTCAGCCGCCGTCACACTCTCCCCCATGGCCCCTCGAGATGCCCACGCCCGAGCTAGCTCCGATCTCGGAATCTCATTTTTTAAAGGAAATATGAGATACGTTTCCAGATTCCTAAAAAAATCATGATTTTTTTTGAGCGAAAGAGAAAGAGTAATAATATTTGAGGTGGGAATGTACTTCAGAAATTATGCAATTTGAAATACGAGGACACCAAAATCCAGGGAGATAACTGGGAGAGTCAGCACTTAATTTAAGGTGCTTAAAACAAACAAAACAATATCGACATTTTGGTTTCTACTTCACTTATATTCCCCCTTACTATACCGTGATGTCTTTTAGATCTCAGAATGAAGGGTTGTTTCTTTTCAATATAATGAGCTTAAGGGTCAGTAAAAAGGTGGAGGTTGTCCATCGTATAGATATAAAGTGAGACCTCACCTACAAGGGAGGTATTTAATTATGGAAACTTCATGAAGTCAAGGAATGTTTTCTATCAATCCAGTCTAATTCCATCTGGGTTCCATGTTTAAAAACTGATTAACTGAGAAAGCTGAAGATTATGCTGGTGAAATGGAGAGCATCCAAAGGAGCAAAACCAGAATGATGAAAAGCCTTGTTTCCATGCTAATGAGGACAAGGAGAATGAATTGGAATTGTTTACCCTGAAGAAGAGAAGATTCAGGAGGAGACATGACATGACATCCATCTTCACATATCTGAAGGGTTGTCATATGCAAGAGTAGTTAAACTTATTCTATCTAGCTTAGAGAAAAGAAATAAAAGGATTTGGCAAAAATTGCAGAAGCAAATATAGGCTTGATGTGAAAATAAAACAAAAAAAACATTAAAAATAATTTATAACAACATATATACGCCTATATGTATAGATATATCATAAACTAAATATATACATGTATAGATGAATATTATGTATATATTCATGTATATACATGTGTATACATACATCTATCTATGTACATATACACATATAGACAGATGTGTGTGTGTATGTGTGTGGGGGGGTGACCCCTAACCTATAAGAGGCTGACTTTGGAAACAGTGAATTCCTTTCAATTATAGTTTCCAAATAAGTACTTGATAACGACATATTGCATAAAAAAGAGAATGTTTTCAGGTATGAGTTGGACAATTTCCATTAAACTATCTCCCAACTCTGAAATTCTGCTATTTCATGTACATATTAGCTATTTCTTCTTTTTCCAATATTTTTTCCAAAGTTATTTCCCAGGGGACTACCATTATCTCAATGCTTTCCTGAATTTGGGGAGCATTTGCCATAAATTTAAAGTCCCCTTGTGAATAATCATTACATGTATCACAGTTCAGCCTCCCACTACTGAGTATAACTCTAAAGTTTGTCAAAACTGACTTTATCCTTGCTGAGAAATATTACTAGTCAAAGTTGTACTAAATTGGAGTGGAAGCCTAGACTGAGGTCATGATACCCATTTTAGAAGCAAGCTCTTTTCAAGATGTCATACAGAAAGCAGTTCTAATCCAATATGCACAACATAGTTCTATGTGTAGAAATGCCTACTTTTATGTCAAGTAGCACTTTATTGATTTTATGTCAGCATAATAATAGAAACATGACATTTAACCATGACCATATTCTATATATTTTTGGAAACTTTATTTTTAAAGGGCAGAGAATCTTGAGTCTTGGCCCTGCTTGCTTCCCTTTGGATTCTATCATTTGCCTAAGTTGAACTTTCAGGAATTCATGATATGGTCATGGTTGTTCTCTCTACTATTTATTAGTATAGAATATTTCAAAAAATGATCAGGTGTGATTTATACTGAGCTGGTATCTCATTAGGAAAACTGTAAGTATAATTGAACACATCAATAACAAAATAACAAAAATCATATGATTATATCAATAAATTGAGGAAAAAGTATTTGACAAAATGCAATACTCATTCTTATTTTTTAAAAAAGCATCAGAAAGAATTGGAATCAATAGAGTCTTTCTTAAAATAAGTAGTATCCATCTAAAACCAAAAGCAAGCATTATCTGTAATGGGGATGAACCTGAAGCCTTCCCAAAAGGATCTGGGGTGAAGAAAGGATTTTCATTATCCCCAGTAATTCGATATTGTACTAGAAATGGAAACAATAGCAATATGACAAGAAAATAAATTGAAGATTTAAAAATAGGCAATGAGGAAAGAAACCATCACTTTTTGGAAATAACATGATGGTATAAAGAACCTAGAGAAGCAGCTAAAAACTAGTTAAACAATTAATAACTTCAGCAAATTTGGAGAATACAAAGTAAACTCACATAAAAGATTAGCCTTTCTACATACTAACAACAAAACCCAGCAAGAAGAGATAGAAAGTGAAATTCCATTTAAAATAATTGCAGACAATTTTAAATACTCAGTTGTCTACCTGCCAAGACAAACACAGGGATTATATGAAAAATTACAAAACACTTTAAATAAATAAAGACATATCTAAAAACTGGATTACTTGCTCATGGGTAGGGCAAGTCAAAATAATAAAAATCACAGTCCAATTAAGTTAATTTACTTAGTACCATGTCATTCAAACTACCAAATAATTGTTTAATTGAGCTAGAAAAATAACAATGAAATTCATGTAGAAGACCAAAAGGTTAAGAATATTAAAGGAAACAATTAAAAATTACTAAGGAAGATACCTTAGTAGTTACAGTTTTAAAACTGTATAAGCAAGAGGTAATCCTTAAAACAGTCTGCCACTGCCTAAGAGAGAGCAGTGGACACGGACTAGAGTAGGCACACAATGCACAGTAGTCAAGACCATAGTAACCGAAGATATAAGTGAATTATCAGAAATGGGGAAAATACACCTGTTGGATCTTTATATAAGATAAGACTTTATGACCAAACAAGAGATTAAAAGGATCACAGGAAGTAAAATGGATAATTTTGATTACATGAAATTTAAAATGTTTTGCACAAACAAATGCAGTCAAAATTAGAAGGAAAAAGGAAACTGATGGGGGGGTGGGGATTGCAGTAAGTTTCTCTGATAGAGGCCTCATCTCTCAAATATATGGAGAATTGAGCCAAATTTTTTAAAAAAAATGAGTCATCTTCCTGTTGATAAATGGCCAAAGAAAATGAACAGGCAGTTTTTAAAAGAAATTAAAGCTATCAATAGTAACATAAAAATGCTCTTAATAACTATTGATTAGAGAAACACAAATTAAAACACCTCTGAGATACTGTCTCATACCTATCTGATAGGCTAATATGACAGAAAAGAACAATGACAAATGTTGGAGGGGATATGGAAAAACTGGGACACTACTGCACTGTTGGGATTGTGAACTAGTCAAACCATTCTGGAAATCTGGAACTGTGCCTAAAGGATTATAAATAAACTGTGCATGTCTTTTGACCAGCAATAAAACTACTAAATTTGTAACCCAAAGAGATCAAAGAAAATGATTTATTTGTGCAAAAATATTTATAGCATCTCTTTTTGTGGTGTCAAAGACTTGGAAATTGAGGGGATGCCCATCAACTGGAGAATGGCTGAACAAATTGCGATATATTATTGTGTTGCCATATTATTGAGCTATAAGAAATGACAAGCAGGATGGTTCCAGAAAAACTGGGAAGACTTAGACGAACTCATATAAAGTTAAATGACCAGAGCCAGGGAACATTGTCCATAGTAACTACATTGTAAGGAGCAATTGTGAAAGATTTAGCTATTCTTATCAAGACAATGACCCAAGATAATTTCAAAGGACCCATGAAGAACAATGCTATTCACCTCCAGAAAGAGAATTTGTGTTCTCTGAATGCATATTGAAAGACACTTAAGAATACCTAATTTTTATTTTTTATTTGTTTTATTCTGCAATGTGGCTAATATGGAAATGTTTTGCATGACTTCACATGTAAAATCAATATCAAATTGCTAGCCTTCTGAATGCAGAAGGGAGGACAAGAGGGAGCCAAAGAATTTGGAAATCAATTAAAAATATTATTAAGTATTTTAAATATGCTTGGGATATAATTAAATATACACACACACACATATATAATGTATATATATTTTAAAAACTGCTTTAATGGCTGTCCAAATTATCTAAGGCAGGGGACCCTTTGACTTAGGAAGATGAAGGGAAGAAATACTGAACACCACCTAGGAATTAAATTTACTGAATTTCACTGTATAACTCTATAGGTTTTTATTAAATACCTTTATTCACAGAATCACAGATTTTTTTTTTCATTTGGAAGGGACATCAGGTTACTAGTCCAAGTCATACATGAAGGAATTCTGACAATTTATAATCCAATATCTTTTTGAAGACCTTGAAAAAGGAAATTTCTACCACCCCCAAAGCACTTGTTGTACTTTGGGATAGCTCTCATTGTTAGGAAATATTTTTCTGATAACAAAACAAATCAAACTTGTATATACTTTCTCTTTTTTGAGAAAGGTGTAGAATATCCCATAAAATGTCAGGATTGATTAATAGTACAGAATTTATTTATTTTTTTCCTTTAATGTAGTGGGTAGTTTTCTTGGTGGAAGAAGAGAAAAATAATTGTGCAAGTAAAGGTGATACAAAAACAGAGATACTGATAACTATTAAAATGCCAGTTCCACTTTATTAAGATTATTTTCAAATATATTAGAAGTTAAACTAAATGCAAAAAAATGCATATTATTCTAATCAATTCTCCAAACTGGTATCTCTCTGTTTCAAACTTTATCCCTTTGTATTTCTCACTCTAACTCCATCATCTTTCCATCTCTCATCTATCTCCCTACATTATATTGCTCTGTATTTATCTAATCTTGTATGTATCTATATGTTTTTATTAAATACCTTTATTCACAGAATCACAGAATATTTTTTGAAATATATAGCCTTCATTTTTAGTACTCCAATGAAATCTGTGATGTCATAAATTTTAGAATTACTGCCATTAATTTAGATTACAACTCTTCCATATTTTATGTATTCTTTAAATTTGCTTTCTCCAAAATTTATTATCTTATGGCCAAGTGGGAGATGTTTCTCTAAACTCCTGTTGATTCATACTTGGGCAATGGAAATATAGTTTATCACCAGTTTTATTTTCAAGAAGTAGCCTGACTGACATCATCATCATCATTATCCCCAGCATGCCTAATATTTATATAGTGATTTCAGACTTGCATAATGCTTTTGTCATTTAATCCTTTTCAGTCCTGTCTGACTCTCTGGGATTCCTTTTGGGGTTTCCTTGGCAGAGATACTGAAGCCATGTCTTTCCCCAGATCATTTTACAGATGAAGAAATTGAGGAAACATGGTTAAGTGACTTGCCTATTGTCACACAGCCAGAAAGTTTCTGAAGCAATATTTGAACTCAGGAAGAAGAGTTTTCCTGATTCAAGGCCTGAGATTTTATTCACTGCACCACCTAGCTGCAAAGTGCATTACATATATTATCTCGTTTTTTACTCAAAACCCCTTGCTACAGATATTTTCCACACTTTATAGAATATGAAATTAATTCTCAGAGAGGACAAGTGGGGTACTCATAGTCACACAGTGAGTATCTGAGATGGTTTCTGACCTCATGAATTTCTTAGCCCAAGTTCACTCTCTCCTTTTCTGTCTCTGTATATGTATATACAGAGACAGAAAAGGATTGATTTTGTTATAGAGACAGAATGAAAGAGGTTTTTGAATTCACTGGTTGTAAAGGGGTGAATTGCTTTCTGAAAACCAATCCTATGAAACAACGTTGTTTGTAAATACTTGAATTGCAAAATCCATAAATATGAGTTTTACTTAGACAACACTTTCCTTCCTATTAGCACATGATGCTAGATGCTAAAGTCAGTTGTTTTCTTTGAATGCACTTATGGGTGTAAAAAGCATTCAATTCCATAGGGCCCTTACATATATGGACATGAGTTCGAAGAACCTTGGATCATTTATAGCCTCTTGTACAGGACTCACTGTCTGTTTTTGGCCTTTGCTCAGATGAAGTCATCTCTTGTTTGATGGGTCATGTCCTTGATGTGGATGCTCTCTGCCTGAAGCACAGTCTCTGGTACATACTATATATTTAATAAATATTTATTGACTGATTCTATTGGTGGAGAAGCCAAAGCCTAGGTACAATACAGGTCAGATTTTCTGATCCTAATAAACTTTTTGTCTCTAACATTCCTTCAAGGGTTGACATTTGTAACTCCATGACTAAGTTAGGTCACCAAAAGCAAATCTGAACTCAGTATTCCTAAACCTCCCCTATCCCTTTGATTCTTCCCCTACCCCTCACTCATACATATTCCTACACTAATCTGGATGAGAAGTGAGGTCAAGAGTAGTAATATCTTGTCCTTCACTTAGAGCAGTGGTTTTCCTGTTAAAGTTCAGGTATGACCCATTAAAATGAGATGCCTAGGGATGTCAGCCATGCTCTTCAGGGAGGCTGTAGAACTCTGAAAGCTAGAAAATAACATGGAGGGGGAGAACTCTCAAATATGGAAAGCGGGGGAACATAGGAGAGAAAAATCTGACAAAGTCAGGGCAGCTTTAATTTACATGTCAGCTATAATATCTACCTCACCAGACTATTTACTTGGTAACTCATTGACATTCCTTAAACTAGTTTCCGTGGCAACTGCCACATCATGCTTCAGGCCGTGAGACACAGAACATCTCCCTACAAGAAACAAAGGCAACATCAATGTCTTCGAAGGATGCTCCCACCCTATGTGAGCTGCTGAGAGTGAGAAAGTTGCTAACCCCATTTCCACATAAATTCTCTATTTGTGATGTGGGGCCAGAACCTGCTCAGCAACTAATATTTTTTTCTTATTCTCTATGTAGTACTTCATTACTTTTTTTTTCTAATTTTGTAATTACTCAAGCATTAACAATAACTTTAGTGACTGGAAGGTAGAGACCTAAGACCTGGGGAGTGAGAGTTTAACTAATTTTCTTTGGGACAGGCATAAAAGAATCAGGGATTATCACCACCACCATCACCACCACCATCATCATCGTCATCATCATCCTCACCATCCCATTCACATTCACAGCCAATTCAACTTTAGTGTAGTGTATAAATGGCCACATCTACCAAGTTCAGCTAAGATGATAAGGTTCCTCTGATGTCTGCAGCATTTACTGCCTGGGGCTCTAATAACACATATGAAAAGATAAACAATACGAGGTGACTTATCGCTCATTCCTTCACTTCCCCTAGTCTCACATTCATCATCTGCAAATTGCAAGTGTTTTATCTTGATTCCAGAGAAAAGATGAAGAAGCACATTTCCCCATTTCTATTAGAAATGTCAGGGACTGTGGTTGCAGAAAATTATATGATATGTAAACATTGTATTCACTGGTTTTATTTCATTTTTTTTCTCATTTGCAAGGGATGGCTAACTTTTTGACAACAGTGGTAGTAGGATTTTTTCCCCTAAAAGTACATGTGATATTAAAAAAATTCAAGAAACCTGTAATCACCAAAAATGTGAAACAACATACGCTTTTTAAGGCCTCCTTTTGGCTCTAAAGATATGAATGAATATAAATAATTGAAAGTTGGGTTGGTATAGGTTGTTCTAGGGGGTAAAGTAACTTGGAGTCACACCAGAGTTTAAATACTAGTCATATGGTAATGGATGAGTCACTTGAATGAACCTCAGTTGTTTTGTTTTGTTTTAACCTGTAAAATGAGTTTTAGACTGAGATCACTTATACATCTAAATCTCTTAGTCTCTGAAAATCTCGCTAGCCAGAAAATAAGCTCCTTGAGAGATGGAGACATTTTTATAGCATACCCTATCCCTAGTACAACCACACTAAAAGTTCTCACAAATTGTTTGCCTTGAAGGTATCACATCACTTACCAAATTCTTTTGCATAAGTTCCAATCAAATTCAACCCTTTAAAACAAATCTAATTTCCCCCCCACACCTTTGATCATGCTTTGGTATAGCCTTGTAATGCTCCCCTTAACCCAGCAATTATATTGCTGATTTTTCTCCCTGCTAGGTACTGGATAAAGTATTCCACTTGGAGTTAGAAAAGGTTGAGTTTGAATCCTGCCGCAGACATTTTCAACCACAACAATCCTGAGCATGTAACTTAAATTCTCTCACCTTCTGTTTCCTTTAGTATAAAAGGAAGATAGTTATGTTCTATGCCTTCTAAATTTTCTTCCAGCTCTAAATTGACACCTACTAGCTATATGATCCTGGCCAAGTCCCTTAAGCCTGATCATCTCAAAAAATAAAAACAAATTTAGTCTCTGACACCCATAAACATTATGTAAATGGCCATCAGGTCACTTTTTCTAGCCTTCATCTTCCCATCTGTAAAACGGGGGTAATAATATCCCTTATAACTACTCTGCAGGGAAAACATTGGGTTCAAATGAGCACAAGTATAAGAACATTTTGTTGGCTTTAACATACCTTATAAATCTCAGATATGATTTTATTTTGCTATATGAATTACGTCATTTATTGTATCTTGAACTACTCAAGGGCAAGGAAGTTAATTTAGTATAAGATTTTTTTGTTTGTTTTTAATATCTTTTTTTATCACAATGACCTGAGATTTTATTTATTTCAAACTTATCACTTCATCAGTGTTGTGAACTCCCATCTCATATTCAGAAATTCTATCCACTCAATGCAGGTTATCAACTACAACTTATATATACTTTTCTAGAGTCCATCTGGGAGCAATGAAAAAGATCTGGACAGGTTGCTGTCAGCCATCTGGCTCAACTCCCTTAGACATAGTGACTTCTCCAAGAACTTAGAGTTTAGATGGGGCAGATTCAGGATTTAATCTTAATTCCAAGATTATTCACTTATTCCAAATATGCTATCGAGTCTCTGCCTTGTATGAAAATGTACCCAATTAATATTTGGGAAATGAATGGAAGCAGAAACCTGGAAATACAGCTAAAAATCAGGCAAAGATTAGTTCCCATTCCTCTTCCCTGTAATCATGATTTTGCCCTCAAATATACCCTCTTCCTTTTTTGGTATTACAGGATGAGAAAAGAAAAAAGGAAAAGGGAGAGATGGGTATTTTTTGTGTGCATGTCATTAGATTTGCAGGCTTTTAGGCTAAATTAGCTCCAGTTGCCTGAAAGATGTTTTTGGAAACTGCAGTTAACCCCCAAGCATTACTGTGTATAATTCTCAATGCCATGCTTTGGGGGAGGAGAGGGAGAAATCAGAGCAAGGCAGAGAGGACCTATCACAATGATGAAATGCATGGAGAGAATCCCCATGAGAGGGATCAATACAATTTGAACTGGGCTGCCTGCACAGGCACAGATTAATGAGGGGATATTTTTGCCATGTAAATATTAAAGAAAGACAACAAAGACGACAGGGATGATTGTCCCGATTACAGAGTATTTTAATGAAAATTGTATAATGCCGGGTGTGTGTGGGGTTAAAGACTATCATTTTAGATCTCTGAAAATGGCAAGAGTTAAACAGGAATGAATACCTCTGCATGTCAGGGGAAAAGCTTCATGGGGAACCAAGAGGAATTTTCCCATGTCACTGTATTGCATAACTATCTCCCTAATAGAGAGCAGAGGAAGAGTGCGTGGGTGGCCAAGACTCCTCAGAAATTAGTGGGCAGGCTGGGTGGCTACTTCCCTGGAGAGAGTACAAAAGAGGAGAGAGGTCAGGGATTATTAAAACACAACTGTGTAGGTGGAACAATTGTATTATAGTGAGAAAGGAATCAAAATCCTTTCACTCTACTGGGTCTCAGCTTCAGAAATGCTACCTTAATTCTCCCAACTAGGCAATAATTGACTCCCTGAATTCTCATTTCAAGACCAACTCTCCCTTTGCCGCGTTGTTCCAGTAGTGAAGTGCCCTGAGTTATATATGTAAACAGAGGCTGAGATGCTTAGCTCCCATTCTTTCCCCTGGCATTGATTCGTGAACACTCTGAGAAAAGTAGCCAGCTGAAGTGGGAAGGACACAGGGCTCTGAGGCAGAAGTCCTGGATGCAAATCCTGGGGCCACTATTTACTAGTTATTTTTGCAAGTCAATGCATTTTTCTTATCCTCATTTTCCCATTTGAAATAATAATAATTATCATTAATAGTAATATAGTATAATATAATATCTTGTGATGCAATAGTAATATATTATAACATAATATATTGTGTTGTAATAGTAATATATTATAACATAATATATTGTGTTGTAATATTATGACATTAATAATAATCATCAGGGGTGGCTAGGTGGTGCAGTGAATAGAGCACTGGCCCTGAATTCAGGAGGACCTGAGTTCAAATCTGGGCTCAGAAACTTAACACTTACTAGCTCTGTGACCTTGGGCAAGTCACTTAACCCTAACTGCAATGCCTTATTCTCTCCAAAAATACAAAAAAAAAAAAAAACAAACCAAAATTATCATGATCAGTATGATGTTGTACTATACATTTTGTAATAAAATTATATTGTTAGAACTATTATTAATATAATAACTTGAATTTACACATCACTTTCATGTTTGTAAGACCTTTATCGTGTTTGATCCTCAAACAACTCTGTGAAGTAGGTATTATTAATAGTCCCATTTTAAGTGTAAGAATATTGCCTAGAACCGCTACGAGCACCTCACTTCTGTCTCCAGCTCCGTGGACTTTGAACAGAGAGACAATGGTTTCTGCTCCTGGCTGACAGCAATCTTCAGGATAAAGGATGAGGAAATCTTGGACAAGTGTGGGGCTGATGCAGTGCACTATCTGACATTCCAACGGCACATCATTGGGCTGCTTGCGGTCGCAGGTGTTCTCTCCGTGGGCATTGTGCTTCCTGTCAACTTCTCAGGGAACCTGCTTGAAAACAACCCCTACAGCTTTGGGAGAACCACCATTGCCAACCTAGACTCAAGTAACAACCTGCTATGGCTGCACACCTCTTTTGCCTTTCTGTACCTACTACTCACTGTGTATACCATGCGAAGACATACCTCCAAAATGCGCTATAAGGAAGACGACATGGTGAAGCGCACCCTTTTCATCAATGGCATCTCCAAGTATGCAGAATCAGAAAATATCAAGAAGCACTTTGAGGAGGCGTATCCCAACTGCACCGTGCTTGAAGCCTGGCCTTGTTACAATGTCGCCAAACTGATGTCCCTGGAAGATCAGAGAAAGGAGGCGGAGCGAGGGAGGATATACTTCAGCAACCTTCGGGCTAGAGAAAACGTCCCCACTATGATCAACCCCAAGCCTTGTGGGCATCTCTGCTGCTGTGCTGTTTGAGGCTGTGAAGAGGTGGAGGCCATCCAGTACTACACACAGCTGGAGCAGAAGCTCAAAGAAGAGTATAAGCAGGAACAGGAGAAAGTAAACCAGAAGCCACTGGGCATGGCCTTTGTGACCTTCCACAATGAGAGCATCGCTGCCCTGATACTAAAGGACTTTAATGCGTGTAATTGGCAAGGCTGTACATGTCAAGGGGAGCCCCGAAGCTCGTCCTGCAGTGATTCCCTGAACATCAACAACTGGACTGTCTCTTTTGCCCCTGACCCTCAGAACATCTACTGGGAGAATCTCTCCATCCGTGGCTTCACCTGGTGACTTCGATGCCTGATCATCAACGTGGTGCTCTTTATCCTCCTGTTCTTCCTCACCACACCTGCCATCATCATCACCACGATGGACAAGTTCAATGTCACCAAACCTGTGGAATTCCTCAATAACCCTATCATCACCCAGTTCTTCCCCACTTTGCTGCTGTGGTGCTTCTCTGCCCTGCTGCCCACCATCGTCTACTACTCTACCTTCCTAGAGAGTCACTGGACACGCTCTGGAGAAAACAGAACAACCATGCACAAATGCTACACCTTCCTCATCTTCATGGTACTGCTGCTGCCTTCTCTGGGCCTGACCAGCTTAGACTTCTTTTTCCGCTGGCTCTTCGACAAGAAGTTCTTGGCTGAAGGGGCTATTCGGTTTGAGTGTGTGTTCCTGCCGGACAACGGCGCCTTCTTTGTCAACTACGTCATTGCCTCGGCTTTCATCAGCAATGCCATGGACCTGCTGCGAATCCCAGGGCTGCTCTTATACATGATCCACCTCTTCCTCGCTCACTCCGCCGCCGAAAGGCGCAACGTCAAGCGGCACCAGGCCTACGAGTTCCAGTTTGGCGCAGCCTATGCCTGGATGATGTGCGTCTTCACGGTGGTCATGACCTACAGCATCACCTGCCCCATCATCGTACCCTTTGGGCTCATGTACATGCTGCTGAAACACCTGGTGGACAGATACAACCTATACTATGCATACCTGCTGGCCAAGCTGGACAAGAAGATCCATGCTGGGGCTGTGACCCAGGTGGTGGCGGCACCCATCCTCTGTCTCTTCTGGCTCCTCTTCTTCTCTATCTTGCGTGCCGGGTTCTTGGCCCCCACTTCTATGTTTACGTTTGTGGTTCTAATCATCACCATCGTCATCTCTCTCTGTCATCTCTGCTTCGGATACTTCAAGTATTTCAGTGCCCACAACTACAAGATTGATCACACTGAAACAGGGGATGCCACTGACTCCAGAATCAATGGTGGTCGCACTACAGTCAAATCTGCAAAGTACATCGCTCAGGTGCTGCAGGACTCAGAAGAGGACAGAGATTCTGGCGATTCCGGTGGTTCTGGCGGCTCTAGGACCTCTGAAGTCTCTGGGGTCTCTGGGATGTCTGGGGCCTCTGTGAATTCCAGATGTATGAAGGAGGAGCCTCCATTGTCCTTAGAACACGATGAGGAGACTCTAATAACCCAGGAGGAGCTCTCAGACACAGACTTCCAGTCCTATGTGAAGAGCCTCATAGAGAATGAAATCTATCAGTAAGGGGGGTGGGGGAGGCCCTGGTGGCTCAGCCCCTGCTCCTAACCCTTCCTCCCCCACCCCACCCCCGACGGACACTAAAAAAACGCTAATAATTTATTAGATTTAAAGCCTCTTCCTTCCCCCACTCTGCTTTAATTAAGGTATTTCAACCTTGGGGATATTGCCCACTGCCTCCCTCCTTGGAGGCCAGCCTCTCCCCTGAAAGCCCTCCTCCCCTGCCCAATGAGGAGAATCGCCCCGAGCTGGCCCCGGGGCAGAGTGGAGGGGGAGGGCAAAGGGGAGGATGCCCCAAACCAGGGGCCCTTCCCCCCTACCCAAGGGCAATAGCCAGAATGGCGTTAATGAGAGCCATGAGGGGCCACTGACTAGAGATCTGGCTGGGGTCAAGGTGGACAATGGGACCTACACCCCTTCAGTTCCCAATCCCCCACCAGGCCCTTATGCTTTGGGGTCACCTCTATCCTTACCTACCCCATTTGGGGGTTGCATGAGAGGAGTGGGGGGCCAAGTGGGAAGTGGAGCCTGTCCCCCAGGTAGTGGGGAAGGAGTTGGGGAGGGGGAGGAGGTTGGGGGGAGAGGCACAGCTGACACTGGAAAATGGGGTTTTGCACTTTTTTTTCTCCATTAAAATAAAAATGAAAAGAAAAAAAAAGAATATTGCCTAGAGAGATTATATGAGTTGCCCAGGGTCACACAGCTAAGTAATTATCTGAGGCATAATTTGGATTCAGGTTTTCCTGATTCCTAGTCCAATGTTCAAACCACTGTGCTACCCAGCTGCTCGGGGTAGGGGAGAACCATATGGAAAAATTTGCCCTGCTTTGCTAGAACAGTTGGCATGAGGAAAGGGCTCCGTAAATCTTAAATCTATATATTAATGTGAGCTGCTTTTAATATAATCATCTGTCTTGCAGAGCCATGGCAAGGATACGATAAAAGGGAGTAGGAACAGGTTTTATAGTTGTAAGATATAAATGTGAGCTATTATGACTACTGGGGGCCCATAAGCAAATTATTCAGTATGTGTATATGTGTGTGTATGTGTGTTTGTGCATGTGTTTATGTGTGCATGGGTGAGACTTCCCTCATCATTAAGATGGAATAAAATAGCTGACCCATCTACCTTAAAATTTTGAGGAAAAAGATAAAAAATTAGAGATGAGAATGACCAAAAATCTCTGTCACAACCTCCACAGTAGGTAATAGACTCCCTGAGTTCTCATTTCAAGACAACTTCCCCTTTGCCAGGCTGGACCAGTAGCGTGCTACCCTGAGAAATGCACATAAATAGAAGTTGAGAGGCTTAGCCCCCATTCTTGACCCAACAATTATCTTGATAACTAACATTTTTCTAGTAATTTAAGGATTTTAAAAGCACTGCACATTTATTACATCATTTGATCCTCACAACAATATTATGAGGTAAGTGCTAATAAAATCCTTATTTTGTATTTCTGTAAACCAAAGCCCAGTTTTCCAAGTGTGCCCAGCTAAAAAGTGTTTGAGGTAGGATCTGAATTTATATCTTGAAGACTCCCAAGCCTGGATCCCTTTCCTTCCAGGATGCTACATGGCTGCAAAGTATTATTATTTGAATTCAACAATTATTTCATTAAATTCAACAAACACTGATTAATTTTCTACTCTGTGTCAGTCACTGTTAAGCACTGAGGTAACCCATGTAAAAATAAAACTATCCCTATCCCCAAGGAACCTTCTAGAAGGAATCATATATACAGAGCAGCAAACAAAAATTATGTGAAAAGCCAGCAACAACAACTAAAAGGAATTTCCAGGTGAGGATGGTGTAGCGGCAAGCACCCCAATATCCCCAGGGTGACTGCCAACACAGGTTCTTAGATCTGCTTTTCAAAAGGAAAGCAACTCAAAATCAGTTAACAAGCACACTTTAATCAAACAAACACACATTACCTAGTTCAGGGGAAAAAGGTCAGCACCCCAAACTTCAGAGTTACAGAACTTCAGAGTTACAGACAGGCTTCCAAACTGTCCCAACATTACATACATCAATACCAAATCACAGTTACCAGAGAGGGAAGCATCAACATCTGGGTTTTCAAAGCCGGGGGGCTCTCAACAACGGCTTCCCAGAGTCTCATCTGGTCAAATCACACAACACTTCTCAAAGTGAGCCCCAAAGCAAAGCCTCTCCTCAGGGTTTATATAGCCTTCTCCTGGCTCAGAGAATGTAACAACCCTCTGGACCCACTGCCCAATCACAAAGTATCAAGGTGTGGGCTTTCCTGAAAAACAAGCCTCCCACCACAGGCTCCAGGTGCACTTATGCTAGGGGCAGGGAAGATCTTTAAATCTGCATTTCCATTACAGATGGGCACCAAACCTCTGGGTGGATAGGGGAAGGAAATCAATGAAGGTCTCCTGGAAAAGTTGACAAGTGGGTTGAGGCTTGAATGAGTCTAATAAAAACTAACTATAAAATATTCCTCAGAAAAGCTATGGAAGATCCATTTCTAAGTCTTACTTAAACATAACGTTGAACAGGACAGCTTAGCTAGAGTGCCCATAAGGGAAAGTAATGTGAAGTCAGTCAAGCAATGTAGGTTTGAGCCTGAGTATGGAGAGTTGGAAATGCCAGGGAGATGAGATTGCATTTTATCCTAGTGTAAAAGGGGAGACACTGAAGCTTCTTGAGGAGGGAAATGATATGGTTTGACCCATGTTTTAGATACTTTATTTTGTCAGTTCTCTGGAAGGTATATTTGGGAGAAGAAAGAGTGGAATCAGGGAAACTAAATAAGAGACTATTGAGACATTATGGATGCAAAGCAAGATAATCCAAAATTATGGTAGTGATCATGTATGTGATTGGAGGGAAAAAGAACAGATGCAACAGAGGGGATGGAAGCAGAGTAGAGATGATTTAAAAGCTGATTGAATTAGGCACTAATTATGTGCAGAAAGAACACTGTGTCAGCTTCTGAGGGACTTATCAAGATTAAATGAGACAATGTATATACTGAAATGCAATTTAGAATTTAGTTGAATTTACTTGTGGTTTGGGAAGAAGAGGAAATGCAAGCAGAAATAAATTTATATAACTGAGAACATGGTAAATGGAATAAAATTGTTGGAATAAAAGCAATCTCCCCAGTGGCTTCTGTCCCTCTGATTGGTGGATTGGAATATGGATCAAAAAATTCCTCCCCAAACTTACATATAAAAAGGGCTCAGAAATCCAGCAAACTCTTCATTCTCCATCACTTGTACTCTTTGGGGTCCACTCCACCATCATCTTGAGCCCCTTTGTCACTCACTATCTAAGCTCCTCATTAGGAAATTCAATCAAGCATATGGGAATGGGTACCATTTACTAACTTTTCTCTGCTACCTGGTTGTTCTATCACCCATAATGACATTGTGCATAGCCCCAAATGAGAGCACAGTTACGGGAATCTGCCATGTTTTCCTCAGCAGCATTGAGTTGCTTTTATAAAAGATAGCACACCCACACATTCATGGAAACTGGGAAAGGAACATGTGCCCAGGGCATTTTCCTCTCACCTCTCTTCAAACATCCCCTGAGTCAAGCACTCACCAGCAATTATATGTCACTGAGTGATTGATCTTTTGGGCAGAGAATTGCCAGCAGGAGTCAGGGGAGGTATTCATTTCTACCATGGAACTTAGGTACCTATACAGTTAGTGAATATTTAGAAAGGTAGGTAGATAGATAGATAGATAGATAGATAGATAGATAGATAGATAGATGGATAGATGGATGGATGGATGAATGGATGGATGGATGGAAAGATACTAGACAAATAGATCAACAAATAGACAACACATGATATAAATCAGTAGAAAGAACATAAATAATTAAATAGATCAATGATAGAGAGTTATAGCTAGGAAGATAGACAGATAGACTATTATGGAGCACTTACCATATGCCAAGAACTCTGCTAAAGTACTGGGGATGCATAGATAAATACACAAGATTATTTCTATGCTCAAAGAACAGATATTAGAATGGTGGGAGATAATATGAAGGGTTACTCTATAGGGGAGGGAACGCATAGTAAGTGCCTACATGGTGTATGGCAGGGAGATTAAAAGAAGTGTCATTTTGTATGGCTCCATGCTAAATAAGGCAAATGGCTTATGGACCAGTGATGGATGAATTAATCTCAGAATAAGCCCTGGTGGTATAGTGGAAAGATTGCTGGATCCATAATCAAATGCCTTGAGATCATGTTAGGCTCTGTCACTTGCTAGTTGCATGGTAATAGATAAAGCTCTGGGCCTCAGTTTGCATATCTGCAAACTGAAGACTCATAACCCTTACCTTACTTACTTACAGGAATTTTGTGAGATCTGTTGGGAATAATGCACGTGAAAATGCTACACCAAACATAAAGCCTAAGTAAGAACAATAATAATAAATAGAATTATATAATGGGTGTTTAACTCAACCGTCTTAAATTCACGATTATGTAGCCTTCTGTTCCAATATCATTGCCTACATATCCTCAATGGAAATGCCCATTCCATTAAAAAGGCAAGAGATCAGTTCCTAATTATCCCCTACCATTCTGTACTTCTTTTCCTATTATTCTTCTACCCTTTCCCATTTTAGGTGACAGATAAGCAGCTGATTCTGATTAAGCATTAGATATTGCCAAGTTTTCCCACCTCTAAGATTCTCCCCTGAAAAAGTTGACATGTCAGAGGCCCTCTAGATGGAAAGCAAAGGGAACTCTGTAATTCAGATTAGATGTTTTGAGCCTTGTCTATGACCCTAGATTTTGAATTGGAGTCTCTAGGGTAGAGAAACTTTTTATAAGTCATGATTCAATTTTTCATCTGGTTTCTAAACCCTTCTAATTTCAAGAGCACATACTTACATATGTGTATATGTATGTATAGGTGTGTTTCTTTGTAAAAACCCACTGATTATTCAATAAAAAGGCAATTCCAGGTAGTGCTGCACAGTAATGCTTTCTAAGTCAGAACCACAAAGACATGGGGTTTGCGGGTATACAGAAAAAAATCAAGACTAAGGAGGTCATACAGAATTGTGGACATAGAGATTTGATATCACCTCACATGGCAAATGAGACAGTTGGGTATTGTGGAGACAGTAATAAGACAATAAGAGGCCTGAAATTAGAAGAGATTGCTTCAAATTCTGCCTCTGCTTTTTCTTGGTCAAGTCACTTTTATGATACCCAGTTTCTTCATCTCTGAAATGATAATTCTAGACTTTTGCAAGGGAGGCCCTTGGGAATCATTTGAATGATGAGTGAATTGTTGTTTTCTTAAACTCAAGTACTGAGAAACCAGATGAGAAGCAGGAAAAATTCAAAGTAGTTTATGGTAGATAATATAAAATCTAACTGCTAAACTTCATGCATTTGGATCTTTGCTCTTATTCAGAGTTACTTTGCACAAAGTTTTAATGAACTAAATATGATCTTGTTTCCAGACCCATAGAGGATTAAAAGTAGTGCATTAAAAGAGGAGAAAAGACAAATTAGCAGGAGAGACAATGTCTGCTATAGATAAATGCAATACTAAGAATGAGAAGCACCAACTCACACTTACATGGAAACAACAGAAAAACATAAAGTAGAAACAAAACTCATTTAGTCGTTGTGTCTTTGTGAAGTATGTCTTTGCATGCCCCTATGGACCATAGCACTCCACCCTCTTCTCTCCTTCACTATTTCTGAAAAGTTTGTGCAAGTTCGTGTTCACTGTTTCCATGAAACTCTCTATCCATCTCAATCTCTGCCATCCCCTTTTCTTTTTGACTTCAATCTTTCCCAATATCAAGGTTTTTTCTAATGATTCCCATAATCTCATTATGTGGTCATGAACTGAACTGCAAAAAGCAAAGCTATTTATGGCACTTTAGTATAGGACAAGTTATACACCAATAAAACTTGTGCATAAAAACACTGTGTTGGATAACAATTCCATAACTGATATGCATATAAATGACCCTGTATCTTACAGAACAAAACAAAAAAAATTGCTTTGTATATTCTGTTAAGAAGGAAATTTTGCATATAGTATTTTATAGGAGGATTCTTATTCTAATGCCTTATAATAAGGAATTAGAAATATTAGTTTTTTAAAGACTTTGCTGCATGTCATGGAATAACAATGTGTTAATTGAATAAGGTAAGTTTCAGGACACTTTGGAGGTTATTGAATATAGATATGTCATTAACCATTTTCATATTCTTCTAAAGAGCAGTAACAAAAATATCCATCTTCTGAAATCTGACAAAGTCCATTACAAACGACATCACACTTGGTTACATAGAAACCCTGAAAGGTAATTTGTAGAGGTAATACAAAATTTATACATCTAGAAACTTAATTTCAAAGAGTTAAGTGACTAGTTTTCAGATTCATAGCTAGTAAGTATCAGAGGAAATTACTGAACCCAGGTCTTTCTGACACTAGGAGCAGTACTCTACTTATCTACATCAAATTACTCCCAATAACACAATTTATCTTAGATGCTAGGTCTGGAAGGGAAATAAGAGGCCACCAGGTCCAATATCTTAATTTTATAGCTAAGGAAACTGAAGCCAAGAAAAGTTAGATGACTTGTTCAAGGTCACACAAGTCAAAAGTGACATTTAAACTCAGCTCCTTTTTCTCTAGAGTCAATGTTCTTCAGCATCATTCAATGATATGATAAATAAAAAAATCATTGTATTATATATTTTTTCATTTACTAATTCTGAAAATCAAATAGTTAATAATTTTAGAATTCCCATTTAAAAATGGGTAGCTCTCCCATATTTAACACAAATCAGTATATTTTTTTCAGAGCCCTCTTTTCCACACACATACCATATAATGGTGTGTTCTAATGAGAAGGCCATTGTTGGAGTTGGTAACTCTGTCATGTCAATGATTCATTCAAACTATTGAGGAAGGGGAAAGGACAAATTTCCATATTGTGATTGGGACTGCCTCAACTTAATTCTCATCTTCTGTCTTCTCACTGCCAACTATAGAGCTCAATGATTTAAAATACAATGGTAGGGAAGGAGTGAGAGAACAAACATTTATATAGTGCCTATTGTGTGCCAGACACTGGGCTAAACCTTTTTGTAGAATTTACTATGTACCAGGCACTGGGCTAAGGACTTTACAATGATTATCTCATTTGATCTCCACAAAAATCCTAGAAGTTACATGCTATTGTTATCCCCATTTTACACATGATGAAACTGAAACAGACAAAGGGTAATTGACTTGCCTAGAGTCACATAGTTATAATTGCCTGAGCTCAGATGTGAAGTCAGGTCTTCCTGAATCCAGAGCCAGTACTTTGTTCACTGAGCCACCTTCAGGACCTTTTAAGCTAGCTTGAAGCTAAGTAGAAATAGCAGTGTATATTTCCCTTCCACTTCCTCCTTGGGAATATAGAACAGTTAGGCTGTAAAATCATAAGTTTAATCATAAAGAAGGCCCAAACTCATGAAAAAAAATGTCAACTGCAGAGTATTGTATAGTTAGTGAAAGAGGCAGGCTCTCACAGTGGTTAGAGAGCCAGTTTGAAAATTTTAAAGCCAAGGCTAGGCTTCAAGGGACCCCTCTGGCACATTATGGCTGTGTAACCTGGGTAATTGACTTAACCTCTCCCTGCTACAGACCACTTTCTAAGAACCATGGTATTAAAAATCAAGTAGAAATAACTGTATATTGACTCAGTAATGTATTCATTAACATTATCTATGTTGCACTGTCATATTATTTTGTTCAAGATTTCTCAATTACATTTTATTCTGCTTCTGGTGCACTAAGGAGTTTGATAACTCTACTTTGAAAATACAAAAAGAAGAGAAATTGTCAGCTTTCATTGGTAGGAGTCTCTTCACCCAAGAGCTCCGATCATGAGTCCAGTCCCTGCACTCTGTCCAAAGACTAAAACACTTTGTGTGTGTTATTTTATTTGAACTAACCAATGTGCTAAGTGTTACAGATATAATAATATTTATTTTACATAGGATGGAACTTCGAGAGAAGTACATGGCTGAGGTCACCAGTTCAGCTTGAGAGATAGAACTGGCAGCCAGGCTTTCCTAAATTTAAATAAGCAGTTTTTATCTACTCTGACATTCTGACTTAGAAATTATAAAACAGAACAAAACAAGAACAACAATAACAACAACAAGTCATCCTCATACAATGAAACCTTCAAAAGCAGTTCTTTCCTTCTAGGAATTTTCAATCTGATTGAAAAGCTTGATCTTGAAAGCAAGAAGACAACCAAAATTGTGCCAACCTAATATGTCCTTAGCAATGGGAGCCATCCAATTCAATTCCACTCAGTTAATACTTATGAAGTCCCTACTACTATGTGCCAAGTATTGTGTTAAGCCCAGGGAATACTGATGACTCAGCCCATGAGATTTAGCCTAGGTAGAACTTGGGGCAACTGGGTAATGCAGTGGGTGGAAAGCCAGGCCTGAAGTCAGGAAGATCTGATTTCAAATCAAGCCTCAGACACATACTAACTGTGTGACCCTGATCAAATTATTTCAGCACATTTGCCTCAGTTTCCTTATCTATAAAATTAACTGGGGAAGGAGATGACAAATTATTCCAATATTTCTACCAACAAAACCCCAAATGGTTTCACAAAGTGTCTGACACAAATGAATAAGAACAGCAAAGAAATTAGAGTCAACATATGACTTTTAGATTCAAGTGAGACAGAATAAGATGAAATACCAATGTGCATGAGTGTTGAAATTGTCCATACTGGGAATTCATCACGCCTTTGAAATTATAATTCTAAACCACATACACACACAGCAAACAATAATGACAAAATATCACAAATGGGAAATGAATCTGCAACATAGCTGCAGTCATAGATTTAGAATAGTCTGGGACCCAATTGGTTATCAGTTTCAACCTCTCCTTCCCATTTTACAGATAAGTAAACTAAGGCCCCAAAAGGTGAAATAATTTGCTAAATATCACAAAGCTAGTTGTTAGGATAACTGAATTTTGAACCTAGATCCTCTGCTTACAAATCCCATATGATTTTCATTGTAATACATGGTATCCTTATTACCTAAAGTTGCTTTTGGAAGAGGGGAATGGGTTGAACTCTGGTGAGTTGGGCTTAAGTAGAGACTCTTCACAACCTTTAATGACATTATTGGGCATTCCCAGAAACCCAACTGAGCATCTCAATTTCTTGTTAAACTCAAGCCTGTTGAAGAGCTTGGGTGAAAGGAGTTTGACCACGGATCAATACCTCTGTTGTTTGCTGCTACATGCTTGATTATAGTTAGAGTTCTCAGGGACAATTGACTTCAAACAGGCTAACAGCATTGCTAAAGAACTGTGTGCTAAGGAGCCAAGTTAGCAACTCCATGACAACCACACAAGAATTAAATTTAGATGTTTGTTTTTTTTCTCTGTGTGAGAGAAATATCAGTTCAGAATGACTAGTGTCAACCTCCTTTCCTTACTCTGCAGCATTTTGCTTCTTCACTCCATCCCCTCAATAGCTGCCCAGCTGCCTTTGTAATCAAGTCAAAACAGGGCTCTTCCAAAGGCCCCACAACAAGGTGAGCTCCAAATTGGATCCATTTAAGACAAATTATGATAAACCTCTTTTCTTCCCTTCTACTTCCCAATGTCTACTTAAGAACAAATACAAAGTCAACACAAACGACTCTTTATAGTTCAAGCTCAATAAAAGGACATTAAAATTCCAATAACCCATTTTGCCTTCGTACTGCATTTTAACACAAAAATAGTAAGTGGTTCTAAGGTGGTTGTGGCTGTTAGTTCTTAAATGGTTGAATTATCTTAAATTGCCTCAGAAGTAGCACTAAATATTAAAAGGGAGGAAGAAAAGATGGGGTTATGCTCATTTTTATATAAAGAAGGGGGCATTTATTTGAATTTCAATGAACTTCACACCCTTTCCTAGTAAATGAAAACTCAAAGAGGTATGAACTGCCCCAGCAGTACCCCCTGTGTTTCCCTGACTTGAGATACGGGAATGTAATATTGGCAAATGTAAAGCATGACTGGTCAGGATTTTGAGTTGACTGGTTCTAATTTAATCGGTTCATAGCTCCAAGTGGAAGTCTGGTACACACAGCATTTGTGTACCAAGTGTTTATTGAGGCAGAGGACTTGGGTTATCCCTGCAGTGCCGAATTCAGAGTCAGGAGACTTTGTCAAGGAAACAGCACTCTCCAGTTCTTGGGAGATGGGAGGTCATCCTAGATTCCAGCTGCAGTGATCAAAGAAGAGTCCCCTGTTCGTCCGCACTATCCAGTTCCCAAGGAAGCTGGCTCTGTGCCCACTTGACACTGGCAGAGAAGGAAAAAGAAATGTCTGAAACACTTTCAGCAAAAATATTCCTTACTACCATCAAAGAGGGATTAGTGGGGAAGTGGCAGTCACAGACAAGGTCATTGGTAGACGTAAATAATTTCAGTGTGGTGTCTGAAGTGTTGCCATATTATCCAAACATTTATTGAACAGCTACTATGCTGATGGTTGAGTTTGAGGTGTTAAAACAGAAACTAATTCAAAACTTCTCAGGGAAACATAGTGTTTGTCTTTAACATGTTAATGAGATCTTTTTTCCCTGTTTGTTTTACAAAGATCTATTTATGCTTCTTCAGGTTTACAAAGAACTGTACAAAATTCATTTTATTTGACCCTCATCACAAGCCTGCAAGGGAGATGCTGTATTTTTTTGTTCCATTTCACAGATGAGGAGACTGAAGACACAAGTTAAGTGACTTGCACAGTCACACAGCTAGTAAGTGACAGAGGCTGAATTTGAACTCACATCTTACCAGTTCCAAGGCAAGCAAGCCATTGTGTCATCCAATTGCTAAACGCTTCCCTAACAAATGTATATGATAACTAGAACTGAGGTGATGAGGTGGCACTGCTAAGGAGAAGTGAGAGGATGTTTCAGTAAAACTGGAAAAAAAAGAACTGGAGATAGGCAGGATGGGCTCATCCAGGATAGAAGGGTTGCAACAGTCCATTGGAATAACCTGAATACAAACTGGGGAACAGAGAGGAAACAGGGAAAGTAGCAGAGGAGGAAAGGAACTTAGCATGTACTGTTAGAGCTCATCATCAGCTTAGCGTTAACTGTTGTTAATTGTGGACCAAGATTCTAGTAACCAGGAGAATGGTCAGACAGATGTTTGATGACTCAAGACTCTAGAGGAATTTGTAAGTGTTAGAGTTCTGATGGCCACTTGGACCATCATTTTAATCTAAAAGAAAGAGGAATGGATCTAGGGCTCAGAAAGGACTAAACTCCCCTTCTCCAGGATACGAGTCAGAACATCTGAGAGAGTAAGAAATCCAATATAGATCATATATGTGCAATCATGTAAAACATTTCTGTATTTGTCATTTTGTAAAAAAAAAAAAAACAAACAGAACAAAGAAACAAAGAAAGACAATGAAAAAAAAGAATGCTTGAATTTATATTCATACAATATTAGTTCTTTGGAGGTGAATAGAATTCTTTATCACTGGTCATTTGGGATTGTTTTGGATCATTGTAATGCTGAGAATAGCTAAGTCATTCATAGCTCTTCATCATACAATATTGCTGTTACTATGTACCGTATTCTCCTGGTTCTGCTTACTTCACTTTGTTTCAGTTCCTATGAGTCTTTTGAGGTTTTTCTGAAGTCACCCTATGTGTTATTTCTCATAACACACTAATATGCCATTGCAATCACAATGGCTTGTTTACCCATCTCCCAATTGATGAGCATCCCTTTGATTTTATGGACTGCTTTCCAGAACGATATTTTACATGCATAAAATTACATAGATAAGATTGCCGAGGAAACTAATTTTATTAAAATACACTTAGCAGAATATATAATTAACATTTACATATGGATAGGTGTATATGAATATATGTCTATGTATGTATAAATATGTGTGCATATGTTTATGCATACATACATTTATAAAGAAAAATATATGTTTAGATGCATATGTGTATATATAGGTGTATGTTTATACATGCATACACACAGATACATAGATACATATATTCACATCCTACAGTTAAGAGACCTTCCTTTAGTGGAACTACTCCCATGAGCTTGCAGTACCAGTAAAATCTTCTTGACATAACATGAAAAATGGGATTGATCATGAACTTGGCATGTTCATGACGTGAAAAATATAAAAACAATAATAAAAGAGAAGAAAAAAATGAGTGGACATGCCATGGGAGCAACCCGAAAGTCAGTGATTGGAAAATATTGATTGGGGTAAATTAAAGGACTCCAACCTTCAGAAACATCGAACATGGAGCCAAAAATCTTCTGTTTGTGATGACTTGGCCCCTTTTCTCTTTGCTCTATGTCTCCATGGGACACGTGCTTAAAATGCTGGCAGAGGGTGTACTCAATAATATTCCCCCCATAATGATTAACATAAACCCCCCCAAATTCATATTGCTGTTAAATTAGACCTGACATGGTTTAAAATGCAAGCCAATCTGTTTTCAGCTCCACAATCACTCATCACTCCAGTTTTATTAAGTCTAAAGACAGGACAAGCTTAAAATGTGTTAACTTTGTTCAACAAAGTCTGATTTTATGACTCAAATGTCAGTCTTCACAGTTCAGCAATTTCTCTCAAATGGTATATTGCTTTTCCTATATTACTTTCATGGACGTTTATTGATGGTTTTCTTTCATGATTTCCTCCTTCACGGTTTTCTTCCCATCTGCCTACAAACATGTTCAGGTCTCCTTCAGCCCAAGGCAGTCTTCTCTCAGGCTTCTATCCTATGAAGACCCCACCTCAGTTCACAGGATCATAAGAGACAGGGAAGCTCCCATGGAAAGCATTCATATCTACCTCCATCCATTTTATTAATGAGGAAAAAGGTCCAGATTGGCTATGCAACTTCACGAAGGACAGACAGTTAGGAAACAGGATACCTGAAATTTAAACTCCAGTCCTCTGACTCCAGATTGAGTGAGAATTCTTCCTGCTATATCATTCTCACATTTGCTTATAACCCTTATTCCCCCACTTCCTCATGACATAATCTCTCCTCTGTTACTTGCAATCTGGTATCATCATACCTGCCAAAGTACCAGTACCGCTCCCAAATGTCATCAAATAGACTTCCTAATCAACAAACCCACTGACGTTACTGTCTGTCTTCCTCCTCTGTAAGAGCTTTTCACATACTACTAAACATAATTTTACATACTCCATCCTATTTGAAAAACTCTCTGATGTTCTTGGCTTCAGAACTACTGTCCTCCCCTGGTACTACTCCTACCCCTCTGACCACCACTCTTCTGGTTTGGAAAGGCTCCTTGTCCTTTTCTGACTCCCTTGGAGGGCAGATGTTTATCATATCCTAGATTTAGATCTGGAAAAGACCTCAGAGGAGCTCATCTAGTCTAATATTTTCTGTTTATACTTGATAAAACTGAGACCCACACAGTCTAAATGTAACTTATCCAAAGTCACAGAGAAGCTGCACAACAGACTTTGGCATCAAACCTGGGTGCTCTTATCTCACATTCAGCACTGTATCAGGCTACTAACTCTGGGTCATCAGATTTAGGAAAATAACACTCCTTACCTACCATCTAGTCTGATGGCCCCGGTCAGTTTACAGATGAAGAAACTGAAGTTCACTCAGAAAACCCATTGAAGTTGCAAGAAGCAAAACTGGAATTTGAATAGTAGTCTAACTCCAAATCTAGGACTCTTTCCAGTCCTATGAATCTAAATTATTTTTTTCCATTAACAAATTACAAAATGGAAATACCTCCTCCCAAATATTCCCAAACACCGAAACCAAACAGGGCTTCAAAGAGTTGGGTGGGAAAGGTCATCCTCTTAGAATTCCTGGTCTGCCTCAAAGAGCACCTCAAATGTTCTCATTTGTGTGAGCTATTTTCTGATTACCTCAACTACTAGTTGCCAACATATATATATATATATATATATATATATATATATATATATATGTATATGTGTATATATATATATACATATATATGTGTGTGTGTGTGTGTGTGTGTGTGTGCCTGTATGCATACATACACACATTTTCTGATTTGAGTTAATGACAATACCCCTGATAAAATAGATAGTTACTGAGGGTAAGGATTGCTTGTCTTTTTATTTTGTTTCCTTATCACTTTGTATAATCCTTGGCACTAAGTAGTCACTTAAACAATATTTTCATTTGGTTTGGTGAATTTTTAGTACAGATATGACAAACCAACTAAAAAAAGTTTAGTCTCCAACTTCTCTGAAGTCAGGTCTTCACTCTATAGATTATATCTTTCTGAACTTCTGTTAAACCTTTAGGAAAACAAAACAACAACAAAAAAGAAACAACTCCCCAAAACAAAACAAAACAAAACAAAGAACACAGAACATACCTGGTCATGTTTCTAGATGTTACCCTATTATCCACCTCTGACATCATCTGCATCATGAAATTAATTCTCAAGGCCAGGTTTTTAGTTTGGGGGACACACACTATGTTCCTTCTGGGGTTTCTCACTTGCCTATACCTTAGAAAGATCAGTGAAATGACCTTCAGATGCAGAGACGTGTTTATCCATAGTAGGAATGTCAAAATATACCCTCTGTTCCATTCAACTTGAAAAGATACCTTATACATACTGATCAATATCCCAAGAGATGATCTGAAGCACCTCATTTGTCAAGGTACTTCTTTATTGGCAACATATTTTATATAGATGCAAATGGAAGAATGGGCATGAACGAACAGGGCCACTGAGGATGCTAAATGTAGCCAGTAGTCAGGGACTATATAATGCTTAATCATTTCAAGGCATCTTATTATACTGATGCTGGATTTAGTCCTGTGTTTTGTTTTGTTATTTTGCATGGTGAGTTCTGGAACCAGTGTAGGTTAATACTTCACCTTTTTTTTTTGGATCATAGCTTCAAAATATGGCAATATTTTCTGTTCCATTGGCCTGCACAACTTCAACCACTCATATAAAGTCTAATCCTAAATCTAACACATGCTTCAGTATTGCTATGGTTTCCAAAGAGATATTACATACCAGTGATACAATGCAGCAGGTCATCCAAGGAAGAGTTTCATAACTCAGTTGCCCACATTGGCCAACTGTCTTTCAAACTACACAGAACCAGGAGGGCTGAGGATTCTTGGGGAAAGAATCTTTTGGTTTTCACCAAGGGATTGCCATCATCCTCCTACTCTTTATAAACCCTACCAGTTGGTGGTGCCATTCACTTCCCCAACTTCAACTATCATTGCAATCCAGACGACACCCATCCTTCTGTCTGATCCTGACTTCCAAGCTCTGCATTTCCAGCATCTCATAGAATAACACCAAGATTTATCATTAGCATCTGGCACAAGTAACAGACTCTTTTTCCTTATCTGCTATGTTTGGTATAGATGAACTTTCACACATAAATCCATAAATTCAGTTTGTATAATAGAAAAATAATTTGATTTTCTTTTAACCCTGAGCCTTCTTAGTACTTTTCTGTTATTATCTGGGACATCACCTTTCTACTAATTTCCTATCTTCAGAAGTAAGTTGTCTTTGAATTTTCCCTACCCCTTACTCTTCATACTCAATCAGTTCCTCACCCTTTAAAACATTTAACATATCTATCTACATCTATATATACCTATACCTATCTATATCTATGTCTATATCTATATCTATATCAATATCTATATCTATGTCTATGTCTATGTCTATATCTATATCTATATCTATATCTATATCTGTATCTGTATCTATATCTACTCTTCTCTATTACTTCTACCTTTTTCCTGGTAATAGCAGTTACTATCTTAATTCTGTATTATGGCAAAAGCTTTTAATAGAACATCTCACACCTAGTCTTCACCTATTCCAATTAATCCTTCCTATTACTACAGACTAAACTTTTTGCATTAATCTAGTTATGTCACAGTTCTACAATGTTCCATGGATCCCTATAACCTTTTCAGTAAAGTTAAAACTCTCTTCCATGGAATTTAAGATCTTTACAATCTCCCATTTGTTTATACATCCATAAAAGAGCTGGAGAAGGCAATGGCAATTCACTCCAGCAACTTTGCCAAGAAAACTCCAAATGGGGTCATGAATAGTCAGACATGACTGATAACTGACTGAACACAATTTCCTATAAGCTTTTTCAGACTTGTAGCATATTTCTCATACTCATGTATTTCATATTCCAGAAGAACTGGCCAGCTCTCCCTACCTCAAATCTTCCCTGAAACTTCCTGTCTCTAGCTTCCCTGAAACTTCCTGTCATAGCTCATACTAAATTCCAATGCCTTCAGTACCCACCCTCCTATTTCCATGTTTACTAGCTACCTATCCTTTAAAGTCTAAATTAAATGTTAATATGGTTCAAGATGCAAGCTGACATTTTTTTCTGTTTCTATCTCTTAGTAGCAGTCATTCCCTTTTAGATCTTACATACGTTATTTGCAACTTTTTAATGATCTTATGCAGTGATATTCATTATAGTTATCTATGATTTGCCATAGCCCCCATCTTGACTGGAACCTCTATGAGGATAGGAACTTTGATTAATATAACTTTGTAACTCCTTCAGAATTAATTTCAATTCATTTAAGCATGCATTTATTTTAAAAAAGTACTATCTTCAAGGTTCTGTCATAGGCGATAAGAAATAAGGAAAGAATGAAAAGGAGAGCCTTGAAAAAGCTTACATTCTCTTTGGACACTTGGGTATTTGTAGTGTTGATGTGTACGGATATATGGAAGACAACTTGAGTGGGGAGAAAACACTGGCAAGTGGGTAGATGAGAAGTTCCCCTTAACATGTGGTTCATGAACTGAACCTGGAGTAAAACCAAAGTTTTTAAGAAGAGGATATAAAGGCAAGAGGACATTCCAGATATCGGTGTACACCTGTACAAAGACACTAGGAATGGAAGACAGGATGTTGAGTTTGGGCTCAATTTTATTAGGAAGTAGAATAAATAAAAGAAAGCAAATAATAATTATTTTGGGAATATAAACTAGACGGAGGGCAGCTAGATGGCTCAGTGGAGAGGACGGAGACTAAATTCAAGAAGACTCATCTTTTTGCGTTCCTATCTGACCTCAGAGTCTTACTAGATGCATGACCCTGGGCAAGTCACTTAATCCTGTTTACCTCAGTTTTCTCACTGATAAAATGAGCTATAGGAGGAACTGGCAAACCACTCCAGTGTTTCTGCTAAGAAAACCCCAATGGTGTCATAGTCAGACATTACTGAAACAACTGAGGAACAACAACATAAATTAGAGTCATAACTCAGTTTATTCTCCTTACACAGCAGGAACTTAATAAGTATTTTTATATAAGTACAGATTGAATGAATTTAAGGAGTTAGGTGACACAGTGTCAGGCCTGGAGTAAAAAATATCCAATTCAAATCTGACCTCGAATGCATAGTAGCTGTGTGATCCTGGGCAAGATACTTTATCTCTGATTGCCTCGGTGTCCTCATCTATAAAATGGATATGATATTAACACCCACCTTACAAGGTTTCATTGATCAAATGAGATAATAGTGGTAAAGTGCTTAATACAATGCCTGGTACACAATGAGTTATTGTGTTATGTTATTCTTATTAGTTATTCTTATTAGTATCATTAATAGACAAAAAACTTTACGATGTTCTCCATCTCTTCTCCCATCCATCCTTAAGTTCCTAATCCTGATCCTTTGATTGATCGACAAATTCTGCTTGGCAGGCATTTCACGGTTATCCCTAGGATGGGTGTTTGACATATCACCACCTTGGCATTCAGAATGCCTTAGGAGAGTAGTTCAGCTCAGCCATTACAGAGGATGTTTCATTCTATGAGATTCAACAAATAGGAGCAGTGGAAAAATTTGTCACAACACAAAACGCCCTCCTAAACCTTAGAGAACAGCATCTCATTTGTTACACAGTTGACTGCTTGCATCTACCACCTGGGACCCTAATCACAAGACATTCCCTTTTTTTTCCTCTCTGGTTATTGGACTTGGTTTTTCCCCTCACTGAGATAGCCCTGATACATTTCTCTGCATTAAGAGCTGGTCCCATTAATATGGAAGAAGATTTTCTGTCATCTCCTCTCTTATCACAGATTTTTCCCTAGTAAATCATTCCAAGCAATTTATCCCTCACTAGGTAAAGCAATTTCATTGTGGGGGGGGGGGGGCATGAAAAGAAAAAAAATTCCTCTACGATTCCAATTTTATGGGGAAATTATGGATAATAAAAAGGCCATAATGATCTCAAACTTATCAATTAGAATTGAGAGAATTGGATTGATTCTCTTGGACCAGACTCATGACTTCATTAGATAGAGAGGTCCCAGTAAGAATAATACCTCTACCAATACATACTATCAGCTATGCTGCAACTTCAAGATTTAGAGATCTGCCTGGTTTACTGGGAGTTTAAGTGACCTGACCAATATTTGACTAAATAATAGTCTTAAGAATCACCTTTTCCACCTCCTTATTACAACCAAGTATTATGGTCCTGGTATATTCTCTCATTTAACTAGTCTTCATATTAATTATGGAAAAAATGAAACAATTAACATACTTCCTATCCAAACCTTCATATGGAAGATTGATAAAAGGAAAAAAAAGGCAAGAGGATCATAGAGGAAAAGATGTGACTGGGTTCCCATCTGTACTACTGAGGGCATACTCACATTGATTGGGTTTCAGAAACATTAAAATAACTGAAACACTTTCCTATTTTTAACAGGAGACTAAAATGTGTTGTTGAACAAACAATTTTTGTTCAACAGAGCAATAACACTCGGATCTCCCACATGCCTTAGATCCATCTTATAGCACAGACTCAATAACAATGGTGGTTTTCACAATAATTTCCCCCTAAAGATAGTTGCAAAAAAAAAAAAACAATACAAAATGAGATATTTCTCATCTAAAAGTCTTTTTGTTTCTTCTTCTAGAAAATGGTTCTGATGTAGAATCATAGGATTTAGAAATGGTAGCAAACAGTAAGAAAATCTGGTCCAACCGCCTCATTTTACATATGGGAAAAACAACAGTCCAGAGACAGGGAGTTACTTCCCAAGAACCAAGAGACAGCAAAAAGAAGAGTTAGTATGTGAACCATGGTCCTGAAGCTATAAGTCTAGTGTTTATCATGGCGCTGGGTCAATTCTTTGTATCTCCAAATGAAAAGAAAGAAATGGTTTTTGAACCACCCACAAACCCATGGCCCTGCTCTTGTCTCCTCAGAGAAGAATCATTTCATGGTTTTCATGATAGCCTCCATGACGTTTGAGTTTGGCTTAGATTTAGTTACTGGAAGAAAAATGATGTCAAAATCCCAAAGCGCCAATGGTAATGCAGTCATATCATGAGAGTGTGATCACACATTACATTATGCTAATGTAGACACCATGTAAATACTCACATTAGGAAAGGAAATAAAGAACTTGCCTAGAAGACACTCAGTCTCTGACACTTATTCAAGGCAGAACATAGGGTAAATAGGTGGCACAGTGGATAGAATGCCAGGCCAAGAGTCAGGAAGACCTGAATTCAAATCTGGTCTCAGACACTTACTAGCCATGTGACCCTGGCCAAGTCACTCAACCCTATTTGTCTCAGTTTCCTAATCTTTAAAATGATTTAGAGAAGAAAATGTCAAATTTATTCAATATTTCTGTCAAGAAAACCTCAAATGGGATCATGAAGAGTCAGTCATGAGTGAAAACAACTAAATAATAACAAGAACTTGATAAAGTATTAGTGATGCCATGTTGGGATCTCTTGGCTTAAGTGAATGGCATATAATGCTGTTTTCTCTTTAGAAGACCTGTTAAATTACCAGGTAAATTTTATTCAACTTCTAACTGTGTTGCAGTGTACTAGCTTTTAGTGCATATAGAGCACAAATGATCATATTGTCCCATGCATTTGCCTCCAGATCTATCTGTGTGACACAAAAATCTAACAGAGAAAAAAGCCAAAGTAAAAAATAAATAATCATAAGGTCTATCAGATTCTAATTATTTTTTTCAGTAGGTATAGCCTTCATGGAAATTCAGATTTGACCAGTAGGCAAAAAGACAATATACTCATTGATGAAGAACTTTCTAACAATATAATCCAACACTGATTAATCCCTAAAATTTGATCTTGTGGGGGGGGGGGAGTGTTGTAAAAGAAAATAATTTTCTAAGTTGCTCTATGTCGATTATTGATTTGTAGCTGACCAAACTCATACAAAAATGTTCTGCTAAAACAGAAAGTCAGTTAGGTATCGTAGTCAATAAAGCACTATGCCTAGAGTAGAAAATCCCTGAGTTCAAATCCCATCTCAGAGACTTACTAGCTGTGTGGCACTTGGTAAATCAATTAACCTATGTCTGTCTCAGTTTGCTAAACTGAAATACAGGCATAATAATTTTACATACCTGCCAGATACATTTTGAGAATAAAATGAGTTAATGTCTCTATAGTGATTTTCAAACGTTAATGTAGTACACATGTAATTATTAGTATTAATTATTATTATTGATTAAAATGTGTCAATGCCGCTATGTCAACAATCATGAAAAACAAACAAATTTAAACATAAGTAGTAAACACAATGTCTGATTATATCTTATTTCTTGATCATTTCAGTTTTGGTTTTAACAACAAAAGACAGGATGTCGTTAGCTTTGAAATATTGAAAATATCATCTCATTTATTTTCCCCAAATATCTTGACTAGATAGAATTTAAGCCACTGGGAACAAAGCCTGTGATAGACATCAAGGTAATGCCCTGTTCTGTAGAATTTAACAGAGCTTGGGATTATACCTGCCCCTAGCTCTCCAACAAAAACCATACATAGCATTCTGTAGCTGAAAACATTCGGGGTTCTGCCCCACATAACAAGTATTCTACTGATATCCCTTACTCTTCTGTTAATTAGATTTACTTTCCCAGAATCATTTACCTATGACCTTCCAAAAGCTCTCTGCCTTTCTCATCTGAAATGCTCAGAGCTGAATGTTGATTAAAAGTCATTTTAAAAGACTAACTCTCTAGAAATGGAGTGACCCAAGAGTGACTTGACTCAAAACAATCCAAACTACAACTGAGATGTGAATGAGATTGACCACAGGGAAAATGAACAAATCCTGACCTGCTCATCCAAGATGATAAATCAAAAGCTAGACAAATTGAAGCATAATCAAGATTTCACTGACTTAATGGATAATCCATTGGCCTTTTCACCCTCCTTGGATACTTTTGGGTATTCATCTGTAAGGATCAGACAGCATTTTATGTCAAAGGCACCATTGTTGTCTTAGCTGAAGAGAAGGGTATCAGAGAGAACATTTACTAGGGCCTTTGGAGTTCTCACCATACTTATTAATAATAATAATATTATTTTTTTCTTATTGAGAAACCCAAGGGAGGGGAGAAATCCAGGAGTGGGACACACAGGAAAACAGAATAATGATTTATAGAAGCATGTTCTTGATTTATAAACAAATCTTTCTAGTTTTATGTTGGAAAACAGTTTCAGAGCTCCTTTCAGAATCATTGCAGAACTGATAAATTTCTACTCCAAACCACTCTTCAAAGAACTTTCCAGGTTTCCCATGCTCAATTCACCCTCACAGCGATTCCTGACTCTCCCTACTTTTCCACTTCCATCTCACCTTTCTGGAGATGCCTCCATCCTGCAACTCACTCTGCTTATTATAGAAGTCCTGCCCAGGACCATTCTTTAAGTACCTGTTCAAACCAACTATGATTTCCTCTCACCTGGCTAAGTACAGCTTTGCTGCCTGGACCCCACAGACCTTCCAATCTTTCCAACTGTCCTTATGTATTGATTTACCTCCACTAAAATTCCAAGTCTTTGACTATAGGCACTATTTTAAAAATCATTGCTTTAATTTTTATTTTTGGTTCTTAGCATTGTGACTGGAACATTTAATAAATATATTATTTTTTTCTGTATGTGTGTATATATGTATATATGAATATATGTATGCATCATGTTTTATTCTAGGTATCCATCTTTTTGGATTTCAGAAAGTCATTCATTCATTTTGGTTCATTTTCTCATACTCTCAACAATCATGTCAAATTCAAGTAGAAAGGAATTCCTAAAAACTGGATATAGACTTAGAACACCAAAAATTAACATTTATCTACATTAGACTCTGAGGTAGCCAGATGGCACAGAGGATAGAGCACTGGGCTTGGAGTCCAGAAGTTTTTTGCTGCTGAGTCAATGAAGTCACGTCTAACTCCATTATCTGACTTTGTGACCCCATATTGAGGATTTTTTAGCGAAGACACTGGAGTGATTTGCTATTTCCTTTGCCAGCTCATTTTATAAATGAGGAAATTGAAGCAAACAGGGTTATGTGACTTGCCTAGGATCACATAGCTAGTAATAGTGTGTGGCCAATTTAAATTCAGGCCTTCCTGACTCGAGGCCTGTTTTAATCCACTGAGGTAGCTAGCTGCCCCACGATATATGATAAATGTTATTGAATGAATGAATCAAGGAATACAGAAATTTAATGTGGAATAATTAAACATATTTATCAAGTTAATAATAATTGCACAACATAGGACATCTGACCTTGTGGATAGTATGCTAATCCTCTGGTCAGGGTTGACTAAATTGAAATTATACCTATCAAGGCCATGAAATAAGACATACTTTCAATTGATTGAAATTTGTGGGGTGGATGCAAAGTTTCCTCTAGGTTTGAGATATAGCATATCTAATTGGATGTGGACAGCAAATGAAAGCACAGCATTGGGAAGTGGGCTAAATCTCATTCAGATTATTCCCCAGGTAGAGTTCATATATTAGAATCAATCTGGACACTCCAAAGTCTTTCAACAGTTAACAAAAGGAAGTTTACTTAGTCATAGAATATAAAGAACACTCAACAAAGATACCTAACAACCTGAAGTTGGTCCAAGATAGGATACACTCTCACAGAAGTATCAATCCGGGAAGGACCTTGTGACGTCCACCAAATCTGAAATTCCCTGACTCCACATAGGAGAGTCTTTGTAGGCCCTTAAGTGACCATGAAGTCAAGTCAATATTGCCAGAAGAAAACAAGAATCTGGATCTATTGCGATTGATTGATCCTTAGCCTTTTGAGATTCTCATGTGTGCAACTGCTTCCTTGGTTTTTAAGAAAAGGATTAACTTAACCTACATGAAATGGTGGGGTTGGCCATGGAGAGAAATTATTTTCCAGGCATTCCAGTTTGACTATGGAACTCAGTATGAATAATGGGATTGAGAGATTTGGAGCTCAAATGGAATTTAGATGCCAGCTAATGCAATCCCTTAAAATTACAGATTAGGAAAGGTTAAAGTCAAAGAAAATGGGACCCAGGAGCTCAAGTGACTTGCCCAATGTTATAAAGCTAGTAAGTTTCAGAGCCAAGAAATGAACCCAGATGTTCTGATAGTATGTTCAGTACACATTTCACTGAATTAACGTAACAATGAAACTCAAGTAAAATAATTGGAAATAATGTTGCTGTTGTATGAAAGACTGTAGATGCTGTGTTTGGTTTGATAGGCAATTGGAAGATTTTTGATGATTAGAAAGATGACTTTGGCCACAATGGGAAGCAAAGATTAGAATGTGAAGGGCCTGGAAAGGAATCTGCTCATGAGTGTATTGCAGGAGCCTAGCTGGGAATAAAAAACCATAGATATAACCTCTTTTGAGATGATCATGTCAACATATCCCTCATCCTTGAGGAGTGGTATGCATTGGGAGAAATGTTACTGACTATTTACCAGGTAAGCTACATGAAGGGCACCTTCAATTAAGAAAGAAGTAGAGAGGGAAAACAGTTCATGTGAAGGACAAAAAATGATGCAATAACCACCAAATGTGAAACTGTGGGGAAAAGTCTCAATTTCCTCTACCTCTAATATACACCTTGACGACTCCTTGCCATAGTATCCTATTGTAGAGGTGGAATGAATTTTCGAGGTTATCTAGTCTAATATTTCCCCCATCTCCATTTTAAAGTTGAGGAAATTGAGACCCAGGTAGGTAAATTTACTTGCCTATGGTGACACAGGTAACAAAGGGTAGAAATGGAATTTGAATTCAGTTATTTGAACTCCAAAACCATAGTTTTTTTTTCTACTTTGTTCATTATCTAATTTATCCCAACTTAAATTGTTTAAATGGGAAGAATAATAGTTGACCTCTTCAGTGATGCTTGTTGTCATCATAGAGGAAGGAACTGCATAAACTCAGGACAACTTGAGTTCCAGTCCAGCTTCTGAGACTTCTATGTATATGACCCAAGAAAAGTGACATAATATCTCAGTGTCCTGAGGAAATCTTTAAGCCCCTAATTTACAGTTCAGTACTTACAGAAATAATATTCTCACTGTGGAACTTCCTTCACTGATAATGAATTCACAGGTCCAAACCCTAAAATGGGAAAGGGGATTCCCAGAATATGATCAAGCAGATTTCTCCCTCCTACACCCTTTCTCTCTCATTTTCTGAATGGTTATCTAATAGGAAGCAGCTTGATTTTTTAAAAGGTTGGCTCATAGTGTTTGGTTCTTTATCCAAAGCCTTCTCACCTTCCACAGGAAAAGCACAGCATTGCCAGTAGGCCCACATGGTTCAATCACTCAGGGTGAGATCATCACAGCAGAAAGCAAACAACAGAATCAATCAGTCAGTCAATCCAGTGAAATGAGCAAGCTGTCTCCAGCAGGCTAGCCCCTTACAGGAGGTAACACACACTAGGTTTTACTCTCTTAGACTCTTTCCAAATTGGTAAACCAAGTTGCTACTTGTTCTATCACCAGTATTGGAAGACTAAATGATAACTGCATGGTGTAGTCAACTATTACTATTATCCAACAATGTAGGAGCCCATCATGTGGACAATCACTCCATATGTGTAGTAGCTCTTTCTGGAAAATCAGAAAAAGGAAAGTGGGTCAGGCAACCCTGGGGATTAGTGAAAATCTGATAATGCTATTTATAGAAATTAGTAGTGCTCATCCAAGAAAACTGCCACAGGCTTTTTAAAGAGAGAGGTCCTCCAAACAAGTCAGGATCTGGACAAATGAAGATGATTTGTATAAAACAGAAAAATGCACCTGCTAGCCACTGAGGTAAAACTCCTTCAGGATGCTAACATTTTCTGTCTTTGGCCACATCATGATCTGTATAGTATTAATAATTATCACTTCACTTCCTTGCTCAATGACCCTCAGTGACTGCCCTTTGTATGTCAAGTAAATTACAGATGCCTGGCCCGAACATACAATTCCATCTACAATCTGTCTTAATTAGCAATATTTACTTGATTTCTGTGTCTTTAGCAATCTGTGATATGCAGTTAAATGGAAAACACATAGAATTCATCCACTAGTAGATGTATTTTTCCAGAAAATGGACAATGACTTTGGCTCAGAATTGGACAGGAAGAAGATACTTGGTTGGACTGGCTGAGTGAAAATTCACACTTCTATTAGCTTCTTTCTGGAGCAAAAGCCATCTTCATAACAGTAATATTTGTTAGGTGATGGTACATGGCTATGTGTCACAGAGTATAATATACTCTGGACAGCTAGGTGATGCAAAGGGTAGTATTGGGCTCAAAGTCAATAAAATTAAGTTTAAATCTAGCCTTAGCCATTTACTAGCTATGTGACCCTGGGCAAATCACTTAACCTCTTAAAATTTGGACTCAGCCTCAAAGGTTTTTCCAGTCCTAAATCTATGAAACAGAATTACTTAAAAGGCAAGAATAGAAAAGCTTTTGGGGTGAGCATACTAAAACACGTTATAAAAATACACATTTTTATAATAATAACTATACATAATTTACATTTGTAATTATATATAATTATTAATTATTTATTACTATATTATATTGTATTGTCACATTAATTATATTATCATATGAATTAATATATAATTAATTCTTTATAAGATACAAAACACATTATAAAGATACACTAGAAAGAATAACTAGGAAAAAAGAAGGAAAATAAAAAGAGCAGTAGTACAGTTGTGAGAAGTAGGTACACTCTAAAAGTCAGGGCCTCATTTACCCCTTTGGGTTTTTTTTTTGTTGTTTTTTTTTAATTTATGGACTTTTTATTTTTATTTATTTATTTATTTATTTTTGCTTTTTGGAGGGCAATTGGGGTTGAGTAACTTGTCCAAGGTCACACAGCTAGGTTTTTGTTTGTGTAGGTTAAGTGTCTGAGGCTGGATCCAAACTCAGGTCCTTCTGACTCCAGGGCTGGCGCTCTACTCACTGTGCCACCTAGCCGCCCCGTACTATTTTGTTGGTTGTCAAGACTTAAGAAATTCTGAATCATGTAGTTTAAATGGAATATTTTTGCTTTTCTTCAGAGAGCCCAATTGTTAAAATACTCACCAGAAGGACCCTATAGTTCTCTATAAACACTCAGCAGTACTGTAGAAGAAGGGCCAGAAAAAGAAGTCATCACAAGCCTGAGGCCCAGTGCCTGTAGGTTAGTAATCATAGAAACAACTGGCATTTATATAGAGTTTTAACATTTGCAAAGTACTTTCCATCGATTTTCTTAATTGAGGTTCAAAATTCTTTTGTGTATAGGGAACAGCAAATGGGAGATATGTCACACAAAGGAGACAGATGTAAAGTTATGGTTCACATCTTCCCAAGAGAGGTGGCATTTTGGATCTTCATGTTTTATCTCACTATTATTATATAGATATAGAGATAGATGGATAAGATAGATATGCGTGCATATAAATATGCATGTATTACAATATATGGATCTATGTATCTATCTATCCATCTAAGTTGGAGAGATGGACAGATAGATTGATAGATAGATAGATAGATATACGTGTGTGCGCCTGCTGCTTATTACAGAATTTAAGTACAGAAAAAGATTTAAGATTCTTCCCCACAACCACCTCAGACACAAAGTTACCAAGGGTAAGAAAAAAAAAAGATATGGACAGCCCATTTCTTGTTAGACTCTGGTTGAAGACAGATGGACAACCAGTTTTTAGTTCAATATATATTTATTGAATATCTGCTATATCTCCCACATTGTGCTCTGAGGGATAAGGCATGTGCTTTGTCCACAAAGACTTCATAACAGAGGTAGAAAGAGAGGATTTACAGAGGTGAAATAATTACTCAGTATAGTAACTTATCATGGTGGTATAGTATTTAATAATACTATAATACCAACAACAAGAAAAAATAATAATAATAATACCAACAAGAAAAAGCTAGAAGTGAGAAAAATAAAGGAAAAAAATAAGTGTTTACCATCCACTGTGTGCCAGACATTGTGCTAAGTACTTTACAATATTATATCATTTGGTCCTACCATTTATCCTGAGGACTGGGGGGGTAAATGTTATCATTATCTACGTTTTACAAATGAAGCAACTGAGGTAAATGGTGGAGATCAAGTGACATGTGAGAACTACAGAGTCAATAAATGTCTGATTTTAAAGTGTCCAGGCCCATTTGCCTAAAGGATGTGAATTCTGATTTAATCTAGGTATGCTGTTCACAGCTATAAATAGGTATGTTGTTCATAGGGCAGCTAGGTGGCTCAGTGGATAGAGTGCCAGACCTAGAGTCAGGAAGACTGACCTTCCAGAATTAAAATATGGTTTTAGACACTTAGTAACTGTGTGACGCTGGGATAATCATTTAATTTTTTCTAAGTTTCCTTGTCTATAAAATAAGTTAGAGAAGGAAATGGCAAATAATTTCAGTATTTCTGCAAAGAAAATCCCAACATGAGATCACAGTCAGACACAACAGAAACAATGAAACTACAAAAAATAAATAAATAAATGAATGAATGAATGAATGAATGAATGAGTGAATGAATGAATGAATGAATGAAACAATTCTCTGTCTTCGTGGGAGAGAAAAAAAAAGTTGGATCCCAATTAGATGGCATTAAAGAAACTCTAAGAAATAAGATTTTCTACAAGGCAAGTCACTGGCATTGGAAAGACAGGTTAAATAAAACTGTGAAACCTCTTTCCCAGAGGTCTGAATTACAACCGGGTGGTTCAGTGTTTTCCCCATCTGAATGTGGGGAGATAAGCTAGAAGAATTCAAGATTTGATTACTTACTAAGCAAACCAACAGAAATTTATGCCTACCTGAACATACAGGATGTATAGCCTATAAGTTAATAATTCTGCAATTTTCTGTTTTGCACAACCCTAGTCATTCTGACTGTCAAGCAAAAGCTCTGTGAATAATGGCAACTTTGCATCACCTGCAAAAAAACTGTTTGTAGGAAAGACAGCTAAGCCTGGAAACATACTATACTGACGAAAGCTCATGGATGAAACTCCCATTGAAGTCAAAGAGATGTTAAGTTCATTCCTTTGAGTCCAAGGTGCTGAATTTAATAAGCATTTTTTTCTTATTCAACTGTTTTTATCTTAACATCTCTTGGTGTCATGTTTTTTTTTTAATATGCTTACTAATCAATTGGCTGGAATAATGATGTTCATTTCTGATACCCAGGAAGTAGCCTACAGAGAGACCAGTGGATTATATGCCCCATGTCTCATGTGTATGACCAAATCACAGGTGTACAAATTGGAGAAGTATAAAGGTCATACTTAGAAAGATGAGTGACAGGTAAAACACTGAGGGAGTCATGAGGTGAGAGTAAAGGATAATCAATAGCCATCCCCTATTTACACTCCTATTTTTATCAAGCAATCTAGAAGATCCTAAGTATACAGTGTAATGAGCCCAGGTTTTAGAGTCCGAAGACTTGGGTTCAGATTCTAAATCTGCATCTTACAATCTCTTTGACCTTGGGCAAATCACTTTATCTTTCCTCATATGTAAAATAAATGACTTTGACCAAATGCCCTCTAAGATTCCTTATGGCTTTAAATTAATCCTTCAGAGATCCAAAACTCATTAGGTAAACTACAAAGAAGGACATTTAGAAGGTAACTCAGTGTGGGATGGTTTTGATCTGCATTTCTGGAAGAAATGTCCACTTCTATTGTGATCAGAGAAGCAAGCCCTCCTCTCCACCCCCTATAAGTAGGAATGGTTAATCGCCATTATTAAGTTTGGAAACAGTATTTTTTTAATACAAGTGAATACAAGGTCTCTCTAAATATTATCGCATTGCCTCTATACACCCTTTGAAAAGTGACAATATTTTGAGTTTTCATTAATAAAGTCAAATAAAAAAGGAAGTCAGAGAATTGCAGGATCCTGAACATTTTTTTCCAAGAAGAACATTCTAAAAATATGGTTCCCATTTACTAAGATCAACATCTGTAATCAACTAACTCATGCAGAGTATGGCTAGCCCAGCAGATTCACAGGGGAAATATCACAGTCCTGGGGCCTATTTCTAGATAGGGTTATGCCAAGGACTCTCTACAATCTGAGTATTATTTCTTATTTTATTTTCTGAGATGCACTGGAATAATTATCACCTGTTACCTCCTAGAAAGAACAATTGTAATATAACTCTGGGGTGAGGCAAGGGGATGCATTACGGTAAGACTGAATTTTAGTCAGATTTGATTGGTGACTGATGTTTTAATGGTATACATCGATGGATCTTAACAAGAGTGGGCCCTGCATCTGTGCAGATCACAACTCATTCTGCTCTTTCATTGTGTGTAATTCTCATGCATGACAATCTCTCCAACATACCTGAGTTCTTCTTTTAGGTTCTTTAATTTCAAGTGGGAAGCAATATTATCATTCCTCAGTTTCATGGCACTTAGCAAGGGGCTGAGCACATGGTGCATGTTTGATAAAAGCTAGTAGATAGGTAGTTGACTCACTGTCTATCAATCAAAAAACTTTGGTTAAGTTTCTGCTATATGCTAAATTATGTGCTATGTACTAAAAGCTAGAAGAAAGAAAGAAAGGCAAAAACAAAATCAAATACTTCTCACACTTAAGAAGATGACAGTCTAATAAAACAAGTCTGAGATCATTCCTGTGGTCTTTTCTCCAGGATAAACAATACCCATTCCTTCAAATATATCTCCAGAATCCTGATAGTTTGGGAACCTTCACTCAATATCCTGAGTTTGTGGCTTGTCAGAGTATGAGCTGAAAGGTACCTCAGTTTTCCAGTAGGAATTACATTGGTTATATGCCCACTAAAAGCATGTCATCAGGAATTAAAGCTACCTCTATTCATATGAATAAATAAATGCTCTCTATCTAAGAACCTGTGTTGGCAGCCACCCTGGGGATGCTGGGGTGCTTGCTGCTACACAGGTAAAATTCAGAAAAAACTTGGAAAGACTCCCATGAACTGATGATGAGTCAAATGAACAGATTCAGGAGAACACTATACACAATAATAGAATCATAGTGTGATCACCAACTTTGTGAGACCTCACTCTTCTGAGCAATGAGAGGACTAAGACAATTCCAAAAGATTCATAATGGAAGATGCTATCCACATCCAGAGACAGAACTATGGAGTCCGAATGTAGATTAAAGCATACCATTTTCTCTTTTTTTCTTATTGTTGTTGTTTTTTGTTATATTTTTTTTCTTTCTCATGGTTTTTGCCTTTCCTTATGACTCTTCACAATGTAACTAACATGGAAATATGTTCAATATGTGTACAAAGTACAATCAGTCACTTATTCAGCAAAGTCTTACTCAGTATGCCCATAGCATAGACAATTTACATTTGAATTAGCACTAAACATTTCTTAGGTGACATTTTCAAGGTACATAACTAAAGTTACCAAAGTGGCCACTGGGCCTTAAACACAAAATACAAAGCATTATCACATCAATTCAAAACAAGAGACTAAATAAAGTTCTCTTGGGAGGAGGGGGGTGTCCTTCCCATAACATTGCTCCAGCCCCTGCTTCCAAGTCCAGAGAGGGGGCTGGGCAACAAAACCAAAGTGGGGTCCTTGGGGGTCCAAGGCACTTCACCCCACCCACTATAGTCACAAGTCCATCCTCCTCCTGGGTCCCAAACTGTGGGATGCAGCAAGGAAACACATTCAGTGCCCCTGCTTTGCTCACAGTCCTTATCTTGTCCTGTGGCTGAATTCCAAACTCCTGGGTTCCTTCTCCTCCAGAAGAAGGCAGCAGCTCCTGGCATCTCCACAGGTCTCCATGCAGGCAGCTCACCATTCCTGTTCTCAGCTCAGTGAAGTCAGCATGCAAGTGGTTCTTCTCTCCTGCTCCATGGCTCCACAGAATCACAGCTACCACAACTGGGAAACAAACAATTATCCCAGCCCCCATACTTTCCTTTAACCCAGCAGATCCCATCCCTCATTGACATTTTGTAGCAGCAAGCACCCCGACATCCCCAGGGTGACTGCCAGCACAGGTACTTAGATCAGAGAGGGAAGCATCAACATCTGGGTTTTCAAAGCCGGGGTTAGGGGGGCTCTCAATGGCTGCCCAGAGTCTCATCTGGTCAAATCACACAACACTTCTCAAAGTGAGCCCCCAAAGCAAAGCCTCACATCAGGGATTATATAGCCTTCTCCTGGGTCAGAGAATGTAACCACCCTCTTGACTCACTGCCCAGTCACACAGCATCAAGGTGTAGGCATTCCTGAAAACCAAGCCTCCTGCCATAGGCTCCATGTGACCACATTCACCCAATAGGCAGAGTATCAAATCAAGGAAGGTTCTCAGAGTCTCTTAAGCCAATCAAAGCATCTTAAACCAATCAAAGGGCCTAGGGGCAGGGAAGATCTTAAAATCTGCATTTCCATTACAATATGATTGTATAGGTATAACCTATGTCAGATTACATGCCATCTTGGGAAGGGGATAGTAGAGGGAGGGGAGAAAATTAGAATGCAAAATCTTATAACAATAAATGTTGAAAGCTAAAAATAAACAAATATATATATATATATATATATATATATATATTTAAGCATGACATCTTCTCTTTATGTAGTTGCATGAAACTGGCTCAGGGTAGTGCTGGTCAAGGGAGGAGGAAGGAACTACTCATGGTGAGGCATGTGAGGAACACATAGTAAAATACAATGAAAAAAAACATAAGAATATTTTTAATCATGAACATGTAATTATAATATTTTATGATAATATATCTTTATCGCAGGATGTTGGAGATCATCTAATCCCACTTCCTAATTTTATTGATGAAGAAATAGAAGCTAAGAAATTAAATGCTTTTGGCCATAGTCAAATTACCAGAGGCACATTTGAACCCAGGGTTACTGATTTCAAGGCTATCACTTATTTTACTACATTCTGCATCTGATTGCTTGAGTCAGTTGAATTCAATCTTGGATATATTTTGGCCAAGACAGCCTGTCGAAATTCCCACCCAAGTTCAGGTAATTACTCATTTTCTATTCCTATTCCAAGCTAAAGAGAAAAAGTAGGGCATGAAGTCTAAAATTCTGGATGATAATGCACAGGTTACAGAAAGCCATAAAACTTGGAAGGGAAATATATATATGTATATATGGCAAGCACATGGTGGATTCCTTTAAGTGCTAACTAAAATCCCACCTTTTGTAATGAACTTTCCCTAACCCCACTAAATTCCAGGACTTTCCCTCTGTTTATTTTCTGTTTATTTCACACACACACACACACACACACACACACACACACACACACACACACACACACACACATAGTTTAATATGTATATATTTGTTTACATCAGACTATTAAGTTCCCTGAAGGCCAGAACTACCTTTTACTTACTTGTGTATTCCCCAAAGCTTAATACAGTGCCTAGCATGAAGTAGGCTCTCAATAAATGCTTATTTAGTGATGAACAACTTTGATAGACTCTTCTCAGCAATACAGGGTTATAAGTCAACTCCAAAAGACTCATGATGGAGAGAGATGTCTACATTCAGAGAAAGAACTAGAAAGAACAGAGTTTGAATGTAGATTTGAAGCAAACTACCAGCTCTCTGTCTTTTTCTTGTTTGGTTTTGTTTCCTCTTTCCCATCGTTCATTCCATCCTATACAATCCTTCTTTATAATGTGACTAATGTCTAATGTGAAAGTATTTGCAGATCCTATACTTGATTGTATGCCACCATGGGGAGGTGGGGTTAGGGTAGGGACAGGGAGAAAATTTGAAACTCAAGGAATTGTGGAATTGAATCCTGTAAACTAAAAGTAAACAAAGAAATTAATAAAGACCATAAAAAGAAATAAATGCTTATTGAATAAATATTGAAATGAATGAACAATGTTGGCATTTGTTTTAACAATGTTTATTGGATAAAGGAGTTTATTTTCTTTCTTGTAGTTTTGGGGGTGGATGGGAAGAAAAAATAGTTGACAAATTTTAGGAATGAAATTAAAGCAGGAGCATAATTTCTCTTAGCTACTTTCCAAATTTGGGTCTTATAATTAAATGTTTATTTCTCTTTCCTTTCAACAAAAACAACACATAACAATGCACAAAAAGAAAGTATAATTTACAGGGTTCAAAATTTTATTTCAATTGTCCTTTGAAACCATTGTCAGAAAACAGAAGGATCCTTATTTCTCTTGGTCCTTAGCTGAAAGATTCATGAAGGTACTTAAAACTTAATTTGCAAAGCACAGACTCAGACATTTACTCAAAACCATTATTTCAATACTGCCTCTTCTTTTCGATATAGATGAATCTGTGATCTATGAAGCTGTGCTCCTTTTCCAACCTCAAAGATCAATTATTCTAATCTATTCATGTTACAGGTGAGGAAACAGAGGTTCATGGAGGTTAAGTGACTTGGCTGAGGTCATATAAAGAACTTTAATTAGAGGTGAAATTTGAACACAGATCCTTTTGTCTGGGTTGGAATAACTAGAGAGTCATTTAGCCCCCTTCCAGTGATTCCTTTCTTCAGTGGAGCATTCAGTGAAATGGGTATGCCCTCCAAGAGTGCAATGAACTCCTCAAGTCTATCTCATCCTACACAGTTGTTATACAGTCACATACATATACTCTATAGAAGCTTCTCAGCAAACTAGATGGTTTACTTGATGTTTAATTACATTTAGGGAATACCGAGGCAATACTTAATATGGCTACCTGTTTGTTCCCCCTCCCCCCAGCTCATCTCCATTCCTTGTCTTCCATTGTTTGTAGATTTTTTATGTCACATCTGACATGATCAGTAAAAGAAACATTAAAATAATACTTCAGCAGACAATGTTTTTTGGTACTCATTATTTGTTCCATTTTTGGTTTTATATGGAAAGGGAGTTAGACTTTTGAGCTCATCACAATACACCTTGTACAGAAATCTCCAATTCAGTGACATCATATCAAATATTGCTTAAAAGTAGTTATGGGAGCTGGGCAAATCACTTAACCTCCATCAGTCTCATTTACCTCAGCTGCAAAATGAAGCAGCTGAACCCAAAGAGACTGAGAGTTCCTTATTGGTCTAATCATAGACTTCTTTGAGCACCTTCAGTTTATTGTTTGAGTGAGGATCTAGGGGCACTGGGAACTTAAATGAACTGCCTAGGATAACAGGTAATATGTATCAGAGATGAGACTTATATCCAGGTCATCCTTACTCAAAAGTTAGGTCTTTCTAGTACATTCAATTTCCTCTCCATATAAACAAATATTGAGAATATATAGTAAATAAAAAGTACTTATTTGCAAGAGAAAGGAGGGAAGAGCAAAAATACTTAGGAAAGACCTCAATTTGGATGTGGAATGTATGTGAAAGAGGAAATAAGGGATTCTAAGAGCTGAAGGAGAGGAAGGTATGCATTGCTGGTGAAGGGACCTCTTAGACCAAAGGGCAATGATCCAAGATGGAATACTGTGTTTAGGGAACAGCTGGAGGGCTACCTACTACAAAGGATGTATGAGTATTATGAGTATCTGTTATCCATAGATTTTATGATTCAGGCTATTTTAGAGGTAGAAAGAGGCCAAAATAAAATATGGGAATGTAATATAGAGGATGCTGTTAAGTTTTAGTTAATACTTTCATTTAACTTGGAAGGTTCAGGATTTGGGGAAAGGAGGATGATTTCAGATATATTAATGAGAAATGAATAGATTGGCAGACTCTCCTTGGGGAGATGGAAAGAAAAAGAGAGAAAGGAAGGCGAATTTAGGTATTAACATTATTTCAGAGAAGACACAGCAAAAGAGGAAGATGGCGGAAGTTGGAGGATGCTAAGCAGGTTTGTCAGGAAGCAGTGTAGCACATGCTAAGCACAGGGGTTGTGTAAAAGAAGGGAAGGGGATTCATGGCAATTTCATGGGGCCTTCCTTTCTTTTCCCTACCAACAGCAGTCTGATATCTGTTATGCCTGAGAGGGGATTGGGTGAGTTGGCATCATATTCCTTGTGAGGCAATGTGAGCTACAGAAGTCACTCCACCAGACCCAGAAATATTGAGGCCTTATCTTAGGAAGGCTGGGGATGCAGGGTAAGAAAAGGGGGCTTACTACTGTGCCCTAATGGTGTCCACTAAAGTAGCAATTCATTACTTTCCAGAGCAAAAGGCTTTAAAGAAATACTTATAAAGCAACACCTATTCACATGGAACTGTAGCTAGACAAAGAAAAAACTTCTTACACTTAGGAATCTTGTATTCTAAAGTGGAAAGGTACATTATATTCACAGATAATCAAATATGAAGTAAAGTAAATTAAGAGAGAGAAGGGAGAAGGTAGGGAATGGAAACTAAACTAAATGGACAGATAGGGATTCTAAGAATTGAGGAACAGGAGCATCTACATTCTTTTGAAGTGAACTCAGCTAACAATGATACAATGTTTTAAGATGGAAAGTTGTTGGGGTATAGTTGGTAGCCTAGCTTGACTGTAGCGGAAAGCATCTGAATGACTAGTAATTGCAGACAGTTTAAATAAGAATGCTCTGTTTGTGGGTCAGCAAAGGGAAATGGATTAGAAATCAAGAAGGCACTGGTATATCCTTAATTCTATCACCATCATTGTCAGGATTTCTGTAACATACACAACACAGGTTTGATGTCTGTAGCCTGGATTATCACAGTGCTTGATATAGAAAGTGTCCATGAAGAATGAATTAAAAAGATTCAACTCTTCAAAAAAAATTGCATGTTTATAACTTTTTTTTAATTTTGACAAAATCCTTCCTCCTCAACATTCCTATATGTCAAGTGATATAAATCAAAGCATCCTCACTTTATAGACAAGAATATAGAACAGTTAAGTATTTCTGTAGCTAGTGAGTCTTCAAAGCAAAATTTGAACCCTGTTCAAATCAGATCAATGATTTCTCATTGCCCTTCTAGATTACAACTCCCCATCACTATTTTCCATGGTTTAGCCACACATTTTCCTTCCAGTTAATTCCGTGTAGTTCTTTTAAGATTCATATCAAACACAATCAAATGAGCTGATGTAATAAAGACTCTGAGTTTCTCTTGGCATTCTTCCTCCAATTTGCACACAGTGCTCTGCCGATTGCTACTCTCACCCAGAAGTCGCCTATTTCATAATTACATTTTCTGAGGAAGGATAAAAATATTTAGAGAGTATCTGGCTGGTTTTAAATGGGGGCTTCAGATGTGCACTGCCTTGCCTTTTATGTATCCTTGGAATGATTGCCTTAGTTGCAGATTGCTGAGTAGGAGCCTAGGTATTCTGTCCTTGAAATTAAGTGTATCGTGGAGTTAATCTATGAAAATTAAGGCAAGGGACACTGTTCCTTGCTAGAACCAGATAAAAGTCAGATGCATGCCTTCCACAAATTATTTCCGGATGGATCAGGGAAACACGAAGCATTTGTCAGGGACAGAAATCAAAACAGTTTGGGAAGTCATGAGGGGAAGATGATTTCTTATATGGGGGATAAGTTATGTGGAAGGTATTACATTAAGAGGAAAAGTCATCACAGTTACGTACAGAAGGGGTCAGTCCATGAAAATGTAATAATTAAAAACCTCCTGTGTAGTTAATATCATGTTAAACACCTTAAAGTGTTTACCATGAATATAAAATGTGGTCCTTGCTCTTGCAACTTAGTTTAGAAATGAATATATGGTAAATATCTTACAATATAGTTCATTTAAAACAGAAAACATCAAATTATTAACTGAGTTGAGTGGTAAAGTGAATATAAGAAGTGAAAAGAATCTTAGATATCATCTAGGCCAATTTATTAATTTCATAAAGGATACAATTGAGTTAAAGATTTAGGCAAAAGACTTGCCCAAGGTCACACAGCTAGATAAAAGGAAAACTGGGACTCAAACCTAGTTCTTTCCATCTCAATCCCAATGAACAATCTATGGTAGCATGATATCTCTCCTGATGTAGTGGCAGAGACAGGCCTAGAATCTCATTTCCTTAATTCTTAGTTGATTCCTCCTTCAACACATCTCTTTAAACACTCGTTTCAATGTCCATTACTCTATAATTCCCTGCCTAAAACACGTGCTACCTAAAGCACTGAAAAGTGCGATCAGATAGGAAGACTTAACTGAGAAACTGAAATTTGTCTTTTAAGGACAGCTAAAGGGGTGGAAAATAATTATGATCTATGGAGGGGGGAATGAGGGTCATCCTTTTAGTAGAAAACCCCTCCTGACATAAAGAGCACAGATACACCCTAAGGACTACTCACTAATGTGGGTCACTATTTTCCTTCTCACCTGAAGACTTAGAATCTCGAACAGACATAATGGTTCACAACAGGTCCTCTTATAAGCACACAACAGGTCCTCTTATAAGCACTCAGGTTTGCAAGGCTTAAAAATAGAAATAATTTCATTTGAAATTCAGAGGATACAAAAATAACTCAAGTCTGAGTGCAAAGATCTTCCATATGATATACCACTCCCCCCCCTCCCCAGAAGGTTTGCTTTTTTCTGTTCTCTTTGGGGCTACTTTTACTGGCCCCAGCTAGGTAGAAGTTTGAGGTACAAATCCTCTATATTAGTGTTCTTTGTGAACCTGCCCTTTCACTGCCTTTAAATTTTATTTCTACTTACTATTATTGCTAATACCTCTTTTTCAGGTATTAGTTTTAGAGACTCTGACACCTAGGTCATAATTTTTGGTCAACTTTTTGTTATTCTTCTTTGAAAATTTTAGGGGTATTCATTATCTTTATTTCAAAATATGCTATTTTTGAAACAGCACTTCTGCAGGACTCCAGCCAACATGACTTCAAAATTATGTAAAAGGGGGACTCTGAGCAACCTCTAGAGCTCCACAACCCACAAAATGACACAAAGAAGCTAAATTCCTGCTGAGGACAGCTTGGCAGCCCAACCTGGAGTGGCCAGCACAGTGCTCTGGGACCTTAGCCCAGGTCCTCATGAGTCAGAGGTTTTAGCCCCAGGGCAGCCAGACCAGAAGCTGACTGGAAGGGCCCCAGAACACCAGCAACGGTGGCATTTCCAGAATTATCAACACATAGATGCTTAGGACAAAGTGAGAGGTCAGTGCCCTATGGACTTTGGGACTGTTGGGAGAAGCTTCAGCTTCTTCCCCTGGGGGGAAGAAGCCACTGAGGAGCTAGGGCAGCTTGTGTGACTTTGCCACTTTGCAACTTCAGCTCCTGGCCTGTGAACTGTAGGGAGATCTGGCGATCTGTCTGGGGAGTAATCATTCTTGTTTTACCCGTCTTGGATCTGGATTGCAGTTTGGGGTGGAGGTCTTGGATGTGAACAGCTTTCCAGGGTGTGTGGAGGCTTCAGAGAGGCCACCCAACTAATACCTCTGGCTGTTGGGAAAACCCCAACATTTGGGACTGAAGCTCCCCTGACTAGTGGCAAAGTCCTACTGTGGCAACAAGGCCAAAAATCAAGTAATTGAGTGGCAACATGCCTAGGCAAAGGAAACAAAATAAACAGAAAAGTTCAACATTAGACTCCTATTTTGGGGGCAAGGAAGATCAAAGCATTTAACAGGAAGAGGACTGTGGGGTCAGAAATCCTGCACCAAAAGCCCCAAATGAAAACACGCGCAGGTTACAGGCCATAGAGGACCTTAAGAAGCGGATAAGAGGGGCGGCTAGGTGGTTCAGTGAGTAGAGTGTCGGCCCTGGAGTCAGAAGGACATGAGTTTGGATCCGGCCTTAAACACTTAACGCACATACAAACAAAAACCTAGCCGTGTGACCTTCGGCAAGTTACTTAACCCAAATTGCCCTCCAAAAAAAAAAAAAAAAAGGAAGAAGAAGCAGATAAGAGAAATGGGGGAAAATTGGGAAGAGAAATGAAAAAGATACAAGAAAAGTATGAAATGACAGTCAACAGCCTGACTGAGGAAAATAACACCTTAAAAATAGACTAACTCGAATGGCAAAAGAGGCTCAAAAAGGCAATGGGGAGAAGAATGCCTTAAAAACCCAAATTTGCCAGATGGAAAAAGAATCTCAAAAGCTCACTGAGGAGGATCATTCCTTCAGAATAATACTAGAGCAAATGGAAGCTAATGACTTTATGAGAAATCAAGATGCTGTTAAGCAGATCTAAACAAATGAAAGAATAGAAAGCAATGTGAAACATCTTATGGGAAAAAAACTGACCTCGAAAATAGATCCAGGAGAGACAATCTAAAAATTATTGGACTACCTGAAAACCACAATCAAAGAAAAATCTAGAACTCATCCTTCAAGAAATTCTCAATGAAAATTGCCCTGATGTTTTAAAATCAGAGGGCAAAATAGAGGTTCAAAGAATCCACCAATCACCTGCTGAAAAAGATCCCAAAAAGAAAACTACCAGGAATATTGTAGCCAGGTTCCAGAATTCCCAGATCAAGGAGAGAATATTACAAGCAGCCAGGAAGAAACAAGTTCAATATAGTGGAAATACAAAAAGGATAGCACAGGATCTGGCAGCTTCTACACTAAGGGACCAAAGGGTATGGATTATAATATTGCAGAGGTCAAAGGAGCTGGTACTAAAACCAAGAATCACCTACCTAGAAAAACTGAGTATCATATTTCAGGGGACAATACGGTCATTCAGTGGAAAAGAGGACTTTCAAGCATTCTTGAGGAAAAAACCAGAGTTGAATAGAAAATTTGACATTCAGATACAAGAAGCAAGAGATGATTGAGAAGGTAAACAGGGGAAAAATCATTATGAACTTCTGTAAGTTGAACTATTTACACTCCTACAGGGAAAAATGATAACTGCAACTGATGAAACGTTTCTCAGTATGAAAATAGTTGAAAAAGGGTATATGGGTATGTGAATACATATGTGAATGTGTGTATATATGTTTTCAGGTATACATAGATAGAGGGCACAGGACCAATTTAATAGGAAGGGATGATACTTAAAAGGTGAAATTAAGAGGTGAGAGAAGAATATAATGAGAGGACATGGGGAGAAACAGAATGGGGTGAACTATCTCATATAGACGAGGCAAGGGAAAATCGTTGCGGGGGGGAAGAACAGGAATTCAAAAAGGCAAAACCTTATTCTCATTGAATCTGGACCAAGGAGAGAATGATATACATGCTAAATAGGGTGTCCCACCCTACAGTAGAGTATGGGGGAAGGGGATGAGAGGGGGGATGGTGGAGGGGAGGGCAGGCTGGGGGGGAGGGAAGTTGGAAGCACCCACTTTTGATAATGGACAGGATCAAAGTGGGGAGGTTGGATAAGAGGGAGGGAAATACAGTCAGTCTTTTACAATATATCTACTATGGTAATGTTTTGCATAGCTATAGATGTACAGCATATATGGAGTTGCTTATTTTCCTTTTAAAATCAAATTTTAAAAATATATAAATACTATATGATTAATACTATTTTGCATATAATTGGGAGATAAGATGTGCAGGCATTGGGGCATGGGGTCTAAGGGGGTATGGGAGAGAGCAGATTGGATGAGGGGATATTCTGTGGGACTGTTATTCTCTGGTAGTGGGTAGGGGAAAATGGGGAAAAAATTGTAACTCAAAATCTGACAGAAATGAATGATGTAAAACCAGAAGTTAATAAAGCATTTGAAAAAAAGTCTCCTATTTTGTAAGATGATCCTATAGCTCCATCTTACACACAAAGTTCATGTCACCCTGGGACTGCTTATTTTATGAATTACTCAAATGGGTTTCTGTTCTTCACTCAATCAGATACTAGAAAATCAATCACCCCATACCCACTCCCTTCTCTAGTCCCTGGACAGTTTCTGACTCACATTAGCTACTCCCACTGGGTACTTAGGGATTCCTAAGGGCACATTATCTTTTTTTCAATTTTCCTTTTTAAGTTAAACCTTCCCTTGGAATTATTTTACTATTCAAATTATGTAGAAATGATTCTTTGATACTCTTCTAAAAGTACTGGGGAAGGACTCTGAACTGGAGGTCAGTCACTGAACTTATGCTTCAGAGGGAGAGATGTATCTCCTTTCTGCATGAACATGACATGTTCTTAAAACAAGGGATACCAGCCTGTTCAATGTAGTTTGATTCTTAGAGGTAGAGGCAGCCCTAGATTAGAAGCAGGATTTATCCATTTCACTGAGTTAAATGTATTGCCATGATACAGAACAGTATTATCCAAATGTATATTTTAAAAGTGTAAGCAATGCATCCAATCTTTCCACTAGTGCACATCACAACACATATTTGCAGAATTGGAAAGTTGCAAAATACTAGAGCTGGAAGGAACTTCATAGGTTATCTGAATAGGCATCTCATCTAGATCATCACTAAAAAAGGTATACCCACAAGGATGGGCTATTTATGGTGGTACAGCATAATGACCTTGTCAGAGACATTTATTTACCCTAAGGAAAAGCAATATGGAAATGGAATGATCAATGGTAATGAGATTCCAATTATCAGAGACACTCTTCTAGTCTATGGTTAGTATTTACATTTTTTCCTCCACTTACAACTAAGGATCTTCAGTTAGAGGGAATATATAATCTCACACAGTAGCCCATTTTGAACTCTAATTATTAGGAAGCCCCATCTTTTTCTCTCTCTACCACTCCATTAAGTGTAAATTTACTTAATTGAAATATTTATTCATTATTCTTAATTCTGCTCTATGGGGCTAACAGAGAAAGTTGTATCAGTCCGCTATGGACAGGACATGAACCTTTTTATTCTGTACCATACCTCGCTGTGATGTTTTTTTTTTTTTAATTACCCACAAAGTTATCTATTCAATACACATGCATTAGTCCTTCTGTTTGTTCAATACCAGTACAATGCTGTGTATCTATCACTTATTCCTTATTCTAACTATACAATCAGCATACCTCCTTTTCTTGTCACATATATCCTATATGTCTTTTAATCTATCTTTTATATGCAAATTATCTTTGGAATATGGTACAACCATCTTCAATTCACAATCAAAAATCCTATCCTATTCCCACTGATTAGATTGTGAGCTCCTTGAGGTTAGGGACTGTCTTTTGACTCTTTTGGCATCCTTAGAGCTTAACACAGTGTCAGGCACATAGTTAATGAGTCTTTATTTACTGATTAACTACTTAAGCAGTTCTGACATAATTGTGGTAGGCATGAATGAGAAGAAGGCTTCAGGTTCTGACCTATGTTTTATAAGGTGAGTAAGCTCTAACATTTTCAGATTGATACTCCCAATTTGAACTTCCAAACTTCCCTAAATGGGATGAACTCTGCTGTAGTATTATGATATTAATCAATTTCTGCATTTCTTGAACATGAGGTAAAGACTATATTCTCTCTTTTCCTTTCATTTTGATAAAGTTTTATGACTTCACAGATGAATGTATATGAAACATCAATTTATAATGTTCTGACCTTTTCTCACTCTGCTATTTCTGAACACAAATAATTTATGAGATTTGATTATTTCAAAGGGGGGAAAAGCCATGAAAAATGTTGGAACTCCAATTGGTTCCAATTATTCACAAAGAAGAAAACTAATAGTACAAATGCAACAGAAAAACTGAAAGGGTCAGAATGAAATAGGAATGAAAAATGACTTGATGCCCCTTTGCACTTCTGCCAGCTCATTCTCATTCTCTCTCTCTCTCTCTCTCTCTCTCTCTCTCTCTCTCTCTCTCTCTCTCTCTCTCTCATCGAAATCCACTTAAAGAAATCTGAATTTCCTCCTCCATAAGACAAATGCATTGCCAAATCTAAATCTTTTATTGTTTATCCATAGAAATCACTCCCACTAGCAGTGGCTAGATGGAAGGAATCACCCATATTTCGCTTTCTTTTCCAGTTCCCAGTGATGCTGTAATCATTTCAGGTTTCTCTCTGTGAATGAACAATCACTTGAATAAAAATATTGAGTATTATACAAATTGACTGTGAAACATGAATTCAAGCCCTTCCTAACTAAGTAGTCAAAAGTAGTAGTATTTTGAATGTCATATTGCTCTGAATATAGGCTACTTCATCAATGTAAGGTTTACCCCTGAAATATAATCATTTAAAAATACATCAGAATAATAACTGCACATGTGATTTCACTGGCATAGAGAACTGCTGGATAAAGAATTGCTTTTTACAATGCAGGTTAGCCTTTTCTCTGACTAGAACATTGAGAGCAGAAATGAATTGTTCAGGGTTCCATAGCCTTTGTGTGTCAGGAGCAGGACAGAATCTCAGGGTTTTCTGGATTCAAGTGCAACTCCCTATATATGATGTTTTCCTCTCTCTCTCTTTCTCTCTGTCTCTCACTCTCTCTCCCTAACTTTATCTGTATCACCTCTATGTGTGTGTATGGAGAGAGAGAGAGAGAGAGAGAGAGAGAGAGAGAGAGAGAGAGAGAGACAGAGAGACAGAGAGAGACAGAGAGAGAGAGAGACAGAGAGAGAGAGACAGAGAGAGAGAGAGAGACAGAGAGAGAGAGACAGAGAGAGAGAGAGAGAGAGAGAGAGAGAGAGAGAGAGAGAGAGAGAGATCACTTAAATGTGATTTTTTTTAATGTCCTATGTTGAGATTCTTGCCTAAGTGTCCTAATAGATAGAGTTCTGTGCCTGGAGTTAGGAATACTCATCTTCTCAAGTTAAAAACTGGTCTCAAATGCTTATTAACCGTGTGACCCTTGGCAAGTTACTTAACCCTGTTTGCTTCAGTTTCCTCATCTGAAAAATGATCTAGAGAAGAAAACGGCAAATCATGTCAGTATTTTTGTCAAGAAAACTCCAAATGAGGTCATGAAGAGTCAGACACAACCGAAACAAATGAACCAAAACAACATACATATGTGTATCTACATATCCATATTTGTATGTATATATGTGCATACATAATATGTATATATAATTCTATTTGTAGATATCGGTCTCTAGATATATTGCACGCGCGCACATACACATGCACATACATACATGTGCACATACACACACTTTCCCCATTCTATTTAATCAGCCCATAATATCTTTTTGCCTCCCTCTCCCTCTCCAGTTATAGTCTGTTGTTCCTATACACCCTTAAAGGCTTCATACAGTTGTTACTGCCTTCATGACATTTTTCTTCACCCTTTCCTTATCCTTCCACTTAGCCATGATCTTACCTTCAACTAAGTTTCTTTCAGTTAGCTTTCTTCCTATGTACTCTTAATACTATTTGATTATTCATTAATTCTTATATATAAGTCCTAATCTGTGCACCTACCAAAAAGGAAATCCCCTCTCTCAGCTGTCTTTGCATCTTGTAATTTTGAGACAGTGACTGAATTGCTTGGGATCACAATATGTCTGAGACAGGATGCAGCCTAGGTCTTCCTGACACCAAAGTTGGTTCTACGGTGTATATATTCTAATTTGACAGTTGTATTCATTAATAGTATCACCAGAACAAAAACCTGGAAACCCAATGGTTGGTGCTATCAGATTGTTCTCTGGTTAAAAAAAATGGTCATATGAATGTTATGACTCTAAGACACTGTAAATATAAATATTTTTTTTAAATTGTCAGATATATGCAATAATGTAGAGGGAGGAGAAAAAAGATGCATACTGATTATAACAATTATAATAATATATAATAACCACATCAAGAGAACTGTAATTTTAATAAATTATAATGAGCAGTCTCAGGAGAGTTGGAATGACTATGAAACACAACATCCTCTCAAAAAGGGGATGGGGGATGATGGAAATAGAATGTAGTATATATTGTTAGGTGGGACTTGTGCATACTTGTGTGCATATGTGTTTTCTTGTTACAAGAGAGACCATAATGTTATGGAGCTACAGAGAAAATTTCTGAACTTAAAAAAAAGATGACAATATTAACAATCATGTTAAAAGAAACTATATACATGGAATTCAATCCAAGAAATATTCATTAATAAATCAATCACTACATATGTATAAGTTAATTACAACTATGTGCTGGGAGATGGGAATTCAAAAACAAAAATGAAACAGGCCCTGCCCTCAAGAAGCTTACATTTTATTGAGGGAAAATTTAATTGACTAAAAATATTAATGGATGGATTAAGTAGGATTCTTACGGTTAGTGTTAAAAATGGAATTAACATTAGAAATGGAATTAGGTTATATTTTTAATTTTTAAATATTGTTTGATCAATTGAAAATATCACACACACATAAAGGTGACACAAACTGAATTTAGAAGTAATCTAGAAATTCTGTGATACACGGGTGAAGACAAAGTGCAAAGAAACATACATGTGACATTGAGATCTGTGTATTAGGAAGCACAAAATGTCCAATTTCACAGAATCATAGAATGTACAAAAGGGACTAATACAAGTAAGACAAAATAGGTTTGGTGAGGTCCAAAAGATAATTTTTTTTTTAATAAGAGACGCAAACATTTATTTATTTATTTTTGCTTTTTGGAGAGCAATTGGGATTACGTGACTTGTCCAAAGTCACACGGTTAGGTTATTTTTGTGTTAGGTTCTGAGGCCGGATCTGAACCCAGGTCCTCCTGACTCCAGAGCCGGTGCTCTATTCACTGCTCCATGTAGCTGCTCCAAAAAGAGAAATTTTTATTTGAAAGAAGGAGGCACAGGTCATTTTTGAGTACTATAGTGACTATGCTTTATAGATCTCACTTTAGCAGGTAGGTGAAGAATTGATTGAAGTGGAGAGAAAGTCCTGAAGTAGGGACATTCATTAAGATCAATTACAATAGTCTAGGTGAAAGGAGATGAATGTTTTTAAATATTTCAGACACTTCAAAGAGCTAAGGGGATAGATATAAAGCTAAAAACGGGGGAAAAGCATTCCCTTGAGAGAATTTACATTCTCTTGGGGGAAGAAGACAAAAGAATATAACTATTCTGTTACTGACTAAGGAATGCAGTGTGTTACTGACAGTGACCAGGGAAAGGAAAGCCAGGGAATGGGAAATCATGAATGAAAATTCTCAAGGCACAGAAATAAGTAGCTCTTGGAAGGAAATTCTTATCATTGTTTAGTCTGATCTAGGGTAGGATTAATTGTGGACAAAATATGGATCATATGGTCAATATTCTTTCAGGCCAGGAAATGTCTTGGCTCACACTGAGTAGGGCAAGACAATGATAATGTGCAGTCTGAATGGTCTGATGCTGGATACATATTTTAGGCAAAAGTGAAAAGCACCATCTAAAAGGGATTCATTCAGAAGTAGTCTCCAAATTAATTGAGCCTGAGGACCATATCTTTGCTTCTCTAATAGGGAAATTACATTGGGTCCAATTCTAGATGCTTGTTTAAGGACCAGTGAGAGCAGGCACTGGTATCAAAGCAAAATCCCACACTTAGAAGGAAACAAGAAAGTAATGTGTCCATCTCTCTCAGGTTATCTGCACTATTTCAATGATTCTTCTAAATTGCCTTGCTGATAGCCTGGACACACATAGCCTGAGATTTCAAGGCACTGAGATGAGAAGGCAATGACCCTGTCTAGGATTTCAAGAAAAAGACAGAGGGGGGAAGGGGAACAGTTCATTAAAACTTTAAGTAGTAGAATCCAATCTAATTATGTTTTAATGACTAAGCTAAAGACAGAATGTCAGCTCAACACTGAGGAGACAGAAGCCTTATAGTGGCACAGGCAAAACAGAGGAGAAAGATAATGGAGCAGTTGCCTTAGCTAGTCTCGCTCACATCCATCCAGGTGGTTAACAATCTGAAGGCCATGAAGAGAAAAAGTGAGAGCTGGACAAGGTGACTTCTTTGTTCCTGTACCAGGAGTCAGTCCCATAAGAATCATTTACCCACAAGTCCTGGGCCTCCCGCAAGATATCTTTTCCAGCTGTTCACATAATCAATGATTTTGGCAATGCTGTTCAATAAATGATTGTCAGCAGGTGAATCACACATAAAGCAGATGCTGGAGATGAGCAAGACTCAGTCTGGTGGCTGGACTCACAATGTAACAAAGGTCGCTCTCTCTAGCCATTGTAAAAACGAAAGGTCTGCAAAGCCAGGCCACATTGCTATCTTGGCAGCACTGTCTTCAGAAATGCATCTCTTCCTCCCCAGTCTTAATCCAGATACAGAATCAAAGGTAATTCTGTCCCTGTGAACCTCTTTACATCCACAGCAGTGAAGTACAATCTTGAAATAATTCACACAACAGTCATCAGTCATCACCTAAGTGTCAAAAGCAAAACAAAAAACAGGAACAAAAACAATGTAATAACCCCAAAGCACTTTGGGGACTGGTTATTCTCCCTCTTTAAAGATTCATTACTATTTCTGTAAGATACATACACATACAAACATACCCCTGTTTATGTACTATATCTACACTCATATGCTTGTACACACAAGTATACATATATATATATGTGTGTGTGTGTGTGTGTGTGTGTGTTTCTTTACTTGTGGCATATATACATATAAACTTCATATTTATGTATAAACACATATACGTTTTATGTGTATATACAACTTATATAAAGTAGCTCCTCAATCGTTGTATGTATCCATAAAAATATGCATAAATATACACATGTGTATGTATATATACATACACACACTCAGGTCTACAAAATATCACTAGATATGAACTACTTTAAATAAAGTCCAAAATTATCTTTTTCCCCTTGATCTTGATAAAGAAGTGAAAAGAATTTCTTCTGTTGTCTAAGCCTGGTCTTTATATCTTTTAGTATATATCTCTATCTCTATTTCTATCTCTAATATATACACATATGTATATATGTATATATTCATACATATACATTTATATGTGTATGTAATCACACACATCTATATAGACATATATCTATATATCTCTCTATATGACAATATCTATCTGTACTTCTCTTTATCTAGATAGATGGCTGGAGATGGAGAGAGAGAGAGAGAGAGAGAGAGAGAGAGAGAGAGAGAGAGAGATAGAGAGAAAGAGAGAGAGAGAGACAGATGGCTGGATAGATAAACAGGTGGCTAGAAAGACAGATGGATGGATAGATGGATAGGAAGATAAAGATAAGTAGTCTTTCTATATATTCCCAGTGTTTTACAAAAAAACTAGCACAAGGAAGGCAGTAAATTGCTTGTTGACTGACTGACAGCTTTAGGAATATCATTTTTTGCAGTTGTGTGGAAAATGGATTAAAGGATGGGGGGAAACAAACTGGAGGCAAATTAGAAGACTATTGGAATAGAGCAGGCAAAAAGTGAAGAGAGTGACTGTGGAATGGGTCTCTGAGTGGAGAAAATGGGATGATATAAAAGAAGTTGGGAAGATAAAATGGATGAAGCTATGGATAAGTGGATGAAGTAATTGGTTGGGATTAGGCAGGAAAGAATCGTGAATGATTTCAAGGTCATGAGCCTGGGAGACCAGAAAGATGTGTGACACCATCAGGAAAAAAAAAAATGGAAAGTTTTGAGAAGAGCTCTATTTAGTGGGAAATCAGTTAATTAATGCTCAAACATTTATTAAACATTGTGTTAGGCAATTAAGTGCAAAGACAGAAGATAAGATCTATTTTCTCCATGACGAGTTGGAGATTCTTATAGGACATCCAGGTGGAGATGTCTGGCAGGCAGAACCAGATCTCGGGGGAGAGAGGGGGCCTTTCTATGTATATCTGGGAATCATCTGTTTAAAGTAGATAATTGGACCCATGGGAGCTGATCCCATAAATATTACAGAAAATGCACAAAAGGTAAATCCTAACCAACTTGTCAGTAAAAATCAACCTCTGTGTTTGTACATGGAAAATGTAAAAATGGTTTGTTAGGTTTCTGTTCTAAGTTTCTGGGGTTAAGCAAAAAGAAGAGGAAACAGGACATGGGGGGGGTAGGGAGACAAGTAACTTAACTATAAATTAGCCCAAAATAGCTTTGGTGGGTGTTTGCTTTTCATATGGGCAAATTTAATTAGCGTTGTGGGTGGCTAGGAACTGAAGTTGCCCTCCTCTCCAGTACGAGGAGAAAGCCAAGGCTACATGGAGCATCTCCCTCAGCCTTCCTCCCAAATTCTATTAAATGTGAAATAAAATATGATCTTAGGTTCCTCTGCCAGGAAAACCTTGACTCAGTAGAGAGAAGCAAATTCAATTGGAGGGAAACTGGGCAAGGTAGCTCCTCAAATATGAAATCTGCACTGGGAAAACAAGATCACTTCCTGGCACATGTGATGGCAAAGGTCTTGACTTCTGTTGAAAATTATATTAACAGGTGGGATTTATTGATGAAATATATGTACACAGACATGCACATATGTGCCCACATACCTACCCCTGAGGGTACTTTATAAAAGAAAGCTCTCAAATTCTGAGACTACATTTTTCGAGAATTAAGATGAGACTTGTCCCCTTAGGATTAAGAAGCTATTTCTCTGCCAATTCTTCTTTTAAAGCATCAGCATAATCACCCTTGTGCCTGTCAAGCAACCACATACAGGATCAAAGGAGTTGGAAGTATCCCCAGGATCCATCTAGTTCATTTGACAAATGGAGAAACTGAGGCCTAAGGAGTTTCAGTGACTTGATCATAGTCATACAGATAATAAATTATTAAAGTTGGGATCTGAAAACAGGTTCCTTGAAACTGGAGCCAGCATAATTTCCTTGGCAATATATTGTGTATTTTCCGTTTCCCATTTAATATTAAACATTACCAAGGATTGCTCATTACATATTCACATTTACATGGATTGGGCTTTTTAATCCATGTCACCAGTTGCAGCTTGAAATAGAGAAAATTTAAATGCAATTAATATTATAAACCCCCCTAGGCTATGCAAGAGTGGGATATTCAGTATCCTCAGTCCCTGAACCTGATACTAACATTAACAATCTTGATAGGTCATCTGTAGAATAAATGACAAATTTCCAAATTCTCTCCACCAGTGTAGCTCCTTCAGAAATCTGGAGTGCTTTCACAGTCTGAAAGCAGTGTGGTAGGGCATAAAAATGTTAAAAATTGGTGCCAAATAATGTCGATTTTTAGTTCAACCTTGGCAACTTACTATTGCTATCACCCTAGGCAAATCACTACCATTCAATGGACCTCAGTTATCTTTCCTATTGAACAGCATATCCTTGTGTAGCTAGGAAGCCCCCTGGATAGAAATTTGAGCCTAGAACCAGGGAGACTCCTTTTTCTGAGTTCAAATATGGCCTTAGGAACTTAATAGTTGTGTGACCCTAGGAAAATTGCTGAACCATGTTTGCCTCAGTTTCCTCATCTGTAAAATGAGCTAGAGAGGGAAAAGGCAAACTACTCCGGGATCTTTGCCAAGAAAACCCCAATGGGGTCAGGAAGAAGTGGACATGACTGAAATGCCAAACAGTAACAAAAAAACTAGCTAATGGAAGACAGATTGAAAAAAGATGATGAATAAAATGTGTTCTTTTTCTTTTAACAAATTATTAAATTGAACTAAATAATATCAAAAATCTCTTTTATCACTATAAGCAGGCCTTCTATTTTAAGGTCAAAGAAAATAGGTGATGTGAGCAGCAGAAAGAGCTATGGATTTGGAGATCTGGGCTTAAATTTTATTTATGTCACTTCTTATCTGTGTGACCTTAGTCAAGTCACTGAAACTCGCTGGGACTTTATTTATAAACAGGAAGGTGGAAGAGATGACCATCTATGTTTCTTCTTCTAGATTCTATTCCATGACTACAATATTCATAAGAACTTGTTTCAAATATATCAGTGCATGAGAATAGAAGAGCAACAGGACAACCTATTTTTCTCCTCTTCCTCCTCCTTCTTCTTTTTTCCAGACATAACTAAATGTCCCAACAAAAGTACACCTGTAGGACATCTCCACACGTGATTTATGTTCTTGTAGTCAATAAAATGTGGACTGATTCTGCCCCTCATCTATGTTTCAGTTGTAGAAAAGATTGAAGAGCTCATCCACTCCAATTTGAAAATCCGTGTGGAAATACCCTTTGCAATATGATCGAGGCATTATTATCCAGATAGACCTTAGGAATGGTAATGATAGGGCACTGATTGAAGAACAACCCAAGTCATTTCACTGTTTGGCAATTCTAACTTATAGAAAAATATTTCTTATATTTAAAAGTCATCTGACCTCTTTCAACTTCCCATTGGTCACATTTTTATCAATCAATCAATCAATTGATATTTTTAAAAAAGGCAATGTGCTAAGCAACAGGGATCCAAAAACAATAATAGATCCAGTTAACCAACAGACATTTGTTAAATGTTTATTATACACAAGGTACTGTGCTAGGTGCTCAGGATATGAATGCAAAAGGGAGGTATTCCCTAACCTCAAGGTATTTATATTTTATTAAATTCTAGCTGCTTTTATAAAGGCTTGCTCTTGAAATATATGAAGGTTACCATTTAATGTAAACTCTACTCTACTTCCCCTCCAGCACAACGAAATGTTCTTTCCCTGTTCTAGGCTATGTACATTTTAAAAACAAAAACAACTTTAGAGATCCAATCCAGCCAGTATTTACATCCTGTTTATCTGTTTATATTCATGATTCCCACCCCCATCCTAGGAATGAGTTCCTTAAAGGCAAGGATTGCTTTCACTTTTCATTGTATTACTTTTCATATAACCTGGCATATAGTAAGAAATTAATGAATGCTCATCAATCAATCAATTGATATACACATTTAATGCAATATATCAAGTTGTACAGATATGAAAATGAAAAGAGGAGGAAAGGATGGAAAAGGGTCTAGGAGGAAGAGGGAGAAGGAGGAGAAGGAACAGGAGGAAGAGGAGGAGGAGGAGAAAAGATCACATTCCAGTGGGGGATACAACATAGAACTTGAAAAAAATAATCTTAGATAATTACACTTCAAGCCAGTTCTATGCAGCCTAAATGTATGGAGACACATAAGTGGTTAATGACTTTCCAAAGGGCGTATAGGCTGTTAGAGGTATGAAGGATAGATCTATATTAGTGGTTCTTAAGGTTTTTGTATCATGTATTCCTTTGACAGTACTAGGGGAGCCTATGAGACCCGTTTTCAGAATGTTTAAATGCATAAATTAAAACATGAAATTACAAAGGAAACAAATTATATTGAATTACCAAAAATTAATGAAACAGATGTGTGCTATATTAATATAGGTCTACTAGCTATAGTAATTTTAAGGCAATGACGAACATAAACAACATTTTGAAACATTTTCAGTAACTATAATATGATATGGAAAATCTGTTTTCTCTTGTTAAGACATCATAGATACTATAAATTCTATTGTGGCTTGTCACCGACATAAATAATTTAAGGAAATAGAAATTCCATGTAGAAGTTAGCAAACATAAACATGCCTTTTTCTTTTCCTGTCCCAGTCCACAAACAGCTGAAATATAAACATGGTCCCTTTAGACATCCCTCCTCTCCAAATTAAGAAGCCGTGGCTTAGATCATCTCTACCATTTCTTCCAGAAGTATGATTCAGTGGCATTTACAGCTTCAGTCTTACATGTTTAGTTGTGAGGATCAACTGAGATCATGGTTAGGAATGCAGTGTGAATAGCACAAAATGTTAAATTAAAGCAAGGCACCTTGCTATCTTATGTAAATGATGCAGAAATTTGTGCTAGCAGATTTGTGTCTGACATCTGCTTGAATGTGCTTCTTTCTTCACTTGGGGGTGGCAGGCAGGAGTTCTTGGTCAAGTACACATGAAATAGATGGCCCTCAAGCCCCTTTTCAACTCAAATATTCTTTAAATTGCAGCATCGAGTTCCCCAGACTCTCAGTTAAGAGCAATGTAAAGTGGATTAAGTATTTGTACAAGCATGGAAACTATTTAGAGAATCAGAAGTGAGGTGGAAAATAGTAAGGCAGAGCATGGAGATAAGGTACCTTCTGATCTGGAAAGCCAGCCTGCTCTTCTTTGGACCTGATTCTGACCTATGCTTTCCAGTTTCAGGAGATGTCACCTGTGGCACCTTCGATCTGTTCCTCTTTGTTCCCTGATCCACACTATCATCCATCTAGTACACTGCACTTAATAAAGCCACATGTCCCTGATCATCAGCATGTGGAAGTGACTCAGAAAAGCATTTCAATGTGAAATATTTCAATATATAAAATGACCATAATCCATGGAACACTCTTTTCAGCCTCAGTGTAGGAGAATGATTCATTTTCAACATTGGTTCAAATCTTGTTTTGGGTGCTTATTAACTATATTGTCATAAGAAGGATATTTCACCTCACTGTAATTTAGACCTCCGATTTTATTAGGTATGGGGTAAATTCCCTCCACAGATACAAATAACACATGGTTTATTTTTCAGACTCCTGGGAGGCATGAGAAGTAGAAATCACAATTTTATACAGTTTTCTGAGACCCTGAGAGAAAAATGACTTGCCTATCTTGTAAGAGAAAGGACTTTAACTTAGGTATTTTGCTTGTGGGATAACAATATCCAGAATACCTCACAGAGCTGCTTAAGATTTGAATGATAGCTCTCATATGATAATAAGTATAGACCTGGGATGAACCTTAGACACTCTCTAGTTCAACCTAGATTATTTCACAATTATGATTATTTCACAAATGAAGAAACTTGGCCCACAGAGGTGGGACAATTTACCCAAGGTCACACATCTAGCAATTTTTAGAGGCAAGATTTGAACCCAAACCTGGCTTCTGACTCCTGATTCAGTGTGCCTCCCACTTTACCATGCTACCTATCTACGTGGACTTACTGCACAGAATCAACTTTTTAAAACTTAGAGTTTGATATTAATGCTGGTTATTATCACTGTCATCAAATAATTTGCCAGAATATAGTGGCATAAATGTTTCCAAGAAAATAGGATTTCAAAGACAGAGATGAAAGAACACATAATATTAATGTCCTTCCTATTTCATCCCTTCTCTAAAAGCTTCAAATTTTAGCATTTCAAAAAAACATCTTGACACTTTTTTTTGGTTCCCTCCTGTGAAATCTATTTTTAATTTAGGAGAGAAAAGGACAGAGATGTAGTGAAAAAGCTCACGAATTATTGGTAGATGACTGACCACAGGAAGAAAATGCAAACTGAAGTCGTTAAAAGCTAATTTAGAAGCAAATTGTGGACTTTTAGGTTTTATCTTTAAACCTCTTTCTCTAGATTAATACTAATGATGGAAACATACTTGTCACTTCTATTAGACAGTACATAATTAATTGTTAGTAAATCTAGGGAAGAATCCTATTTATTTTACTGAGAAGCAATCTAACACACACACACACACACACACACACACACACACACACACACACACACTTGGGTGGGTACAAACACAGACATACACCCTGGCTCTTCCAGAAAATAAATCAAGTCTCCCCCAATAAGCATTAAAATTTCTAGCGCCATGCTGGAGAGCATTAAAGAATTGACTGAAATGGATGTGGACTGCCTCCTTCTCTGAGTCATCAGGTTTTAAATAGAAATGAGATAGTAAATTTCTGCCAGCATCACACTGTGTGTCTTCTCTGATTCACTACTCTCATTCATCTTGCAGCTCTCTAATTTGTAAAGATGCAGGCAACGTATAAATATTCATGGCAGGTCTGGAAATAGACTACATCACACTCAGTCTTTCATTCAGAATGGGCAGAGCATCAGAAAGGGTTGAAGACAAGTTTCAAAAATGATCCAGTTGGCTTATCATGGTGATGGAGAAGAGAATTGAATGATTGTGTTGAAGAAGGATTCAGTGGTTGGACCCAAGGAAGCAAAGAGCAAGTACATTCCTTACAGCTTGGGCTGAGATAAGATTCCTGTTGTCAGATTTGGGTTTAAGAGCTCTTCTTGGGATAGTTAAGTTCAATGGAGAGTGCCTACTGCTTGAGTTCAAATAATTGAGCAGCTAAATTTTCTGTGACCAGCAGGGTTTGTCACTGTGTTGCTCAGCATTTTCCTCAGTGGCTTGAATGAAATGACATGCTCATCACACCTGCAGATGCAATAAAGTTAGGCAGGACTGATTACAAGGTGCGTGGCTATAGCAGCAAGCACCCCAACATCCCCAGGGTGACTGCCAATATAGGTTCTTAGATCTGCTTTTCAAAAGGAAAGCAACTCAAAATGGGTTAAGAAGCTTACTTTAATCAAACAAACACACATTACCTAGTTCAGGGGGAGAAGGTCAGCACCCCGAACTTCAGAGTTACAGAACTTACAGATCAAACAGACAGGCTTCCAAACTGTCCTACCATTATATCAATACCAAATCACAGTTACCAGAGAGGGAAGCATCAACATCTGGGTTTTCAAAGCCGGGGGGCTCTCAACAACGGCTTCCCAGAGTCTCATCTGGTCAAATCACACAACACTTCTCAAAGTGAGCCCCAAAGCAAAGTCTCTCCTCAGGGCTTATATAGCCTTCTCTTGGCTCAGAGAATGTAACAACCTCCTTGACCCACTGCCCAATCACAAAGTATCAAGGTGTGGGCTTTCCTGAAAAACAAGCCTCCCACCACAGGCTCCAGGTGCACTTAAGCTAGGGGCAGGGAAGATCTTTAAATCTGCATTTCCATTACAGTGGCACAGTCAGAACCTAAAAAAGATTCTGAAAGGATGGAACATTGTGTTCACATTAATAAGATGAAATCCAACAAGGGTAAAGTGATATGATTGGTTAAAAAAAAAACAACTTTGCATGAAATGGATGGAGAGACATGATGAGATACAAATTTCTCTGAGAGGGAGAAAGTTCTGTAGTTTTTAGTGTACCGTAAGCACAAAGAGTCAGGACTATGATGCAGTAACTTTAAATGCTAATGTGATCTTGGGCTGCACTGAAAAAGAAACAGATTCCAGGAATAAGAATCTGATAATCTTTCAGTATTCTGGTCTTGCCATATGGAATCTGGAATAGTGTTTAGTTTTAAGAGGTCACTGATAATCTGTAGAGTACCCAAAAGAAAGCAACCAAGATAATAAATTGCCTTGAGTTCATGGCTTATAAGAACTGATGGAAGTAAATGGGCATGCTTAGCCTAGAGAAGAGAAGACATTGAGTAAGGCATGGTATGATACCCACTGTAAATTATTTGAAGACCTGTGCATTTTGTTCTTGGAATACACACACACACACACACACACACACACACACACACACACACACACACACGTTTTCCCTAAAAGGGAGAAATAAGTAACAACGAGTGGAAATTACAAAGGCATTTTTTTACAGCATTTGGAACTCATAACTTCTAAATTAAGAAATGATGTCAGAAAAAAAGACAAAATTATATGGAATTACAGTTAGAACTATCTATTAGTATAATGTATTGCTTTGGGCGGTAGATAGTTATGCCTCATTGGTGATTTTCAGTCAAGGGAATAGAATGGTATATTGTTGTGCATGATGAAAGGGAATATTATTTTTCAAAATTAATTTGGACTAGATATCTGTTTATGACATTTTCAATACTAACCTTCTGTAATGTTGTGAGTTAGAATTATTGTGAGCTATGAATATTTAAAAAATCCTGTGAAAAGGTCTCCTCATTAAAAGGGAAATTGGTATGTCCATGGGCTATTGATAAGAGAAATTTATAGGCAAATGATGGTTGGGAATGGATGTAAATGATGAAGCTCATCTAAGATCAAAAAACAAACAAACCTTGGTATCTTAATTAAATATCTCTGTGATTTTCCCAGGTCCCTGGGTTTAGCCATTTATTATTGCACTTAGACCTTAGAATAAAAAAAAAAATCTATACAATTACTGCTCCCCTCTGAAACACCACCAAATTTCTTAAATATGTATTTCCATAAATTCACATTACACCAAAGATCAAGAGCAGTCTTCTGCTGGTACTTTCAATACTTCATAGGTGTGAAGACCTATGTTACCACCTCATGGAACATAGATGGAACCATCTACATTCTCAAAGAAACACGTGATTTTAGAAATAAAAAGGTTTCAAGGGCAATCTAATTTGTTTGGGGGGGTTGTATTATTTTATCTGAAGTCTTTTGTTTTTACACTTAATAGTATTTTCTTTTTTCCCAAATATATGTAAAGATAGTTTTCAATATTAATTTTCACAAGATTCTTATTTCCAAAATTATCCCCCTCCCTAAGACAGCGAGCAATCTGATACAGGTTATAAATGTACAATGACATTAAATACATTTCCACGTTAGTCATTATGTGAAAGAAGAATCAGAAAAAAAGGGAAAAACATGAGAAAATAGTATGCTTCAACCTATATTCACACTCCATAGTTCTTTCTCTGCATATGGATAGAATTTTCCATCATGTATCTTTTTGTTGAGAAGAGATAAGTATATCAACATTGGTCATTGCACAATGTTGCTGTTGCTGGGTACAATGCTCTGTTGCTGCTCATTTTACTGTAAGTCAGTTTATGTAAGTATTGCCTGGTTCTTTCTAAAATTGTGCTGTTCATCATTTCTTAAAGGACAATAGTATTCCATTACATTCATATAATAAAACTTGTTAAGCCATTCCCCAAATGATGGGCATCCCCTCAATTTCCATTTTTTCCACTATAAAAAGAGCTGGTGAAATATTTTGTAAATATGGGTCTTTTTTTTCTTTTTTGATTATCTCTTTGGGATACAGATGTAGTAGGTGTATTGCTGTATCAAAGGGTATGCATAGTTTTTTTTCAAATGTTTATTAACTTCTAGTTTACATCATTTATTTCTGTCAGCTTTTGAATTACAATTTTCCACATTTTCCCCTACCCGTGACCCCAAAATATCAGTCCCACAGGATATCCCCTCATCCAATTTGCTCTCTCCCATCCCTTCTCCTATACCCTCTTCGACTTTTCCAGTAGGGCAAGGTGAATCCCCATGCCCCAATACCTGGACATATTCTCTCCCAATTATATGTAAAATAGTATTAATAACAGTATTTATATATTTTTACGACATTTGATTTTAAATCTTCGAGTTCCAGATTCATTTCCTTCCTCCCTTGTCACCCACCCTTATTGGGAAAAGAAGTAATTCAGTATATATTATACATGTATAGCTATGGAAAACATTACCATGCTAGATATACTGTAAAAGACAGACTATATTTCCCTGCCTCCTATCCCACCTCCCACAACTCCACTTTGATACCATTCCTTTTCAAAAGTGGGTGCTTCCAACTTCTCTCCCCCACAGCCTGCCCTCCCTTCCATCATCTCCACCCCCATACCCCTCCCCCCACTCTCCTCTAGTGTGACATATCCCATTTAGTATATATGTCATTCTCTCCCTGAGCCAAATTCAATGAGAATAAGGTTTTGTCTTTTTGGCTTCCTGTTCTTCCCCTCACCTGCAACTACTTCCCCTTGCCTTTTCTACATGAGATAGTTTACTCTACCCTGTCGTTCCCCATCTCCTCTTGCCACTTTCCTCTCTCACCTCTCAATTTCACCCCTTAAGTATCATCCCTTCCCATTAAATTCGATCTGTGCCCTCTATGTATACCTGTAAACATATATACACACATTCACATATGTATTCATATGCCTATATACCCTTCTTCAGCTATTTTCATACTGAGAAAGGTTTCATCAGTTACAGTTATCATTTTTCCATGAAGGAATATAAATAGTTCAACCTTGATAAGCTCCTTATGATTTATTTTCCCTGTTTACTTTCTGAAGCATCTCTTGTTTCTTTGTATGAATTTCAAATTTTCTATTCAACTCTGGTTTTTTCCTCAAGAATGCTTGAAAGACCACTATTACACTGAATGACCATATTTTCCCCTGAAACATGATACTCAGTTTTGCTGGGTAGGTGATTCTTGGTTTTAATCCCAGGTCTTTTGCCCTGTGGAATATCATATTCCATGCCCTTTGATCCCTCAGTGTAGAAGCTGCCAGATCCTGTGCTATCCTGATTGTGTTTCCAGAATATTAAAATTGTTTCTTCCCTGATGCTTGTAATATTCTCCCCCTGATCTAGGAATTCTGGACCTGGCTATAATATTCCTGGGAGTTTTCTTTTTGGGATCTTTTTCAGGAGGTGATCTGTGGATTCTTTCAACCTCTATTTTGCCCTCTGGATCTAAAATATCAGGGCAATTTTCCTTGAGAGTTTCTTGAAGGATGATTTCTAGATTCTTTCTTTGATAATAGTTTTCAGATAGTCCAATAATTTTTAGATTATCTCTCCTGGATCTATTTTCCAGGTCAGTGGTTTTTCCCATGAGATATTTCACATTGCTTTCTATTCTTTCATTTGTTTGAATCTATTTAACAGCATCTTGATTTCTCATAAAGTCACTAGCTTCCATTTGCTCCAGTCTAATTCTGAAGGAATGATTCTCCTCAGTGAGCTTTTGAGATTCTTTTTCAATCTGGCAAATTAAGCTTTTTAAGGCATTATTCTCCTCATTGCCTTTTTGAGCCTCTATTTGCCATTTGAGTTAGTCTATTTTGAAGCTGTTATTTTCCTCAGTCAGGCTGTTGACTGTCATTTCATACTTTACTTGAATCTTTCTCATTTCTCTTCCCAGTTGTCCTCCCACTTCTCTTATCTGCTTCTTAACGTCCTCTGTGGCCTGTAGCTAGCTGGTATTTTCATTTGGAGCTTTTGGTGCAGGATTTCTGACCTCACAGTTCTCCTCCTGTTCCATGCTTTGATCCTCATTGACCATAAAATAGGAGTCTAATGTAGAATTTTTCTGTTGAGTTTCTTTCCTTTGCCTAGGCATGTTGCCACTCAATTACTTGACTTTTCGGCTTTTTGCCACAGTAGGACTCTGCCACTAGCCAGCTGAGCTTCTTTCCCAAATTCTGGGGTTTTCCCACCTGCCGGAGGTATTAGTTGAGTGGTCTCTCTGAAGCCTCCACACACTCTGGCAAGCTGGCCACACACCCAAGACCTCCACCCCAGACCGAAATCCAGTTCCAAGACGGGTAAATGAAGAGCTATTACCTGCCAGACTGATCTCTGCATCCCCCTACAGTTCACGGGCCAGGTGCTAAAGCTGCAAAGTGGCAACGTGGCACAAGGTGCACCAGCTTCTTAGTGGCTTCTCGCCCTCAGGGAAATAAGCTGATGCGCTCTCCCAACCAGTCCCAAAGTCCATAGGGCACTGACCTCTCACTTTGTCCTAAGCATCTATGTGTTGATAATTCTGGAAACACCATAGCTGCTGGTGTTCTGGGGTCCCTGCAGCTGACTGATGGTCTGGCTGCCCTGGGGCTAAAACTTCCAACTCAAGGGGGCCTGGGCTCAGCTCTGAGAGTACTGTTCTGGCTGCTCCCTGCTGGGCTGCAAGGCTATCCTCAGTGAGAGGTTATGTTCTCTGTGTCATTTTGTGGGTTCTAGAGCTCTAGAGGTCATTCAGAGTCACCCTTTTACATAATTTTGAAGTGTTGTGGGCCTGGAGCTGTGTGGAAGTGCTGTTTCTACTCTGCCACCTTGACTCTGCCCCCCTGCTATGCATAGTTTTATAGCAGTTTATGAATAGTTCAAAATTGCTTTCCAGAATGGTAGAATCAGTTCACAACTCTACCAACAATGCATTCGTGTTCCACTTTTTACCAGATCTTCTCCATTATTTATCATTTTCCTTTTTTGTCATGTCAGCCAATCTGAAAAATGTGGAGTGAGGAAGATTATAGTTCAAATCCCAACTCTGTAAAAGATGGGATATATTAATAGGAAAATCAATTAAACTCTAAGCAGCCTAGGAAACTTTATAAGTTGAACAACAACAACCAAAAAGGATGCTGTTGTTCATAGGAAAAATTTCCTAACTTTGGAGTTTTTTATGTTAAATCAGTTAGGTGTGCTGTATATGAAAAGCTGAATCCAGTGTCAGATAGACCTGGATTCAAATTTGTCTGTGTACACTTAGTAGCTGTGTGACAATGAACAAGTCACTTAGCTTCTATATCTCTCAATTTCCCCACATTAATAAAATGGGGATAATAATAGTACCTCTCTCATATGGTTGAAGTGATGATAAAAAACAGCAAATGTTAAAGTGCTATATAAATTCTCAAAAATAATTCAATAATTGATTGATACCATGTATATGTATATATATATATATGCATGCTCCACACATACACACATATATTCATACATACACATCCACACACACATATATGTATATGTTGTGTGTATATGTCTCCCATAAGAGAAAGCAAATTTTGAGTATAGAGTTTGTTACTTTTTTATCTCCAATAAATGCTTATTGATGTAGTGAGTGATGGTGATTTCCTCTTAACTCAATTTACAAAATTATCATCTATTTACACTAGAAGTGGTTTAGTATGGTCTGATGAACAAAAATCAGAGCAGGGGGGAAATAAGCCGGTACAAAAGAAGGTAAGGCCATTAATTAATCAAAAACATGACCCGATTTTTTTTTTGTTTGTTTTACAGTTTCAGGTATGGTGGCTATCATCAGGATGAAATATATCTAGGACAATTTAGAATATCAGGTTAAAGATTTGTAGGCTAGGAAATTTCAGTTTGCTATTATATTTAACTTAGAAATACCCTAACACGGGGGCGGCTAGGTGGCACAGTAAATAGAGCACTGGCCCTGGAGTCAGAAGGACCTGAGTTCAGATCCAGCCTCAGACACTTAACACACACAAACAAAAACCTAGCTGTGTGACCTTGGGCAAGTTACTTCACCCCAATTGCCCAAAAAAAAGAAGAAAAAAAAGAAATACTCTAATATTATTCAAATGCTTCTTTCAAGTAAGTCTTTCATCAAATACTACCAAGTACATCCCTCTAGAGGAAGCTGGTACTGTGTAAAGTAGATCTAGAACATCTGGGTCAGAATCCTGGTTTGGAAAGAGGAAAGGATCGATTTGTACAGAAATATTTATAGTATTTTTGGTGGCAGGAAAAAATGGAAATTGAGGAGATTCCAATCAACTGGGGAATGGCAGAACAAGTGGTGGTGTATGATTGTGAAGAAATCCTGCTGTGCTATAAGAAATGGTAGGCAGGATGGTTTCAGAAAAACCTGGGAAGGCATAGGAACTGATGGAAAAAGAAATGAGTGGAACCAAGGGAACATTGTGCACAGTAATAGAAATATTGTTAGAATGATCAACTAGGAAAAGGTTAGATCCTTTCTATCTAGTGTTCTAGAGTACTTGGCATAATGAATAGAATGCTAAGCTTAGACCTGGGTTCTGATCTGGTCTTTAACACTTGTTGTCTGACCAAAGAAAGTCACTTAACCTCAATGTGATTCTAGTAATTCCTTGGGAATCTACCTGATAAGTCACAATAGAGTAAGATCTGCTTCAATTAACACAATCTGCTTGTTCAAATTATCATTTCTATAAGACCTTATAAAAATGATTCAAAGAGCATTGAGTCTAATTCTGATGTTAACTTGTAGTATGACTTAAGGCATACTACTGAAATAATCTGAGTCTCAATTTCCCCATTTGTAAAATGAGATTAGATGACCTTTAGACCAGATGAAACTAGATGACTAGTTGACCTAAAGCTCCTTTATAATAGCTATAGATTCTATGATCTATAAAGTACTTTCACATATACTACTACAGTAGCTGCTTGTCAAATAAAACCTATCTTGATCTATTTTGCTGCTCAAAGTACCTTCTCTTGCCTCACACATAAAGCATCAAAAGGCTTAAAAACTACATTTTCCACAATTATGTCCAAATGTAGATTATATGAATGACATATACTTATTATGTAGATGTGGAAACTAAGGGACAGAAAAGCTAAGTGATTTGCCTGAAGTCAGATGATTACAAAGTCATAGAGCCAGTAATCAAACTTTGTCCAAAGTAAGTTATGTAAACCACAATGGATGTATTGGCTCCTCCAACTAAATTTCTCCTAGGTGATTCTCAGAAAATTGTAACTTATCAACATTTTTTCAGTTAATAAAAAAATTTGCCAAGAGAATTTAAAGAGAAAAAAAATCAAAATGTAATTCACTTTTGACTCAAACTGATAGCACATTTCATTGAGTCCATAACAAGTGCTAACTAAATTTCTCCTGTATTATTCCAGATATGTACCTTTAGAAATCTTCGCCTCCAGGCAGAGGAATTTCTATCATGCTCCAGGAACTCCTTCATACCAGTAATACATCTGACAATATATTAGTAAATTCCCCCATCGACGTGTGAAATATATCTGGATCTCTACCAAAATACATTTATATATGATCAGTTGAACATCAATCCTTGGAAATAATTTACTGAAAATCATTGATTCCCCTGAATTCCATATTATTTGCAAAGGCAACTCACATAATTTCATTCTTTACTCTCCAACATACTCTCCAACAGTAAATGGCATTAAAATATTATAAAGTTATAAAAGTCCAGGACATTTACTTCTCTCTTCTGGTGAAAATCTGTGGCTAATGAGATCCAGGGTTTTGGTTAGCAGCAATAGTCTTTAGTTTCACACTCAAGAAAAGGGAGGAAAGAATGGTCAAGATCTGTTCTGGATCCACATTCTATTCCCCTAATCTGAGGTGGAACTAGATGAAGCAATAGGGGAGGGAGGGAAGAGAAAACTGGATAGCAAAAGGGTGATTTGTATTTGTTAGTAACTAAGAAACAACTTTGCTCAGCATTTAGTTAGGAAAGGTCATTAGTCAAAATAAGAACCTGCATCAATATAAAACTAATTTCCCATTTATTTTATAATTCAATCAACAAATATTTCTTAAGCACATTCTATATTCTAGGCACTGTTCTAGATGATAAGGTTGTAGAAATAGGCATGAAAAAATATTTCACTCATGGAGCTTACATTCAACTGAGGGAACAATGATATGCATCTAAAAGTATGATTTTCTCATAAATTTTGGTTTTAGGATCCATGTTTCCTATTGCTTGCACCAGTTCCAGGTATACCCTAGACCAAAAAATTCTTAGATACATCCTACTCTCTTCCCTAACCACTTAAACATCAGGAAACAGGATGTCTCATTTATTTTTCTCTATGTATTCCTAGCTTACTTTCAGGAACTTAACAACAGGTACTGAATAATTGCTTGTTGTATGATATTGAGCCTGGACACATATTTTCCTTTCTTTGGGCCTAATTTTTCTTGTCTATGAAATGTCTAGGTTATATTAGGTATCTTGTCCAGCTCTAAGTCCTATGACTCCATGCTTACTGGTTTGTAATGAGAAGAAGATGAGAGAGGAAGAGGAGGAAGAGAAAGAAGAAGGAGGACAAGGAAATGGATGAGGACAAGGATGATGTGCTACTCAGGTGCTACAAGAAAGGAAAGCTTTCTCAGCAGATTTATCCCTTGTCTTTGCTGTTTGGTGGAAATGATTTTCTTTAAGAATGAAAAGTCTAAACTTTGGAGTAGATTTCGATAAGCTTTCCCTAAAACAATGGTATTTTTCTGACCCAGTTGCTACACTTGAAATGCAGTCAAACAGACATGGAATGCACCATAGGTGAATTTGTAAAGTGGTTCTAGCCATCTGAAAACAATGGATACTCTACTATAAAAGTCCCCAATGCCTCGATGCCTACTTCTTCTAGTGAATGTACTACTGAGCAGTGCTTCTAAGTGTGTCAAAGACATAGGGAATGTCATATGCACAATAACATTTATAGTAGTGCTTCTCTTTTATATATAATGGCAAATAATTGGCAGCAGATTAGGTACAAATCAGTTAGGAAATGGCTTCATTAATTTTTTACTTTTTATGAAATTTGCCTTTAATGAAAATTTGATACTCAAATATTAACACATTAAAACCTAATAATATAAATTATTTAATTGTGCCCTTCTATTTTTTTCTGCAGCACATAAACGCAAGCATATTTTGACTTATGAACAATATTAGAGTATAACCTTGATTAATTGGAATGCTTAGTGAATGGGTTGGTGTAATTAGTGGCCAATGTTTAATACTTCAAGGTAAAAATATTTAAAAGGACAATGTTTTACTCTTTTGTCCTAATTTTACTGCATTTACTAAACTAAATACATTTTGATGGCTAAGAATCTTGCTATGTCTTAGTCATAATTAAGATCAATCAAATCTAGCTTTCTGAAGTCATGTATAATTTTACAATACCAAAAATATCCTTTAGAAGATACACATGGTTGGGGCTTCTAGGTGGCACAGTTTATAGAGCACAGGCCCTAAAGTCAGGAGGACTTGAGTTCAAATCCAGCCTCAGACACTTAACGCAAAAACTAGCCATGTGACCTTGGGCAAGTCACTTAACCCCAATTGCCCTCCAGAAAGCAAAAATAAAAAATAAGAATATGCACATGGCTAGATAAGTTGCACTTTTGTAAGTCTTTGCCTTTTCAATGACTATTAGGTCAGAAAGTAAAGTATCATGGGGATTATATCACTAAAAACAAATCCCATAAAACTTTGTTTAGGAGATTAATTATTATAAAATTATATTGGTATAGCCTCAAACTTTATCATAAAGAATGACAGCTATGAAAAACAATCAAAGGAACTTGGAAAGACATTTAAGGGTATTATGCAAAAAACAGTACAAGAAAGCAAAGACAGGGAAACAATACACAAGATGAATTAATGTGGAAACAATAACAACCACTATGATAGGACACTGAAACAGGACATCTAGCAGACATGATTTCATAACATTATCAGGGCTTCATTCCTAGTACCACTTCTCAAACAGTTTATAGATTATAGATTCAGACAAGGTAATCAGCCATTGTGAGTATGTTGGATTTTAATTTTTTGTAATGATATTCTAAAAATAAAGGAGAGAATAAAAGGGTTCAATTGGAGAGAGGGCGTATTTTCAAGGGGCAAGATGGGAGAAGGGAGCACCAACAATCATCTTGCCCTATGGTCATGATTACTGGAACGAGATCATTATGTCTAGATGGCCTTAGCTACTTGATCATATCATTTCCCTGACCTGAAATTGTACATGGTGTGTGGGGAAAGGGGGAATATCTCCTTATACTTGCTTACGAACCAGAAATCAAAGTGACCCTACCAATACTTCTGGAAAGCGTGAATCATATTTTTCCCTTTTGTTCCACTTAGTATCATTGTGATAATGCAAGCAACATTCCTACAATTAGAATGTAAGTTTCCAGAGAGGAGGGATTATCTTTCTTTTGCAATCATTTCCTTAATACTTATCCAATTGCTTAGCACCTTTAAGGATTTTAATATATTTTTAATTTATTCATTCATTTACAGAGAAAATTATATATATACATACATATCTATATTGCATATGCATATGCATTTCATCTGGTGGCTCCTCCTCAGTTCACTAAGGCAGATCATAACCCTACTATACTTTCTTATTATTCGGATTCTGGTCCAACAGTACTTTTTATCACCTTTTGTTCCCTATTTTACTGTTATCATTGAAGAATAAGGAGGGATCCACAGAGAATCATAAACAATTGCATCTTTTGTCCAATTTCTGAACTTCTAAGTTATGTTATGCTACTCTACCCTTAAACAAATTGATTACTGGTTGGCAGATTTATGTAGCATTCAGCAGTATCCTTAGAGTCAGGAAGACCTGGATTTATATCTGACCACCAACACTTAACTAAGTGTCATACTCTGGGTAAATTTCTTTCACTACTCTTGGCCTCAAAGTCACCCTTTGTGAAATGAATGGGCTGGAATTGATGACCTCTAAGATACCTTCGAGCTCTAAATCTATGTTGTTCTAATCATAATTACTGCCTATGAGCAACACCACAAATATCTGGGCTCTTATCAGACAGACACATGATGTTTTATGTTTTAAAACTAGAATCTAGGGCTCTCCAAGATTGGTCAGAAGGTCCAGAGCTACCACTTCTCCTACAAAACTCATGATAAGGCACGCAAGGATGAATTCAAAGGAGCAGCACACTAACCAGATCCCCAAATAGATTACCAAGTCCTTAGTTTGTTTGTTTGTTTTTTTCTAAACACCTCAGCAGTGGTGTCCAAAGCAATTATCACTTGGAAGACATAACCCTTCTGCAAGCTTTTTAGAGTGAGAAAACAATCAGACTGAAAAGAGTTTGACTTTTTGCTTCCACCTGAAAAACAAGTAATATAAATAACACATCCCTCCCTATACCACCCCAGCATAATTATATGGCTTCTTCAGACTGTAACCCTGACTTCTTTTACTTCATAAACATTAACCTAAACTACACTTACTATTTGTCCTTCATTTTCAAAAGGACCGATGACATCACCGAGTGAGGTCTTGATTTTCACATTAATTGGATTTAAGAAAGGCAGGGTAGCATAAAGTTGTCAGCTTCACTCCTATTTCCAGAGTTGCCAAAGTTCAGTGGTAAGACAAAAGCCATAGCCACTCTTGATCGCTTAGGATGTAGTGGATTATGGTGGTGCATTTGATGTCTGAGCAAGTTCCAAGGGCTCTACACTGTTTGTTTCAGCCATCTTCATAGCCATTAGAACAAATTATTCTCATTTGCCCAGTCTTCTGGGGGAATTCTTCACATGCTTGGGGTAGACTCCCCATACATCACCTGTCGATAGCATTTAACCTGATTTAGTCCATCATCCAAGACAATTTTACCAATGTGTTTCTACTGAATATGAAACAACTTCTTGGAGTCACAAGTGAGAGTTGTGTGACTGGTTGGATATCAAAGGTTGATGAGTAGCCCTGAAAAGGGCTCAGTAAGTCCTCAGACCAGAGGTGCTAGTCCTCCCTGAAAATCCTATACATTTCTAAAATGCATTTAAAGTCTATCTAAAGCTCCATTAGCCACAGGCTACTCTGCTTACACCATCACCCTGGGAGGTTGGTATTATAATTATCCTTGTTTTACAAATGGTGAAACTGTGACAAACAGAGGTCAAGTAACTTTCCCAGGGTCAAACAGCTAATAAGTATCCAAGGACAGGATTTGACTTAGTCAACTGTTACATGAGTTACTATGTTTCCCCTAGGGTAACAAAGAAAGGAAAAAGGGCCAATTAGCTTGTGATAAGGCACTTCTTCCTCTTCCAGATAGCCCTCATATCTGTACTGAAAACTTTTCTAGCTATTGGGCTTTCCAAAGTCATCGCTACCTTTCCACTAGGGAGTAAGCACTCAAGGTCACTTCCAAGCCAGGATGAGGGATTGGGATAAGATGACAATGTATGGAAGAGAATAGAAAAACATTAATGCATTTATTATGTGCCAAGCATTGTTCTAAGAACTGGGAAGAGAAGTAGAAAAATAAATCAGTCCTCAGTCTTAAAGAACTCACATTAACATTGGGGGAGATAATAGACACAGGGAGGTAGAGATGAAGGGCAGATGGAATGTTCCAATAGTTTTCTCAGTCAGAAACAGTGCTTGCCAAGACCCAGGAAATTCTTAGATTATATTGGAATATAAAATAGAAAAGGGTGTTACCCATCTTGTCTCCATATCAGCCAAGGGCTTAGAAGAGTCAGTACTATGACTGCTAGGAAGGTGAGATACTGGTTCTGTGCAAGAGTCAGTCTGGGGCTCTGAAGAAAATGTTCTGCTTTCATCCTTCTGGCATATGGTGATGGGAATGGGGAGGGCAAAGGGTTAAGACCTGTAGAACAGTTTTAGTTTTACCTTTATCAAGTACTTGTGCTGAATTATGTGAGCTGTAATAATGTCTGTCAGTATGTATAAAGTGAATTTAGATGAGCCCATCTAAGGCTTTTTTTAAATTTCCCCTAGCACTAACAATCTTGATTCTTCTCTCCTGAAGCTGAGAAAGGAGAAATGAATCACTAAATAGTGGTCATTCCCCTCTACTCCCAGTTAAGTTCAATAAGAGGTCAATGGATGGCAGGAACTGTATATACATAGTAGATGGATTTCTCTATGATGTTGAGATGTTATGGCAGGAAGAAAATGTCACTTGGATTCAGCTGTAATATTGGAAGCATATTAAACTGTCAAACAATATTAGAATAATGATTAGCTCTTCACAGTACACTTGAACTCAAGTTTCTTCAAGTGCTTTCAAATTGTTTTTTTTTTTAATAAGAAGTATGATTTCTCTGTGCTAGTGAAATGCAGTCTTTTCTGGGGTAACGCTTATAATTGTTTGACACCTCTCTGGTGAGGCATTGGAAGGTTTCAGTATAATGGAAGAAGGCTGCTTTGCATTTATACTATTCACAAAGGCCATTTAAAGCATGGTAATTTTCTTATAACTACAGAATCGTGTAATATCCAACTGGTATTGACCTTGAACATGTAGGATCATACATTTAGAATGGAAAGAGATCTTGAAAGCCATCAATCACAATGCCTTCCTTTGGCATAAAAGGAAACTGAGGTGCCAAGAATTTAAATGTCAGTTTCCCTCATGGACAAAAGTCTAGCAAGTGTCTATGGTAGGATTTAAACTCACATCTTGCTGACTACTAGTTCCATGCCCTAGCTCTTCTGTTATGTGGCTTTTCCTTTATACAACCTACAACTGAATTTCATCCTAATGATATATTTCCCATGGACTTCAACTCCTTTTTTGGAATTCTATTTTTTTAGCCATGAAGTAGTCTGAGGATAATAATGCCAGCCTATATAGAAGATAAACAATGTAAGGTAAACAATCATCTTGGCACTTTTCTTACTTACTAGGTATTAAGCTCAGTTTTGACTAGTCATGTAGGAGACAACTTTGGTGTAGTTTAGGACTATTAAATCAGAAAGATCTAAATAAATGAACCACCTTTGACACACATAGGTTGCATCACCTTGGGCAAATAAGTCATTAAACATCCCAAGGTTCTAAGGAATTCTCTAAGACAGTTGCAGGGAAGCTGCGAACCTTCATTGATAGAAGGAGTTTCCACCATCTAGTAATGACCTATGCCAAAGAAATAACAATTCTACTCCCTATCCCTAAAGTCATTTACATGCTATCAAAATTCAAAAGAATTTTTAATTGCACAATCTTGTATAACCATTAAATTGTGTACCCTGTACATTATTGTGCCTCTAAATCTCTTGTCATTCCTTCCTCAATATGTTTCTAGCAGTGCGGATAAGTGGTAGAAAGAAATTCTGGCATCAAGTTGACACAGCAAATAGAGTACTTGCCCTGAAAATGGGAGTTCCCAAGAATGTAGTGAGGATCAAATGAGATGCCAAATTTTGCAACTTTTAAAATTTTGCAAATCTTAAAGCTCTATATGAATGTCAGCTATTATCAGCATCCCTATCACCACCATCTTTTTCAGCAGCAGGACCTCACCATCATTCTTGCTTTTTTTCTTGCAATTTTTCATCTCTATCTCATAGATGAAGAATAAGCTCAAAAGCCCATATTCAAACTCATAACTTGACTATGTTCACACAGAAATGATCAGATGTAGCATTTGAACCTATAACTTTCTGATTCTAAATTTGATGTACTATTAACACAAACCAAGGTGCAGACCTTTTGAAGCATTGAAATATTGAAATAATATTCAGTTACTATTCATTATAATAATCCTTCCTCTGCTGTACATGTCAAAGTGCTTTAATATCCACCATCCTCATTTTTGTGGAGGAGGACATTAAGGGTCAGTGGTTGTCTTTCCCAAGGTCATGCAGTCAATTAATCAAAGGACAATGGTCTTTCAGAGTGGGTGGGGGCATCCAAGAGAAATATTTCCTACACAAACACAACAAAAGCTATGGAAGGACCTTTGGTCCTGGTCTCAGAAGATCTGAGTCTATTCATATTTCTGAACATTACCTGTCTGATGTCAGTCAAGTCACTGTTTTCACATTGGTAAAATGAAGGGGTTCGGTTAGAATTCCTCTAAGGTCCATTCTAGCTTTAAATTGTTGGTTCTATGACCTCCACTGAGAAAGAAGCTATTACCTCCCAAGCTACACTTTTGGACAGCTCTCACTGTTAGGAAGTTTTTGTTCTTGTTTTTTGTTTTCCTATGTAACACACCTAAAGTAAGAAAGCCTAATGCAGCCTGATATGACTAGTGTTTAAAAACAGGTCTTTGGGCACACAGTCTGATATTCTGGTAATATAACTTGCTTCTCTGTACCATTTCTTATATACCCTGCTAAAACATTTCACCTTCACCTTTTAATTAGAAACATATCAATTGCAGGGAAAAATAAAATGTGTCAGTGACACATCTAAGAGGAACATTATTAAAAATCTATTTTAGAAGTCCTTGCATTTTAAACTTCTAACATGGAAAATTTAGGAATCTCCCTCCCTTAATAAGGTCACCTAGATGAATCACTGGAAAAAGTACCAGGTCTAGAGTCAGGAAGACTCACATTCTAAATCTTGTCTAGGACCCTTCCTAGATGTGTGACCCTGGGCAAGTCACTTAAGTCTGTTTGCCTCAGTTTCCTTTATCTGTAAAATGAGCTGGAGATTCTACATGGTGGGAAAAAAAATCACATAATTGCCTGAGCTCTCCCAATTTTCTCTTAGAAACAACATCAACTAAAGTCTCTAAATGGATTCTGGAGTGACAGAAGCTACCAAAAGATAGAGTGAAGTGATTTAGCAGTTTAAGATAATTTAGAAGGACATCAGGAAAGGTGTATCTTGCTTAGGTAAAAATATGGGAGTGCAGGCCAGCAAAGATGGTCTCTGGGCAAGCCAGCAGGAGGCTCTCAGCACATAGAATCAGCAACTGATACCCCTAGGTACTAGCTCAACAGGACAGTGGCACAGCTGAAAGCTGTGAGGCACCCAGCCAAAGTGTAGAAGGCAAACTGCAAGTCCTGAAACCTCCAAAACAAGAAGCACTATGAGACCAGCCCAGCCCAGTATGGTGGGTAAGCCTCTAACCTCAGAGGCCTGATCACAGAAAGACAGTGGGCAGGCCCCTCAACACCAGTACAAGAAGCTTGAGACAGTGAACCTGGACCCCAGGAAAAAAGTTCAATTTTTAAAGTTGTCCAAAAAAGACTAAAACAATGAGCAAAAAATAGAAAAGAGCCCTGACCATAGAAAGCTGCTATGGTAACAGGGAAGATCAAAACAAACTTAGAAGAGGACAACAACATAAAAATACCAACATGTAAAGCCTCAAAGGGAAATATGAACTGGTCTCAAGCCCAAAAAGTAATCTTGGAAGAGCACAAGAGGATTTTAAAAGTCAAATGAGCGAGGTAGAATAAAAAATAGAAAAAGAAATGGGAATTATGCAAGAGTCAACAACTTGGAAAAAGAAGAGCAAAGAAAACAATTCCTCAAAAGATACAATTGGGCCAATGGAAAAAACAATCACTGAAAATAACTCCTTAAATAGTGGAACTGACCAAATGGGAAAGGAAGTACAAAATGTAACTAAAGAAAATAGTTCATTAAACATCAGAATTGGGCAAGTAGAAACTAATGACTCTATGAGACATCAAGAATCAGTAAAACAAAATCAAAAGAATGAAAAATAAAATGAAAATGTAAAATATGTCATTGGAAAAACAACTGACCTGGAAAATAGATCCAGTAGAGATAATTTAAAAATTACTGGACTATATGAAAGCCATGATTTAAAAAAAAAAAAAGAGTCTGGATAGCATCAATAATAAACAATTCAGGGGCGGCTAGGTGGCGCAGTGAGTAAGAGCGTCGGCCTTGGAGTTGGGATGACCCGAGATGGAATCAGGCCTCAGAAAATGAGCACCGACACACAAATAATGACTAGCCATGTAACCTTGAGCAAGTTACTTAACCCCAATTGCTTTATAAAAAAATAATAAACAATTCAAATATAAAGGAACCACAGTCAGGATTACGTAGGACTTAAGAGCTTCTACATTAAAGGATTAGAGGGGATAAAATATGATATTCCAGAAGGCAAAGGAGCTTGGATCATAACCAAGGTTCAACTCCCCAGCAATACTGAGCATAAACTTTCAGGGGGAAAAATGAACATTCAATGAAATATGGAACCTCCAAATTTTCCTGATGAAAAAGACCAGAGCTGAACAGAAAATTCAATCTTCAAATACAAGACTTAAGAGGTGCATAAGAAGGTAAATAGAAAAGAAAAAAAAAATTCAATAAGGCCTATTTACATCCCCAAACAGGAAGATGATACTTATAACTCTTGAAAACTTTATCTCTATTATGAGAGTTAGAAGGACTATATAAAAATAGAGTGTGTGAGTATAAGTTTATTTTGATGTGATGCTATGAAAAAGAAAATTAAGAGGTGGGAAAAAACGTACCAGAAAAAGAAGAAAAGTGGAGGCAGAATACAGAAAATTACATCACATGAAGAGGCACAAAAGACCCATCATAGTAGAGAGAGAAAATAAAATGGCTGACATTGTATGAAACTTACTATCATAGGATTCAGCACAAAAAATGTAATAACATACATACTCAGTTGGATATAGAAATATATTCTTCCTTATATGGAAGTAGAAGTGGGAAGGGGAAAAAAGGGGGGGGGAGGGCTGATAGAAGGGAGAGCAGATTGTGGGAGGTGGTGGTCAAAAGCAAAACACTTGTGAAGGAGGACAGGGTGAAAGGAGATAGAGAAATATAAATGAGGGGAAAATAGGATGCAGGGAAATGCACAGTTAGTAATCATAACTGTAAATATGAAAGGGATGGGGGCAGCTAGGTGGCTCAGTGAAAAGAGCACCAGCCCTAGAATCAGGACTTGAGTTCAAATCCAGATTTAGATAGTTAATACTTAACATTTATCATAAATAAATCTAACCAAAGAATGACAAAGAAGTTAAGGAAGTGAATATAATTTTAGAAAAATTTATATACAATAGATCTCTGGAGAAAACTGAAAGGGGACAGAAGGGAACTTTTTTTTTTTGTCGTGGTACATGGCATCTGCACAAAAATTAACTTTGTATTATGTCATTAAAAACCTCAAAATCAAATACATAAAGACATATTAAACACATCATTTCCATATAATGATCTTATAAAAGTTATATGGAAAATGTCAATGGAAAGATTGAATAAAATTTAATTAGAAAATAAATAATCTAATCTTAAAGTATGAATAAACCAAAGAAGAAGTCATAGAAACAATCAATAATTTCATTAAAGAGAATGACAAAAATGAGACAATATAATAAAATTTATGGGATGCAGCAAAGTAGTACTTAGGGGCTACTTTATATCTCTGAATATTTGTGTGAGTAAATATGAGAAAGAGCAGATCAATAAATTGACATACAACTAAAAAAGGTTAAAAAAATAAAAATCCACTATTAAACACAAAATTAGAATTTCTGAAAAATCAAAGGAGAGTTTAATAAAATTGAATGTAAGATAAATATTATAAGTGCTGTATTTATGGGGAAAAACACACAGATATATCTTTGGTTAGTTTGATTTAAAAAAAAATAAAGAAGAAAATCAAATTACCAGTAGCAAAAACATAAAGGGTGAATTCACCACCATTGAAAACGAAATTAAAGCAATAATTTAGAGATATTTTGTTTTGTTTGACAATAAATTAGACAATCTAAGTGAAATGAATAAATATTTATGAAATTTTAAATTCCCAGAACAAGAGAAGAAAATAAAGTACTTAACCACATTTTAGAAAAAAAAAAAAGTGAACTATCCATTAATGAACTCTCTAAGAAAAAATCTCCAGGGCTGATTAATTCCAATACCATGTAAACAATAGGGGGAAAATAGGAAAAGAAAGAATACTATCAGAGGAGGAGCCAAGATGGTGGAGTAGAAACAGCTCATCCAAGCCACTCTGACCCCAGATTTCCTCCAAACTATGTAAAAGGGGACTCTGAACAATTTCTGGAGCCCCAGCACCCACAGAATGACACAGAGAAGCTAACCTCCTGCTGAGGACAGCCCAGCAGCCCTGCAGGAAGGACCAGCAGAGCGGTCTGGGAGCCAACAATGCCCAGTGGAGCCGAGCCGAGCCCAGGTCCCTGTGAGCCGAGGTTTTAGCCCCAGGGCAGCAGGGCCAGCAGCCTGCTGGAGAGACCCCAGAACACCAGCAGCTGTGGCAATTCCGGAATTATCAACACAGATATGCCTAGGACAAAGTGAGAGGTTAGTGCCCTATGGACTTTGGGACCAGTATTTGGGGAATGTGTCAGCTTCCTCCCCTGGGGGCTAGAAGCCACTGAGGACACACACCATTTTGTAGTTTTCAGAGGCAGCTCCAGCTCCTGGCCTGCGCTGTGCCACCATTGTTGGTACATACCCTCCCACCTTTGAAGAACCTTGATAAGGTCGAAGAAAAATGTTACGACGTCTTGGAGTCCCTCAACATTAATGTGCTAAAAAAGGTCAGACTTCTAATTCTGGGTGACTTTATCACCAGAGTGGGAGGGAATTGCGGGGAGTCCTTGGGTGGAATGGAGTCTGAAACAGTAACAGCAAGTCTCTTACTGCTTAAGACTTGTGTGTCTCATGATTGTGTCATCACCAACACTGTCTTCCATTTGTCTAAATGCAATAAAACTTTGTTGATACAGAAAAAAATAAAAAAATAAAAATACTATCAAATTACTCTTATGACACTAAAATAGTTTGGATCCCTAAACCAGGAAGAGCCAAAAGAAAGAAAATTATAGACCCATTTGCCTAATTAATATCAACGCAGAAATTTTAAATAAAATATTAGCAAAGTGATTATAAATTATCCATTATATAATACTTGGGAGTCTATCTGCAAAGGTAAATCCAGGAACTATATGAAAACAATTACAAAACATTTTTCATATAAAGTCAGATCTAAATAATTGGAAAAATATCAATTGCTCATAAGTTAGTCAAGCTAATATAATAAAAAATGACAATTCTGTCTAAATTAAGTTACTCATTCACTGACATACCAAACTACCAAAAATTATTTTATACAGCTAGAAAAAGTAATAACAAAATACAACTGGAGGAAAAAAAGGTCAAGCATATCACAGGAATTAATGAGGGGGAAATGCAATGGAAGGTGGCCTATCCATACCATGTCTAAAACTATAATATAAAGTGGAAACCACTAAAACCATTCAGTACTGGCTAAGAAATGGAGTGATAAATCTATGGAATAGGTTAGGTAAATAAGACACAGTAGTCAATGACTATAGTAATCTACTGTTTGATAAACCCAGAGTGCAGTTTCTGTGATAAGAACTCCAGTATTTGGTAAACTGCTGGGAAAACTGGAAAATAGTAGGGCAGAATCTAGGCATAGACCAACATCTCACAAGACAAAGTCTAAAAGGGAACATGATTCAGATATAAAAGGTGATGTCATATGCAAATCAGGAGAGTAAGGAATAGTTCATCTATCAGATCTATAGAGAAGAGAAGAATTTATGACCAAACAAGAGATAGAGAATATTATGAAATGCAAAATGGATTATTTTTATTACATTAAATTGAAAAGTTTGCATGAACAAAACCAAGGCAACTGAGATTAGTAAGAAAACAGAAAACTAGAGGAAAAAAATAAAACCAGTATTTATAATAAAGATCTCATTTCTCCAATATATAGAGAACTAAGTCAAATTCATAAGAAAACAAGTCATTTCCCAAATAATAAATGGTGAAAGGGTATACATAGGAAGTTTTTCAATGAAGAAATTAAAGCTATGTCTTGTTACATGAAAAAGAAAATTCTCAAAGTCACTAATGATTAGAGTAATGCAAATTAAAAGAGTAAATCAGAGTAAAACAATTAAAAGTAATTAAAACAGTAAATTAGAGTAAAACAAATTAAAACCACCTCGTAGCTATCAGATTGCCTAATATAATAAAAAGGAAAATGAAAAATATTGGAAAAGTTGTGGGAAAATTGGAACACTAATGCATTGTTGGCAGAGTTGTGAACTGATCCAACCATTGTGGAGAGCAATTTGGAATTATGACCAAAGTGATAAAACGGTGTGCTTACCCTTTGATCTAGTAATAACTGCATTAAATCTGTATACAAGAGTCATTAAAAAGGGAAAAGGGCCCTCTTGTACAAAAATCTTGATAGCATTTCTTTTGGGGTGGCCAAGAAATGGAAATTGAGGGGATACCCACCAATTGGGGAGTGACTGAAAAAGTTGTGGTATATGAATGTGAGAGAATTTTGTTCTATAAGAAATGAGAAGCAGGCAGATCGAAGAAGAAAAAAACTAGAAAGATTTACATGAACTGATGCTGAGTGAAGTAAACAGAAGGAGAACATTGTACACTGTAAGAACAACAGGGTATGATGATGAAATGTGATAGACTTAGTTCTTCTGAGCAATATAATGATCGAAGACAATTCCAAGACTCGTTATTAAAAATGTATTCTACATCCAGAGAAACAACTATGGAGTCTGATTGTAGACCGATGCATGCTATTCTATTGTTGTTGTTGCTATTTTCTTGTGGTTTTTCCCTTTTGTTCTAATTCTTCTTTCACAACATGAATAATGTGAAAATTTGTTTACTGTGGTTGTACATATATAAACATATCAGATTGTTTGCCCTCTTTGGGAGAGTGAAGGGAAGGGAAAAAGGGAGAAGTATTTGGAATTCAAAATCTTATACAAATGAATGCTAAAAACTATCTTTGCATTTAATTGGAAAAATAAAATACTATTAAGTGGAAAAAAATTTAAAAAAAAAGAAAAAAATTTTTTTAAATTACCTGGAGAAAGAAATGGCAAACTGCTCCAGTGTCTTTGGGAAGAAAACCTGAAATGAGGTCATAAATAGTTGGACATGACTGAAAAAAATGACTGAACAAGTTCCTCAATAAATGATTATCAGGGGCAAAGACAGATAAGGGAAATTTGATCTCTAACTATTCAAAGTTATTCAAGACCATGTTCCAGTAAGCATCTGCAAAAATAACACTCTTTTTCTAGGAGAGTGACTTACTATACTTAGAATATTCAGTCTTCTCTCTTCTCCCCATCAACACATCAACTTAATGAGCTAGAATTTTTTTAACAGTTGCACCAGGTCTGAGAGGCGATGAAGATGAAAACCATTTATGTGGTATTGAACAGATGGAGGAGGGTAATATGGAAGTTCAATAAGAGATCAAAGTCCAAGATATAAAATCCCGAAATGCAAGACAGAAAGAGAATCTTTACTATTTAGAAGGTATTCACCCTCAAGATGGTAGAAATTACCCAAACCTTATTATTTACAAGTCCATTCAGCCTTTCTCAACTTGTTGAAGAGAAAGGAGCACTCTCTATTCTTCATTATGTCCTGATTTTTGACCATCCACCATCTAATTATGAAGAGCCACAGTCTCCTGAGAAATAAAGCAGTGATGACCTGTGCAGTGAATATGGAAGAAATAATTACTAGACCTTGATATAGTTATTAACACCATGGTTTCAACAATTTCAAGTAACTGACTTTTCACATCACTGACTTATTATTGTAGGAAGGTGTTATTGGCAAAGACAGAACCAAAAGAAGAATTTTAAGTAGAAGCATTCTCTTTCCATGTTTTTTTTTCAAGAGTTTTCCTTTTCCTTACTTAAATGGTCAGCTAATGGCATAACAATGTGCCTCATAGTTGAATAATTCATGTTAGGCCTGACCAACCCACTTACTTAATTATTTAAAATTTAGAGTATCAATATGATTATCTAATTTGATCTTGATACATTTTGAGGTACAGAATGCAAGGATCATAAGAATCTTACAAATGAAGAAACTGAGTGTCTCCTGTGCAGAATAATACTAAACAATAACACACAAAAAATAAGAAAAAATACTTCAAACTGAGGAAAAATGAATATGAGAAAATGAGAAAAAAACATAACTGTTAAGTGTATGAGAAAAGATTAGAACTAAATTTCTCACTTTGTATTACACCAAGTACAACAATGTTACCTCTATTCTACATTGTATCTCATTAGTAAAATGACAATCCAGGTGTAAACAGTTCATGAATTCAATTCCACACATTTTTTTTTTATTTTTGGAGGGCATTTGGGGTTAAGTAACTTGCCCAAGGTCACACGGCTAGTTTTGTGTGTGTGTGTGTGTGTGTGTGTGTGTGTGTGTGTGTGTGTGTGTTAAGTGTCTGAGGTCAGATCCGAACTTAGGTCCTCCTGGCTCCAGAGCAGATGCTCTACTCACTGGGCTACCTAGCTGCCCCTCCACAAATATTTATTAAACACTAATGATATGAGAGGTCATGCATTAGGTACAACTTATAGGGATAAAGAACAGATGTGCAGTTTTATCAGTCTGGGAATTCACATGTAAGGGAACTGTCTATCCCAATGTAGGTTAGAACCTTCTCTGCAATATATGACCTAGGAAAGTTGCATGGAAAGGTTTAATAAATTGTCCAGCATCATGAAGTCAGTACATGTCATAGGAAGGAGTGGAAACCAACTTTCCTTGGCATCAAGACAATTTCCCATTCAACTTGTCATGCTATTTCCACATACGTAATGAATAACAAGACAACACTTGAAGAGAGTCCCTGAAATCAAAGATGTTTGTTATATTCTACTAGAGGAGAATAAATATCAGTGTAATCTTCCCAGTAAATGAAGAGTTAGACAATGCTCATTTCTATACTATGAAAGAAGAATATAAGAAGAACCACACTGGATAGAATATAAAAGACCAGCTAGTCCAATGTAGTGATCTACATTCCTTTTCAAGACTTTTATTAAGGGTGACCTCATTCAATAGGTATTGTTGGCCTTTTAATTATGAATTTAAATATTAAATTTTAAAGTACAAAGACATTCAAACTCCATTCACTCATTAAATAATTAATCATGTATCAAAAGTTTCTATGTGCAAGGAACTGTAGATAATACAAATTTGAGCTTATCTTACATGACAATTCACATATAGCATGTGGCATATCACAGATGTCCAAAAGTTACACGCACAAACACATTCTTATCTCATACATTTTATAATCCAGTATGAAGAAGAACACAAGGCACTGTAAAGCCATGTACAAGCAGCTTTCCAGAGAATGGCTGCCGTGAATAGCTTTTTAAGTTATGATTACACAGTATAGTGAACATTCTATTTATTCGATAACAAATCAGAGAAAAAAATTCACAGAGAATCAAGGTACAGAATTCACAATGTTACAACTTATCACAGAAAATCAAAATACAGAATTCACAGTGACTTATCACTAAAATGGCTACATAGTTTTCACCAAAGTGGTCACAATAGTTTTCAGCAAAGTAGGATCATTTAGTAGCTCAATCATTCAATCATCCTTAAGGAGCTCTCATTAAGGGTCACAAAATACAATAGCCAAAGTTCTGCACTCATGGGGCACAATAAGTTACAGATCAGTCACTATAAAATCATCAGTCACTATTCAATCATTAGTCACTACTCAGTAACCTCTTAAGGGGTAGTGGAAAATACAAAGGCCATCCACCCCTATGTCACAGTAAATCGTAATCTTATCAGTCAGTACACAGTATCCTAGTAAAGTCTCTTTTCACCTTGACTCAAGGCAGGTTCACAGTTTCCATGGATTCTCTTCCATTTTTCCAGCTCCAACTGTCACCTGAATTCAAAGGCAGACAGTTCCCAGCTCCTTGTCCAGCTCATTCTCCAGGTTTTTGTTTTATTTTTTCATTTTAAAAAATGCTTTATTAACTTCTGGTTTACATCATTCATTTCAGCCAGATTTTGAGTTACAATTTTTCCCCATTTTTCGCTACCCACTGCCCCAGAATAATATTCCCACAAGATATCCCCTCATCTAATCTGATCTCTCCCATTTCTTCTTCCATACCCCCTTTGATTTTGCCATTACAGCAAGGCTAATCTCTGTGCCCCAATGCCTGTACATCTTATCTCCCAATTATATGCAAAATAGTATTAATAATAGTATTTACCTACTTTTGAAACATTTAATTTTAAAACTTCGAATTTCAGATCCATTCCCTTCCACCCTTGTCACCCACTCCCTCTAGGAAGATAAACACTTCAGTATGTGTTGTACATGTGTATTTATGCAAAACATTACCATAGTAGATATATTGTAAAAGACTGCTTATATTTCCCTCCCACCTATCCCACCCCCCCACCTTGTCCATTCCCTACTTTGATCCTCTCCCTCTTTGAAAGTGGGTACTTCCAACATCCCCTCCCCCGCAGAATGCCTTCCCCTCTATCATCCCTCCTCTCATCCCCCTTCCCCCTACACTGCTGCAGGGTGAGATATCCCATTTAGTATGTATGTCATTGTCTCCCTGAGCCAAATTCAATGAGAATATGGTTTTGTCTTTTTGGCTTCCTGTTCTTCCCCTCACCTGCAACTACTTCCCCTTGCCTTTTCTACATGAGATAGTTTACTCTACCCTGTCTTTCCCCATCTCCTCTTGCCACTTTCCTCTCTCACCTCTTAACTTCACCCCTTAAGTATCATCCCTTCCCAACAAATTCGACCTGTGCCCTCTATCTATGTATACCTATAAACATATATACACACATTCACATATGTATTCATATGCCCATATACACTTTTTCAATTATTTTCATAATGATGAAGGTTTCATCAGTCACAATTATTGTTTTTCCATGTAGGAATGTAAATTGTTCAACTTTGATAAGTTCCTTTTGATTTCTTTTCCCTGATTACCTTCTCAAGCATCTCTTGCTTCTTATGTCTGAATATCAAATTTTCTATTTAACTCTGGTTTTTTCCTCAAGAATGCTTGAAAGTCCTCTATTCCATTGAATGACCATATTTTCCCCTGAAACAAGATACTCAGTTTTGCTGGGTAGGTGATTCTTGGTTTTAATCCCAGTTCTTTTGCCCTCGGAATATCATATTCCATGCCCTTCAATCCTTCAGTGTGGAAGGTGCCAGGTCCTGTGCTATTCTAATTGTGTTTCCACAAAATTGAAATTGTTTCTTCCTGGCTGCTGGTAGTATTTTCTCCTTAATCAGGGAATTCTGGAACCTGGCTATAATATTCCTAGGAGTTTACTTTTTTGGATCTTTTTAAGGAGGTGATCAGTGGGAGTCTTTCAACCTCTATTTCACCCTCTGAGTCTAAAACATCAGGGCAATTTTCCTTGAGAATTTCTTGAAGGATGATTTCTAGGTTCTTTCTTTGATCATGGCTTTCAAGTAGTCTAATAACTTTTAAATTATCTCTCCTGGATCTATTTTCCAGGTCAGTGGTTTTTCCCATGAGATATTTCACATTGCCTTCTATTCTTTCATTTGTTTTTGATCTGTTTAACAGCATCTTGATTTCTCATAAAGTCATTAGCTTCCATTTGCTCCAGTGTAACTCTGAAGGAATGAATCTCCTCAGTGAGCTTTTGAGATTCTTTTTCGATCTGGCAAATTTGGCTTTTTAAGGCATTCTTTTCCTCATTGCCCTTTTGGCCCTCCTTTGCCATTTGAGTTAGTCTATTTTTAAGGTGTTATTTTCCTTAGTCAGGCGGTTTACTCTCATTTCATACTTTTCCTGCATCCTTCTCATTTCTCTTCCCAAATTTTCCTCCACTTCTCTTATTTGGTTCTTAAAATCCTTCTCAAGGTCCTCTATGGCCTGTAACCCACTCATATTTTCTTTTGGGACTTTTGGTCCAGGAATTCTGACCTCACATACCTCTTCCTGTTCCATGCTTAGATCCTCTTTCCCCCCAAAATAGGAGTCTAATATTGCAATTTTTTTTGTTTATTTTGTTTCCTTTGCCTAGGCATGCTGCTACTTAATTATTTGATTTTTGGGCTTGTTGCCACAGTAGGATTCTGCCACCAGACAGGGGAGCTTCCTTCCCAAACATGGGGTCTTCACAACTTCCGGAGGTTAGTAGTTGGGTGTCCTCTGTAAAGCCTCCACAGGCTCTGGCAAGTTGGATACCCACCCAAGACCCCACCCCCAAACCACAATCCAGATCCAAGCAGGTTTAAGAAAGAGTGATTAACCCCCAGACTGATTGCTGGATCTCCGTACAGTTTGCAGACCAGGAGCAGAAGCTGCCTCTCAAGCTGCAAAATGGCTTCTGTGCCGAGCCTCCTCTGCCACTTTTTGCCCCCAGGGGAAGAAGCCAACAGTTCCCCAAATTCTGGTCCCAAAGTCCATAGGGCACTAACCTCTCATTTTGTCCTAGGCATATCTGTGTTGATAATTCTGGAATCGCCACAGCTGCTGGTGTTCTGGGGTCCCTCCAGCCAGCTGCTGGCCCCACCACCATGGGACTAAAACCACTGCTCACAAGGGCCTTGGCTCGACTCCCAGAGCGCTACGCTATACTGTGCTGGCCACTCCCTACAGGGCTGCTGGGCTGTCCTCAGCGGGAGGTTAGCTTCTCTGTGTTGTTCTGTGGGTGCTGAAGCTCCAGAAGTTGTTCAGAGCCCACTTTTTACATATTTTGGAAGTGGTGTGGGGGGCAGCACCTTGGAAGTGCTGTTTCTACTCCACCATCTTGGGTCTGCCCCCTCCAGTTTTTCATCCAGGTCCTTACTGAAGCTCACAGTGTCCAGTTCACCTCAAGTCCCTCACAGTTCCTGTTTCTGGGAAAACAAAGCTTAACAGAGCCACAATAATATTCATGCACATTGCTGGTACCATTATCAATTCACTATCTGCCTGTGAAATCAACTCAGACCCACCAACAAGGTCTGAGAACTCAACACATATCATCAACAAAGAAATCAACACAGACCCACAAACAAGGTCCATAAGTTCAGCACAAATCATCAGTAAAGTCTTAGGACTTTCAAAACCCTCCTCCAGGATTTCTGTACCCATACAACCATGAAATCCTCTATCAGGGCTTCCAGTAAGGTCCCAGGGCTTCTGTATAAAGTATCACAAACAAACATCAACACAGAGCAGACAGAGTTCTGGGATATCACAAGTATTCTCCTTGACACAGCCACCACAAGAGTCCTCTTCTTAGCTCCTGCTTTCTCTATCCCTGTGGCACTCCTTATATAGTCATTACCTCTTCTCCAGGAGTTCACAAGTTGTGGAGTTCACACATTCTGTACCTTAACAGACTGAAACAAGGTTTTAATTCAATAGCTGAACAAGGTGTGTACTCCTTATGTGCCTGCCATTACAGGCAGCAATCCAGAAGTATGAGAGTCACCTCATAAAAATAGCAAAGAGCAAGTACTATAAGAATTCAGAGTACTGAAAGATTATAACTCTCTAAAAGCTAATCTTGGGGACTGAGTAAGGTACATTTGATTTGGATCAAAAATTGATTTCAATGTACTGGGATGGAGAATAAGAGGAAGAAATCTCATATGGAAGATGGAAGTCAAAGTGCACAGAATATATGTTTAGGAAACAATGATAGGTCTGATTAACATTTTTTTTTAATTTGACTAGAGTGGTAGGTAAGAGGGTAGGGGATTTAAGGGGAGGGGTAAGCAAGATCCATATCATTTAAGGTCCTTAGATGGAAATATAGCAGTTCTGGATCTGATTCTGGACACAAAAGTAGGAGAATTTGAATTTTCTGAGCAAGAGAAAGGCTTAAGGAAAACACTAATTTAAGAAGATTAAACTATCAGAGTTGTGTACTTATTGAGGTGGAGAGAATGAAGGCAGAGAATGGGAACAGCAAAGAAGAAAAATGTGTGAAAGTCATTTTGGGGGAAGAACCTAAGCTCAACAATGGATGGAATCAAAAATAAAAGTTATTTAGACATGGTAATACAGACTCTTTTGAAGAACTATCTTGCATGGGAACTAAATCCATAGAAATCGCTGATTTTCTAAATATAGAGATCAGATTCAGAGGGATGGAGACAAGAAAGCTGGCCAAAAGCAGGAACTTGCCTGAGCTTCTGCTCTAACTACCTATAATATCTGTAAAAGAAAAATTACTCTAAACAAAATTTATAGCTATAGAACCCACAAGGTAAGAGAGAAAAAAGAATCTCCCATTGAAGGCAGCCTGGCAGGCCGACAGGAAGGGTCTATCACACAATGCTGGGAGCACAGTACAGTACTATTTGAGCTGTGCCAGCACAGACTAGTGACCCAGACTGTCCAGAGCAGACTTCAGGAGAGTGGATCACCAGCAGCTGTGGCTGCTTCCAGACTTCTCAATCCATAAATGCAAAAATAAAAAGAGAAAGTAAAAAGTCAGTAGGGATTTCTGTTGGAATTGGGTAATGGAAGATCATGTTCTGGCCCCTGCCCTGAGGGTGAGTGGTGACAGAGGTGTGTAAACTGCAGCTTCTGCCAAATGGCTGCCTTTGGAGCTCCTGGTCTGCAGATCATAGGGGGACTAAGTGACCATTCAGAAGATCTGGATCACGGTCTTGGGTGGTGGTCCTGGCATGTGTGGCCAGTGTGCTAGTGCTTGGGGTGTCTGTAGAGAGGTCAAATTCCTCATAGCCCTGAAAACATTTGTAAAAAAAAAACAGTGATTTGGGACATAGCTCTCTGCACTCTGGAAGCAGAGATCTACAGTGACAAAGAGCTCAAAAGCCAAGTAATTGGCTGGCAAGATGAGTAAACATAGGAAGCACAATCAGACCATAGAATCATTTTTGGGGGCTAAAAAGCATCAAAACGTGGAAACAAAAGAACCCAATGAAGTCAAAACTTTTGTATCAAAAGATTCCAAGAAAAAATATGTACTGGCAAGACATGGAGGAGCTCAAGAAGAATTTTGAAAATCATGTAAGAGAAGAGGAGAAAAATTGGGAATAGAAATGAGAATGATACAAGAAAATCAAGAAAAATGAGTCAACAGCCTGAGTGAAGAAAATAACACCTTAAAAAATATACTAACTCAAATGGCAAAAGAGGTCCAAAAAGGCAATGAGGAGAAGAATGCTTTAAAAAGATGAATTTGCTAGATGGGAAAAAAAGACTCTCAAAAGCTCACTGAAGGGAATAATTCCTTCAGAATTAGATTGGAGCAAATGGAAGCTAGTGACTTTATGAGAAATCAAAATAATATTAAACAGATGCAAAGAAATGAAAAAAAAATAGAAGACAATGTGAAATATCTCATTGGAAAAAAACACAAAAAACCCAAAATTACTGGGCAACCTGAAAGTCATGATCAAAAAAAGAGCCTAGAAATTATCCTTCAAGAAATTCTCAATTAAAATTGCCCTGATATTCTAGAACCAAAGGGCAAAACAGAACTTGAAAATTTTCACCAATAGCCTCTTGAAAAAGAGTCCAAGAAGAAAATTTCTAGGAATATTATAGCCAAATTCCAGAGTTCCCAGATAAAGGAGAAAATATTACAAGCAGCCAGGAAGAAACAATTTGAGTACTGTGGAAACACAATTGGGATAACACAAGATCTAGCAGCTTCTACATTAAAGGATCAAAGGGCTTGGACTATAATATTCTGGAGATCAAAGAAGCTAGGACTAAAACCAAGAATCACCTACCCAGCAAAACTGAATATAATGCTACAGGGGAAAATATGGTCATTCAGTTAAATAGAGGACTTTCAAGCATTCTTGATGAAAACACCATAGCTGAACAGAAAATCTGACTATTAAATACAAGAAGCAAGAGAAGCATGAGAAGGATAAAGAAATCAAAAGGAACTTATTAAAGTTGAACTATTTACATTCCAACAAGGAAAAAATGATAATTGTAACTCATGAGACTTTTCTCAGTATATGGATAGCTGAAGGGAATATGTATGTGTATATATGTATGTATAAATGTATATTCATTCTCAAGGAAAATATGCATACATGTATAGGCATAAATGTATGTATAGGAGGATGTATGGGAATATAAATATATATATATATATATGAGTGGGTGTATATGTGTGTACATGTATACATAGACAGAGGGCACAGGATCAGTTGAATATTAAGTGATAATACCCAAAAAATAAAATTAAGATGTGAGAGAGGAATATATTGGGAGGAGAAATGGAGAGATAGAATAGGATAAATTATCTCATATAAAAGAGGCATGAGAAAACTGTTAGAATGGAGGGGAAGAGCAGGAAGGTGAAAGGGAATGGGTCAACCTAACTCTCATTGAATTTAGCTTAAGGGGGGAATAACATACACTCTCAATTTGGTATCTTTCCCTACAGGAAAGTATGGGGAAGGGGATAAGAGGGGGGATAATAGAAGGGAGGTCAGATTGGAGGAGAGGGTAGTTAGTAGTAAACACTTTTTAAAAGGGAAAGGGTCAAAGTAGAAATTAGAATAAGCATGGGGGGGACAAGATAGAGGGAAATATAGTTAGTCTTTCACCATATAACTACTATGGAAATGTTTTGTGTAACTATACATGGACAACCTATATTGAATTGCATGTCTTCCCACTGGGGGTGAGTGAGGAGGGAAAAAAAGGAAGGAATATAGAAATCACAATTAAAAAAAATGTTTTTACATGTAACTAGGAACTAACATACATGGGCACTGGGGTACAGGAATCTATTTTGCCTTACTAGAAAGTTTGGGAGTTATGGGGGAGGATATAGTAGAGAACAGATTGGGGAAATGTGTATTCAGTAGGTTCACTATCTTGAGTTTTGGGGGTTGGAAAAAGATGGGGAGAAAATTTATAACTTAAAATTTTGGAAGTGAATGCTGAAAACTAAAAACAAACAAATAATAAAAAAGTTAAAACATACAGAGTTCAAAGATGATTTCATTTTTATTTCCTAGATACTGTTGATTGGTATAGTGAAGCTTTTTGTTTGATGTATACAGTTTTATTGAAACTGAAAGGGAACTACGAAGGTAACTTGGTATTCAATAAAAATTTATTGAATGGTTGAATGAGTTTGGGAGTAAAGTAGGTAGGTGGTATTATGGAAAGAAAACAAAACCTGGAATCATCATTGCAGAGTTAAGATGCTACCTCTGGCACAACCAGTATGACGCTATTTAACATCCCTTGCTATCATTTTTCTTATTTACAAAATGAATACAGATTCATTGTCACTGCAGTATCTTCTAGAGTTAAATCTGTGATCCTAATACCTTATGATTACCTGGTGTTTTGGGTCAGCATTTCCTTATCTTGGTCTATGGAACCTATGATCAATGATCCAAATATTGAAAGTCTGTAAGCCCAAATATAAACATAAAATTATAGTCCCACTGACCCTTGAGCTAAGGTTGAATTAGGTGATTTTTAGATTGGAAACACAGGGGAGTATAATTTAATTGTTTCAGTCAGATCAGACTCTTTGTGACCCTTTTTGGGAGTTTTCTTGGCAAAGGTGATGGAGTGGTTTGCCATTTCCTTCTCCAGCTCACTTTACAGATAAGGAACTGGAGCAAACAGAGTTAAGTGACTTGCCCAGGGTCACATAGCTAATAAATGTCTGAGATTGGATTTGAACTCATGCAAAGGAGTCCTTGATTCCAAGACCAATGCTCTATTCACTCCATCACCTTGTTGCATGTTCAATAAGTGATACTACGTGTCAGTAATATATAGGTCATCTGTAGGATGGAGGTTTTGGATTAGATGAACATTATAGTTCTTTCTATTTCTTTAAATATAAGTAAATAAAGTCTAATTATGAGCTTTTTTTCAAAATCATTTTTCCCCTGAACCAAGCATCACGAAGCAAATAACATCAAACAAATGCACAGAGAACCAGTAATAAACATGCCCTGAAATCATCTTTACCATCCATGATATGAAAATATTACCAAATTTGATTAAAATAAATTAAGTGGGAAAATGAATTACTTAGTCTAATGCCATCTATAATAAGGTAGGAATGTATGTTTTAAATGATTATACCCTTTAAATTAAAATACACTTGAACAAGGGCCTGGTTGCCACCTTGTTATTGCTCTGACCCTGGCCAGTGTAGATAGTCACTTTTTTTGATGAATTTAGGTCATCTGGAGAGACCATATGTGAAAGTCTTGCACATCTGTTCCAGTTCCATTTAGAGTTCTGGACTGGAGGGCTAAGGCATCTGAAACAAAGCTATGTGTGACTCTAAAAAGGAAAATATTCCTCCTTCCTACATTAGCCCTGCAAAGTACGTTGAATGTGAGAATTGTTATATCCTATCTCAATTCTAGCCTGTCTCTATTCTTCCCCAGAGGTTATTCCATTGCTGTAGGATTCTTCAACCTCCACTGATGTTGGGCAAAGTTAATTGTGCCCAATGTTTAATGTCTACAATGACCTCTGGCATATTCCCATGAAAGGAAAAAAAAGTATCATGATGAGAATAGGAACTGGGCAATTAGGAGAGACCTATCACTCATCTTCTTAAAAGATTTCATGAGAGTCGCTTGATACTGTTAGCTTCCCTTAATTGGTGCATGTAGCCTCATCCCCACTGTGAGTGAGTGCTTCCCTATTAACCTCAGGGATGGTCCAGGTCAACCAGCGAGCCAGGTCCCTCTCTTCCCTTCAGGGAACAGCAGAGTTGCAGAAAATTCCTGAGCAAAAAGTCAGATGAGAAACTTAAGAAATAGTCAGGTACAAAGCCTTCCTATAATACTGAGTGTCATTAGAATTGAAATTAAGGGTTCGCATTAAAGTTAGAAGCAAGAACTCAAGATCCACATTTGTAGCAGCAAGCACCCCAGCATCCCCAGAGTGGCTGCCAACACAGGTTCTTAGATTTGCTTTTGTAAAGGAAAACAACTCAAAATCAGTTAACAAACTTACTTTAATCAAACAAACATATATTACCTAGTTCAGGGGGAAAAGGTCAGCGCCCCGAACTTCAGATTATACAAACAGATCAAACAGACAGGCTTCCAAACTGTTCAACAATTATCAATAACAAAATCATAGTTACCAGAGAGGGAAGCATCAACATCTGGGTTTTCAAAGGGGGTGGGGGGGGCGCTCTCAACGGCTTCCCAGAGTCTCATCTGGTCAAATCACACAACACTTCTCAAAGTGAGCCCCAAAGCAAAGCCTCTCCTCAGGGTTTATATAGCCTTCTCCTGGCTCAGAGATTGTAACAACCTTCTTGACCCACTGCCCAATCACAAAGTATCAAGATGTGGGCTTTCCTGAAAAACAAGCCTCCCACCAAGGCTCCAGGTGCACTTAAGCTAGGGGCAGGGAAGATCTTTAAATTTGCATTTCCATTACAACATGCTCAAGGCAGCTACAGAGAAATATAGGCAATCTGAATAAACAGGTATGCTAATGGTATTCAAGTGAGTTACTGTGGTTCAGCAGGGAAATCACTGAATTTGGAGTCAGGAAGAACTGAGTTTGAACCTTGCTGCTTACTAGCTGAGTGACTGTGAACCAATTACTTAAACTCCCTAGCTATCAGTTTCTTCATCAATAAAATAGGTATAGGAATCATACTTAACTCAGATAATTGCCCTGAGGATTAATGAAGAAATATAATTAAAAGAAGAAATATACACAAACTGCTTTTAAAATTTTAGTGTTATAAGTGTTGGGTTTTGTTATTACTAGTATATATGGGGGTCATTACTACTACCTTAAGAGAGCAACAATACTTGTCCAAGGTCACAGAGGTAGTTGCTAATTGATCTCATATCTGAATGTAAGTTCTTTTACTCTACTAGGGGTGAGGAACCTGTGGCCTTCTAATTCCTGTGGTGTAGCCTTTTGACTGAGTCTAAGTTTTATAGAACAAATCCTCTTAATAAAGGCTTGATGCTTGGAGTTGAACTACCACACCCACCCAAGATTTAGATCTTCAGCCTATTCACCAGATCTCTAAGCACTTAATAGAACATAATTTCAATTGGAGCTCTTGACCTGAAGATAACAGATGCAATGAAGAGTAGAAATTAAATTGGACATAATTTACTTTGGAACTAAGAAATAATTACTAGTCAGTTAGAAGGGCAGCAAGGTGGTGTAGTGAATAGAATGCTGGACCTGAAGTCAGGAAGACACATCTCCCCGAGTTCAAATCCAACCTAAGACACTTACTAGTTACCTGACCCTGGTCAAGTCACTTAACCCTGTTTGCCTCAGATCCTCATCTGTAAGAGAAAGAAATGGCAAACCACTCCAGTGTCTTTGCCAAAGTAATGCGGTCATGAAGAGTCAGAAACGACTGAAATGCCTGAACAAATTTGTTCAAAACAAAAACAAAATTATTTCCTAAGTATCTAAGTGAGCAAAGCACTGTACCAGTCTCTACTGCTACAAAGACAAAAACAAAACCTTCAAGGTGCTTACATTTTCAGGTTTGGCAAGATGCAAATAAGTATGAAGACAAATAAAAACAAAGTGTATACATTGTAAATAAATACAAAGTCATTTTGAACAGATTATTAAAATTGGGAGGGGGTGTAATTTTATTCCTAATGGGGTTAACCCTAGTAGCTATCTCTTAAAGTTGCTATGAGGATCAAATGAGATAATATTTCTAGACTGTTTAGCCTGGCACATAGTAGGTTCTTCATGATTGTTTCTTTGCTTTCACTGAACATAATCAAAGAAAATACTTTACAGATCATCTAGTCAACCTCTATTATTAGGCCACGTGATTAAAACTACCAAGGACCATGACAAAGAGGTTGCTGTCCCCAAGGTGCTTGGCACTGACAAATGGTCCAATATATAAAAATGATTTGATTTGATCACTGGGAGGGACATCAAAGAAGACTTATTTTCATTTGCTTCGTCATTGGACCTAAGGACCATGGAACCTTTCCATCTGCCTTGTAGCTAAAATCTTTCATAAGTGTTGCTATCCTGCATTAAGATAAGAGCTGAGAACAAGGAATTCCTATTTTCCTTTTCTTTTTGTCTCCCTAGCACAAAGCACAGTGTTTTACATATAGTAAGTACTTAAAATGTTCATCCATCCACCCATTCATTCATTCATTCATTCATTCATTCATTCATCTGTAATCCAGGGAATATAAACCCAAAACCTCTAACTCCAGTCAATATATAGTAGACCATCCCACTTAGGAAAATCTTGCTCAGGATTCAGCCTTTATACTGATCCTTGCATGTGATTAGGAATCCCAAGACGTAGATATGAAGTAGGAGAACATTCTAAATATGTGGGACAGACTGTACAAAGGTATAGAGAAAAGCCACAAAAATATATTTATATTATCTAAGGGTATAAGACGAAAAAGCATTTAAATGGAACATAAAAGATCTTCTTGTCACTTGTCCTTATTGGTAAAATATGCACACAGTTTTAATTGTCTTTTGTTTTTATGTTCCTGGAAAACAGACTCTATACCAAAGTGATGTGATTGTTATTTATGGTGTCATAGCTTTGATAATGTTGCCCAATAAAACCACTATAGCAGTAAAAGGGAATTTGAAAGAATGAGGCTAACTGAGTCATAATGCACGAAGTATTTGAAGTTTTAAAATGTTTTAGAACATAAATATAGCTATGGCTTCAAAAATGCCAAGTTTATAAATTCTGGGATGATAAATAAAATGACACTGACAATGCAATCTTGTCCTGGTTTATAAAAACTTACACTTCAAGGACACTTGAAGAAGCAAGTCTTTTAGCAATGACCAAGCTTGTCCAAGCAGGAATTGAGAAAATGGGCCCCTCTCTCTTTGTTGGAGAGGTGGGAGACCATAGGAGATGAATACTACATATACTGCCATATTCAATGTGCTAATTAAGTTTCCCAAATTGATTTCTATTTTTCACATCTATCTACATACAGATATACAATATATACATATATAATATAGTATATATACATATACTATATTATATGTGTCATATATATGTAATATATCTCTATGTGTATGTATATGTTTATGTGTATGTATATGTTTACATCTATGTGTTTGCTACAGAGTGTAGCTTTCATGACAAGGGAAAGAAAACGGATATGAAACTGATGTAATCAATATTAATTAAACAAATATTTATATTATGCTTACTATGTACCAGGTACTTTGCTATACGTTGAAAATGCACTCACATATACACATCCATGAATACACAAACAAAAGCAATGAATAACCATTCAAATAAATGTAAGTTTTAAGAGAAAAACCAGTCCTTTGCTCACAACCATGTGAGGCAGACAGTAAAAAATATTATCATGTCCATTTCACAGATGGAGAAACTGAGTCTCAGAGAGGCAAGTCAATGTACCCTTGGTTACATAGTATCTAAAGTAGTATTTGTACTCAGATCTTCCTGAATTAGTCTACCATATCAGTCAATAGGCAACATATATGACACATTTACAGAAATAGCACTTAAGGATAATAAATTTAGAGGTAGAAAAAAAATTACAAATCCCCAAGTCCACACCTCTTATTGTATGAATACGGAAACTGAGTCCCAGAGAGAAGAACTAGCAGTGTCTTCTACTTTCACCCTCATGTATTCCTTCATATCTCAATTTCCTCACAAAAGAAAGGCAAACTGATTTAGGCAAAGAAAATCTGTAATTGGAAATAAGAGTTCAATAAAATCGTCTTTAGGAGTGGTGTCTCCATATGGTCTTCAGGAAGGCTCTTTTCTGTGTCTTACTTGGAAGGAGCAGTAGTAACTCCCTCCTAAGGGATTTCTGGACCATGTCAACATTAGTCAGTACATTAGTCCCAAACCAAAGCAATCACCCCATTTCCTACCTAGAGCTCGTCTCCCTCCATTTCCCAGTCGGGTGCTATTAGTGAGACTGCCGGCCTGAGAGGCTCCTGCTGCAGGAAGAGACAGCCGAAGCCAGCAGCCTTCTCCATCTCCTTGTGCCAAACAGCATAGACAGGAAAACGTTTACGAGGGGAATTCAGCGCCCAGGGAATGAGGCACCAGCATCACGTGGGGTGGGCAGACTGCACTTCAGCTGTGACCTCGGTTTTCAACAAGGTCCTGGTCGTTGTTCCGGCTCCCATCTCTTACACACGTGTTACCCCTGGTGACAAATTATGCTGTGCTTTTGTGATGTGCCCAAATGAGAACTAGGATGAGATCCAAAACAACTTCTTTCGGTTTGGGACCCAAGCCAAGAAACTAAAGAAAATCAATTTTTAACATGCTTTTTATTTTTTCCGCTCTGGCCCTCTGAAAAATCCAAGTACCTTTTCAGCTCTATAGGTGGATGGCCAATACAACAGTATTGATGAGGATATTTTTGTATCTTTTTCCTTCTCTCTCTCTCTCTCTCTCTCTCTCTCTCTCTCTCTCTCCCCTTCCCTCTTATTCTCAGAATCATACTATCTTTCTCCTTAAAGTTTTTCAATGTCAGCATCATAGGAACATAGACTGTACTTGTAAAGGACTTTGTTGTTCCACCATTTCAGTAGTACAGTAGTATCCTACTCTTTGTGACCCCATTTGGGGTTTTCTTGTCAAAGATCCTGGAGTGTTTTACAGTTTTCTTTCCAGCTCATTTTCCAGATGAGAAAGATGAGGCAATCAGGGTTAAGTGATTTGCCCAGAATTCCATAGCTAGTAAGTATCTCAGGCTATATTTATACTCAGTTCCTCCTGACTCCAGGTTCAGCACTCTATGCCACCTAAGCTACTCCAGAAAGGGTTTTAGAGGCCATCTAATCCAATCTTTTTATTCTACAGAAATAGGATCTGAAGCCCAAAAAGGAAAGTGACTTTGAACCATTTGGTAGACCTGCACAAGACCCCAGACCACTATCTAATCCAACTGCTTCACTTTCCAGGTGAGGAAAATTATCTCAGTAAAGTCAATGAACTGACACAAGCCACACAATTGTAAATAGCAGAACCATGATTTCTGCTCAGGTTTGGTCTATCCACATTTCAGGAATCCTTCCCACCACATCAAATTGTCTCCCAAGTTCATATTAGAGGGATGGCTGCTCTATTTCTTTCTAATGCCTGACTTTAAAGCCCTGAGTCTATCCTGGTATAGAAAAGATCGATTTGCTTATTTAAGAATTATGAATTAGAGGATTCATGTGGTTTTTGGGAAAGGAGCAAATGTGTGTTTGTGTGTGTGTGTGTGTGTGTGTGTGTGTGTGTGTGTGCGCACGCGTGCACGCACGCATGTGTGTTCCCTGGATAAAAATAAAATCTAGGAAGTAAGAGAAAAAATTCCTCTGTCCTGATGGCATCCTACTCAGACACACTCACTAAAACAAAGCTAAGGAGATCTGCTTAGGGACCTGGAAGAGTTCCAGAAAGTACATCCTGTGGGCTTTTTTTTTTAAAGCATTTTATAATATTAGTGAAAAGTCCTGCAATTCCAGCAGACCTGAAATTTGGCAAAATTCTCTCAACAAGCATTCAAAAAGGAGAAATAAATCAGAGGAGTTCTCTCAACTTTTAGTTTGTTGTTGATGGAACAAAGCACTCAGCTAGGAATTGCAAGAAGTGGGCTTGAGGGCTGACTATGCCACTCACTCGACATGTGACCTGGGCCAGTCATGTCAGTGCTCTGATCTTCAGTTTCTTCTTCTGGTAAACAAGGATAATAAAATAATAATAGTGCATTGTTGGAAGGAAAGGTCTCTAAACTGTAAAGCACTCTTGGAATTTGAACTAATTGAGCTAACAAGGACATAAGTCCCTTATGATCTAATACACTCATTCTACACAATTATTTTCACCTTATCCCTTCTGGTGGAAATATTTGTTCAGAGAATTGAAGAAGGAAAATTAACAGATTTGATTATGATCTCCCTTCTTCCCCTGCCCACTTCTGCTTATTGTCCCTCAAAAGTCTTAACAAGGAAGGTATCTGATTCAGTTTAACAAAAATCTATTCCAGTCATTATAAGATGACTGCAGGGTTGGGGGGCAGGGGCATAAGAAGATGATGAGAAACAAGAGGATTGGAAATAATATGTAGAACCAAAGAGAATGATCTCTAGTGTGTATTCTTTGTTGGTCAAACATAACAGAAAAAAAGATGAGAATGCACATCCCTCTCTTGTTTGAAGAGGTGGGGAAAAAAGGTTATCTATAGCAGTATATATAATGCCACACCTAGATATGTGTGCGATATGCATAATTTTGCTGAACTCCTTTCTACTTTTTCCTATGCATTCTTTGAGAAAAGGATGGCTTTTTAAGTAGAAGCAAGAAGAGTATAATGGGAGAAAAAGGTGATATAAACAATAGATGAAAATTTTAATGTTTATTCACAGGGTCATAAATTTAATGCTAAAGACCCGAGATATCATCCAGTCCAGCTAACTTCATGCTCCTACTAAAACAACTGTTTATTTCATTTTTAAAAGGTTTTGTTGATGAATTTTCCAATTTTTGAAAAGCTGTCATTTATGGACAACTCATCCCTCAACAGAAAACTAGACTTTCCATTGTAGCAAAGAAAAACAATTTAAGAAAAATACCAAAATATGGCCATGACTGTCAACATATGCGGCATTCTATTCTATTGCTCTCTTCCCTTTCTGGTGAAAGAAGGGATGTATGTCCCATTAGACAGCTAAAGGCACAGTGACAACAGGACATGGAATCTGGGAGACCTGGTTTCCAATTCTATCCCTGATCCTTACTCAGCAGTGTGAACCCACTTAACCTCTACATGCTTCCTTTTCGTCATCTGTAAATGGTGATGATGATAATAATAGCACCTACCGCACAAGATTGTGAGTATGAAATAAGATAATAGATCGATAGCTAGATAAATAGCTAGATAGATAGTACTTGGCAAACCAAAAGCATTATGTATACGCTAGCTATCATTACATTCTCTTTTCTAGTATGTTTATTGGTTGTTGTTTTTTTCACTTATTTATTCTGGCTTCCTTTTAGTGTGTGTGTGTGTGTGTGTGTGTGTGTGTGTGTGTGTGTGTGTGTGTGTTTTATATTATTGTTCCTCTGTTTATTGTTCTACTGACGTATCTCATTTCATAGCAGTTAAACAAATCTTCCAATATTCCTTTGAACTGATCATTCCTCACGGTATAATTCTATTCCATTACATTTTTGAAGCAGTGTTTTTAGACAATCATCCATCAATAGACATTAACCTCATTTTACAAATGAGGAAACTGAATTCCATAGAAGTGAGACAACTTACCCAAGGGTAGTAAGTTGTAGACCTGGTATATTACACCAGTTAATCTTAAGATAAAACAAACACAAAAACAAAACACTTATCTTAATTTCCTTCCCTCATCTACAATTTGCAGCCTGCCACAGTTGAAGTATAAAATAAGGATTTGTGTCTCCTCATCTGTGACATGGCAGACTTAATACTGGTTTTAGGTCAGACCTTTTTTCAAATACAGCCTTTGAAAAATTACTACCTATATGACGTTGGACAATCCATTACACCTCACTGGTCGGTCCTCAGTTTCCTCTTCTTTGAAATACTGAGATTGAACTTGATGGCTTCTGATGACCTTTCAAATTCTAGACCTACAAACTATGAATCCAAAGCAATGCCTGACTTAGCACATTGCCAAGTCAACTCCTCACATTCTCTTTTCCTAGTTCACAGTTACTGCATGAAACAAAATGCTCAGGACTGCCTCTGAAGTGTTCTGTGCAAATAAGTCTAGTCACTAAAATAGGGAGAGAAAGCATCTGTGGGAGGAACAAAGGTCCTTCAAGCTAAATGAATTTTCTAAAGCAAAAACAATTTCAAACACCCAAAGGCAGGATGCATAGAAAATAACACTTTCTTTCAAATTTCTGATTTTAGAAATCAAACCAATGACTAGTAATAAACAGCAAGGTGACTAGAATAGAGCAGAAAGATCATTTCTCTAGTTCTTGAGGCACTTGTCAAAAGAAATCTTGGAATTAAACAGGGTGTTTAGTGAGTGGGTAAGAGTCCTTGACTTGGGGGTCAATAAGAGAAGCCACATCACATTTCTGATGCCTACTAGCTGTGGTGACCTGGGAAATTAATTTAACATCTCAGAGATTATATTTCTCCATGGATTGAACAGGGATAATAATAGCACTTAAAATATGTTTTGCAGAGATAATGTGTGTACAACATTTTTTTTAAGATTCAAAGAAGAATTTTGTTTAATTGTTTTCAGGTGTATCTGACTTTTTTTGACCCCATTTGGAATTTACTTGGCAAATGTACTGTAATGGTTTGCTATTTCCTTCTCTAGCTCATTTTTACAAATGAGGAAACTGAGGCAAACAGGATAAAGTGATTTGCCCAGGGTTCCATGGTTAGTATCTGAAGCAAGATCTGAATTCAGGAACAGGACTCTTCCTGACTTCAGGGACGAGCACTCTGTCCACTGCACCACCTAGCTGCCCACAAAGAAATGTACCACTGTTTAGTAGTAGTAGTAGTAGTAGCAGCAGCAGTAGCAGCAGCAGCAGCAGCAGCAGCAGCAGCAGCAGCAATTATTTAAATATGGCCAGATTAAATTTGAGCCTCTTTCCTGAGAGACATTAGGCAAATCACTTAAACTCTCAGTGTTCCAACTGACTTCTAACATTCTAAGTTACTGAGAAGATGGCAACATTAATTAAAAGAGATCATTTCTGAACCTGAGAGATCAACATTAGGAAAATCCTAGGTACAATCTCTACCAATATCTATACTTAACATTGCATTCCTATAGCATTAGCAACTGGCCACTAAACACTTTCTTTTGGGTTTGGGCTTGCTTCTATCAAGCACTTAACCTTATTAACATCTCCTCATAATTTTATTATTATTATTATCCTCTGTGTGTCCCAGTTGTTTGGAAGACTGGAAAACACATTATAAACTTAACCACCTCTGAAAGTGGGGACCTCTGAAGTATCCCCTACAATATATAATACGTATTGGGGACAAATATGAAGAAGGATTGTAAAAGGCTGAAATACAACTAATGGGGTCACATTTAGTTGTGTGTGTGTGTGTGTGTGTGTGTGTGTGTGTGTGTGTGTGTGTGTGCTTTGCAGAGTCATAAAATGTTAATTCTGGAAGGGACCTTAGAACTCAGTAAGTCATTCAAAAATCATTTACTGAGTATCCATTATATGCTATACCCTTGACTATTTGCTAGTGATAGTAATACAAGCAGAATGTTATCCTTTCTTTGCATGAGAGACCTGGGCCCAAGAGAGATTAAGTGACTTACCACAGGCTAAACTGTTAATTATCACCAAAGTTCAGACTTAAACCCGTGTCTTTGGACTCTGAAGTCCAAAGTTCTTCAAATCATTTCATGTTTTGTGTCTTCCCTTTAAAAATAATTGAATCACAAACTATTCACCCAAAGAATTAAAATAAGCTCAAATAAGTCCCATGTGTTTCTTATCCTATTTTGGACTTGACATTCTGTTAAGACAAACACCACAAAAAGTCTTTGGTTCCTCACATCTCTTCAATCTCCCTGCCACCATCTAAACTTTTCTATGATGTGACCATTACTCCAAGAAGGTCACACATACATGAAACTTTGTTTCGCATGACTATATATCAATTCATCCATGCATTGAATTAATTGTCTTGGTGGTCCTGGCAATTTTCTGCTAAGGTTTGCTTGGGCTTGCCAAAAGTAGATGAAAGAGGGATAGCTCACTTACCGTAACAATGGGTGTTTTGTTTTATTGATTGATCTTTATGCTTGTTTAAGACCTCAGAGTTCATGGGATTTCATATCAAAGAGAGCTGAAATTGTGGAAACATTCCCCTACACAACAGACAGGCTCCGGACTCTTACACAGTGCTAGAAAGTTCCCTGGGGCTCTGATGCATTAGACTTACTTCGATTTGTATAACATAGTGACACCACCCGGACTCATTATTCCCTGGCTCCACAGTTGACAAGCTACCATCTATGCCAGACAGTCTCTCTGTTTCAAATTAAATGAAAAAAAAGTTAATTAAAATATTAATTTTATACTCTATTAAATTATATATTATATATGTATAAATGTATGTATGTATATATGCATAAAGGTATACATATGTATGTGTGTATATATAATAATTTGGTGGTCACATTCTTCATGCCCTGTATTATGCTTCCTATCCTCCAAAGAGAAAAAGAGACTGTAATGGAAATGCAAATTTGAAGATCTTCCCTCCCCCTAGCTTAAGTGCACCTGGAGCCTGTGGTGGGAGGCTTGTTTTTCAGGAAAGCCCACACCTTGATACTTTGTGATTGGGCAGTGGGTCCAGAAGGTTGTTAGATTCTCTGAGCCAGGAGAAGGCTATATAAACCCTGAGGAGAGGCTTTGCTTTGGGGCCCACTTTGAGAAGTGTTGTGTGATTTGACCAGATGAGACACTGGGAAGCCATTGTTGAGAGCCCCCCGGCTTTGAAAACCCAGATGTTGATGCTTCCCTCTCTGGTAACTGTGATTTGGTATTGATATAATGGTTGGACAGTTTGGAAGCCTGTTTGATCTTTAAGTTCTGTAACTCTGAAGTTCGGGGTGCTGACCTTTTCCCCCTGAACTATGTAATGTATGTTTGATTGATTAAAGTAAGCTTGTTGACCCATTTTGAGTTGCTTTCCTTTTGAAAAGCAGATCTAAGAACCTGTGTTGGCAGCCACCCTGGGGATATTGGGGTGCCTGCTGCTACAGAGACAGAAGAAGATAGAGGCAGAGAGAGAAGAAAGGAGAGAGACAGAGGGAAGGGGAGACAGGAATGAAGGGGGAAGCAGAAAAGAGGAAGGGACAAGGAAAGTCTTAATATGGTTTTATGCAAAGTCTATAAGGGAAACAATTCTAGGGTATCCTAGACAGAGATATGCCACATACAAGGGATACACCATATATGTTCCTACCACCATGATGGAAGCTGAAGGGAATGTTATTTGTGAATATTTGCAGGCATACCAGTTCATTGCTTCTTAGTGGGTAGATGGGGTGGAGGGGCATGGATGTTTACTCACAGTCTGTACATATTCATATATCCTCTTGTTCTCCATGTGCACCACTGAAAATCCAGCCTGAGCTGTTGAAACAGACTAATTCTGTTTGTCCTTTGACTTTAACAAGGGTAACTACAAATGTAATTCACCCATAATGTGATATTTAAACATTTTCTGAGGGAACCAATCAAGCACTAGATTAATCCCCCAGGGAAAACCTGACTTTGCAGAGGAAATAAAGCCAAAGAAAAGCCCCATAAAGCAACTGAATATCCAAACCATAACTCGTGTTTTGAAGATTATATGTTCTGAGGTCTCTATAAAGGTTTTTTTTTAAGTCAACTCCAACTCCCAGACCCCAAGACGGATCTTTCATCAACACCTCCTGCTTAGCAAGCAAAGCACGTGGAAAGCTCTATGAAAACATTTTCTTGTCTTTCTAGTGGTAGAAGTCAAGGCATTACTATCCTCCCCCTGCCACCCTGGGTGAATAGACTAAGTCATTAAAGGAGAATTTGACCTGAAAAGCTTTTCACAGGGATTTCTGTCAGGGCCTTTAAATGGGTAGCTAATGAATGGGACCCTGCATACAAATCCTGCCTTGTTGTGTGGGGGCCAAGCAAATAGATGCCATTGTCCGGGCAGGTGGAAAAAATATGAATAGACAGTTCAGTTTGCTACAGTGGACAATCTCATTGGGATGGACTGTGTGTTCCCCTTTAATGAAGTCTGGATAACTCCTCTTAAATATCTCCTTCCAATGTGCATCTTGAAACTCAGTAATCATTGGGCATCAAATCTGCAATATCTCAATGGAAAAAGAGTCTTCCTCTTCCTTTCTCTTTGCTTAAAGCACAATTTTCCCCTGGAGTACCTGGGATCATAAGCTAGTGGAATTCTTTCTGTACCTTTTTTGATTGAGGACTTGTAAAATGGGAAAGGGAATTTTCTTCCTTTTAGGTATGGCATCTGCAGACTTCAGGATCACAGAATGCCCTTTGATATTCTGGAAAATTGTCCATTGCCCTACATATTGTCCATTGGAATATTTAAGTATATTCAAGACATCCCAACTAATATGCAACTATATCAGAGATAAGAAGCTTGCATGACATTTATGCTTATATCTTCAATCATCTGTTAAATATTTAATGTACATCAGGCATTAAAGGGGTGAACCCCTGACTCACTTCTTAAAGAGGCCTATTCATTGAATGGGCCTTACCTCACTCAAAACGAGAACCTGAAAAGATCTTAGATTAAAAGGGCCATGGTTTCCCACCATATCCTGGGCCATCTCCAGTCATTCTGATGAATATCTGACCACTGGACCCAGATGGTTCAGGAAAATTAAGTGAGACTGGTGATTTTGCACATCCCTCCTTCACTCAATTCCAAGTCAACCATAATTTCCCTGATGTCATGGTTCTCTTCAAGAATGAAGGTCAAACACAACAACAAGCACAGGCAATAAAAACAGGGATAAAAACAAAGGCAGTGATACTACCCCTGCTCTGAAGGAGATCACATTCTAAGGTGGGAGACAGGTGCCAAAAAAATAGAAACATGGGAAATGGTAGGTATTCTCAGAGGGAAGGGACTTGCAGAGGGAGCTGCAGGCAGGGCATAAAGGCGAGACCTTCGAGAAGATTATATTTGTCTTACCTTAATACCAACTGATATCTATGTATTCTCTTAAGCCTTTCAAAGACTTTTTCCACATAGTATCTCATATAATCCTCATAATAACACCATAAGTGAGATGCTATTATTATATATGAGGAAGTCTTAGGGCTATCTTCACATCTTATATCTGTGTTTCAAACTCCACCTCTAACCTAGCACTCCACCGAATGGGGAATCTCCCCCATATCTGATCCAACTCAATGTTTCTTTTCTATAATCTACTGCAAGTCATGCCATAATCCTCAAAACCTCCTGCCCTATCTCTCTTTATAATTCTAACTTGAGGAATAATAATAAATTCTTGAAAAGATACATCAATACAATATTATATAATTCAACTTGTGATCCCTGAAGGAAATACCCCTTGCTGCTACCATTCCTTTATATTTGTTATTGACTTCTATACAAAAATAAGCTCCCTGAAGGCAGGGATTACATGGACTTTTAAATCAGTATGCTCACTGCTTAATGTATTGACTGGTACATAATGCTTAATGATTCATTCATTTAGAAAACTTCAATGAAGACTAGAGCTGAACAGATAATTTGACTTTCAAATACAAGAAGAAATAGAAACACAAAAAGCTAAACAAGAAAGAGAAATAAATGAAATAAATCATAAGGAACTTATTAAAGTTGAAATGTTTACATTCCTACATGAAAAGATGATATTTGTAACTTATGAGAATTTTCTCATTATTAGGATAGTTGATGGAAGTGTGTATATATATATACATATATATAGATGGATAGATAGATAGATATAGATATATGAATACACACATATGTGTATATGTTTGTATGTATATATGTATAAATGTGTGTTGAAGTCTGTATATGCATGCATACATAGACAGAGGGTGTAAGGTGAGTTGAATATGAAGGGGTGTTATATAAAAAATAAAATTAAGAAGTGAGAGAGGAATATATTGGGAGAAGGAAAAAGGTAGAGAAAGAATAGTGAAAATTATCTCATATAAAATAGGCAAAAGAAAACTCTTACAATGGAGGGGAAGAGTGGGAAGGTGAAAGGGACTGAGTCAACCTTATTCTCATTGGATTTGGCTTAAGGAGGCAATAACATACACACTCAATTGGGTATCTTACCCTACAGGAAAGTAGAGGGGCAGGGGATAAGAGGGAGGATAATAGAAGGGAGAGAAGATTGGGGGAGAGGGAAGTCAGAAGGAAACACTTTTGAAGAGGGATAGGGTCAAAGGAGAAAATAGAATAAATGGAGGGGGCGGGATAGGATGGAAAGAAATATAGCTAGTCTTTCACAATATGACTACTATGGAAATGTTTTGCATAACTATACATATATGGCCTATGTTGAATTGCTTGTCTTCTTAGTTGGGGGGCAGGGTGAGGAGTGAAGAAGGGAGGGAAACTGCAACTCAATGTTTAATAAAAAAATGTTAATTGTTTTTATGTGCAACCAGGAAATAAGATATACATGCACTGGGCTATGGAAATACATCTTGCTCTACAAGAAAGTAAGGGGAATGTGTGAAAGAGGTGGAAGAAGGGGGGATATAAGAGAGGGCAGCCTAGGGGACGGGGTAATCAGTATGTTTGCCTCCTTGGGGTGAAGGTACAAGAGAGATGTAGAAAAAATTTAGAACTCAAAATCTTGTGGAGATGACCGTAGAAAGCTAAAAATAAATAAATAAATGGGGGGGGGATTAAATGGCTTTCCTATGATCACACAAAGAGTAAATATCTTTGGTAGGATTTGAAATCATAAGAAAATAAAGAATAGATACAGGAAATTAAATCTTCCTTTCAATATTTCCAATAAGGTCTGCTTATAATAGCATAGATGGGAAACAACACAGATACATAAGTCCATTATTCAATAGATTACTAGTTAAATGATACAAATAATTTTTAAAATGAAAATTGATCATGATTACATCAAAATAATTTAGGGGTTTCTCTTTACCCCCGTCAAATTGGCAATAAGGACTGCAACCATCAACATTGAAAGACTGTTGAAAAGGAAGCACACTAAGAATGTCAGTTGTATTATAAATTGACTAATCCATTGTGGAAAATAATTTGAGATTATATAATAAAAAACACACAACTGCATATACTCATGACTCTTCATATATATGAAAACTATATAAAACCTTTATAGTAATACAATGACCAGTCTTGCTCCCAGATAAAAAAGGAGGAAACATAGTTGTCTTTCCTCTCAGTAAAAAGTTTGATGTGGGTATCTGGCTTTGGGGGAAGGGTAGAGACAGTGAAGGCAGGAGTGAGGATATCAGTGTGCAATGCTTATATACCTTCAGACATAGTAATATAACAATTTAATTCAGATACTTTTTTATTAGTCACCAGGGAGAAGGCATATAGGAAATGAACTTGATATAATAGGGAAATTAAAAAAAATATATTTATCATTTGAGGAAATACACTTGGGTTTAGTCAGGTCAATATGTGTGTGTGGGCAGGGGAGGGCTTTCATACAAGATTTACAAAAGAGACAGCTAAAAGGGAAAAGCTTTTTTTCCTCTTGTTTAGAATTGGTTCCAATTAGTTTGAAGGTCATGCTTATTTTAGATAAAAGAATCTAGAGTCCCCAGTACCTCATTTATGTCTTGTGGTCTCTAGCTATAATTTTTTTGCAAGTCTGGGGTTAATATAGTTGATAGGCATGAGTGACAAGCAACCTATAAAGCTTCGGACTAATTTACCTATAGGTATAGGCAACACAGTGAAACGGAAGGAGTATTGGCTCTTAAGCTCAGAGATCTGATTTCAAATCTTGCCCTTTCTACTTGATTGTGTGTATTACACAGTCATTTTTTTCTCATTTGTAAAAATAGAATCATAATAGTACCTACCTATTATGATCTCTGTGAGAATCAAATGAAATTAAACATGAAAAGGCAGTTGCCAAAAGTTAAAACATCCATTACTGTGTTGTTAGTAATTCCTTTTGATCTTGGTAAAGAAACTATGCTCTTTATTCATAATCTAAAAAGATGATGATTGGACTGGGCGACTTCCATGTTTGCTCTCATACTTAAATCTATGGATCCAATATTTAGACTTTACTTCTAGGTTGTAGGCCAGTATCCAGCAGGAATGCCTAATGTAAGGGTTATGGGATTTAAAGATCTTCCATGCCCTATTGGACTTGCTGACATAGCAGGAAGGGGTGGGGCAAGAGGAAGCAGAAGCAAAGCTAGAGTTCTGGTGGGGACTGGCTGCTGCAGCAGCAGTGGTAGCAAGAGGTAGAGGTGTAGGCGCAAACCCCTTTTTGAGCCAGCCAGAATTTCTGCAAAGGACAGGACTCTTGTTGGGAAATGCCAGGGTCCAGAACTGTGGGGTGCCAGAGCTGTTGGGAGCACGCTTCCTGGACGCTGAGCAGCTGCTGTGAGTGGGGACAGAAGGACCTTTGCCTGAGGTAGCCTGTTCTGTTTTGAAGGCTTAAGGATGTGGTTGTTTACTATGTTAACTACATGTGTCAGTTTCATAACTGCTCTGATGGCTTTGACTTTCTGGTTTTGGGACTCAGTTATTTGGTGTTTTAATAAATGTTCTAGCTTTATCCCCCATATAGAAAGCCTGGTATATTTTGTGATCAATAACCACATAAGCCTATTTAGTATTGCCATAGGCATTGTGAATATTGCATTGTTAATATACCTGATGCATAACACAGTAAGTAATGATGAGGTGAAGAAAGTCAGTCGAAAGGTTGCTCTTGCTTCTAAAGTAGACTGCGATCATCAAAAATGTGGCCATAGAGTCAGTTAACTTGACAAAGAAAAAGTAAAGACTTGACTGAGTTCTCCTAAATTCCTCTTTGACATAATACAGTGAGAGAGGAGTGCAATTGAGCAAAGGATAGACCAGGGCAGTAATCCCCAGGAAACCAGTTGCACACAATGGAGGCAACTGAATCAGCAGACACAATTACAGCTTCCTGAGCTCTCAGTCCACAAATAGTAAGAGGATCAGATGACTAGTGAAAAGGAAATTATAGGAGTCCCTTTGCTAGCATTGGACACATGATTCTTTTTTGCATTCCCAATAGATGGATTCAGGATGGAGTCCCAGAGCAAGAAGGAGCACTGGTAACACTTCTCGAGGTTTCAGGGTGTAAAAGGGTACTTGTGGTCACTGAGAGGCTAGAACACAATCCAGGAGAATAGTAAACAAGCTCATCCTTAGATCATACCACCTGGGGAGAACTGAAAACTTATAGACCCCAGAAATATCTCTGAAAACAGCTATACAAACAAAACAAACCCCCGCCCCCAGAAACGAGACAGTGCCCCTTCCTTGCCAGGGGCAGAACCGAATTTTAGTATAATGTAAAAAGCTAATAAATAGCCTTGACAAGTGAGAAAACAATAGATAAAGATATTGACCATGGAGATTTATAATGGTGAAAGAAAAGATCAAAATGCAAACTCAGAAGAAGACAATAAAGTCAAAACTGCTACATCAAAGCTTAAAAAAAATCATTTCAGACCCAAAAAGAATTCCTATAAAAGCTCAAAAGGGAGTTCAAAAATCAAATAAGAGTAGTTGAAGAAAAACTGGGAAAATTCATGAGAGTGATTCTAGAAAATCATGAAAAATTGTCAATAATATAGTAAGAGAGGCACAAAAGGTACTAAAGAAAATATCTTAAAAAACAAAATAGGTCAAATGGTAAAAGAGGCATAAAAATACACTGAAGAGAATTACTTATGTAAATGTGGTCACATTGGGGAAAATAGACAGGAATTCATTGAAGAAAAGAAAAAAAGTAGATTTGGTCAAATGGAAAAAATAGGCACAACTAACTGAAGAAAATAACACCTTAAAACTTAGAATTGGGCCAGTGGAAGTTAATGATTCCATAAGAAACAATCAAATAAAATCAAAAGAATAAAAAAAAAATAAAACGTGAACTCTCTTTAGAAAATCAACTGACCTAGCAAATGGATCAAGAAAAGATAATTTAAGAATTAATGCAATCCATGATCAAAAAACAAAAACAAAGAAAAACTAGGCATCATCTTTCAATAAATCATTAAGGAAAACTTCCCTGATATTCTAGAACTACAAGATGAAACAAAAACTGAAAGAATCCACTGATCGCCTCCTGAAAGAGATCCCAAAATAAATATGTCCAGGAATATTATAGTCAAATTCCACAGCTGAAGAACAAATGTTGTAAGCAACCAGAAAGAAAGGATTCCAATATCATGGAGCCATAATCAGGATCAGACAAGATTTAGCAGCTTCTACATTAAACTTTCAAAGGGCTTGTAATATGCTGCTCCAGAGGGCAAAGGAGCTAAGATAAAAACCAAGAATCACCTACCTAGTGAAAGTGAGTTTAAACCTTCAGAGGAAAAAAAATGGACATATGCAATGAAATAGAGGTCTTTCAAGTGTTTCTGATGAAAAGAGTAGAATTAAATAGAAAATCAGAATTTGAAATACAAGACTCAAGAGAAGCTTAAAAAGGTAAAAAAAGAAAGAGAAATCATACTGGATTAAATTAGGTTAAACTGCTTACATTACTATATTAAACAGGAAAAAAGTGAACATAATTAAAAAAAAAACACCAAAATCATTAGGAGGAAGATTCATAGGATAACATATTTTCTTTTTTGAGCATCTGACACCTCCTACAACTCTGAATTCTCATATGCAGCCTACTAAGTATGTGCATAGATTCAACAAGTCATAGGACAGAAGAGGATCATGATTGAGAAGTTAAAAAAAGGATGGGGACAGGAACAGATAGATATGGAAACTATGAAGTCCATGCTTTTTAACATCAACCTACAACTCCTTAATAAGTGTTTCCTTTGGGCTAAGTACTGGGAAAACAAAGAAAGCCAAAAACATGGATGCTGCCCTCTGGATGCTCACATTCTAATGGGGAAAACAACATGAAAAGAGCATGCATACAAGATAAGTGGGAGATCATGTCAGAGAGAAGGCACTAAGAGTGGGAGTAGCAGGGAAAGGTGTTATGCAAGAGATAAGAATTGAACTGAGTCTTGAAATAAGACAAAAAAGATAAAAAGCCTATGTGAGGAGGAAGATTCTTCAAGACAGGAGTGATAGTCAATGAGTGCCAACACATAGAGTAGTGTGTATGTAGTAAAGAGGAGAAAGAGAAAAAGGAAAAAGAGAAGAAGAAGGGGAAGAAGGAGGAGGAGGAGAGCAAGGAGAAGAAGAACAAAAAAAGAAGAAGGAATAGGAAAACAAGAAGTTAAACAACAAAGATGACAAAGGCTGTGATAACAGTGTCAATGACAACTTGGGAGGGTGACGAGGGACCAGGTTGAGAAGAGCTTTAAAAGCAAAAGAGAGGAGTTTATCTTTGATAATGGATAGCCAATGAGATAGTGGAGTATAGGGTAGAGGGTTAAATCTGTTCTTTATGTAGATCATTTTGGCAGATGAGTAGAGGATGGACTAGAATGGGGAGATGCTGGAAGTAGGGAAACCAACCTGGAAGCTATTGCAACAATCTGGACTGAGGTTATGAGGACCTTCATGAGGGTATTAAAAGTACCCAAGGAGAGAAGTGAACACTTGCAAAGGTAGAAATGAAAAGGGAATTTTGGAAGAAAAGAAAGGGAATTTAGAGTGTGAATAAAGAAACCTTTAATGTTTAAGGGGATGAACAAGGAGACAATTACATTGTAAAAGGCTTATACAAAGAGAATAACCACATTCACTAACCCTTATATCCCCTTTCACACAAAATTAAATAAACTTACAGTCTTGCTGAACATTTAGCATCTATATCTTAGGAAACTATATCTTAGGAAACAAGGCCTATGTAATACTTAGGAGTATATATAACTTGCAAATACCTTTATCAAGACTCTGTGGTTCAGAAGTAGGATTTGAACCCAGTACTAACTCTAAAGTAACCTCTGTACCCTATTTACTATTCTACTCAGGCTCTATTTAAAGACACTAAGTCAATCAATAGTTATGTTCAAATCTGATTTAATGCATTAAAATGACAAGATTGAAGAAGCTATTTTCTGAGAACTGAGAGTATAAATAAAATGAGATATTGTGTTAATTCAGGGTCTTAAACTCCATAGCAACCCTTACAAACTTTTGCTAAAGTTCCCAAGCCCCTGGATTAATACCCCTTTTTTGTATTCTCTAAAGGTGATATTTTTTATTTATTTCACTCAGCAATTCAGGGTCATTCATTTTGTGGTGCCTCATTTTCCAAATATTTGAACTGTTTTAATATCTTAGTCACTTAAGGCCCTCTATGTATCAACTCTGTCCTCTGCCTCTTCTGTTTCAGAGTAGAGGTGTCCTTCTTCCTCTTTTCCAAGACCAACTTTATCCTGGGCCAATTTTCTTCCCCTTTTTCCTTGAGACATTTCTCTGGGACCCTGACTGAGTCACTGTTCTCTCTGTCTCTCTCTGTTTCTCTTTATCTCTGTCTCTGTCTCTCTCTCTTCCTCCCTCCAGCCTTCCCTCAAACTCACCCTTTGTTTTGTTTTCACATACATAAATAATGATTGGATCTCATGGGAAAGGGGAAGTAACTTAATTATTTGCATACTACTACTTCCCCAATCCCACCAAATAAGATTCCCAAACTGAGAGTTTACATTAATTGGACATGCTACAAAATTGTCAAGGAAAGAAAGGCAGGCCTCATATTTATTCATATATTCATAGCAGGACTTTTTTAGTAATAAGAAATAATTAGAAACCAACAACTGGTAAATCCATTGGGGAATGGCTAGGCAAGTTTTGGTATATGAATGTAATAGAATATGACAGTACTGGATGAAACAATGAATATAGGAGATATGGAGAAACATGGGAAGATATCATGGACTGATGCAGAGTGAAATAGGTGAACCAGGAGAAACACGTACATAAAGACTTCAAAGATGTCAATGGAAATAACATAACAGTAGGAGACTGAAAACTATGTAACTAAAGCACCCAAGTTCAAACCTTGAGGAGTAATGACATGATTCACCTTACTCTTTTCCTTTGGGAGAAGGGAAGATACAGATGTGAAATGTTGAACGTGATGTCAAACATTGCCTCCATATCCATTGTTTTGCTTAGCATTTTTTCATGGATTCTATTTTTTGGCTTTATTGTTGCTTTTTGGTTTTACATTACAATGATGTCTGAATATACCCTGCTCCCTTTCCCCAATTGTGAGTGAATAAGTAACTATAAGGCATAACTTAGCAGTGAACCTGGTACTTCAGAAGTATTATATAAAATTTCAACTATTATTATTATTATCTATATTAGTATTAGCATAATCCTTATTATTAATCTGAGTAGTCACAGGAGAGAAATGAGCACAGTGGAAAGAACATTAGCTATAAAATCAGAGGGCCTGGGTCCAAATTTGTCTTCTAACTCTTACATGCTTTGTAATCTTAGAGAAGTTGATTCTCAGTGACCTTAAGTTTCTTCTTCTACAAAATGAGAGGGTTAGACAAGATGACTTCATTATCTGGGGCAATGTTCTCATACTTTGGAGTAGGAGATAAAGGCCAAGAGATGCTGAGTTCAGCAAGATTATATCTATGATAGATAGCAAAGTTGTGACTAGCATCAAGATTCTTTGAGTAGAAATCCAGTACTGAACACTATGGACAGCTAGTTGGAACAGTGGATAGAAGACTAGGCCTCAAATCAAAAAGATATGAGTATAAATTTGGCCTTAGAGATGCATAACCCCATTTTACTCAGTTTCCTCATCTATAAAATGAGCTTTATAAGGAAATGACAAAATCGCTTTGAATATCATTGCCAAGAAAACCCAAAATGGGGTCACAAAGAATCAAACAAAGCTGAAATAACTCAACAACAAACTAACATTATGCTCAATTGAAGAAAGTCAGTGTCATTGATGTTATACTTAGAATCACAGATTTAGAACTTGGAATGACCTTAAAGAACATTTTGTATAACACTCATTTTGCAGATGAGAAACTGATGCCCAAAGAAGTTAAATGACTTGCCCAAAGTCTCCTGGGTATCAAGAGTAACACACACACACACACACACACACACACACACACACACACACACACACACACACAGATCGAGAGAGAGAGAGTGTCCACATGCTGAAATTTAATTCTCAGTCCTGTGACTCCAAATACAGTAATTATTCTACTGTACGACACTGCTTTTTTTTTTTAAGATTATCTCTAAGAGGAAAATCACATAATGATGTATGTATTGTAGTTGCTTTTAGTTGAGAAGCATTATATTTTTTCAGGTGCATTATAGGAAGTGTATATATATCAAGGCAATAAGTTGTATGAAATCATCTGCCTAGGTTCATAGAACTTCTTAATGGAGCCACAAATTCTAACAGCTCTTGCCCTGCTCCCTCTCTTTCAAGTTGATTCAGTAGTTTTATGTGAGTCAGCATCCTAGAGGGGAAAGAGGAGAAGGAAAATGACTGGCCAATGTTTAGGTTTGAGACATTATCAAAGTGACCTTAGTCAAGATTCTTCAACTTTGTGAACCACAATTTCCTCACATGCCAAACGGGAAGAATATCCACCTTGTCTAATTTATCTCATGAAGCAATTGTGAGGATCAAATTATATCATGCACATAAAGTCTATTATAAGCTTAAAAGTTCTATTTATCAATGCAAAACCTCACTCCCTTTGTTTTCTATTTGATATTATATTTAATCTGGGTCATACCCTGAGTTTCACAATTAAAATAGTGAAGGGTCTTGAATTTATGTCACATGAGGCTCAGCTGAAAGAACGTGAAATTCTTAAGCTGCAAAGAAGTCTTTTTTTGGTGGGGGCAGGGGGTGAGCAGAGAGAGAAGACATGTTAACTATATCTTCATATTTGAAAAGCTGTCATGGGTAAGTGGGAAGAGACTGGTTCTGTTGAACCCCAGTGGTTAGAACCAGGAGCAATCTATGGAAGTGGGAAATAGGCAAGCTTGGACTTGATAGTAACAGAATAAGAAGAAAAAATTCTAACAATTATATCTGTGTGCTAAGTGCTGCAATGGATAGAGCACTGGACTCAGAATGAGGAAGACCTGAGTTCAAATCCAGTCTCATACAATTTTTAGCCATATGACCATCGGGAAATTGTTCAACATCTTCTTGCCTCAGTTTCCTCAGTGGCTAAGTGGGAAAAATAATAACACCTACTTCCCAAAGTTGTTGTGAGAATCAAGTGAGATAATAATTGCTCAGCACTTAACACAATATCTGGCACAGAATAGGCATTATGGTTCTATGATATTAAAGAAGGATAAATGTGGACAATCAACTCTAAATACATACACATAAAACAACTTTGATGATTCTAAACAGAATTTCGTTGCTTCCCATTATTGACTGAAATGATATAGATATTGCTGAGGTATTTTCTAGATTACCTTCCCCATGATAACTTTCTGAGATCTTATTGCTCCTGTTGTATAGATGAGAAAACCGAGAGATTACCTGAGCAGCCAAAGGCCATATAGCTTTATGCATATTACTTAAATTAAGGTCTTCAGAACCAAGAATATCATTCTGCCTAGTCACCGGGCTTGTCACTTGGAATGATTTCATTGAACTTCTTTATTTACTGACCTGTTCTAAGACAGTCAAAGAAACTTCTGGTATCTATTTTCTTATAATCTTAGGAGGCCATCAGTTTTACTCAATGTAATCATTCTTTTTTTTTTTTTGGAGGGCAATTGGGGTTAAGTAACTTGCCCAAGGTCACACGGCTAGGTTTTTTTGTTTGTGTGTGCATTAAGTGTCTGAGGTCTGATCCGAACTCAGGTCCTTCTGACTCCAGGGCCGACGCTCTACTCACTGCACCACCTAACCACCCCAATGTATGTGAATTCAAAAGGAAGAAATAGCCAGTAGTTCGGCTTACGCTTTCTAGTTTGAATTGAAGGTATAAGACCTCAATTTGAGGAATTGAGCCCTTTGTATTCCCTATTATACAAGAGTAGGCTGACTGGTGTTGTTTATTAATCTTTTGTGTTTTTTTCAGGAAGTAGATGCCTAATAGCAGTTATTGGGAAACTCCATGAATGCCTTGCTTTTTCTTTTAAGTAGCTATTTGTTCTGGATCTCCTACTCTTTCTCTGTTCTTCCTGTTTTAGTTATCTAACTCCCCTATATCTAAATCCTCAAAAAGTTACAAAAGAATAATCCCACCTCACAATCTGAGATTATGAGAAATTAAATAAACAATATGAGTGATACTAATTCAACTTGCATCCTGAAACGGTACACTTTTAAATCCACAGTTACCCTGAAGACTCCTAGGAAGGACCTGATTAAACCCTTTGGTTACCCCTACTGTTTATCTCCTTTTCTTCTCTTCTTGGCTCTCAACGAAAGGTATCAGACCACAGAAACTGGAAATGAAGGAGGGCTAGAAAGAGAGCATGATATCGTAAAACAGAATGCAAGATTAAGAATCAGAAGCCTGGTTCCTCACACTGGCTTTTCTATTTATTAGCACTGTGACATTAACTTTACCTTTCTTGCACTCAGTTTCTGATCTATAAAATGAGGAAACTGAACTGAATACCTTCTGCATTCTCTCATAGCTGTAAACAAATGATGCTATGAAGATCATTATTAGAAGTACAGCTTGATGTACTTGAAACATCACCGATCTAGAAAGTCGTTAGCTGGGTTCTACTCCTTCCTTCTGCTACAACCTGGTCATAAGATCTCGGCAATTTAACTCTTTGAGTCTTAGTATTCTCATTTTTAAGATGGTTAAAAATCATACCTCTTTGAGTATGAATTCCCTCATCTTTAAATTAGTGTAACTATGTATCTACATCACAGGGTTAATATAGCAAAACAATTTCTAAGTTATAATCTTCTAAGCAAATGTATTCTATGTGCCTATTTGTGAATTACTAACACTTAATTATGAACAAGAAATACCAGGTGTTTTCTTTTGTAATATTTCATAGTCAGAGAAAGTATGAACACTGGAAAACTAAGGGGTAGGGAGTAAAGATGACCACTTGCAGAACATGAAGAGAATTAAACAAAAAGGAATCTAGCACAGAACTGTAGATAAAATGTTTCTATTTTAAAGTTTTCTCTGAGGATGATCCAGTGCCTAATATCTAAAATGACAAAAATAAAACTACAGAGTGCTTAATCTCCCCTAATGTACCTTTTAGATAATCTAGTCTATAGGTTACCTCAACTCATTAAAGAAAATTGCTTCGAAGAACAGACTCAGATTAAAAAATGACCTGACATAAAATTTCAAAAACTAAGATTCATGCAACTATAGCAGAAACCTAGAGATATTTAATAGTCTACCCTCCACCTGTCTACCCCAGTGTGATGGGCATTTTTCATAGGAATAATATTCCATGAGAGGTTTTAACCTATCTAATGTAGTTCTCTTAAGAACTTTTAATAAGTATCCCATATCCTTACTCTTACATCTATGAAATTTTATATAGATGGTTAGAACAGTATGAATGAAAAACTCACATTACCTAGAAGATAGCATGTGTTTGGATGGTAGTCCATTCACTTACTCTTTCAATACATATCACTTTAGACCCTTTGTTTGCACCCCACTACCACACACGTCCAGACCCCCTGCCTTTTTTGAATAGCCCATTGAACTGAAAATGCTATTTTAATAGTTTAAAAGAAAGTTTCATTGTATTTGATTATTTTTTAAGTGTTATCTCACAGGCTACTAAAACAAAGAACTGAGTTGGATTTGGCCATTGTGTTATAGTTTTTGGACCCCTGTCTTAGATCAGCCTGCCAAAGGACAATAAGCTTGGAGCTTGATTCATTACTAAATTGGTAAGCAACATTTATGAATTTGTTCAACCTTTTAAAAATAATTATATTGATCTATTTTGTTTTAAATTCTATATATTTCTGCATGTATGTGTGTATGTGCACATGTGTGTACATATGTATGTATATATGATTCTGTCTCCATTCTCCAGTGAGTCCTTACTTACTAAAAAAATAAACACATGAATGAATAAATCAGTAGATAAATAGATTGATAAAGAAACAAACAAATGAAGCATAAATGTGTGTTCATGTGTGCATATATATGTATGAATGTGTGTACATATACATACGTGTATGTATACATACACACATGAATAAATGGAAAAATGAATGAATTAGTGAATGAAATAATGTGAAGGAAAAACAAATTAAACAAACTAAGTAATGTGTTAAATAAGGCTGGTTATTATAATCAGTAGTCAATGAAGATGAAACAACCCTTCACCTCACCTCTGCAAATATAGGAGAAACATATGCTTTCTCTGGATGAAAAGCTTGACTGTTATAATGACAATATTAAGTTGTACATTTTATTATCATTGTTTCTTTCTATTAACATTGAAGTAGTCATTTTGTATTTTGTTTATTGTTTTCCCTGGTCTGCCTAATTTGCACTGCATCAGTGCACACAATTCTTCCCATACTTTCCTGAATTCTTCACATTTTTTTAAAAATAAAGTAAACCCCACTTGGAGGTAATATAATATTTATTGTTACTGACATCACACATAGATACATAAATTAAGTACAAACTAATAAGAGAAAATTTAATCTAGAATAAATGAAAAGAAGAAAAATACTTTGTTGACCATAATATATGAGTCATGGTAGGCTTTGATGTATGAAGACTTTCCTATAAAAAGAAAATGAAAAATTGGAGCAAAAGGCAATTCAGAAGTGATGAAGTAGATATCAATGAGACAAAGAAAGAGATAGATAGATCTAGATGTTTTTATCCCTCAGCATATCAGAAATGTACTATGAAATGAATACAAAATGACTTACTTTAAAGAGACTTACCAAAAAATCTGCCTGTCACTCATCACTAAACCTATTTCTTCATCTGTGAAATCACGGATTTGGAGATCCTGTCAATCTTAAATCTATGATCCCATTACCCTTTCATCTATCAAAATTGCAAACAAGTAGAGGCTTCTATTAAAATAAAAATCTTCCTTGATCTCTACAACACTCTGAAATGAATTTCTTCTGAAGCATATGATCTTCTTGGATCTTTCTTGAGATCTCTGGCAAAAGCTCCCAGATCTTGGAGGTAGCTATTCATTAATTTCACTTTCTTGTAATGTTCTTGATTTTTCAAGAGAAGTGAGAATTACTGAAATTTCTATCACACCAACAATTTCCTCATTGACAACATTCTCACAGCCATATTCTATCACATTATTCCTTCAAGAGTGGCAATTTCTTGCTGAGCGAGAAGAGTAGAATCAGAAGAAATTTGTATACAATCACAGACATACCATATCTGTGACGACCAACTATGACAGACTGGACTCTTTTCAGCAATGCAGTGATATAAGTTAATCCCGAATGACTCAAGAAAGTGAGAAACACGCCATCCAGAGATATAACTAGAAAGAACCGAGCCTGAATCCTGATGGAAGCAAACTAAATGATCTTGTTCTTCTCATTGTTTGGTTTTACTTCTTCCTTACCATCTTTCATCCCACCTAGTACAATATGCCTTTGTAATTGGAATAATGTTTAATATGAATGCATTTGCAGACCCTATACTGTACTATATGATGTCATGAGGGGAGGAGGGAGGGAAGTAAAGGAAATTTGAAAATCAAGGAACTATGGAATTGAATCTTGTTAACTGAAACTAAACTAATAAATTAATTAAAAAAAAGTCAAAAAAAAAAAAAAAAGAATTACACTGGAAAAAAAAAAGAGTGGCAATTTCTAATGAAATCAACTCTTTAACTACAAAAATAAATTTCCCTGAGACACTATGTACTTTTTAAACCATATTTGTCAGGCAATGATTGATAGGGAAAGCCACTACTAGAGCCAAAGGAGGGAGACAATGAGGACCTTTTTCAGTGTGGTGCAAAATAGGACAGTTAGAATAATCAGAGAATAAAGGGAAATGGTATCTTTTAATATTCACCATTTCTTATAGACCATAAATATGCATACATTTTCTTTAGCCTTTACATAACTAATGGACTTCTTTAAGTTTTAAGCAATTACTCCTCCCTCCCCCAATGCTCTGCAGAGCAATTTTAATAGTCCCAAACTCCTCCTTACCAGAAAATCCCAGTTTACCATCTCCACTTTTATGTCACATGAATCAAAACCAAGGAATACCACTTGCTTAAGAAGAATTAAAATAATAGGTGATTCAAGAAAGACACATGGAGGTTATAGGCAGGATGCAGCAGATTATGAAAGAGGTAACTTTCTAAGACATGATGAAAAATAAAACACAATGAAAGGCTAAGTTTGAATGGAAAAGAAGATCATCTGGTCATATTGTGAGAGCCAGACAAAACAGACACATATCTGTAGTACTAAAGTGGTGGTTGGTAAAGAAAACATGCATGCATGCGTGTATGCGTTTGTGTTATGTGTGTGCATACAGGTATCTTTGTTGAGTTAAATCTAGTTTCCTTGTAGAGGCAGGGAGGGTCTATGAGAGTTTAGTGCTTTATACATATTATTTTAACTATAAAAATGATTTATTTGGAAGGGAAGAATATATAATCCATTCAGAAATATAGAAAAGAAAATATAAATACATGTGTATAGTATGTGTATGCATATCCATATATGTACATCTAAATGTACATGTGCATATATGCATAAAATAAGATATTGTAGCAGCAAGCACCCCAATATCCCCAGGGTAGCTGCCAATATAGGTTCTTAGATCTGCTTTTCAAAAGGAAAGCAACTCAAAATGGGTTAACAAGCTTACTTTAATCAAACAAACATACATTACCTAGTTCAGGGGAAAAGGTCAGCACCCCGAACTTCAGAGTTACAGAACTTACAGATCAAACAGACAGGCTTCCAAACTGTCCTACCATTATATCAATACCAAATCACAGTTACCAGAGAGGGAAGCATCAACATCTGGGTTTTCAAAGCCGGGGGGCTCTCAGCAACGGCTTCCCAGAGTCTCATCTGGTCAAATCACACAACACTTCTCAAAGTGAGCCCCAAAGCAAAGCCTCCCCTCAGAGTTTATATAGCCTTCTCCTGGCTCAGAATGTAACAACCTTCTGGACCCACTGCCCAATCACAAAGTATCAAGGTGTGGGCTTTCCTGAAAAACAAGCCTCCCACCACAGGCTCCAGGTGCACTTAAGCTAGGGGCAGGGAAGATCTTTAAATTTGCATTTCCATTACAGATATACATCTATAGATCTATAAACACACACACACAAACACACACACATACAAGGGGAACCAGAGAGAGCCCTCCAGTGCATTTGGTAAATGCTTTATGGGAAATTGATGGAAGGAAATAGACAACAATGACTAGATTAGGGAAAATGACTAAATTATGTTCACAGGCAGATTATGAACTGCAACGCTAATGAGAGGTGTATCCATCCTGATGAAATCATGGAAATATAGAGGTCATTATCTCTTGTATAAAATGTTATTTAATGCTTTGGTGCCCAGAGTTATTAAAAAATCTCTGTATTCTCTGAATCCCTGTTGTATATACCAGCTAGGAACCATGGTATGACAGGTAGAGAGCTGGGCCTTACTCAATAAGTCCTGGTTTCAAATTCCACCCCTTGTACACACCGCCTGGAGACTCTAGACTTGTCCATTAACTTTTAAGTTTCCTGGACAATTCTCCAAGAACACATGTTGCAGAGAAAAGGCTGATATTTATAGAAATTCCTCTCTGGGAGCTCCCTTCACTATTAGCTAAGTTCCCAGCATAGCAATTCTCTTATTTATTCTCACAGTTATGCATTGGTGTTGCAACAAAGAGAGAGAGAGAGAGAGAGAGAGAGAGAGAGAGAGAAGACAGAGATAGAAACAGACAGAAAGAGAGACAGAGACACACAGAGAGAGAGAGAGACAGAGAGAGACAGAGAGACAGAGACAAAGAGAGAGAGAGAGAGAGAGAGAGAGAGAGAGAGAGAGAGAGAGAGAGAGAACAAGAGAGAACGAGAGAGAACACAGTGACAAGAGTATGAGTTAATTCCAGGAAAATCAAGATTTTTTTTTCTTTGACTTTTCCATTCAACTATATTGTAAGTTATGGAACTCATACATATGCCTACTTTGGTTGTAGTATAGAGACTCCTTATTTGTTGGCATAATGGTTCTTTACCTCATCCATTTCCAATTGTAATTAACCTTTGCTAAGTCCCCAGCACAGCGATTCCCTCATTTATTGTCACGGTTATGCAGTAATGGTGATGGCTATTTAGGAGAGGAAACAAATGGTTACTTAATCATCGAAAAGCAGGAACCTAAGTATATCAAAATTCTCTACCACTCCCCCCTCACTTCCTTTTCATTCAGTCAGAATCACATTCTAGAATTTGTCATTTTTGGATTGTGAAGTAAAACCACAAGGAAGACGAATAACAAGGCATTGCCCTGGTTAGAAAGATAGTCAGAAATCACTAGCTTCCTTTAAGTGGCCTAGCCAGGGTCAAGCACTTCTAGGCACTTTACCTCATTAACTATAAAAGCAAAATGCTGAAAGTAGCCAATGTTTCTTTCTTAAAAAAAAAAATCCCCTCCATTTAAATGTCTTGATCTCAGAAAACAGATTTCTCTATGTCATTTCTCTATACCATTGTCTCGGTATTTTAAGGTTTAAAACCAAAAAAAATAACAGCAATTGAACTAGCTGCATATTCTAAATAAGTAAATATGGGTTCTAATTCTGGATCAGCCACTACTTGAAAGGTGGCCTTGAGCCAGGACCTCATCCCCTTTGACTCTCCACTTACTACTCTATAAAATGACGTAGTTTAGTTAAGTGGGACAGCTAAAAAGAATGTAGTGGAATTGGAGGGATAAATTTAAAGTTCTGTAATTTATTAGCAGGGAGTCAGGGCAGTACAATGGGAAGGAGAGTGTGTCATTGGAGTCAAAGGACATGGAGTCATATCTCCTATCTGATACTTACTACTGGTATGACCTTGGTCATATCTTAATATACCTGAAGTTCAATTTCTTTATCTGAAAAAAGAAAGGGTTGGACTAGACAGCCTTTGAGATCCTTTACATCTATGATTCTATGATACTGTGAACTATTTAAGCAATTTATTTAACTTATATGGGGATCCATTCACTCTTGCATCAAATGAAGAAGTTGGTCTACGTGAGCTCTCCAATCTCCTTTATATATTCATTTATAATCAGTTACTTTGTTATTATCTCTCCTTTTGTACCCCTAATAATAATAAAATTATAATAATAATGGTAATAAATCTATCCATAACATCTTTCAAAGTTTACATCAGTTACTACATTGAAACTCGTGGTGGGAGACTGAGAGTGTAATTCATCTTGGAGAGATGCTGCCACCAATTGTTAGTACTTTTTACCTCTTCAAATTATATGTTTGCTTACATGTGTAACTCATGGGTCTCCTTGCTATCATTACCTCAGTAGAATTCAAGGTCTTTGAAGGTATTGGCATGTGAGAGTACATATAATATGTGCTGCATGTGCTTAAACACCTCTCTCTCTCTCTCTCTCTCTCTCTCTCTCTCTCTCTCGCTCTCTCTCGCTCTCTGTATGTATATATGTCTATATACATATATATATATATATATAAATGTGTGTATAAATGCAATATATATGCACAATGTGTATACACACATATGTATTTGATTTTGTTTCATGCTTTAGGTTTATTTTAAACTAAATTTTTAAATAGGTTTAGGTTAGTTTCAGTTTCTTTAGTGTAATTAATGAGTAATAACAATATACTTTAAGATTAAATATTCAATGAGTGTCTACCTCTTAAAAATCTGTAGATAAATAACTGAATGAGATATGCTGAACATGGCTACAGTGAGTAGATTTTATTCTTGCCACAGCATTGCCAGAGCTTAGCACAAGGTCCTCAATATGTACTTGTTGAACTGAATTGGTAGTTGTTGAAGTCTCCTTCTAGTTCTAACATTCTATCCTTATAGTGTTCTAACTTTAGCAATGAAATCAAGTGTTTACCAGCAGCATCAACGGAGCCGAGAGTGAGCCAAATGTATTCTGTTCCACCCCCACACTGTGCAAAAACACTGACAGCTAAGTTTTGATTGCAGAACCTTCATTTAGAAAGATGAGCCAGTAGAGAAGTCAGGGAATCCAGCAATAGCTGCAGAAGAAGAGTAGTATTTGTACTACACTTACCAAAGCTGTCTTCTGACTTGTAAATTCACCCAAGGAATCTAAGGAATATGCATAAGTGGCAATTGTGAGAGCTCTTCTTTACTAATATTCAAAGATGCTCTGGAGGTTGGTGGGGTAAGGGTGGATAACATTATACACTACTCAGTTTGTCTACTGGGATCCCTTTAATCTTCAATGCTTTGCTGATCACATGGGTTTTTAGTCTCTCTCTCTCTCTCTCTCTCTTTCTCTCTGTCTCTCTGTCTCTGTCTCTGTCTCTCTGTCTCTCTCCCCCCCCCCCCACATAATCTTATGCAACACCCCTTTCAATAGCCTGTTCATACAAACCATTAGCTTAAGAGGCAATGGATTCCTATAGAGTGACATTTTGCCAAGCTAAGGACAGCCTAGTAGGGATTAAAAATATAAGTTATTAATGAGTGACAAATAAGATGAATGAAAAGAGAACAGAGGAGCAAATGGATGAATAATTTATTTAGCAAGAGAACTGAATTTAACCCTTACATTTCAAAGAAAGTTGAGGAAAAATTCTTCAGAAGAAATGTTCATTTATATCCTGTGAGAACTGAATGGTAATGCCATGTTCCCAGAATTGAGAAATTAGAAGTTTGTTGTGATTTTTCTCACAGCTTATCTACTATAAATAACCATTTATGTATTTGTTTCATTTATGGCTATAGTAGAATCATAAATATCCATATACATAGGTATATATTTATATAGATATAGATATACACATTTACCTACCAACACAGATATATATGCAGGCATATGCATGCTTATATATATAGTGTATGTATATATATACATACATACATACATAATCTACAAAGATATGAGCAAAATCTAATGAAAAAGAGTTTTCCTAAGTTAGTAAAAAATACATATCCGTTTATATGTTGTTCTCTCCCTGCTTCCTATAATGCAAGCCCCTTGGGTTCAAGTACTATTTTGACTTTGTATCTTCAAGATTCAGTACAGTTTTGTGAACATCGTAAATATTCAACAAATGTTTTCTCGAAATATTGGTTTGATCACTTTGTTTCTATCAACAAGGGAGATATATATATATATTTTTTTTCTATAAAGACATCTGGTAGTAGCTGCCCATCTGAGATACTTTTTATTTGCTCCATATATATCTTGTATCTAGCTATAGTTTTATAATAATTTCCCTTTTTGGAATGTGATTTCTTTGGTGGTAGAGGCATTTTTGCTTTTCTTCCTGTAGCCAGGACATCAAATGATGCATGGCAAACAGTAAGGATTTAACAAATATGTGTTTATTGATTGAGGACTCCAACAATATAATCAGGCATAATGCTGATTCCAGAATTAGATAACTCATCTTAAGAAAAAATCACCAATGATAGATCAAATCTGAACCAATAGTGGTTTAGCAGTTCCCATGCAAAGGGTAAAGAGGGTTAATATATTTTCATTATGAATTACTCTATTCCATGAGACAATACTTTTGATGAAATTGTGGTTTACATATCAGTAAATCTGGATGGTTATGGTGCATAGTTGTCTTTCTAATATTAGCTCCACATACAAATTTACCCCAATATGGCAGCCAGTTTGCTATATTTTCTGAAAAGCTGTCTTATCCCTGCCCCTTCCCTTTCCATTGACTCTTGAATTCCCTGTTGTATTATTCTTTTCTGAGATTAATTCATTTTTATTCAAATTTGTCATTTATGTTGCACACAATTCAATGCTATTCACTGAAAGATGATAGTGATATTATATCTCTTTCTAGAAGCAACCTGTCATAATTGATAGAGTACGAGTACAATGGAAAGTATCGAGAGGTTCATCAAACTCTAACATATATGGATATGTGGATATGTGTATATGAGTACATACATATAATTTCTATATGTGCATGAGTATACACATATAATAAATGTGTGTGAGTATACACACATACCTATTCAATTGAAATGATCCTGAGGAGTAGATTGCTAAAAGCATCTGTGGTAAACATGCCAAAATAACTCTTGATATAAGCATTTCTAGGTAGGTAGAGTTAAGTTCCACAAAGCACAAATCTGTGGTAGTTAGGAAAAACACAGGACTTAGTGTCAGAGGACAGGTTTCCCATTCTATTTCTGATATTTATTACTTGTGTAACCTTCAGCAATAATTTACCTTAACTGTGCCTCACTTTCTTTATCTATAAATTAAGGGCCATGGGCTAGCTGATCTCTCAGGTCCCTTTCCCCTCTTTTTCTTTGATAGTATTTTTCTAGTTCTGTTCAAATTTGCTAGATAAAATAGGTACTCTTTCCACCCTTAATATAAGTTCTATCTGCTGGAATCATAATGAGTATAATTCATATTCCATATTTTAAATCATCCTATACTTGAATATAGTTATTAGAATCCCCTCCCTCCCTAAGTATTTTCCACCCAGGATTAAATGTGCATAGATCTTTCAATTTTATTTAATTTTTTTCCCTTTGGCATCACATACAAGTCCATCACCATGATAGTCTCAAACACCCAGGAATGTTCCTATTAGGCAAAGCCCCTCCTAAAACAGGATAACCAGAAATGAAAAGTGATATTCCAGGCATCATTCATGATACAGAAGCTTACCTTCTTCTATCTGAATACTAATTTTTGTGGGGAGGAATAAAATAACCAAAGTTTGTATTTTTTAATAGCCCAGGCACACCTTTGTTGATAATGAGCTCTCTTCTTTGAACTAAAATGTCTAGATCTTTATACATGAATTGGGGTTAAGCCTGATCTCCCCCACAAGGTACTTAAGTTGATGTTTCAAATCTAAATGCACTCCTTTATCTTTATTGCCATTGGATTGCATTTGGTTAGCTCAGTCCCTCTGTTTTCCTTTTTGGAATTTTTTCAATATTTAAAATTTTATTGCTCAGCACATTAGTTGTGTCTTCCAGTGTGTTACCATATGAACATTTGATAAGTAAGCTTTCTGTAATTTCATTTAACTCATTGATGAAAGTATACATCAGGACCAAGCATAGAACCCTGAAACAAGACTCAGAAGTTCTTCCCAATAGGATGATGGATCCATCAATGCCATGTTTTGGCATGGCTTGGTCAATCAGTTACCTTTCCCGTAATCTTAGACATTGGTTCTTTTCACAAACCCCATGGTCCAGAAAAGTTTTTTTCTTCTTGTTGTCATTACACATGACACTATATCTCCCCTCTCCATACCTTCAGATAGGCTGTTACCCATATCTGCTATGCAATCTTTCCTCACCCCTTATTCTTAGATTCTCTAGTTTAAGGAGAACAAATCACAGTTCAAATACCACCTTCTACATGTGATCTTTCTTCATTCTTTTCTTCACCTATTTGCTGGAACCGTCATCCCCTCTCAGTTAATTATTTTATATCTTTTATTTATATTTGTTGTAGGCACTTAACAAAGGCTTGCTGATTCATTGTTCTGAATATGCATATTTGTATTATCATATTGTCCATATGTTTCTATCTTTATAAATTTATAATTCTAGTCTTTCTCAAATGTGTTGCTGGAATGAAGGTCTGCTTAATTATCAAAAAATATAATTAAGCCCTTTTTTAAACACTGTGATACATAGAAATGTAGGGTAGTGTGTAGAGAGACAATCTCAAAATTAGGAAGATCTGGGTTCAAATTCTGCTACCAACATGTAAAGCTAGACTGCAAATAATGAATCCCAGAAGATGTCAAATATATTCAAATGCACAGTATTTGAAATCATAGTTATATAAAATATGATGATTGGTTTCAGCTCAGTGGAAATATGCAGTGTGAATTTAAATAATATAATTACTTTAGAGGGATCCATTATTTAAACTAATCTGAACATAGCTGTTCTATGTTATCATGGGCAAATCATTTAATCTCTCAATGTTCTTGGTCACTCTTATATTAAAAATTTCAGAGGAGATGCCAGTGTGCTTTGGTAAAGAATGAACTTAGCAGGGAATCCCTCATAACAATACATCACACTGGTTTAGTTCCTACCTCTTTGTATTGTGATGGTAAGATACAAAGATCCATATAAATTGGTCTCTGCCCTCTAGGTCCTTAGTATTTAGAAGAACATCATTCTAGTAACCCTATAAAAAGAGGAAATAAGGTTAGGTCTTAGCATATTGTAGCAACTTACATGGCAACCTATCTTTTGTTCAGTAATAAGAGAAGAGGAAATAAGCTTTTGTTCTTCTTTTGTTCTTCCCCAGTTCATTCTGGCTCATCTGTTGAAAAACTGAAACACATGACCAAATCCCCTTACTAGAAAATGAGTCCAGCTACATGATTCCTAACTAGCCCCAATACAGTTTGTCAACAGTGTACTTCCATGGTTCTGGAATGAGTCAGTGACCTTTTACTTATACTTTTCTTCATTTTGTTGGGGCAGGAGGGTCCCTAACATCTGGGAGAAGAGCTATAACCAGAACTCAGTGAGTGGTTTATAATGAAAAATTGAGGGGGGAAAGGGGGAAACTGAGGAAATAAATATAGCTTTCTATGGAGGGAGGATAAATGAAAAGCTAACATTCAGATTAGCTTTGTGTTCTGTGTGATAGTTAAGATTCATAGCTTTACAGTATACCTGCAGGAATGAAGTGAATATCTTAGAGGTTCTCACAGTTTGGGGTCTGCTTTTGATTTTATACAACAAAACACATGCTTTTAGTCAAAATTCTAAAGGGATATATACACAGACACACAGACACACACACACACACACACAAACACACACAATGGCACATATATAAATCAAGTCTTCTGACTTCAGATGAATTCTTTCCATATACAACATGCCCAAAATCAACTCAGAAGTAAACTGATTATTCAATGAATATTTATTAAGCACTGACTGTGTGCTAGGCACAGTAGTAAGTGCTATAGCAAATACCTGGGACCATAATGTTAAAATTCACCCGTGATAAAGTCCAGTTTTCTGCAGGATTCCATCTACCTGCATTGGCAGATGTCAAGGTGCATTCTTCTAAAGGTTAAGCAGAAGGGCTGGATCCAGCCAGCCTGCTCATCACTTTATGTATCAATAAATTCAGACCTATGCTCCATCACAATTAGGGGAAAACCTAGTGGCCAATATAGAAATTTCACATACATCACAACATTCTTGACACCACAACATTTTTACAGATTACATTGTCAATCATAATACATAGCAAGGGCAATAAACCTATTTCCTACAGTGGCCTTGTCAATGAGCAGATCTCGACAACTATTTATGAGCTACAGAGGCCAAGAAGAGGAAGAGATAAAGTAGGCTGAGTATTTAATTAGGTCAAATGCAGCAGACCTCATTAAATTTCATTCTCTTTCCTTCAGTGTTAACATATTCTGGGGAGAAAGCTACCTGCTTTCTTCATGGTCTGGGTATCATAATTATTATTTTAATTAAGAAAAGTTAGAGCTAATATTTGTTGATTTTCAATTATAACTGAAGCATTATGTCACTGTCTATCAGGCAATAGCTTGAGCCCTGGAGGAAGATCCCTGGTGAAACAACTCCTGTTATGTGTCTAGACAAGGAAGCAACACTGGGAAAAGAGGTGTCCTATCACCCTTGATGAAGCATATTCTTATCATTAATGTCTCTTGGTATTAATGAAGAGAATAGCACTCAAATCAGGTAATTCATATCAGTCTTCCAGATTAAAAAATGAATAATTATCTAATTTGCAAGAAGATAGAATTTATTGTCTTCTGTAGTTACATTTATGTAGGACTTCAAGATTTCCATTTTGCATAGGTTATCTCCCTTGGTTTCCATAATAACCCTTCAAGGTAAGTGTAAAAAATAAGGCTTAAAGTAGGTAAGTACCTTTCTTGGGGTCACGCATCTTGTGTCAGAGGCAGAATTTGTTTAGTTCTTCCTAACAGATAGTAGTCTAGGCACACCCTGTATCACTTAGATGCTATAAACACATACTCAATTTCTGGCAATGTCAGGTCTTGAACCAAGTTCTGGACACTTGAACAGAGAGTTACCTGCAAGGCTGCCTTGCCTTTATTTTTATTTACAAAAATGGTACAATGGATAAAGTGCTTGAGCTGGAGTCAGGAAGACTCATCTTTGTGAGTTCTAATCCAGCCTCAGACACTTGCTAGCTGTATGACCCAGGGCAAGTCATTTAACCCTATTTGCCTCAGTTTTCACATCTGTAAAAATGACTAGAGAAGCAAACCATTCCAGTAACTTTGCCAAGAAAAGCCCAAATGGGATCATGAAGAATCACATGACTGAAAAGACTGAACAACAAGAAGTAGAAAATAAAACAGACCTATACACACTGCTTTAGTTAATGGTTGAATGGAAATGAATACTAAGTCACACACATAAGTTTGAGCAAAGAAGGATTTCCAGTCTTCAAAATCTATAATACTTTCAGCAATCTATAAAGTGCTAGGCTATAGTATCTCTTCTCTCCTTTACACTAATATTTTTTGGGATATGTTGAAGATGAAGGCCATTGAATAAAACATTGCTTTGCTTTCATGTAGTAGGGGAAGTATTTTGCAAAACAAAGTTGTAAAGGATTTTAGATATCAAGGCAGTAGAGTATGATCCCCAAGGATGAGGGAGCTGAGTTGAAAGCAGAACATCTTACTGACCTTGGTCTTCCCTTGTTTGCTCCTTTCCAATTACTCTTTCACAACAACTCCCTTCCCAATGGCATTGCCATATAAATTCAACTATCCTCATCACAGCTTCTAGGTAGTCCCCACAGCCATAAGAGAAAGCATACATTTTTAATGACCAGTTTCATTCATTAAAAAAAATAAATACACTTCATGATGTTTTGTTTGCAGATACCTGTTCATAGAAGATAGAGAAAAAGAGGCTAATTTTCTCTTATTCAAGAAAGCAAAAGGTAAATAGCTTGGGGATCATTATATTCAATCAATCAAGATTAAATCAGAGCCCAGGCTCAACATCTAATCAAAACCTCCGAGTAAGCAAAATGGCTTTGTCTCCAAATCAGAAAGCCTATGATCCACTTTATTTGAAAACGTATCAAATAATGATGGAAGTTTTTGAGCACATATTCTACAGTTAGCTTCCTTATTTTACAGACACACAAAGACTTAGATGTCCCAAGTCAACAAACATTTATTAAGACCCTACTATGTGTCAGGTAATATGATAAGTTCTAGTAACTTTTTTTCAATTTAATTGACTTCATTTGCGAAATTAAATTAACCCTACTTAAAAAGGTTATATTTCATGAGGTACAGTATTTGAGGTACAGTCATAACAATTCCCTCATATTTAACATTTTGTTCACAGACTCAAGTTAATCCATTTTTCACAATGAAATCAAATCAAGTATTAATATATCTCAGCTCTCAAAGTTAATTATGATTTCTTTATTAATTCAGAAAATATTGAAAAATAATGAATAAAGAAAATACTATGTAGGCTTGTATATAATTTTTATAACCACGTAAATGTTATGAAAACACTTTAAAAAGTCAAAGAGAGTCATACAAATTTAAGGAACAGTACAAGTGCATAGAACCAATTCCCCTGTAAAATGAATCTTGAAAGAATACAAGAAATTGCTTTCAAGTTCTGCATTTTTTCTGCTCTTACTTCAGTAAGAGGGTTCCTATTGGCCTATGATATGAGCTCAGACATCCCTCATTTAAACCTAAAGTAAGTTGTTTATGGATTAAAATCCTATTTAAATGACTAATTTCACAATCCTTTAATAAAAGCCACTAGACATTGGTCAACTGAGGGAGAAGTTACCCCAGTACACTTCTCTATCAGGTACTCATTTAAAGGTTTAAGGAAAAAGGAGGGACAGGAGGAGGTGTCATAAAATGTTCAAGTAAAATGGGTCTGCTCATATTGACATGAAATTTAAAAGCCTCTAAATCTACTTCAGAAAAGCATTAGTTGCAAATCAAGTTTATGTTTTGTTTGAAAAGACTTATTTTTCATCTAATAGCAAAAGAGCTGTTGGAAAATGAAAAAGTCATAAACCCTAAGGGTTTGAATTAAATGACTAATCTGATATAGTTGATTCCCAATTCTTAGAATTTCCCTGAGTCTCATCTCTGCTTCCCTTTCCTCCTATTTCATTCCTTGCATTTATATCTCACCGCACCTAAAACAGTACCTGGCATATAATTGGTACTTCATAAGTGGTTGTTGATTTATTGTATAATATAAATTTCTTTAAGTCAGTTTGTCAGTGAATAGGAACTTATTAAGTATCTCCTATGTGCTCAGGGGCAGCTAGGTGGTGCAGTGAATAGAGTGCTGGGCCTGTAGTCAGGAAGAATCATATTCCTGGTTCAAATCTGGCATTAAACACTTAGTAGTTGTGTGACTCTGGGCAAGTCACTTAATCCCTTCTGCCTTAGTTTCTTCATCTGTAAAATGAGCTGGGGAAGGAAACAACAAACTATTCCAAGATCTTTGCCAAGGAAATCCCACTACAGGCTATTAATGGAGGCAGTCCATGCAGAATCCCTTTGGAATGAAATAACAGATGAGATCTGATTACTAATAGAGATTTACTTCATGAGTCGTAAACTTATGTACATAAAAGAAAATTAAAGGATCACATAAATTATCACCAAGTGAAGGCATGAACACTGAGGCACTTAGAAAGGTTTCTCATAGAAGGTAAGAAATGACTGCTTTTGTTGTATCTTTTTATCCCCAGCATCTAATGTAATGTTGTGAACCTATTACATTTTCCTTGAACTGAAATGCTTTTAATCACTAATTCACATGTTCTTTGTCAATAAAGTGATCAACTAAGATTTACTTCAATAATGACAAGACTTAAGTCACACCATGTGGTTGCCTTAAGCAACATGAGGTCAACTCACATATATCTATATCTATTTCTATATCTATATCTATATATCTCTGTGTGTATATATATATATATACATATACATATACATAGATATATATATATACATATATATATATATATATATACACACTATACTTTTAGTGACATCCACAATTAATTTTAAGTTGTTCAGCTGTGTCCAACTCTTTGTGAACCCATTTGAGGTTTTCTTGGCAAAGACACTGGAATCATTTATTTCCTTCCCCAGCTAATTTTATAGATGAGGAAACTGAGGCATACAGGGCTAAGTGACTTGCACAAAACTAATGTCTGAGACCAGATTTGAACTGAAAAATGAGTCTTCCTGACTCCAGATCCAGCACTCTATGTACTGTACCCCAGCTGTCCCTCACTACAAGTACAAACTTTTGACTCCTCCAGCTGCAAAGACCTTAGAGATCTGGTGCAACTTCCCTTATTGTAAACATGAGGAAACTGCCAGGAACACTTAACCTACTCTGAGCTCTGAAAAGCTCTTAATTCAGCTTTGAGTGCTTTATCCTTTGAAGTAAAGATGCTGAACCCTTTCCCTTCTTATTACATTTCCTAGCATAAAAATTTACGACTCATGAAGTAAATCTCTATTAGTAATCAGATCTCATCTGTTATTTCATTCCAAAGGGATTCTGCATGGACTGCCTCCATTAATAGCCTGTAGTGATGATGCCATCAGACCTGCTATTTGTCATCTCACTGCTGTGATTTACAATTCTCCTTGTACCCTTTGGGTTTACCAGCACCTGAATATTTAAAGGGCACTGCCTAAAAGGAGGTGGCAAGCTTCCATCTGGGATTATTAGCATTCTGAAAAACTGAGCCTAAAGGTTTTGCTACTGAGATCAACGGGCCTGAAGTAGGTTCTCAGGTAAACCAAACCATGATGCCAAAATGTCAGGGGCTCATGCAAGGTGGTAGTAGTAGTAGCAGTAGTACTAGTAGTACTAGTAGTCAACATCACCATCACTGCCATCTCCATCATCACCATCATCATCATCACCATCACCATCATCATCATCATCATCATCATCATCATCATCATCATCGCCACTGCTACCACCATCATAACAACAACTCAATAAAACTAGCCAATAACTCAAGGTCTACCATGGTTGCAAGATTCGTCAGCAAGTATTCAAACTCCTTCTGATGAGGTCCTTTATAATTAGTCAAACTAATCCTCAGAGAGCTGATACTGCTAGTGTCTCAGATGGCACTGATAGCCTTACCAGTCTGGTAGTGAAACAAACAAACAAACAAACAAAAAAACTTGTCAGAACTTATGGCTTGTTCATCAAGCATTTAAAAACCAGGAGAAAGCTTTATTTTATATTGTGAAATTTTTTTCAGCTCTATGGCTATGTTCTCTCTATATGTTATTTTTTCCTATTAGAATGTAAGCACCTTGGGGAGAGGGACTATCTCCTTTGCTTGCAATTGTATTCAAGGAACTTAGTTCAGTGTCTAGCAAGCAGTCAGTGCTTAATATATCTTTTGTTATTTACCTATTCATTCATATGGAAATATTTGCATAGGATTTTTCCATAAAGATGAGATTCAAATATAGGGTAATTAGTTGTATCAGTGAGAAAATTAATAATAAGTACACATATACAATAATTTAAGATCTGCAAACAGTTTGTACACATCATATGTTCTGTAAAAGTAAAACATTGGAGACTGTTTTATCACTTTAATTGTTATTTGGGAGTTTCCATTTCACCTCACTTCCTCTTTATCTGTTGAATGACAAGGAGGTTAGACTACATTGTCTCTAGTATTCTTTGAATTGCAAATTCCAGGAGTCAGGGATCTTTGATCCCAGATAAACATGTCTACACTTTAAGGAGGAAAATGGAAAAGCAAGATAAAGACCTTCTTCATTGACATAGCACCTGTCCTTCTTAAGTTCAAGACAAAAAAAGGAAAATTTACTTTGTAAAGCATTTTGTACTGGGAAGAAGGAAAAGAAAATAACAGAGAAAATAAATGAAAAAAATATATTTGGGTCTTAGTATTCTCACAAATAGGGTAATTCTCTATTTTAAAGATAAATTCATAATGTCTTTTAAAATAAAATTAAGGAAGGCATGCATGGGTGTCTCCCTATATACATGAATACATCTATCTACATGCAGAAGCAAATTATACATATGGGAAATGAAATATCTGGTTTCCTTTTTAATTATATTCAGAAATAGAATTTTTCCCTTGTTTTATATATATATATATATATATATATATATATGTATATATATATAGACACAGGATATGATTTATGTCCATCTGAATAGTTTATCCTAGTAATTCATATAGGAATAATCAAATAGATGAATTATACATAATGTCAATATTATGACATGCAGTTAGATGGACATTCCATTGAGTTCATCCATCTGTAAATGATAGAGTAAGACTGGCATTTCAGATGCATGATGAGCTTCTGCCATAATCCAGTAGGAGGTACATACAGTGATAGGGGTGTAGTATATAATGTTTTCAATGATTTTAAGGTGATTACTGCTATAAAGGCTCATCTCAAAATAATAATGATGGTGATGATGTTTGATAGTAGTATATTTGCCAATCATGCAATATCAAAAATATTAAAAATTAAATAAATGACAAAAACAAAACAAAAAACCTTGAAAAAAAATACATGGTTAGTGCAGGCAGACTGCATGGTATGTTATTTTTCAGTTATGTCCAAATCTTTATGTACTTATTTGAAGTGTTCTTGGTAGAAATATTGGAATGGTTTGACAATTCTTTCTCCAGATCATTTTACAACTGAAGTAACTGAGGCAAATAATGTTAAGTGACAGCTAGTAAGTAAAATTTGACTGAAGTCAAATCAGTAATTTCCTTGGAAGAAATGAGAAAAGGAACATCATTGTGAACATCTGGGAACAGAGAAAGAGGTGGGTCAGTCATTTAGTGAGAGTAAGGAATAAGAGAACACCAGTTCTTACTGCACCAGTATCTACAAAATGTCAAATAACTTCTAGGAAAGCTTTCTTATGTATCTTCCATGGGAGATAAATGTGAAGATTTGGACACAGAATGTAAGAGTGAATAGATTTGCAGGGAGAGGCTACACGTGTAAGATCATGGATTCAGCAAAGTATTAACATAGATATGGCTGTTGTCATGGAACTGTCCATCTTAGAGAATAAAAGTGACCTTTGAGGTAATATAGGAGAAGTCATGTTTAGAGCAGGTAATCTTCAGACATAATCTCTGGCAAATCACTGTTTACTTTCTTCCACACATCTTTCAAAGGTCCATTGTGTGGGATATGTGAACACTAATCACTGCTCTTTGATTCTTAAAAGGAAAGCTTTAGAACTTGATATATCTGGAAAGTTAATCACCCAGGATCTACTTCTTTGGTAATGAGCTCTAGATCTTATTTGGTTTTTCAGGCTGCTAACATACATACAATCTGTCACTGATTCTATAATCAAATAGTTTCTGTCTAGGCAAGACCCATGAACACTCATGCATTGAATTAGCCTTCACAAATCAAAACTCTCCTTGACATCATAAGGAAGCATTGGAGAATTTTTACATGGATGTGTGACTACCAGGCAGAGATGATGGACAGTTAATTCAAGATCTTAAAGATGTCTTTAGTAGCAGCTAGGTGAATCGAATGAATAGAGCACCAACCCTGGAGTCAGGAGGATCGGAATTCAAATCCGGTTTCAGATACTTGACATACTGGCTGTGTCACCTTGGGCAAGTCACTTAACCCCAACTGCCTTGCCTTCTGCTCCCCCACCAAAAAAAAAAAAAAAGATGTCTCTAACTTTGTGTATTCTACTTGCTAATTCCCCATATTGACCTGACCTAAGAACATCATTTAAGCAAAGGATGATCTCTCTTCTATTATGTTCCTGAAAACAAATTGAAATCAGTTCTTGGGGGAAAAAAAGAACTAAAGGCTATGATTTACATGGATACTTTGTAGCCTGATTTTTTTTCCCCACAAATCAACATTAATCTACTTTTCTTTGGCTGGCATCACGCAGTCAGTTCCAGATGCTAATTGGAAATGTTGGTTTCATTTGTCAATCTAGTATGATGAGTAAGTTAGAAAACATTTTCAGGGAAACCATCATTATTGCTTGAATCCTTTGCCTCTGACACCATGCTCCCATCCCCACCTCTTTACAATTCATTTTTAATTATATTAGGTTGTTTTCCAGTACACTGTGCATTCAGTTACCCCATAGCAACTTATGCCTAAACTGCCAAACCATAGGGTTTAGTAGAAGGCTGGAGGAAAGGTAGGAAACCTGGAACTGTGGTTATGAAATGGCCATGGTGAGAGGGATAGGCTGAGGAATGGAAGGAAGCCATTCTCATAGGACTCTTTAAAGGTGCCTTTAGTTGAAAAAAAGATATTATTCATAAAAATGCCTTACAAACTACCTGACATACTACATAAATGCATGCTTTCTTCTCTTCTACCTGGAGTTCTGTTATTCTCATTAGCGTATTTAGGCCTAGAAACACATAACTCATAAAGGACCAGGAATCAGAAGACTATTTTTAGCAGAGTAGACAGATAGTTTGGCTGAGTGTTCTAACATATCTGAATTCCAATTACGTGGCTGGTTTCTATGATCTCCTTAGAAAGTCTATGTGATTTTTTGCAATAACCCAATAATAAGCAGAATCATTCTTGCATTATACCAAAATTTCCCTCCCTCTTATCAGTTCACTGACTAATTGGAGTCAAACAAGTGTAATCTTTTTTCCATATCATAACACAAATAATAAGAGGTGATCTTGCCCTTCCAAATCACCCTCTTCTTCCATCTAAACATTCTTGTTTCTTTTTTTTTTTTTTTTTGGAAGGCAATTGGGGTTAAGTAACTTGCCCAAGGTCACATGGCTAGGTTTTTTATTTGTGTGTGTGTTGTGTCCGAGGTCGGATCCGAACTCAGGTCCTCCTGACTCTAGGACCAACGCTCTACTCACTGCGCCACCTAGACGCCCCAACATTCTTGTTTCTTTAAACCCCAATTCTATGGCACAATTTAAATTACATGAAACATTCTGGCTCTGCAATTTTGCTTATCTTTAATTTTCAATACATTTTTCCTAGAACTTCAGTTATTGCTAAATGTTCCCCATCTTCTTCTCCTTTGTTTGTTCTCTCTGTTGCTTATAGGACAAAATATAATTCCTTTGTTTACCTTTTAAGGCCCGCTAAAACCTTGCTCCAAACTATCCTTACAATATCACTGTACTTTGCTCCCCTTCTTGAACTCCAGGATCTGACCAATATGAGTCTCCTCTCTGTTTCTTACACAGTGCTCTCCTTCTCAATTTGAAAATAAGTATTAAAAATAACAGAAGTTAAAATAAATTTGTTTTGGGCAAAGTCAAGATGGCAGAGTAGAAACAGCACTTCTGCGGAGCTCCAGGCACACACCACTTCAAAACCATGTGAAAAGGGGAGAATGAACGACCTCTGGAGCTCCAGAATCCACAAAATGACACAAAGAAGCTAAGCTCTGACTGAGGACCACCCGGCCACCTGGCAGGGAGCAGCCAGTGCAGTGCTCTGGGAGCCAACAATGCAGAGCTCTGGGAGCTGAGCCCAGGCCCACATGAGTCGAAGTTTTAGCCAAGGGCAGCCAGACCAGCAGCCAGCTGAAGGGTCCCCAGAACACCAGTTGTGGGGTTTCCAGAATTATCAACACGTAGATGCCTAGTACAAAGGGAGAGGTTAGTGCCCTATGGACTTTGGGACTGCTTGGGAGAAGCTTCAGCTTCTTCCCCTGGGGGTGAGAAGTCACTGAGGAGCTATCAAAGCTTGCACCATGTTGCCGAGTGGCAGCTTCTTCTCTTGGCCTGAGAACTGCAGGGGGATCCCGCGATAAGTCTGGGGGGGGGGGGTGGGTAAGCACTCTTGCTTTACCCTACTTGGATCTGGATTGTGGTCTGGGGAGGAGGTCTTGGGGTATGTGACCAGATTGCCAAAGTGTGTGGAGGCTTCACAGAGGCCAACCAACTAATACCTCCTGAAGTTGACAAAACCCCAGTGTTTGGAACAGAAGTTCCCCTGGCTGGTGGCAGTCCTACTGTGGCAACAAGCACAAAAGTCAAGTAATTCAGTGGCAATATGCCTAGACAAAGGAAACAAAATAAAGAGGATAATGCAACATTAGACTCCTATTTTGGGGGCAAAGGAGATCAAAGCATCGAACATCAAACCATGACTGTGAGGTCAGATCTCCTGCACCAAAAATCCCAAATGAAAATATGAGCTGGCTACAGGCCATAGAGGACATTAAGAAGCAAAAAAGAGAAGTGGGGAAAAATTGAGAAGAGAAATGAGAAATATTCAAGAAAAGTATGAAATGAGAGTCAACAGCCTGACTGAGGAAAATAACACATTAAAAAATAGACTAACTCACATGGCAAAAGAGGCTCAAAGAGGCAATGAGGAAAAGAATGCCTTAAAAAGCCAAATTTGCCAGATGGAAAAAGAATTTCAAAATCTCATTGAGGAGAATCATTCCTTCAGAATTAGACTGGAGCAAATGGAACCTAGTGACATTATGAGAAATCAAGATGCTATTAAGCAGATCCAAACAAATGAAAGAATAGAAGGCAATGTGAAATAACTCATGGGAAAAACCACTGACCTGGGAAATAGATCCAGGAGAGACAATCTAAAAATTATTGGACTACCTGAAAACCATGATCAAAAAAAGAATTTAGAAACCATCCTTCAAGAAATTCTCAAGGAAAATTGCCCTGATGTTTTAGAACCCGAGGGCAAAATAGAGGTTGAAAGAATGCCCAGATCACCTCCTGAAAAAGATCCCCAAAAGAAAACTCCTAGGAATACTGTAGCCATATTCCAGAATCCCCAGATCAAGGAAAGAATATTACAAACAGCCAGGAAACATCAATTTCAATATTATGGAAGCACAATCATGATTACACAGGATCTGACAGCTTCTACATTGAGGGATCAAAGGGCATGGAATATGATGTTCCAAAGGTCAAGGGACCTGGGATTAAAACCAAGAATCACCTACCCAGAAAAACTGAGTATCATGTTTCAGAGGGAAATTTGGTCATTCAGTGGAATAGAGGACTTTCAAGCATTCTTGAGGAAAAAACCAGAGTTGAATAGAAAATTTGACATTCAGATACAAGAAGCAAGAGATGCTTTTGAAGCTAAACATGGAAAAGAAATCAAAAGGAACTTGTCAAAGTTGAACTATTTACATTCCTACAGGGAAAAACAATAACTGTAACTGATGAAATTTTTCTCAGTATGAAAATAGTTGAAGTAGGGTATATGGGCATATGAATACATATGTGAATGTATGTATATATGTTTTCAGGTATACATAGATAGAGGGCACAGGTCGAATTTAATAGGAAGGGATGATGCGTAAAAGGTGAGGTTAAGAGGTGAGAGAATAATGTGGTGAGGGGGAATGGGTAGAGACAATGGGGTGAACTGTCTGGTGTAGAGGAGGTGGGGGAAGGTGGTTTCAGGGGAGGGGAGGAACAGGAAGACAAAAAGGCAAAACTTTATTGTCACTGAATTTGGAATAGGGAGAGAATGACATGCATACTAAATAGGGTGTGTCCCACCATACAGGAGCGTGGTGGGGAGGGGGATGGAGAAAGGTGGTGGAGGGGAGGGCAGGCTGGGGGGAGGGAAGTTGGAAGCACCCACTTTTGAAAAAGAACAGGATCAAGGCGGGGAGTGGACCAGGTGGAAGGTGGGATGGGAGGGAAAGATAGTCAATCTTTTACAGTATATCTACTATGGTAATGTTTAGCATAGCTACACATGTACAGCATATACTGAGTTGCTTACTTTCCTTTTAAAATCAAAATAAAAAAAATATATAAATATTATGATTAATAATATTTTGCATATAATTGGGAGATAGGATGTGCAGGCAATGGGGTGTGGGGATTCACCTCACCCTACTGGAAAAGTCGAAGGGGGTATGCGAGAAGAGATGTGAGAGAGCAAATTGGTTGAGGGGATATCCTGTAGGACTGTTATTCTGGGGTGGTGGGTAGGGTGAAAATGGGGAAAAATTGTAACTCAAAATCTGACAGAAATGAATGATGTAAACCAGAAGTTAATAAAGCCTTTGGAAAAATTATAAAAATATATATATATTTTTAACATGTAATTGGGGAGAAATTTTATATATGGATGTATAAATGTATATATATATATATATATATACATACGCATATATGTATGTTCATTAACTATAAAAGACTAGCTACTCTAACCAAGACAACTATCCAAGACAATTCCAAAAGCCCCATAATGAAACATGAACTGATAAGTTCTCAATGCATTTTGAAACATATCTTTTAAATTTTCTCATATTTTTCTATTTTATTAATAAAGGTTTTCTGAATTGAAATTGCTTTTTGACAACCTAAACTGAATCCCAATTATCATGATGATTGCCCAAATCTACATGGAAATGTAGAGGCTTGAATGGATACTCAAGGGAGTGATCTGAGGTGAGGCAGAAGCTGGTAGGAGGATATTGGGTGCCTCAATGCATATTCATTACAACTTCTAATTTATTATCATGTTTACAACCAAAACTGCAGAGAAAATTATATTCTACATCAGGCCCCAAGGGAATTTTCATCTTCCTGGCTTGGACGGGCACCAAAACAAAACACATTAGAGAGAGAAATTGCAGTGCTGGTCATTAATATTTAAAGTGATAAAGCAGTTGGGGTTCCTTTAAAAAGCAGACAATTCACTCTTTCAATGAAACATTAAAACTAATTCTATTCATTCTGTGGTCTATAATCAAAGTGCTTAAATACTCCCTACCTCAAATGAAACAAGCCATCACAGATGGCAGACTTTTCTTATACTGAAGTCCTCCTAGAATGAAGACTTCTTGGCCCACCTCTACCCATCTACAATCACCTCAACAAAGGAAGTTCTGATAGTCTCCATTCTCTGCAATTTCTATTTCAGCACAATTTCATTGTGGTTAAGGAAAAAAAAAGCCATCATCTCCCCTTTCCCAACTTCAACCCAACTGGATTGTTAATAAACATGAAATATTTATAACATTCCAATAATGAAAGCAGCACTTTTTAGCCCTATAAATCTCTGGACTTGGAATCAGAACACATGGAGCTGAATCCTAATTCTTATACTAGTAGTTTGACCTTGAACAAATTATGCCATTTTTGAACTTTACTTTCACCATCTCTTCAATAGGGCAAATAAAACTTGCATGTCCTTTGTCATAGGGTTGAAATAAGAAATGTACTTTGTAAATCATAGACCATTACTTAAATTTGATCACTGTTAATTTTAGAAGTGCCAATACTACACTAAAATGTCTTTAAAAGAAATTCACATGTGGTCTTGGAAACAGCATTCAAATTATTATTCATGCATTCCTTACTTTGGGCCTAGAGAGTATTTTTTAACAAGAGAATCACAGGTTTTTGAAAAGTGACTTCAGAGTCATATAGTCCAACTCCATAAACCAAGCAGGAATTCTCATTATATCTCTCAAAATTTATCCACATGGTAGAAAATGCCAAAAATATTTAACCTATTTAGTCACTTGCTTCTCTTTTAAATGATTTATTGAATTCCTACACTGCCCTGAATTGATTTTTTTAAATTGTGGTCCAGTTATTTTCAGTTGTGTCTCATTCTTCATGATCCTGTTTCAGTTTTTCTTGGTAAAGATACTGGAATGGTTTGCCATGTCCTTCTCCAATTCATTTTACCATTGAGGAAATTGAGGCAAACATGGTTAAGTCACTTGATCATGGTCACATAGCTAGTAAGTATTGGAGGCTGGATTTGAACTCAATAAGATGACTTTCCTGATGCCAGGTCCAGCACTCTATCTACTTCAGCACCACTACCAGCCCAAAGTGATTATAGCTACCTAAAATTTGTGTTACCCAAAACTGGTACAAGATGCAGTGATTCTCATAGATCATTAAGGTATGACTGAATGACCATGTCTTAAATATGTTATAAAGACTTTTCTTCAAGTATGATTTGGACTTGATGACTTGAGATTTTTTCCCAGATTCAGGATTCTATGAATTAGATATTCCATATGAGAAACTACCTCCGTCTGTTACCTTCATGGTATATGTGTGTATGTGTGTGTATGTATGTACATGTGTGCATTTGTGTGTGTGTGTATGTGTGTGTATTCCAAGAGGAAGAATACTTATCCTTCTCCATTATGGTATTTCACTGGAATATTATGCTAAATTCCACTTCAGGTGGGTTTGAATGTGGCACACTTATAATAGCTATGTGTGTGTGTGTGTCTAAGTATTTGGAAAGGGATATGAGAAAGCAGTAGCATATTGTGTCAATCAATCATTTAATCAGACAACAGACATTTATTCAAACTTAATCAACCACTTACCAGTAGACCAATTTGCCAATAGAATTAGAGTAATAGCTGACATTTATATTGCATAATAAATCTTGCAAAACTTTTTGTATACATTTTTCTGAAATTCTCAACAGATGTATAAACCTTAAAAGTTGATGATTTATTATTTCTTATCTATCCTATACCTGAAACAGAGCCTTAGAGAGGTGAAATTGGTTGTGCTTGGTCACGCTATGACAAATGGTCAGAGATCTGCTTCAAACCTAGATCTTTCATAGTTCTAGGCCTAGCACACTTTCCACTGTTCCATGCTTCATCTCATGATTTAGAACCCATTGCTTTACAGTACAGGAGCACCTACTGGGCATTCCCTTCATTTAAGCTGACAAAAATCCCAAAAGAAGGGCCTGATGGCAATTTTGTTGAGGGGATTTGATTCGCTCACGTGTAAAATGGGAAAAATAGTGCTGAGATCATGAGTTTATTGTGAGACACAAATGGGTTAGTAATAAGCATTTTACATATTCCAATGTTCTATATTAAAAAATCAGTGAATTTGATAGATGTTGGAAGAGACAGTTTTTGAATCTCCCTTTTTTTTCTGCAATTCTATGGACTGACTAGACAAGGGATAGACAAAGACCAATTCTAAGAAGAGTAATCCTAAATTCTTCTCCTCTGAACCCTTGAATTTGTCGGACATGACCTCCTCATTGAGCCCCATTTGCAGCAGCCTTCCATAGAAGGAGCAGTAAAGCAAAGGAGATGGGTGGAAATTTAAAGACCTGACTCTCCAGGTCTTATATTATGTTTCAGGATATAGGTGCTCACTTATGAGAGTTTCGTGGAGAAATATGGTGGCAGCTGCAGCAAGTTGCAGAGGTTTAGTATATCTACTGTGTGGACTGAGCCCAGGCAAGGAACATGAATAATGCAGAAAAATGAGAAAATTCAGGGAAGCAGATTAGACCATTCATCTTTACCTTATAATTATCTCTGTCTTTTTGACTAATAATTTGGGGGAAAAGAAGAGTGAGTGGGAAAATTAATGGACCCTGTCTTTCAGAGATGCATTATATGCAGATGTGTGGTTCTAAATTACACTGAAGTAAATGTAATACATGGGGTCATGTATGTTAATGTGTGGGAAAAGACAGTTAAGTATGTGGGTTTCTGTGTTACAAAGGTCAGAAAGAAGAGCAAGGCACTTGGATGTCTTGGGGAATACCTGGTTAATTATAAAGTTCTTTGATCAACAGGGATTTGAGGAAGCCATTAAGGCATTACCAATGATCACTGTATCATCACCAAATGCACATGTTTTTTCAAAAGCATATCCCTTGTGGGAATCAAATAAAATCCTGATTGCTTCATCCGTGACATCATTCCTTGTCCTGCCCAAGTAGTACTAATGCTTGTTTTATATTCAGGGCCAATGGTTATGGCTGACATCACTATAGGAGTGGTGGTCCTATCAAACATTGGCCACTAATGGAAGAGGTCAACAAAAAGTTGGAAAATTTTGGCTTGCTTATTTAGTTTCCATAATTCAATATGTCAATTATTTCCTATGAGTCGATCAGGTAAGAATCTAAACATCAGTATACATTCAAGAAAAAAGAAATGACTGTATGTAACCTTTCAGAACATACTGGCTCATACTAATTATCCACCCACACACCAAATGTGGTCCCTTCTTGGACTTTAATGCTTATGTTCGTTCAAATAATTCAGTTTGCCAATTACTGTAGCTTCTTTCTGACTGACTGAAGACTATCAAGTTATTGGATGCTGAGTGTGCCATATAGGGATATTCTTGCTCATGGGAGTATATCATCTAATTTGGTTCTCATTGTCATCTAAATTACTATTCTTATGCTCCTTCCCTCAAGAATATTTCAGTAGAATATGGTTCAGTCATAAGGAATGTAGCCAACAGAGTGATAGACAGAGATAGGGCAATGGTAGAGATAGTATTCAAAGTTGTCCAGGATATAGAATGGTGGAAGGGAAGGGAGGTGAAGGAAGATAGGAAAGGACAGTTGCAATAGAAATGTTTAATGCCCTTAGAATCCATGAATTCAAGTTTCCTTTTATAAGCGAAGATTCTGAAACCAAGAAAGCAAAGTGATTTGTCCAATATCATTCCGGTATGAAGTAGAAGAGCTATAATTTTCACCCTTACACACAGTGAAAATCCTTCCTACTGCATCAAGGTCCAGAATAAGATATTAATAGTTATATATTAAAATTAGTCATCAACTATCAACCTTCAATCAAATTTAAGTGACATAATTCTAAGTCTAAACCAAAATAATTTTCATGTTCCAAAAAGTGACATTATTACACAGTAAGAATCCCTCTCATTGAATAGCTGATATTATTCTCCTTTTAATATCTCAGGATATGCCATTAGATTACAAGTTCCTTAAATGCAGGGGTCATCTTCTTTTTGCCTCTTTTGCATCCCTAGTATTTAGTACAGTGGCTGGAATATAAGTAGGCACTTAATGAAAGCATATTGATAACTATATTTGCTATATTCAAATCAGGGAGGGAGGCAGGATCAGACATAATTTGCTATATACATTAATGTCAAAGCCATGGAATATTATCTTTGGATCATCAAATAACATTTGGTAAATAGGCACCTTGGATTTGTCTTGCCCACAATATTCTCTTTTCATTAATGTAAGTAAAAAATATGTCACTCTCAGTCTACAACCATTTTCATCGATTGTGCCTCTTGGAAGGAGATGAATAGAAAATGCTGATGAACATTTTGTCCTTCTCCCTCTTCCATACATAAGGCTCCACCCCCTCCCAAAGGCATTGCTTTATTCCAAGTCTATTTTTAGGAATCATTAATGTTTATAATATTAGCCCAAATAGGGAGGTGCTTTAGCATCAACCCTCTTTTCTTAGAAGTTTCACTAAAATTTATTGGTGCTTGTAGTAGCTCCAGATGCTCCCTTCTGCTAATCCAAGGCTATTTGAGGCTAATTCTAAAGTAAAAACTTTTTTATGTAGGGATTATTTACGTACATGAAACTCCCAAGTCCTATTATCCTTAAATAGACAAACACACCCATGTATTCCAGCATGATTCACACATACAAGTGTAGCTAGGATTGGCTGAGCCCAGCCCTGGTCTCATCACATCCTAGATAACAAGCATATTAAGAAAAATAGAAAGAATAAAGAAGGAAAAGTTTCCAGAAAAAAAAAACAATTTCAATGATATTTGATAAGGTAATAAAATATTAATCATATTTTAATACAACTGTGAAGGTAGAGTTCATTTTAAATGAGAGTAGGTTATTGTGAGTATACCAATATCTATCCTGTCTGAAGTCCTAGAGGGATCTTGCTATAATTTATCCTCAAGAGTAGGGGGAAATATGTCTGGTATTAAGTGACTCTTTTAGAACATTCCTTAAAATGAGAAGTACAAGCATTTTGTACAAGAAGTATTGGGTTTCTTGAGAGCTCACTCTGAAATTCCATTGGGTTAAGATTGTCTTTATAATTCTCAAATTTTGAGCCAAAGGTTTCTTTCTCTTTACTCATGGAAGTGTCATTTATTCCTTAAAGTAGTGTTCTCAACCTTTTGTGTGTGCATCCTGGACTCCTTTGCCAGTATTCTAGTGGAGACCATATACCCCTTCTCAGGATAATGTCTTTAAATGCATAAAATAAAATACATGGGATCACAAAGAAAGCATATTAAAATATTTAATATTTAATTATTTAAATATTAATTTTTTTATTAAATAAATCTGTAGATAGTAAAGCTGGGCATGGAGAAAGGATGGAGGAATAGAAACAGGACTTCCACCCACCACCCAATTCCACTTCCTCCAATTCATGTAAAAAATTACTCTAAACAAACTTTGGAGCTACAGCACCCACAAAATGACAGAGAGAAGCTAACCTCCTCCTGAAGACAGCTTGACAAGTGGGCAGGAAGGTTCCAGCATAGCTATCTGAGAGACTAGTCCAGCCCCAAATGAGGTGAAGGTTTTAACCTCAGGGTGGCCACAACCAGCCACTGGCTGGAGGGACTTCAAAGCACCAGCAGCTGTGGTGGTTTCCAGAATTATCAACCCATAGGTGCTAAGGACAAAGTGAGGGGTCAGTGCAGTGTGGACTTGGGGAACCGGGATTCCAGGAGTGCTGTCCAGTCTTTGCCCCATGGAGGGAGAAGCTGCTGAGGCATGTGGCTGTGCTGCCACATGGCTGCTTCAGAACTCCTGGCCTACAGATTGTAGGTGGAAAAAGTGACCAGTCTGAGGGGTAATTGATCTTTATTTAACCTGCTTGGATATGGATGACTGTCTAGGGTGGAGGTCCTGGGGTTCATGAGGAGTTTGCCAGAGCATGGGGAGGCTTCAGAGAGGGAAGCCAATTAATAGATCTAGCAGCTGAGAAAATACCAACAATTGCGGCAAAGCTCCCCTCTCTGGTAGCAAAGTTCTACTGTGGCAAAAAGCACACAAGTAATGAAATTGAGTGGCAACATGAGCAAGCAAAGGAAGCAAAGCAATCCGACTTTACACTCTTATTTTGGGGACAAAGAAGATCGAAGCATACAACAGGAGAAAGACAACAAAGTCCAGAGTCCTGCACCAAAAGCTTCCAAGAAAAATGTGAGCAGAGGAGCTTAAGAAGGAATTTGAAAACCAAATAAGAGAAGTGGAGGAAAAATTGGGAAGAGAAGTGAGAATGATGCAAGAAAATTATGAAAAGAGAGTGAAAAACCTGAATGAAGGAAATAACACCTTAAAAAATTGACTAACTCAAATGACAAAATATGATCAAAAAGCCAATGAAGAGAAGAATGCCTTAAAAAGCTGATTTTGCTAGATTGAAAAAGAATCTCAAAAGCTCACTGAAGATAATCACTCCTTCAGAATCAAATTGGAGCAAAAGGAAGCTAGTGACTATGAGAAATCAAGATACTATTAAACAGATCTAATCAAATGAAAAAATAGAAGGCAATGTGAAATATCTCACGGGAAAAACCACTGACCTGGAAAATAGATCCAGAGGAGATAATTTAAAAATTATTGGATTACCTGAAAGCCATGATAAAAAAAAGAACCTAGAAATCATCCTTCAAGAAATTCTCAAGGTAAATTGCCCTGATGTTTTAGAACCAGAGGGCAAAATAGAGGTTGAAAGAATCTACCTAACACCTCCTGAAAAAGATCCCGAAAAGAAAGCTCCTAGGAATATTATAGCCAGGTTCTGGAGTTCCCAGATTAAGGAGAAAAATATTACAAGCAGCCAGGAAGAAACAATTTGAATATTGTGGAATCACAATCAGAATAACACAGGATCTGGCAGCTTCTACCCTGAGGGATTGAAGGGCTTGAATATGATATTCTGGAGGCCAAAGGAGCTGGGATTAAAACTAAGAATCGCCTACTCAGCAAAACTGAGTATCATGTTTTAGGGGAAAGTATGGTCATTCAATGGAATAGAGTATTTTCAATTATTCTTAATGAAAAAAAACAGAGTTTAATACAAAATTTGACCATGAGATACAAGAAGCAAGAGAAGCATGAGAAGGAAAACAGGGAAAAGAAATCATAAGGAACTTATCAAAGTTGAACTGTTTACATTCCTACATGGAAAAATGATAATTGCAACTTATGAAACTTTTCTCAGTATGAGAAAAGTTGAAGGGAATAGAAATGTGTGTGTGTGTGTGTGTGTGTGTGTGTGTGTGTGTGTAATATATGTATATATGTGTGTATATATATACACACACACACATATATATGTAGGTATATATATATGTGTATATATATACATCTATATAAGAGGGTATATGGACATATGAATACATATGTGAGTGTGTATATATATGTGTACAGGTATACATAGACAGATGGCACAGGACTGATCGCATAAGAAGGGATGATACTTAAAAGGTGAAATTAAGAGGTGAGAGAGGAATATAATGAGAATAACAGCTACAGAATGGGGTAAATTATCTCATATAGAAGAGGCAAGGGAAAACTGTTACAATGGACTAGAAGAACAGGAAGGCAAAAGGGAAAGAGTCAACCTTATTCTCCTTGAATTTTGCTTAGGGAGGAAATGACACATACACTAAATAGGATATCTCAACCTACAAGAGATTGGGGAGAAGGGGAGGAGGGGGGATGATGGAAGGGAGAGCAGGTTGAGGTAGGAGTAGGAAAGTTGGAAGCATACACTTCTGCAAAGGGACAGGATCAAAATGGAGAATGGAACAAGTGGGGGATGGGATGGAATGGAGGGAAATATAATCAGTCTTTCACAGTATATCCACTATGGAAATGTTTTGCATAGCTATCCATGTACAACCTATATTGAATTGCTTATCTTCCCAGTTAGGATGGGTGACAAGGGAGGAAGGGAAAGAATCTGGAATTCAAAGTTTTAAAATCATATGTTTAATATTTAATATTGTGGTTATGATTACGATTATTTTACATGCAACTGGGAAATAAGATATACAGGCACTGGGGCATAGAGGTCCACTATTCCCTACTAGAAAGTTGGAGGGGTGATAGGGGAAGATATAGGAGACAGTGAATTGGGGAGGGGACATTCAGTGGGATCACTGTTTTGGGGTTGTAGAAAGGGGAAAACTGGGGAGAAAATCTGTACCTCAAAATCTTGTGGAAATGAATGATGTAAACTAAAAACAAACATAAAATTTAATTTAAAAAATAAAGCTGTGAAAGTATTTATTTTTAACCACCAAGTTCACAGAATCCTGGTTAAGAGTTTCTGATAGGAAAAAATACATACGAAATTTCCAAAATGTCATTTGCAATTGGTCGGTTTTTCTTTCCTTTTAGCTACGACCCCAGACCAGACTGTCATCATCTGTAACTTGGGCCATTTTAATAACCTCCTAAGAGGTCTTCTTATTTCCAATCTTTTCTCCTCTGATTGATCCTTCAGAATCCAAAATGATCTTCTTAAGACACATATCTTAACCGAATACCCTTTCATCTCCCTGTGCTGTATAGGTTAAAATCATATTAGCACCTAACATATATATAATATTTTCACAAAGCATTTTATATATGCTAACTCAAGAGAACGTCACACTAACCATTGTTAGGCAGAGGCTTTATTGTTATTATTGCACAGGTGAGGAAACTGAGACTGGGGTTAAGTGATTTTTATAGAGTCACACAAATCGCTGCTAAATGTCTCAGGAGGGATTTGACCTCAAACCTTCCTGAATCCATGCCTAACAGTTTGTCCACAGTATCACCCACTTGCTTAAGATTCAAATTTCTTAGGTTGGTACATAAAGCCTCCAAAAATCCAATGCCCACCTCCTTTTCTTCCCTTTTAAGACATACTTTTCCTCTTTACAAACTCAATGTTCTGACCAAACTGGATTTCTAGTCATTCCTTCAAGTATAGGTGCCTTGTTCTCCTTCTGTCTTCTTTAGAAGCTTTCTGTTATCCATATAATATAGTTTGTTCATCTCCCTTTCAGAAGCTCCATCTTCTTTCAAGACACAAGCATTACCTCCTCCATGTAGCTTTCTCTTATTTGTCTAGTTGTTAGTATTCTCTCCTTTTTATTTTCCATATACAGAATTAGTGTAGGTATTAGAAATCTTCAGTAGTTGGCATGCCCTCACTGGCAGAAACTACAACTGATTAATTACACTCTGAATCCTAAGCACCTATTCTAGGACCTTGTCCATTTTTCCAAATGAGCTTGTGATTTCATCAGTTTAGGGCATTCACTGCTAGGAAACCCCCTTTCCCAATACAGATATGCAACCCCTCAGTAACCTTTAATCTGAAAGAATTAACTTGGAAAATTTGAGGTTAAGGGACACAGCCAGTTGTATCAGAGAAAAAAATTAAATACATGTCTTCCTGACTCACAGACCAGTGTTCTATCTACTCCAAGCTTTTCAAAACCATAAAAGAGACAGTGATCTAGGTTATAACATTGATTTCACTGATTCAGGGAACTTTTAGGTGAAGAAAATGCCTTTACAAATAGACTTACACTTTTAGTAACTTCTAATCTTAGAATGGTTTTGGATATTGAAAGGTTAAAACTTGTCCAAGGTCAAGAGCCAGTATTCATCAGAGAAAGGACATGGGAAGACTAGCTTTCCATTTGCTCTGCCAGAACTCCTTGTCGGAGAGTAGATTTTGGCTGTTTATTAAATGTTTGTTGAATTAAATGGTTCGTATGCAATCATCTTTCTTATTACTATGATATGAAAATGCTTGTTTTACCCCATAATTTTAAAATGAAATTTTAAAAAATAATCAATTGTTGTTCAAAGAGTGAGGAAATCCTTAGCCTTTTTGACTGTCAAAGACACTTTCCAAATCATAAAGAATTAGCAATCCATTGCAGTGAACATATCTAAACCAACTGATCAAACCATTCTAGAAATATTGAAAAATAAATTTGAAGACTCCAAAGCATCTTCTTCCATGCCCCTTAGAAACAAACAGCTCTCTCATCACTGCTCTTTCACAAACTGTTTAAAGTCTAGTAGTTCTTAACTTATACCAGTGATTAGAGTTAAAATTAAGTCCTTAAACTATATGAGTATGTATACACATATATGCATCTTTATCTATACACATGCACACAAAATATATATACATAAAGTTCAAAGGTAAATGAATACACAGATATACATATCTGTGTGAATATACATATGTGTGTACACACACAGACAGATAGATAGGATAGATAGATTATAGATAATTAGGATAGATGGTAGATGGACAGAAAGACAGACAGATAGAGAGATAGATAGATAGAAGGATGCTTCATTTTAATTTGTTTCCTTCATATTCCTATGCAAATTTGAGGCATTTAAAACTCTATTCTGAGCTATACACAGACTTTTCCAAGCTGCCAAAAGGATCCATGACACAGAAAGATAAGAAACTTCTGTTTATGTCAATTTGTTAAATCAATCAATCCATCAATTACATATCTCAATGATCGCAACATTACCTAGAGATCTATGTTTTGTATGTGGCTCAAGGCTGGCTGCTTTGACTTGTGGGGCTAAAAAGAAGACAGAAAAATGGAGCAGACTGAACACCAGGAGTATAAATAGGTTTGCTCCAAATAGAGTTTGATGGAGAAGAACAGAACTTAAAACTCCCAAGAACACATGGATTTTCTCAGTGGCATAACAGATGTCTCTATGTTCATATGCATCTGCTTCTGACCTAGCAGGTACCCAAAAGGAACCTCCAATTGAATGACCTTGGGAAAGACCTGGGCCCAAGGAGATCCTCTCCCTTCAGATGCCAAGTTCATACAAAAACAAGCAAACAAAATCTTCTGCAATTTGTTTTCTGGGACACTATTCTTGTGCTTTATTCAGCTACTCCATAAAGTCTATTTGACTTCTTTAAATTAATAATTACTGGCATTTATATTATATTTTTAAAGTCTACAGAGCACCTTGCAAATATTACATTACTTAAGTTACATAACATCATGGTGAAATAAGTGTTATACATGCCATTCCCATTTCACAGTTACTACAATTAAGGATTAGAGAGATTAAATAACTTGGTCATAGTCATATAGTCAGAAAGTATCAGAGATGAGCCAGGGCTTCGCAAATCCAAGATGACTACTTTGTCTTCCATATCAAAAATCCCCTTATTTCTAAAATAAGTGTAAAACCTCCATCTTTGATGAACTGGGGACAAGCAGAGATGAGTTTTTTCAGTAGCCCTCTTTATCATCTCAGTCATGGTAACGTCTCACCCGTGTCTTGTCCAGCCCAGAAAAAGTGAATACATGGGCCAAAGGACAGTGATGCTGTGCCATTGTAACACACCATGGTTGGGTGGTGGATCATGTAGAGAGAGGATGCATTATCCTTACTAGAGATTAAGGATTTGGAAGTGGAAGGTGCATTAGAGTTCACCTAATCCAGATTTGCCATTGTAAAATGAGACTTGTCAAGAGAGACTAAACACTTTGCCAACGTCATACACTGTGTGTGATTAAATGACAGAGCCCAGGCTCTTAGACTCTAAATTCAACATTTCCAACTATAGAAGGATTTCCTTCTTATACTACTTAACCTCAGTTGTAGTTCTCCTCATCCAGTCGGACATTTCTAGAACTATAATTAGCTCAATCTAAATTGGGCTATTAGTTCTTCAGAGGCTGGCCAATATACAAATCTTAATTTTCTACTAAAGTTCACCTTCTATCTTCAGTGAAAATCTATTTGGTTTTCATCTTCATCTGTCTCTTCAGCTGGAATCGATTTTAAGTCTCCATAGGTCAATATCACATGCACCTGACCACTCTCCACTATAAGAGTGAATTCACATTATTAGTTGTTTCATTATTCAATTAGAATTTAATTTATCTAACAGTCATTCGTTTGGTAAGCTTATATTTGTTCCCATTACCTCTTTTAAAATCCAAACTGCTTTTTTTTAAAAAAATTATCATCTTGAATAATTAGTTCAAGAGAAGAGATAAGGCAAACAGAAGGAAGAAGACAAAACATTTATAAGCGTTTATATGTTCCAGGCACTGTGCTAAGAAGATCTTTACAAATATTAATTTATTTGGTCCTCACAAGTCTTGGAGGTATGTTCTATAACTCTCCACATTTTAGAGTTATGAATTTAAGGTACATATAGGTTTAGTGACTTGTCCAGAGTCATACAGATAGTGTCTGAGGCTGGGCTGGATTTGAACTCATGTCTTCTTGACTCCATACACAGTGATCTAGTCACTGGGTTACCTAGATGTCTCTAACAGACAATTGGAATTGATGTAAATAGTGGTGGTGTTCTTGATCTGGTGTCCATGAAACTGTATTTCAATATAATTGATTTCCTTTGTTATCAAAAGTGTTTTATTTTGTATACTTATACATAATATTCTGAGGTGGGATCCATAGGCTCCACTGGACTTCCAAAGGGCTCCCCCCCCCCAACTCACACACCCTGAAGTAGAAAACGTGTCTATTCTTTAATCTGGAGTTTCTTAGCACATTCCCTTCTCCTTTACCCCCATTTCAAACTTGCTTTATAACTAGTTTGTCTCCTCCAAAATGGAGCTGTTTTGCTATTACTATCGACACCATAGGGATCACTGATGGATGGAAACTATTCTTGCTGGTCTTGATATCAATGGACAAAGTCAGGTCAGGCAAAATCAACTTTGAATCTGAGTGATGACTGATCTCTGGAGAAGTCACTTTCTTTTTTTATTTTTTAATTTATTTGTTTATTTTTAGTTAACAAGATTCAATTCCATAGTTCCTTGATTTTCAAATTTCCTTTCTCTCCTTCCCCCCGCCCCCCCCCCATGACAGCATATAGTCCAGTATAGGATCTGCAGACACTTTAGTCAAATTACAAAGGCGTATTGTACTAGGTGGGATGAAAAATGGTAAAGAAGAAATAAAACCAAACAATGAAAAGAAAAATGTTGATTAGTTTGTTTCCATCAGGATTAAAGCTCAATTCTTTCTAGTTATTTCTCTGGATGTCGCATCTCTCTCCTTCATGAGTCTTTTGAGATTGACTTATATCACTGCATTGCTGAGAAGAGTCCAGTCTGTCATAGTTGGTCATCACACGTATGTTGTGTCTGTGATTGTATACAAATTTCTCCTAGTTCTACTCTTCTCACTCAGCATCAGTTTGTATAAGCCTCTCCAGGTAAATGTGAAAACTGCCTCCTCCTTGTTTCTTATAGCACAATAATATTCCATTACATTCATATACCACAACTTGTTTAGCCATTCCCCAATTGATGGGCACCCCTTTAATTTCCAATTCTTTGCAACCACGAAAAGAGCTGCTATAAATTGTTTTGTACATACGGGTCTTCCTCCCTCTTCTATGATCTCTTTCGGATATAACCCTAAAAGTGGTATTGCTGGGTCAAATTGTATGAAATTATTTATAACCCTTTGGGCATAATTCCAGATTGCTCTCCAGAATGGTTGGATAAGTTCACAACTCCACCAGCAATGCATTAGTGTTCCAATTTGCCCACATCCTCTCCAGCATTTGTCATTTTCCTGTTCTGTCATCTTAGCCAATCTGACTGGAGAGATGTGGTAAGAAAGGTTACTTTCTAAAATATCAAACCTGCAAAACCTGACCTCAAAATTTCAAGAACCTCCCCATATGTGCATTTGACTTCATGATTATTTGTAACTAATGTATTTGTATATATTCTCTCTCTTTCTCTCTCTCTCTCTGTACACACACACACACACACATATACACACATATATATACACATATGTGTGTGTAAGTATATGTTTGTGTGTGTATATATTCATCTTCCTTTTTAGAATTTAAGTACCTTATGAACTGGTATAACTTCATTCTTTGTGTTTTTATCCCCGACATCTAACACAGTGTTGGTCACATAAATGATCGTTAATAGAGTCGTCATTGATTAACAGAGGGATGAAGGATAACAGTTTTGTTTTTTAATCTTTAAAATGGTTTAGGTTTGGGGGCTTATTTACTCCATGGATAAAGTTTCAAAGGGAGAGTTACCTGTTCCCTATTTGCTAACAGAGTTGTGCTTATCCAAGATTTCATTCCTGAGTCTGCTCTCCATCTCTCAGCCCTGGGCATTTTAATGGCTGGGTCCTATACTTGAAAAGCTGTAGGTGTCCTCATTTCTGGCCCCTGGTTTCCCTGTGTTGTTTTTCAAGTCCCAGCTAAGATTCCACCTTCTAGAACAATCTATTCCCAATCCCTGCTATTTATTCTGCATACAGTTTGTTTGCAGGTTGTCATTTTGTTATATAGTGAGATCCTTCAAGGGCAGAAACTGTCTTTTGACTTTCTTTGTATCATCAGTATTTAGTAGTTTCTGGTACATTATGGACACTTAAGAAATGCTTAGTTACTGACTACCCTCCACTGGTGCACATGATAACTGCCTCATGCCTTAGTAAACAGTCATCTCAAGTTGCCATGGCCAAAAATTCTTCCCACTATGCTTAACCTAGCTGTGAGCTGCATCATATCTATCCAGGCTAGTCCTGAAAAAGTACAATCCTGGGCCTCTCTTGGAAAGGTTTCCCTCTTAATAGAATCTACCTAGGTTGGCACTACTCCTGCCATAGCCCTTGGAGACCTAGGGTCACTTTCATTTGAATGAGGAAGCATCAATATAAGACCTGAGCAAAGCGTGCTATCATGCTATTAAAATGTTTAAAGTTAACTTGTATAAAAATGTTGGGGGTAGAACCAACCAAGAATTAGAGGAGCAGAAAGAAAGTATATCAGACAGAAGAATACACCAGAGACCATGATTGATCGAATTCAATAAGAAAATTCAGGTGAAATAAAACTTTACGTTATAAGCTAGTTACCAGGGGGAAGAAAGGCCTAGAACAAAATTTATTACTTGTTTTCACTTCAGATTGTTCAAAACAATAGATCATATTATGTTTTTAAAGAAAATTCTTCAGAATAATCAGTCTGAGTCAAGAAGTATGTATGTAGTCAAAATTACACTGCCTCTGGAAACAAAAGGAAAGGGTTCAAATTCCCCCTGTATGTCTGATCACATTTATGATTTATGGCAAATCACTTAACCTCAATGTACCTCAGTTTCCCCATCTGTAAAATAAGGGCATTAGACAAGATGGATGCTTTTCGCTTTAGATTTTCAGTCTGTGAATATGTGTCTGTTTTCCCTCCAACACACTATCTCCCATACTTAATAATAAGCACCACTTTGGCATAGTCAAAAGTCTGAAGTAAACATTTATTCAAGAAATGGAATTCAGATGTTACCACCCCTTCATTGAATGCACAGTCCTGGTAGAAGCATCAATACTTCCACTCATATATTTTTCATGATGTTTTTGTTTTCAGAAACTGATATTTCATGTCAATCTATCTTCCCTGAATGCAAGAAAAATTCAAGGGGCTCCATGACCCAATGGGCAGAATTGGGTTCAGTGTCAAAAAACCTTGTGTTCAAATCCTGCCTCTGACAAATACAAGCTGTGTGACCCTGGGCAAGTCACTTAACCTGTCTCACCCTCAGTGTATAAAATAGGGATAATAGTAACACCCACCTAACAGAGATGTGATAAGGATAAAAAAAGCACTGAAATATGTGCCATGTCTTATAAACCTAAAAGTATTATATAAATGCTATTGTTATTATTGTCACTTTAAAAAATCAGATCACAAGCTAAATTGTCCCTGTGACACAGCTTCTCCCTGACTCGCATCCCTCCAAGCAGATGGGGTAATGGAAACTTGTTTTAATATTAGCTGAAGAAAAGTGTGATTAAAGAGAAACATTGTGGGGAAAACTGCTTTGCTGATTTTCCTGACATCAACTCACACTGATGGAATATTTGGTTGCTTTCTGTTGCTCAATTGTTTCAATCACGTATGATTCTCCGTGACTCTCCATCACCCTACTTGGGGTTTTCTTTCCACAGATATTGGAGAGGTTTGCCATTTCCTTCCCCAGCTCATTGTATAGATGAGGAAACTGAGGTAAACAGGGCCAAGATTACATAGCCAGTAAGTGGCCAGGGGCAAATTTGAACTCCTGATTTCAGGTGCAACACTCTATCCACTGTATCACCTAGCCGCCCATTTTACTGCTTACAAGGTGCTTCTCTTACAATAAATCAGACTGATTCAGCATTTATTAGAAACAGTTAGTGTAGAGCATTGGTTAGAGAATTGGCTTTGGCATCAGGAACACTTGGGTTCAGGTTCTGACTCTGAAACATAATGCTTGCCTGGGCAAACTGATCTTTTTAGTGCCCCCAGGAATCTCTCCAGCCCCACAAGTTACAGAGAAGGTGCCATCTTCCCCCTTCCCCTCCCCCTCTGTCTCCCCTTCCTTCCTCCTGAATGCTCCCTCTACTAATTAAATCTCAAGGTCTGGTCAAAATTGAGAACTGTACCTTCATGGAGTAGCAGAACGTAGTTGGGTGTTAGAGTACTTCCTTGGGGGTGAGGAGGTCAGGAAAACTTCAGTATCTGACAGTCAGTAGCTGGGTGCCTTCTGTGTGATGCAGACAGCTGCTTAGGCCTTCTCAAAACCTAGAAGGTTTGGAGACCTGCCCTGGGGAAGACTATTTAGATGTGAAGTGTCGGGAGTGGGGTTGGGAGTGGGGTTGGGGGTGGGGGTAGGTATAGAAGCAGAAGTAGGGTGGGGGTTGGGGTAGGGTTTGGGATGGGAAGGGGGTGGTGGTAGCAGTAGGGGCAGGGGCAGGGGTAGGCGTAGGGATGAGGGTAAGGGTGGGGTGAGCCACAGGACTGGTGCATTAAGGTTTAAATAGAACTTACATCCCAATAAAAAAGCCCTGTGAGAGAGTGTGATTGGAATCACTCTTGTGCTGATCAGAGAGAAAAAAAAATTCAGAGGGAAAGTACCCAGAGTCAGACAGCAAAATGAAGAGTCTGGATTGGAATCGCCAATACTTTATACAATATTGGGAACAACAATCACTTTTAACATCCTATCAATGCTACAAAGAATTTAATATAAAAACCAAACATGTCTTCCTGCCCAGTCACGACGTGTTTCTTCTTTCTCCTCTCCTCGCTTCCCTCCTTCCCCCATTCTGTTTTCTCTCCTTGCTCTCACTCTGGTCCTCCTCTGTCTCCTCCAGGTCAAATCTCCCTTCTGAGTCCTGCATTTGGGGCACACTCACTTCTGCTGTCTGCTCTTTCTGTCTGCTGCTCTCTCTTATCTGTCTTGCTGTCCTCCCTGGGGGCATCTCCTGTCTCCACATGCCTTCTCTTCTCTAACCTCTGCTTGTTATATTTTAAATTCATTAGTTGCAATTTCAATAAACTTATTTCCTCCTTTTCAGGAACATAATAATACCATGTGGTCAGGGGTGCATCGAAGCACTTAGCCAAGATGTTATTCTGTTCAGAAAGAAATAAGAAGGAAGGTCTTGAGCTAAGAGCCCAGGGCATGTGCTCAGCATATCTGGGTTCAGTGAAACCTCTGTTGTTACTGTTTCTAGCTTTGTATTATTGGACTTGTTACTTTCCTTCATCAATAAAATGATCACACTGTATAGTCTAATTCATAGTGCTGTTGTAAACATACACACGCATATACAGGTACACATAGATTACACATACATATATACAAACCTACACAAACATATATTACACACATGCACACACAAATGCATATGTTTGTATATATCAATATATAGGGACATATCCAGGGGTGGAGAACCTGTGGCCCTGAGGCCACATATGGTCTAAGTCCTTGGGGCAGCCTTTTAACTGAATCCAAGTTTTACAGAACAAATCATTTTATTAAGGTAATTTTTTCTGCAAAGTTTAGATTCAGTCAAACGGCCACACTTGAGGACCTAGAGAGCCATACCTTGCCTTGAGGTCACAGGTTCCCCACCCCTGGTATATACACATCTCTCTCTCTCTCTCTCTCTCTCTCTCTCTCTCTCTTTATGTATATATATGTGAGTGTGCATACACACATATATGCACACATAAACATACATAGATATATATGCATATACACATATACAAATACAAACCTAAAATGTAAGATCTTGCATACCAAATGAATGAATGCATTAGAATATAATTATAATTATATTAGAATATTATAATTATATTATAATTATAATTAGAATATAAGAACAGACCCTGAGGGTATTCAAAGTCTCCAGAGGTCACACTTTCCGAGATTTATTCAAAGGTTCCCTCTATCTTTTTTTTTCAAGGTCTAGGATAATCCTAACTAGGCCCGTCATTTTCAAATCCCCTATAAGTAGGTTGGCTTAGTTTCTGAAGCTGAAACTGGTTTAGACTCAGTTAAAGCACCAGAACATTGGCATTGCTATCTCCAAGACAATGAGAGAGAAAGAGAGGGAGAGGGAGAGGAAGAGAGGGAGAGTGAGAGGGAGAGGGAAGGCAGGGAGGAAGGAACCAAGAAAGAAACAAAAAAAGAAAAATAATTCAGCTAAACAAATCCCAGGACTGCTTTAGGCTCTGAGTCTATTGGATGATACAATGCTCACTTAGAGAGCTGAAAGTAGAATTAGCAATATGTAAGTTCAAATTTTCCCTCAAATACTTAATAGCTGTATGACCCTGGGCAAGTTTCTTGACCTCTCTAAGACTCAGTTTTCTTCTATGTAAAATCAGAATACTACTAATGCTCACCCCCAGGGTTATTATAAGGATCCCATAAGATAACATGTAAAAGTGTGGTGCAAACCTTAACATGCTATATGAATGTTAGTCATCATTATTATTCTGGATTTGGCCTTGGACCAGGAATATCATCAAATCCTTCATCTCTTTGGGCTTCACTTTCCTCTGCAAAAATGGGAGAAATGACAACTACTTCCCAGGGCTAATGAGAACATGAAATGAGAAAATGTATCTACTCTACTTTTCAAGCCTCAATACAGAATATTAAACAGCTGTTGTGCTGTCATTGGCCTATGATCTTACTGCCCCTGGCTTCCCCCAATTACCAAGTCCATACTTTCAATTTAGGAATGATGACCCCTCAGACAGAAATGAGGGCGTACCCTTTTTTAAGTGGTGCCCAAAGCCAGGTGTAAAAGCATTTGCATAGAGATCTCACCAGGATTTTCTTTATATCAATCCAAATTCACCCCTTTTCCTACAACAGAGTTTCTCCTGACCATCGATAGCCCCACACCATCCGGTTCCTTTATGACCTACTTAGAAATGGAATGAAATTGGAGTGAGCCCAACTCTGTCTGGATGTTTCATTTTGCCCCTTTCTGGTTTGGCTCTCACAGGCTACTCAGACCAAGGAGTTTAAATCACTGTCAATGCCCAAGCAGCAATCACAGCCAGGGTTTTCTCTTTTGTCTCAGCCTGTCGAAAGCCAAAAAGCAGCTTGACATTCCCAGGCTCCTATAAATTGCCAACGAAAGAGGGTGAGAATCACTTGCTCTTTTTTTCTGTCATTCTGTACAGAGAAAGAAAAAAAAGGAAGTCCAATCTGTTTGTTATCTTTCAATTTCTTTTGGTATCAAGGCTCTCTAGATACTGCATCAGTCCACTAGTTAGGACTAAATGGAACAACTAGCCACAGAAAGCCCCATTCATTCCTTTATGCATTCATTTATCCATTTGTTCATCCAACCATCAGTCTATTGTCTGTTCATCTGTCCATCCATCCATTCATTCATTAAAGAAGCATGCAGACAAACAATCCTTTATCAAGCACCTATTTTACGTCAGGCTCAGAAAGAGAGAATATGGTTTAAAATAGAAAGGCGGCTTTAGACACAGAAAGACTCAGGTTCTGATTCTACCATAAACATTTAATAGCTCTGTGACCCTGATCAAATTACTAGAACTCTCTCAATCTCAGTTTCTCCATCAATTAAGAGGAAGGGGTTGGACTCAATGGATTCTAAAGTACATTTCAGCTCTAAATTTCTGATCCTATGATCAGAGTTGAAGCTTTATTTCTGTTAAATGCTGCCTATAGATCATCTTGGGACAGCTAGGTGGCTCAGTGGATAGAGCACCAGGCCTTGAGTCAGGAAGACCTGTGTTCAAATCATAGTTCAGGTGCTTCCTAGATGGGTGACCCTAGACAAGTCACTTAGCCCTGTTTGCCTCAGTTGTCTCACCCTAACCCTAAATGTGTGCTGGAATAGGAAATGGCAAACCACTCTAGTATCTTTGCCTAGAAAATCCCAGATGGAATGACAGTGGGTTAGACAAGAGTAAAAAAAGTCTGAACAACAACATGACATTTTTAAGCTTTCTGAAGTTTTTATTTTTTTTAATATCAACATTATGAGATAGCTTGTGGAGTTTTAATATATCATTTTACAAATGGGGAAACATATAAGAACCTGAGTGTCTTCCCAGGGTCCCACAGTCACCAAATGTCAGGATTACAATTGAATCTGGTTCTCCCTATTCCAAGTTCATTTATCTTTCTCCATTAAATCATCTGTATAACAGACCAACATTTGAATCTTTCACAGAATATTTTTAAAACTTGGATTTGGGGGCGGCTAGGTGGCGCAGTGAATAGAGCGCCGGCCCTGGAATCAGAAGGACCTGAGTTCGGAGCCGGCCTCTGACACTTAATCCATACAAACAAAAAAAAAAAACCCTAGCCGTGTAACCTTGGGCAAGTTACTTAACCCCAATTGCCCTAAAGGGGCGGCTAGGTGGCGCAGTGAGTAAGAGTGCCGGCCTCGGAGTTTGGATGACCCGAGATCAGATCCGGCCTCAGAAAATGAGCACCCACGAATAAATCAAATGACTAGCCATGTAACCTTGAGCAAGTTACTTAACCCCAATTGCTTTAAAAAAAAAAAAAAAAAACTTGGATTTGCCAAAAATCAACCAGTTCTTAAATCTATACAAATAGAAATTCTGACCATTTAGATTATAGGTGATAAGGTACAGTACAAGTGACTCAGCATTCCTTGAGTCTAGGAGACAAAGATTCTATTGCCCAATTTGGGTACTAACAGGATGTATAAACTTGAAATCCAGTTTCCTCATCAGTAAGATGAAAGCATTGGACAAAATGGTCTTCCTATAACTACATCCTTTATACTCTCAAATCTGTCATTGAACTCTATTCTCTTGTCATGCTACCTTCTGCCTAATCTCATCAGTACTTCAAACTTTTCTATTTATTTTAAAGTCACTACTTTCCATCGAGTCAAATATCAATCTTAGAGCTATCCTTGTCTTTTCCTTTTCATTACACCTAATCATTTTCCAAGTCTTTTAAATTCTTCACAATATTTCTTAACTTTTTTTCTCTTTTTATTCATTTATACATTAATCATCCAAATCCAGACCCTGATTCCCCTCTCATTTGAACTTGTACAATAACATCTCAACTGTTCTCCTTGCTTCCAGTCTTTCAACATGCCAATTCTTCATTCATATTGTTGCTAAGATAATGCTTTTAGAATGTGTTATAATAAAATTGCCCTAATTAAAATCTTCAGTAATGCTATATAGCTGTAGGACAAAATACAAATTTTGCAGCCTGCTTTTTACATCCCTCCTTCATGTGTCTCCCTTTTCAATCCATCACTCCCCTTCATGAACTTTCTTTCCCCCAATCCATTTCACTACCTGGAAAGCACTGTCCCCTCATGGAAAGCACTGTCCCCTCATTTTAAATGTTCAGAACACGTGTCTCCCCTCTTTTAGCTCTGAGATAACCCTCATCCACTGTGTTGTCCCAGATTCCATCAGCTACTAGTGTTGAGTATCTAAATTCATGTGATGATCCCAGTAGAGTGTAAGCTCCTAGGATAGAGACTGCTTCCTTTATACCATTGAAAGACCTTCCTCAAGCCCTTTATACACATTTGTTGAGATTGACTTTATGATCTTTTGAAAAGGAAAGGATGGAATACTACTGTGCTATAAGAAATGATGAGCTTGTTGATTTTAGAAAAAAAAAATGGATAGACTTCCATGAAATAATGAAGGGTGAAATGATCAGAACCGAGAGATTGTTATATACAGTAATAGTAATGTTGTTTTAACAAAAACTGAGTGACTAAGACATTTTGATGAGTACAAATACCCACATTAACTACAAAGGATGTATGATGAAAGATGCTATCCACAGCTAAAGAAAGAACTAATAAACAGAAGTATGTCTAGAATGATTTACATACACATACATATTTGTGTTTAATAGAGGCCATGTCTAGGGCAGAAGGGGGAGGGAAGAAAATAGGAAAAGAAGAAATTTACATAATAACTTCATTATATATTTAAAAGAATAGCAAGTTGTCCATAATAGATTCACTGTTTCCTGCACATCCTTTTTGTTTCTATATTATGGAAGCACTTATTTTATTTCATAAACTAAAATAAAAATAAATATTTAAAAAAAATAAAAGGGGGGCGGCTAGGTGGTGCTGTGAGTAGAGCACTGGCCCTGGAGTCAGAAGGACCTGAGTTCGGATCTGACCTCAGACACTTAAGGCACACACAAACAAAAACCTAGCCATGTGACCTTGGGCAAATTACTTAACCCCAATTGCCCTCCAAGAAGCAAAAAAAATAAATAAATAAATAAAAGGGAAAGAAATAAGCTAAAAGCAACAAACTTACATCATTTTTTTAAAAATAAAGTTTTTTTTTCTGCTTCATGGGTAATCTCATGAGATTACAACTACTGCAGTGTAACAAGGAAATATTCATTTTTTTCATATGATTATTTATTTGTTCTGTTGTATGCCTCCTGATTACTTCCTTAGCCTGGACAGAAAATAAGCTTTCCAGTTTTACTTGTCTTAAGCTAAAATGGTCCTGCTTCTTCCTGGTCCTAGTGGAGGAAATGAATCCTTCTGCTTTAGCTAAAATAAAAAATCTATTTCTGTAGAAATAAATCATCTTTTCCAAAGGTTTCCAACTCTACTGTTGTATTAAATTCATCCTCCTCAGTTTTACCACCTATTTCAAGGCCAGAATCTTGGCTAGGATTATGTGACCTGAAAGATGCTCTTTGGGACTACATAGGTCCCAGATCATCTGTCATGTGATTCTCTGGCTTCCCACTCAGACCAACGAGTTTCATTTGTGCACAAAAATAGTTGAACCCATTGAATTGATCCAATATTGGCTGCTGCTTTTCTCTTACAGGCTCAATAAAGTTAAGTTTCATTTTGCAAATTATTCAATCACTCAATAGCCAAAAATTCTGGGTACTTTTCTAGGGAGAAAAAGAGGAGGAAGGAAGAGATAGGGAGGGATGGAGGGAGGGAGGAAAAAAGGAAAGAAGAAAAAAGAAGGAAGGGAGAGGGAAAGGGAAGAAGGAAGAAAGGAAAAAAGAAAGTGAAGGGAATGAAAAAAATCTAGCAAAACATTTTAAACCATCCCAAAACATACTGTATCTAAACCCAATGAACAGTGACCTAAGCATGGCAGATGTTACATAAATTTTGTTTGATATAGGAGTGTATGACCTCTAACATATGTGAATGTTTGAATGATCTTTGTATATGACACTGCCTTATATATGACTGCTCTGAAGCACTGTCACAATGTGAGATGTTAATGGTGTATGGATTTTTACCTATAGAAGGAAAGTGGTGTAAGCAGGAGCAAAAGAATACTGAACAATGTCTGTTACAAGGTAAATGGAAAGATTTTGAAAACAAACCTCAATTATTGAGTAATTGAAATGTCAGTAGTGGTCCTAAAAACAGATGATACAGAACATCTCTTTCTCTCATATCAGCAGAGAAAGGGGAACCACTAGAGCAGAAAGTTGTCTACATTAGCAAACAAGGTCATTCTATTTTCTTTGTATTCTTTTTTTTGTGCTGCTATGATTTCACAAGATCTCATACAGTTCTCTTCATCCCCATCCTTTAATCAGATTAGATGCTTGGGATCTTTCCCCTTTCATCCTGCTGCCTCTGTGTAGGAGAGTGGCTGATGTGAAACTCAGATTGGCATGGTGGCTATTGCCTTACTTAACTCACAGCTCAGCTGCCCTGCCTCTCTCTCTGGACTAATAATTTATAATATGGGGGCCTATTCTCACCTCCATGAGGAGTTTTTGAAATCGAAGCAATGGGTATGACACAACCTTTGCTTTTTTCCCCCAGAATACTTTGGTAATTGCTATGGAAAATACCTTTCATAATGCACTGCTGAAGAAGAAATTTCTTCAGAGGAGCTTCCCTAACTGGTGAAGCATAAATAGTTATAAATATTTATGGAAGGAAATAAACCAAGAAGCATATCGAAACCTTGCCCAGCTGCTGTACATTCACGGCCTTTCAAAGACCTTGCCAGGCAAACTCAAGGCTGGCTGTTTACAACATATTAACATACTGTACCTTATGCTGTGCTTCCCTCTAAGAAACAAGCCCTGGCATTTGATAGACTGGAGAATATGCTTGCTAAAACAAATCAGAAGGTGATTTATTTAGGTAACACAAAGAAACAGATGACCAAGAGTATGGAGAGAGTGTGGGGTGAGGATTCATGGTATCCTTGGAATAGCCCATCTATTAATCAATAACTAAACAGGCATTTATTAAGTGTCTATTACATGGTAATTTCTGTGGATATAAAGAAAAAGTAAAAGCATCCTCTGCCTTCAAGGAGCTTACATTCTCTTGGAAAAGGGAGCATGTATATAAATACATACATAAAATATACTTGTGGAGTCAATGGAAGGTAACTTTAGAGGGGAAGGGGGGAAATCCCATAAGAAATAAATGCCAAGTTGAAAGTATGGGGATTTGCCCATGAGTAAACCCTGAGTATTTTCAAAATTGTAGTTCTACCTGAATCTATCCTGTTTATAAACTTATAATATCTAGTTGTCTTTCCCTAAAATAGGCAATCTGGATAATGCCATTATAAGTGTAATATGGGGAGATCTCTCTGACTGGGACTTAGGCAAAAAAGAGACTATCATCTTTTATGTCTTCTAATATGAGAATAATGGATTTAGAGGTAGGAGGAGCCTCAAACCTCATCTAGTTCTCCTCCCCTGCTTTTGATTCCTTTCATGGAACAACTGAGGTCCCACAATTCAAGCTCTGTCTCTCTCACTCCTCTACATGTCTCTCTCTGTCTCCCATTAAATTCTATCATATTTACTTATTCATATCCAGATTAGATATGGAGTCTTGTCACATATCTCTCCCTTTCTCAATATTTTGTCTTTGTATCAAGTATTCCTAGCATGGTCTTTTGACTATCATTTGTAATTTAAAATTCTTACTGAATTGAACACTAGATTGATCTTGAAGCTTTTTCAATCCATCAAGGATACGCTCATAATGAAGGAGACTAGAGGCAGATAGATGATACAGTGGGTAGCATAATGCCTGGCACATAGTAGGCATTTAATAAATATTGATTATTTATTGATTGGACAGTGTGCTGGGCCTGAAGACAAGAACTGATTTCTATTCTAGACATTTACTAGTTACTTAGTAGCAACACTTACTACTACTACTACTGCTGTTGCTGCTGCTGCTGCTGCTGCTGCTACTACTATTACTAACTTACTACTACTTAGTAGTAGACACTATGGTGACTCTGACCAAGTTGCCTAACTTCTGTTTGCCTCAGTTTCCTCAATAGTAATGGTGACAATAATAGCATCTACCTTGAAGAGTTGTTGTGGGGATCAAATGGGATAATATTCATAAAATGCTTTGTCAAGTGTTTGGCACATAGTAGGTACCATATAAATACTTATTTCCTTCTCTCTACATATCCCTTTTTTCATTTCTTTCTTTGCATTCTTAGGACCTAACATAGCTCCTGGTACATAGTGTGATTATAAATGCTTGTTGATTGACTGATTGGTTTATTTGCTCCACGATATGATGTTTATTTAGTAAGAGAGTGTCATAGAAGTAATGATATTTCTATTATTATTGATCACAGAAATAGGAGCTGGCAAACCTAGGAAGTCAAGGCAGGCTCATGGCTTCACATCAAGTGTGTCACAGGAGGAAACCTGATTCTCTGAGGGGAGAGGTGGAGGTAGCACCAGGTGAATGAGTAGGTGGGTGGAGAAATTATACCATTAGAGGCAAGGCCTCTGCCTCTATTTTTGCCTTATGCTCATCCATTTGTTTCTTCCTCCACAACTAAACCTTTACAATGATTAGATTTGAAGCAATTTGTTCAATAAGATATCAGCATTTTCAGAACATGTGTGGGGTGTAGGTGGGAGACCACTTGGGAATTTATGACCTTAAAATGTCCATCAAAAATCCTTTCTTAAGTCACTGCTATATATAGTCTGTAAAACCTTAATTTTCTTGATTTCAGAGTCCTAAGGTAGTGATTCAAAGGAAAATTACACTTAAAATAAAGATTCTTGGCAATTGCCTTTAAAAGAAAGTTCCAATGTTTTTAGAATTTTATTGTTTTTAACCTAATATGTATTTTCCTCTAAAGTCTATCTCTGATGCTTCATTAGAGCTTTGGGCTCTTAAAAGCTAAGTCAAATGAACAATAGATCTGGTGAGTCCAGCAAGCTGAATAGGTTTCCAGTATAGATCCAGTAATGGAAGTTAGGCCTTTTCCCTAAAGACCACCTTAGCTAAATTCGTAAAGGTGATCCCTAAGGTAACAACAAGGTACTTGGTCTTAGAATTTCTTGAATTCTAGCTACTAAGTCACAGAGAAATTACAATCTCTGATGGTGAGAGAAGCCACAATTATGCCATCAGAGATCTTGGAATAATTGAAGGTGCATCTTAGGAGGAAAAGGAGAGGCCAAGGTATAAATGAGAAGATATCTTTGTTAAAAAGACAGCTGTTAAAGATCAGTATGCAGTGATTGAAAGACCACCAACCTGGCAGAAAGGAAATGTGGAGCCTTTTATGTTGGTTCCTTCTAGCATATAACTATATGATCTTAGACAAGACACATGCATTTTCTGGGTCTCATTTAGAAAAACAAAACAAAACAAAAGGACAAAACAAACTAGCAATTAAAATAAAATCATCACTGCTATTTCCACCACAACCAACAACATGGGGAGTTCTAAAAAATCATCTCCATCGTCCCTCTCAGCTCTTAGGCCCTGAGGCCTTGGGATAATGAAGAAAAAGCCCTAGATTAGGAAGGAATCACCCTAGAGATGGCCGTTCTATTCTGGGACCTTCTACTTATTAATGGTGTTTCATAAACTCTTAATCTTAGTTTCTTCATTTGTTGGACAAAATAATTTCTATGATCATAAGATTCTACATATGGATATGGATGAGATCCCAGAGACTCTTTAGTTCAACTAGTGAGATTTAGAGATGAAGGCAATGAGGTCTGAGGAGAGGAAGTCACTTGTCCAAGACCCCATGGGTCATAAAATTCAGACTTGGGATTTCAACCCACTTTCTATAGTTGCATTCATTGCTACTCATACTGTGTCACAATTCGTCTCTTTACTTATTTCCAAGAAAAGGACTATTGTTATTAGAGGTCTCCAAGCATGTCTTCAATACTTTGACTTGTGCTGGGTTTAAGAATCTGTTTTGAAAAGAAGGGTTCAATGACTCATGAAGACTAATAGATACTGTGAAGAAGAATACTGGGAAAATTTGGGAATGTGATTATATCGAAGAAAATCTTTATTCTCTGCTTCCCAGTTTGCCATCATGGACATTAACTATGTAGGGTGGTACTCTAGGGTGATAAAGTCTATGGGGGTCAGTTACTTTTTGAGCATCATTTTCTTTAAACTAAAAAAAATCTAGGATTATAACTTGAAATATAGAAGGGACTGAAGGGATGATGCCAAGACTCAGAGAGACGAATAGACCACTTTATGGTGACATAGAATGAGTAGGAAGTACAGTAGATTGAGTACCAGGCCTAGAGTCAGGAAGACTCATCTCACCTCATGTGGCCTCAGACACTAGCTGTGTAACCCTGGGGAAACCACTTAACCCTGTTTACTTCATTTTTCTCATCTGTAAAATAAGTTGGAATGGGAAATGGCAACTACCACAGTATCTTTACTAAGAACAAAACAAAACCAAAAAGGGGGTCACAAAGAGTCAGACATGATTAAAACATGCCTGAAAAGGGTGACAAAACTAACCAGGTCTAGAATCCTGAGGTCCTCCATTCTGTGAACTTCCCACTACTCTATGGTGTTGTTAATAAAAGTATCCATAATGGAGTCAGTGAAGGGACTTGTGCATATTGAGTAGACCCTAATGGTCTCTTGTGAATGCAATGCACTCTACTTTGGTTCCTATGAGCAGATTTCACTATTTTCAGAGATCATTGAAACGTATCCTCTAGATTTATTTGGAAGTATATTTTTTAGGTTAATAGGGATTGAATTGCTACTAGGGAAATTGACAAAAAATTAAATCAAAATCAAAGATATAATTTAGAGAGGCAGTATTTGGTAGTGGAAAGAGATATGGTTCTGAAGTCAACAGAGCTTGAGTTCAAGTCAAGCCTGTTCTATATAATGACTCAGCGATCCTGGTCAAGTCATTTAACCACTCAAAAACAACTGTGTTGCAGAGTTTTAGCAATTGCCATTGTTAAGGGAGTTTCCATAACAAGAAGTTCCCTGTACCAAGGGAGTAAGTAAAAAATCAAATCTCTATCTCATTTATAAATAGGTAATATTGAAGATGACTTCGTCAATTAAAACAGAGTAATGATCTCAATTGACAATTGCTATGGAAACAGTCTTCCGTTTAACGTTTTGTTATTAGGCCTCTTTATTAGATACTCTAGGATACTGCATAAAAGTAAATGAACCATTTTTATATTTTGAGAATTAGCATGTTATAGAAGAAATCACTCCAGTCTCAGAGTCCTCAGATCCTGGGTTCAAGTCTGACCCTGGTATATTGGCTTAGTTTAAACTTATGAGGTGGATACTCTAAGTGCTCCCAAGTAACTTCCCAAGACTATAAGACTGTAAGTTACAGAGTAGGTTTTAATACATATTGGTGGAAAGATTTTCACAATGGAAGTACCATATGGCAGTAAAATCACAGATTCATCCTCCTCCAAAATACATACATAATCTCTGTCTCTGTCTCTGTCTCTGTCTCTGTCTCTGTCTCTCTCTGTCTGTCTCTCTGTCTCTCTGTCTCTCTCTGTCTCTCTGTCTCTGTCTCTCTGTCTCTCTGTCTCTCTGTCTCTCTCTCTCTCTGTCTCTCTCTCTCTCTCTTTTTCATTCTCTAGAGGGAAGACCTTGTAGGAGAGTTTGCATTTGCAGAGGAAGCCAAGGGGCGTTTGTAGTTCTAAAATGGGCTGCATTCCTGGGGGACATTACAATGTAAACACCCCACTGCACTTTTGGTGTGTCTCTTCCTCTATGTCTGGCCACAGGGGAATGGATTTCCTGAGCATCTGTCTCTTTGCCATCCTTAGTCCTCTTCACAAATTGGTCCAGATTAGTCAATGGGGTAAAAAAAGTACACAGCAGGAATGCAGCTGCAGCCCTTTGGGCTGTCCAGCTGGCTATAAATAAGAGCTATCATGGAAATCCATAGGGGACTGTGGGGACTTAGCACAATCAACTGAATTGTCAAATGCAAAGGAATTGAACTAGACTTGAGACTCAAAAAGTTGGTTAAGCCCACAGTATCTCACCTCTTACTCCCCACTTTCTTTGTAAATTTTTAGAGATCCTTCTTCATATTGGTATTTTGCAAGTATTGAAGGTTTATTTGTTCCTCTGCATCTGTGTCTCTCTTTTCTCCTCTCTCTCTCTCTCTCTCTCTCTCTCTCTCTCTCTCTCTCTCTCTCTCTCTCTCTCTCTGTCTCTCT